>JAWZYU010000015.1:41362527-42562527 GCA_038380435.1 Ryuthela nishihirai | reverse complement strand
CCTAATAGCTGTACAGTGGGTTCCCTTCCCTTCGTGACGGGAGGCTACCATCTGTCTCCTAATAGCTGTACAGTGGGTCTCCTTCCCTTCGTGAGGGGAGGCTACCATCTGTCTCCTAATAGCTGTACAGTGGGTCCCCTTCCCTTCGTGAGGGGAGGCTACCATCTGTCTCCTAATAGCTGTACAGTGGGTTCCCTTCGTGATGGGAAGCTACCATCTGTCTCCTAATAGCTGTACAGTGGGTCCCCTTCCCTTCGCGACGGGAGGCTACCATCTGTCTCCTAATAGCTGTACAGTGGGTCCCCTTCCCTTCGTGATGGGAGGCTACCATCTGTCTCCTAATAGCTGTACAGTGGGTCCCATTCCCTTCGTGAGGGGAGGCTACCATCTGTCTCCTAATAGCTGTACAGTGGGTCTCCTTCCCTCAACCTTCTATGAGCCCTCGGGGTTCTAATGACCTGAATGCGTGCAAAAAATACCGCTCAGAGGTAAAAAAAAACTTAAATTATAATTTAAAACAGATATTTTTTCAGCCTGATTAAAACTACTCGTTTCCATGAAGCTTGACACCTTCCGGTATAAATAATGGATTATGTGGAAAATTAATAAAATAGAAAAAATGCGCGAAAAGGGAATGTCAATCTGCTTTTAAAGTATCATAAAACAACTAATGAATGAAAAAAAGATACTAAAAGTAGGCGAATACTAATTAGTACTGCGAAGCAGTAATTACTGATCAAAGAAGGAAGGGATGATTCAGTCGGTAGAGCTCTAGGCTCGTAATTTGCAGTTTCCAGGTTCGAGTCCCTCCTGGGCCAGCTTTGGGATTTATCTCCTCAAAACTTCCCGCACTGACCTCGGGTCAGTAGAGTTGGGTTGTTTTTATCTCTGAGCGGCATTTTTTTGCACACCATGGGCTAAATGGCAAGGTCACATGGACCCCGAAAGCTCGGAGAAGGTTGAGGGAGGGGACCCACTGGAACAGCTGTTGGGAGATGGTAACCTCCCGTCAAGGCCATCCAGCGTGTTCTTTAACGTGCACAGGGTATGGCTCTCCCACACAGGGGGTCATGGTTTAACGTCCCATCCGACGGACGGCGGTCTTCCCAAGCCCAGTGGTATCCCCTACTGACCGTGGGCAGGGCCAGTAGGGAACACATGGGCTTGGAAATACTGTCGTCCGTTGGATGGGACGTAATGCTGTGGTTCCCGTGTGTATGAGAGTCGTATCCTGTGCTCGTTAAAAAATACGCTGGATGCCCTTGACGGGATGCTACCATCTGTCTCCCAATAGCTGTTAAGTGAAACCCCTCTCCCCAACCTTCTTGTGACCTGGCCATTTAGTCTTTTGTGTGCAAAAAAGTGCCGCTCAGAGGTAAAATAACCCAATTGACCAAAGACTCTGGGTTAAAACAGCACCAAATGAAATGCAGAATTCGTGCGATGTTACTTGTAGATGCGTTCCGAAAATATACCAATAATGGTGTACAGAATATGTTAGCTAAAGCAAGTGCCGTGTGTTATATCTAATTACCGAATTTCAGTCGTTGAACATTTTGACATATGGAAATGAGTTTTTACATCATTGAGAAAGTTTAATATTTTTAGGTCGAGAGTAAAGTTAGAACTCAGAAAAGCAACAAAGTTTCGATTTTTATTTATATATTTATCTATTTTTTTTTTTGGTGGGGGGTGGTGTTAGTAGGTCATGCTTGTAATCTGCACTTCCCAGGTTCGAGTTCGAACAGGACAGAGATAAAAATGAGGTTTATCTCCATTAAACTTCATTTTCCCCTCGATGAGAAAAGGGAACATCGATGGTCTTGGAAAGGCTGCCGTCCGTCGGATGGTACGTTAAACCTCTGCGCCGTGTGTAGGATTTTGGGTTGGGTTGTTTTACCTCTGAGCGGCACTTTTTTGCACACATGGGATAAATGGCCAAGTCACATGGACACCGAAGACTCGGGGAGGGGACCCACTGGAACGGCTGTTGGGAGACAGATGGTAGCCTCCCGTCAAGGACATCCAGCGTGTTCTTTAACGTTCTCAGGGTATGGCTCTCCCACACACGGGGCCCCTGTCTTAACGTCCCATCCGACGGAAGGCGGCCTTTCCAAGCCCATCGGTGTCCCCTACTGACCGTGGACAGGGCGAGGGATTTTGCGGAGATAAATCTCAACGCTGACTCAGCTGGGACTCGAACCTAGGAACTGCAGATTACGAGCCTGGCGCGCTACCGACTGATCATCCCCGCCCCCCGTGTGTAGGAGAGCCATACTCTGTGCACATTAAAGAACACGCTAGATGGCCTTGACGGGAGACTACCATCTGTCTTCCAACAGCTGTTCCAATGGGTCTCTTTTCCATACCCAACTCTGAACCTTCGGGGTCTTTGTGTCCTGTCCATAGTGTGCAAAAATAGCGCTACTAAGAGGTAAAACAACCTAACCGGGCCCTAAATACTATAGCGAGGTAACAAATTAACCCGATACCACGTTCATTCGGTTACCACGTTTATATGAGGCAATTTTCGATTAATTTAACGATTGAAATTAAGAAAATAATGTGGTAAAACTTACAAGGTTAAATTGACGAATTATAGTGTTTTTTCCAATGAGATGTTACGTTCCTTGCGAATTTTTTATCTCTGAAGAATGAGATTGACACTTCTTGTCAGGGTTTCGTGCACTGATGCAGGAATCGTGGAGGGGGGGGGGATAATATGCTAATTAGGCTAGAGCAGGGATTAGGATTAGAGGGGGGAGGGCAAAGGAAACATTTCCCCCTTTCAGAATGCTAGTAAAGGGAATAAAGCAAAGTATTATTAAACTTATTTATATTCATACACTTTTCAGTAAAATTTTTAAAGATCTGTAAAACGGAGTGAGAATGTTAGTTATATTGCATTATTAGAAATCCAGTCCTTCCTCTTTTACATTTTTTTCTGCTTGATTGATTTTTGGTTGGCCGCCATTTGATTTTTTATTCGATCCAAGCCTCTGCTCGAGACTTTATTTAATCGTTCTAAAAGTCTCACTTAAAAATAAACTGAAAATTTTAACTTTTTTTAAAAATATGCTTTAATTTATTTTTGCTATGTTCACATAATTTTTAAAAACATAGTTACAACAGCAGTTTAATTTCCAACACACAATTTCAATTTTGTGTATTGATCTGTTACTGAAAAAATTATTCTATTGAATATTTAAAATTATTATTTACTATTTTTTAATATAAATATTGAGGCACTCCATGTACTTCATGAATTCTGTAAGTTATTGAAATGAAGGCAACTAGATTTAATTGGTGCATACAAGTAATTTTGAATTTATGAGTACCCCTATGTATTATGAATTTCTGCTTTAATGTCACCATGATAAGTCCTGAATGAAAATACATTTATTTTCTTTTAAAAATAACTAATTTTGGTTTTCATATAAACAACCTGGCGACGGAAGATAGACAGCCGAAATTTAAAATTCATATCGTCAGCTTTGTTGGGAACTGATTTGGCAATGCTGTTGAATTTTTCAATTGATTTAAATTGCTGCGGAATTTTGAGAACTAAATTGCAAGCATCACTACTTTTTCTTACGTTTAACACATGTTAAAACAAGAAAATTTTTGGAAATGTCCGTCGTATGGGACGTTAAGCCGTTGTGCAGGAAATCCATATCCAAATCACGTTAAATAACAACAGAATGGTATTTTTATTTTTCCTTTATGTACAGAAAACTGACATTTAGAAATTCACGGCCTTATCGAGAGCATCTGTCTCCTAACAGCTCCCAAATGGGCTCAATTTCCCCAGGCTTTTCTGAACAGCCGTGATCCTTGTGACCTGGCCATTTAGTCCATTGTGTGAAAAAAGTATCGTTCAGAAGTTAAACAACTTAAAGCATTTTTCAAGAAATCTTAAAGATCTCTAAAATGTGGAGGAAAATATTATAGTTAAATGGAAATACAATATCTCCCTCCCCCACCTTTACTATTTTTCGCTCGACTGTACAGTCGCTCAAAAAAATATCCGAACACTATGGTTGATTACAGAATTTAGAAAAAATATCTGAAAACGATTTTTTTATTTACTAATTTCTAAAAAAATCTTTGCCAGATATTTTTTCTGAATTCTGCAATCAACCAAAGTGTTCGTATTATTTTTTTAGCGACTGTATTTCCCTTTTTATATTTTCTTGATCCATGCTTGTCAGAAGCCATTTTAATATAATTTCAATAAATGCTGGTTTGTTCATAAATTTGCGGCTTTATATTGATTCCAAAATGAGAGATGATTAAACTTTACGTATGAATATTTCGCTTGCAATTTTGAAATGTTATGTCACCACGCATGCCAGAAAATATTTTACATTTTACTTATTTTGGCGCAACGAATGAAACCAATTTGCAGTTCCTGTCTTATCCTATTCTATGGTGTGTTACATATATCGGATGAGGAACTTGAAATTGTTATAATCTAATACACGAGTAAACCACAGGGAATATTACATTTCAAATTTCTTATCAGCGTAATCTTCAGTGGACGGTTATAACACTAAAAGAGGGTAACACGAGCATTTATAGAGGTTATCACAAGCCTGATTTTTTTTATATTCTTTTAAAAAAAATTTATGAAAAAAAAAGCGAAAATGTTCGTGAGGGTACTAAATGAGGTAGCAGGTTTCAGCCGACATACTTATCAAATCTGCAAGCGTTGTAGTTGATGGTACAAGATCTGTAGGGGGAGCGTGCCGCAATCGAGACAAATACCAGACTGTGACTATCCGTGGGAATGTGCTGTCAGGGCGGGTGTGGCGGAGCGGTGGGGGAGAATAGGAAGGTGGGGGGAGGGTTAGTAATGGCTGTCGGAGAGTGATGAGGGGAGGGGACTTTTTAGGGCTAAGTTGTCGTGCATGAAAAGACGACTTGTTTCTCTCTATGGTCGTGGAAGAAGAATTTCTCAATGGCATGTTTTGGGTGTTCCGTAGAACATTTGCTCATCAGAGTTATTGAGTCCTATAGTAGTGTGACGAAAACTTTTTCATTAATGAGCCAGAGAGAACTGGGAACTTTTAGGTGTTTTATGTCGTTATGGGCCGCGGAAGTGACCTCGCATACCTAACAGAAGAGATACTGATTGCACTTTAAACCGATTATAAGGAGAGGCTCAGATCTAGAAAAGATATAAAAAAGTGCGGGGACCAAATAATCCAAGGGAGGGAGGCAAGACTCAGCCAGACATAAAACTATTATTATTACAGAAAAGACCGGAAGCTATTATACCAGCACACGAATGCCGAACAAAGAACACTACATCAAAATTTGAAACATTTGAGAAATGGTGATATGCCAAATCTTTAATCTAAAAGTAAAAGCATCAATACTTGTAGAAGTGATAATCTCTCTGAGATGCGAGTTCTATATTCTTCCAACACGGTACATAAAGGAATGGTACAGTTCTTTCGAGCAGAAGGTGCATCTATCATAAGAGGCTGTCATCTTGTTCTTCTGTTGACAAGGTTGAATATGGGAATGTCTGCGTTAGAGTGAGTTCATTATCATCCTCAAGCAGCCATGGGCTACGGAGGTCCAACCAGACCGTGCAATTTAGTTCTCCAAGCAAGTCTATCCTGAGCTACATCTGCTGCATCTGGCCACTGCACACCAATTCTAATAAGGTCCTGTTTGACATTGTCTGCCCACCGCATCCTAGGTCTCCCCTTCTTTCTGAGGCCTTGAGGCACACTGTTCAAAAGAAAACTAGATGCTTTTGATTCCAGATGCTTACGCAGTATCTTGGGCATTAGGTGGTTCAACTTTGTAACTAATGATGAGGTTAGGCAAAGGAGTTTGCAACCTCCTTTATGCAGCATATTGTGCAGAGAGAGACTCCGTTGGTTTGGCCATGTTGCCCGTATGAATAATTATAGAGTGAGTTACTCCATGAAAATATTTATAACATGTTTTTAAGTCTAACATTAGTCTTTTCCAAGGAATGTAAAGAGAGCCTTTTCAACCTTTTTACCCCTCAATTTTAGTGACTGATAAAAAAAAAACTTTAAAAATGTGTGTAATACCATAAATTCTTGATTATCCTGGGTTCGATTAACAGGGATGTTGAAAAAAGTAATGTATGACCGGAAATAATACGGGATATGAGAAAAAAAAATAAATACCCCCTCAAGCAGCTGCTTGCCACAGAGGTCTGACAGGAGCCTGTCATTTTATATGCCATAGTAGAAGGTCTGAGAGGATGGCAGGACCTCACCTGAAAAACGACACAAACAGCCATTCCTTATCCGGGGCTCGAACCCAGGTCCCTTAGATCAGTAGCCAAGCGCGCTAACCACTCGGCCATGGGACGGTGATATGAGAAAGCTGCCACTAAAATGCATGCGACAGTAAAAGATTCCCCGTAGTCTCATTGTCTTACTAAATGGAAGTAAAAAAGGAGATTTCAGCAGAATTCGCCCAAAGGCGAGTGAATGGAAAAGCAAACTTCTTTACTATCCTGTTTAAATGAACAAAATAAGTTCATGGTACGATATTTTCTAAAACTTTTGAAGTTTTTGTTCTTTTTATATGCATGGCGGATTAACCGGGAATTCGATTATCGGGGATTGTTTTCTTATTCAATTTGCATAATCGAAAGTCTGCTGCATATGTATAATAATGTTTTCGCCTCCTTTCCGGTTACTAGCATTCTTTTAGGGGGGAAGGGCAGCATGGCCCTTACCCCCTACTTAGATAAGGTTTTAGATTGCAATCAATGACAAAGAGACGTCGACGACTTTTCAGTAGGTTTTAAGTTCTACTTTCCTCCCCACTTAAAAAAAAGCAGTATCTCTATATTATCACTTTGAGCATATCATTGAATTAGTGGAGTAAAAAACTGTCACACACATTATACGTATGCACGACTACGACACTCTGCAAAATTTCTTGTGCGAAGTGAGACATTCGATAAGTTTTTCTGATGAGAAAGCTGCTGGTTGATGTCATTAAAAATGTATCCAATCTTAGTCATTTAAACATACCTACCAATTAACTGCCTAATAATACCATACCTACCTAATTGCAGAGTGTTATCACCTACCTACGTATGCAGAGTAGGTACCAATCAGACTGTACAATTTAGTTCTATCATGTCTGTCCTGAGCTACAGCAATTCTAACAAAGTCCTGTTTGGCATTATAACCGGGTAAAGCATGGGTGCCTTCCCATGGCCGAGTGGTTAGCGCGCCTGGCTACTGATCTAAGGGACCTGGGTTCGAGTCCCGGGTAAGGCATGGATGTTCGTGTTGTTTTTCTGCTGAGGTCCTGCCATCCTCTCAGACCTTCTACTGTGGCATATAAACTGACAGGCTCCTGTCAGACCTCTGTGGCAAGCAGCTGCTTGAGGGGGTATTTATTTATTTTTTTTATTTAAAGCATGGGTGCTTGTCTTTCTGCTGAGGTCTCTCCTGCCTCACAGATCTCTATGCCGTATTAAACTGACACGCTTCTGTCAGATCTCTGTGGCAAGCAGCTGCTTGAGGCAGTATTTTATCTACACATATGACAAGTATACCGCCCTATCTAAATGTTAGATAATTTCCACGTTATTTTGGATTTAAATAGATTTGATTAGTATCTTTAATTTATCTTCAGTCTCATATTTTCAGTAAATGAATATTTTAGAAGTTATAAAGCTTCGAAGTAAGATTCCTATTGACATAAAATGAAAAATCTCTAATATCTTGCTAGGCCAGTGTATAATGTAATAAACAACGCGAAATTTTTTCGTTCTGTTTGTTGCATCCACCCCATTCCTTTTCAACTTCCGCAACATTTTGTTTTCTGTTCCTTAGAATAAATAGGTTTCTTTTTTTCATTAAGATTCTAATTTTTGATCCTC
This sequence comes from Ryuthela nishihirai, assembly GCA_038380435.1. Lineage (NCBI taxonomy): Eukaryota > Metazoa > Arthropoda > Arachnida > Araneae > Heptathelidae > Ryuthela > Ryuthela nishihirai. The sequence continues at coordinate 42,554,633 of JAWZYU010000015.1, read as the reverse complement.
ATTAGCCCTGGAGTGATCGCACCAATTTTAGTGTCAGTATTTGTCGTTTTCCGTCTCTTTGACTAGAATTGCTGTAGCTCAGGACACTTGTCTGCTTGCTTTTCTTATTAAACATCGCTTCTCCTATAAAATGTTTAGATTGTTTTTTATTTTGTATTACGTAGCTGTATTGAATTATATTTTTAACATATGCAACAAATCCAATATCTATTATTTTGTTTTACCTCTGAATGACGCTTTTTTACACACAATGGGATAAATGGCCAGGTTACAAGGACTCCGTAGGCTAAGAGAAGGATGGGGGGGGGAGGGGACCTACTGAAACAGCTGTTGGGAAACAGATGTAGCTTTCCGTCAAGGTCATCCAACGTGTTCTTTAAAGTGCACAGGATATGGCTCTTTCTCACCCATCCGAAGGACGGCGCCTTTCCAAACCCATCGGTGTTTCCTACTGACCGTGGGGCGGGGTTGGCTCAGTCGGTAGCGCGTCAGGCTCGTAATCTGCAGTTCCCAGATTCGAGTCCCAGCTGGGTCAGCGTTGAGATTTATCTCCGCAAAATTCCCCGCCCTGCCCACGGTCAGTAGGGGACACCGATGGGCTTGGAAAGGCCGCCGTCCGTCGGATGGGACGTTAAGCCGTGGCCCCGTGTGTGGGAGAGCCATACCCTGTGCACGTTAAAGAACACGCTGGATGGCCTTGACAGGAGGCTGCCATCTGTCTCCCAACAGCTGTTCCATTGGGTCCCCTCACCCAACCTTCTCTGAGCCTTCGGGGTCCATGTGACCTGGCCATTTAGCCCATCGTGTGCAAAAAAGTGCCGCTCAGAGGTAAAACAACCCAACCCAACCTACTGACCGTGGGCAGGGCGGAGAGTTTTGTGGAGATAAATCTCAACTCTGACGCAAACTGTACTCGAACGTGGGAACTGCAGATTACGAGTCAAACACGCTAACCGTTCGCACACTAAGTATATATACCAAAAAAAATTATGAAATGTTATGCTTTCGTTTCATAATTTACTAGTACTCATAAAAAAAATCGGACGGGGGTGGCTCATTCGGTAGCGCGCCAGGCTCGTAATCTGTAGTTCCCGGGTTCGAGTCCCAGCTGGGTCAGCGTTGAGATTTATCTCCGCAAAATTCCCCGCCCTGCCCATGGTCAGTAGGGGACACCGATGGGCTTGGAAAGGCCGCCGTCCGTCGGATGGGACGTTAAGCCGTGGTCCCGTGTGCGGGAGAGCCATACCCTGTGCACGTTAAAGAACACGCTGGATGGCCTTGACGGGAGGCTACTATCTGTCTCCCAACAGCTGTTCCAGTGGGTCCCCTCCCCCAACCTTCTCTGAGCCTTCGGGGTCCGAGAAGTGGCCAGGTCACAGACCTGGCCATTTAGCCCATGGTGTGCAAAAAAGTGCCGCTCAGAGGTAAAACAACACAACCCATAAAAAAATTATATGGTTATGAAGAATGTGCCTAAAGGCCTCATAAAAAGGGGGAGACCTAGGATGCGGTGGGATAGTTGCGTTGCAGATAGTTGTATAATGTTATTGAAATTTTCTTCTCTCGCCTTATTAAAACATCATTCACTTTGATACATCCAGATAAAAAATAAATCCAATTTTCATTGGAACTGGGTAAAATAAATGGTTATAAAAGGTCTTGAAATTGTTCATGTCTTGAAATATTGCCCCACTTGTTACGGAAAAACCAAAACTTCGAACATTTTTCTTAGACTCTTATGCAGAAAAGGGTATATCAAAAACGAGGGGATAAAAAAAACAAGTGTGTTTTGAAATGTCCGAGTTGACCTACAAAGAGCGGTGCTGAGATGATTTTATAAAAGAAAGCTGCATTCACAGAGGAGACGCAAGGTTTTTATTTTTGCTATTCTCAAGTGGATAGCGGCAAGGTATAAAGCTGTCAGCGAATTAGGAGAGACAAGCAAATAGTTCTGTCGAGTGTCCTGACGGAGTCAGACCCTGGGAAAAACATTTTTGTTCGCTGCCTAGCCACCAGCCCTCTAAGCTCATTAAGTCTATTACTGCCATTTCCCGCCACATTTTGGAGGGTTGCTTGACGGAGAAGGAGGGAGGGCCGGAAGGGGGTGAACGATCCGTCGGATGGTGTTTGTCCTTGGTCTACGGAATGGCGAGGGGTGGGAAATGAAGGTTAGGAAGAGGGGGGGGGGGCTGGAGAAAGTTAACCAATATCGTGTTTCTCAGTCTCACGAGCCCACATGCTGTCTCGTGCAACTAGTGGAAGTGGAACGAGCAGCTTTCTGCTAAAGTGTCGTGTTCCTGGTCCTCCCGTCTCCAGTTCAGTGATTTCAGTCGCCTCTTCTTGGTGGTTGTCGACGTATCAACGGAAACTATTTCTGCACACTTGCGAGCAGACATCCAGTCTCGGTGCCCTTGAAGTTTTATAGGCACTTAGTAGAGGTGATTGTTTCTAGACTGTTAATTGTGATTGTTTCTTTTTCCCACGTGAGAGTTTTGGAGTGTGATATTTAATTTTTGATTGTTTGCATCAATTGCTCTATAACAGTAGTGCATAGCCAGCGGCCGTCGCTCTTTTATATGCGACCGATATTTTGGTGGTGTCAGAATTTTAAACGATATTTGACATTTGTTCTTGTTATCAGTGTTACAAATTTGAAAACATTGCAATTATTGCTGTTTTTTTCTGTGAAGTATTGTTTATGTGCAAATTTAGGTCTTCGGTGTGTTGTACTTTGGCGAAAAGTGATAGATTACAAGCCTGCCCAAATTAAAAAAAAAAAACTTTACGCGTGTTGTCTACAATATAAAATCTCGGTAGATGGCGCGCAAAAATTACACACAAAAATCTCTCTTCAGTCCATTTTCGCAAATGAAACGATTAAAATTAAGTTAATTCAACTTAAAAATGGATAAAATTCTAAAAATTGTTGTTTAGAAATCAGAAATATTGAAACAATCGTTTTTCAAAATTCGAAAGTGTAGAGCATATATGCAAATTTATGCAGACAACGTTTTTGATTGGCTAGGTTTGTGAGTGTTTGAGAGCCCTCTTGCGGCTTTTGTTTTTTGCATAAGTGTGCTGTGAAAAAATTCGAATTGGGCAGACCTGTATTCTATCATTTTTGGTCATGGTTATGGATACGTTAAAATTAGGAAAGACAATACTTTTCCAGGAGAATTCGCACCAACGTATCGTTAGGATCTTATATGGTTTGCTTGACAATATTTCGGCAATGAGAATTTTGGTAAAATATTTAAAGTTTGTGGCGAATAGGGTTATGAACAGTGTGCCTAAAGGCCTCAGAAAGAGGGGGAGGACCTAGGATGCGGTGGGCAGATAATGTCAAACAGGACCTTGTTAGAATTGGTGTGCAGTGGCCAGATGCAGTAGATGTAGCTCAGGATAGACTTACTTGGAGAACTAAATTGCACGGTCTGGTTGGACCTCCGTAGCCCATGGCTGCTTGAGGATGATGATGATGATGAAAGTTCTACAAGGTATAATGAACAAATTCGATAACTACAATTATGTTTCCTATAATTTTATCGGGCCGAGGTGGCTCACTCGCCAGCGCTCAGGGCTCGTAATCTGTACTCCCCAGGTTCAAGTCCTAGCTGCACCAGCGTTGAGATTTATTTCCGCAACATTCCACGCCCAGCCCTAGGTCTGTAGGGGATACTGACGAGCTTGGAATAGCAGCTGTCCGTCTGATGGGACGTTAGGCCATGGTCTGTGTGCGGGAGAGCCATACCCGATGCACGTTAAAGAGCACGCTGAATGGCTTAACAGGAGGCCGACACCTGTCCCCTAACAGCTATCCAGTGGGTCCCCCCCCCTCAACTTTCTGTGAGGCCTCGGGGTCCTTGCCATCTGGTCATTTTGCATATTGTGTGCAAAAAATTGTCGCTCATAGGTAAAACAGCCCAATAATTTTCTAGGGTAAAATATAAGTTTCTAGGGTCAATAGGTGAAACAACCCTATAATTTTTCCTCCTGCAGGCTTAGAAAATATCTCTTGTGCTGCCCTAGGTAAGAGAGAGGTTTATGCACCACTCTTTTAGAGCTAACTCGTGAAAGTGAATTGAGGAGAACATTTTAATTGCTAAAATATTCTTCCAAAATATACTTGAGCGAAAAGTTTTATAATGGTATATAATAAAAATGTACACTGCCTTAACCAAAATGTTAGGGAATTTCAATGTTATGAGAATCTTCGTTCGAAGTTCTATAACGTCTAAACTATGCATTTGATGGAAAAATGTGACTGACGATAAATTAAAGATCATGATCAAATATATTTAAATCTCGAATGTCGCAAAATTGCTTCTCGACTGTACTGAAATTTCATTTTCATTATTCTGTTTTTATTATTCTTACCACAAGTAGAACGAGAAACTTGGGATATGAAAACAAAACACTTCTAAATATTCGATCTAAGACAACAATTCTGTGACATCGCCTGCACAAATTAATATTGAAAATTTTAGTTAAACGAAAGTTTATATGGGGCGGGGGTGGCTCAGTCGGTAGCGCGCCAGGCTCGTAATCTGTAGTTCCCAGGTTCGAGTCCCAGCTGGGTCAGCGTTGAGATTATCTCCGCAAAATTCCCCGCCCTGCCCACAGTCAGTAGGGGACACCGATGGGCTTGGAAAGGCCGCCGTCCGTCGGATGGGACGTTAAGCCGTGGCCCCGTGTGTGGGAGAGCCATACCCTGTGCACGTTAAAGAACACGCTGGATGGCCTTGACGGGGGGGGCTACCATCTATCTCCCAACAGCTGTTCCAGTGGGTCCCCTCCCCCAACCTTCTCTGAGCCTTCAGGGTCCATGTGACCTGGCCCGATGGTGTGCAAAAAGATTTAGCCCATGGTGTGCAAAATGTGCCGCTCAGAGGTAAAACAACCCAACCCAACGAAAGTTTATCTAACTTGCAGACAATGAAAAGAGAGATCAAAATTTAGACGCAACCGCGACTAAAGCATTAAACTGAGGCAACACTTTTAACAGACACTGATAAAAGCAGTAATTTCTCTATTGTGACATTTCACGAAAAGACAGAGAAGAAGAAAATGTATTCGACATTCTTTGCATAAAGAATCGTGTCTTTATCATATGCAAATCAAGCCATTCAAAAGAAGATAACTCGAATATTGTCCATTTTATAGTCTTAAACCTCATTCGTATTCATACATCTCATTAATATTCGTAAAACTCGTCTCTCTTCTGACAACCAAAGATTAATCTATGAATTTATGTACAAAATAATCCATTAGAAGAGATGCGAAAATTTCCATTACCTAGCCATCTGAAGTTCATATAAACCCTCAAGGAACGTTGAACGAAAGAAGCGAGAAATTAAATTTTTCAACTAAAAGACGTAATGAGAAAAGCGGAATAAATTATTTTCTTCTGAATTCGTTTTCAGGCAGAAAATTCAAAGAAATGTATTTAAATATCTGGAAAAATATTAATCTTTCAGATGATAAATAAGATGCTAATTGGATTACAATGTGTTGGTTAACTTTTTCATGACAGATTTTTCGATCAGCAGAGATTGTCTCAGGAAGCTGTGCGTTAGCACTGATGCCACAGGTTCAATCCCTATGTTTGAGAATTCTCTCCATCAAATCCTGCTGTGTCATCAGTGACAATGAGCACACCGATGAGCTTGGATGTGTTCCATCCGTCGGATGGAACGTTAACCCCTGGTCTCTGTGTATGGGATAGCCATATACTCTGTTTGTTAAAGAACGTGGTGAATGTCCTTTATGTCTTCTAATAGCTGTCTATCCCTTTCCCCTAAAAAGTAAACCGTGGCCCCGTGTGCGGGAGAGCATACCCTATGCATGTTAAAGAACACGCTGGATGGCCTTGACGGGAGGCTACCATCTGTCTCCCAACAGCTGTTCCAGTAGGTCCTCTCCCCCATAAAAAAAGCTTCACTCAGAGGCAAAACAACCCAACCCCTACAAAATTCTGAGCTTTTGGGGCACTTTTGAATTAGTGTGGCCAAAAGAAAGCTGAAATTTTTTATTTTTGTCTACAATTGAACTAATTGGTGGAATGGTCACAAGGGGGAGCTCAATGCTCAAAAAGTATGACTCCTTGGACAGTTTCAAGGGAGACAAACTTCTTGTCAAAACCTTGTTATTTTAACATTCTCATATATTTTTCTTGCCCATAGTCGTAGCTAAATTCCCCAATCGTCCGACGGCGAGCCTTTAAAACCTCCAATCTCAATTTCCTATTTTGTTCAGAGCTTAAGGAGGAAAAAAAAATCTAAACTACGCCAAGTCCGTGGTTCGAATCAATAAATCTGATGTTGAGAATTCTTGCTTAAAAGTTGAGTTAGATTTTTAGATCAGCAACGTCCATACCTGTTTAAATTGCATACCTCACTTGAATTCTACCAGTTCCGTACACTCCCTGAACTTAACAGTATTTTTAACAGTATTTTTAAACATATTAACAGTATTTTTAAACATATTAACAGTATTTTTAACAGTATTTCATGCTCTACTCTTCCAGAGTTTCAATAGTCTTCCTTTTCTTATCCTTATTTTGACAGTTCACGCTCGCCATAGTTTGATTGTTGACTGAGACTACCATCTGTCTCCTAACAGCTGTCCGATGAGTCCCCCTCCCCCAAACTTCTCTGAGCCTTCGGGGTTCTTGTCACCTGGCCATTTAGCCCAGTGAGTTCAAAACAGCGCCGCTTAGAGGTAAAACAACCCAACTTCCCGGACCAGGCCTATTACTCGAATAGCGAATATTGCGCTCGGCGATCATATTTCGTGAAATGATGCATTGGTCTTTCGTAGGAACGCGACCATAGACCGTCAAACGAGGAGATTGGGCTAATATCAGGAGCAATAACTTTGCTTTTCATTTAAACTTACGCTATAATGGTAGTATAGCTAAAAATCTGTAACATTATCATATTTATTTGACAACATCTGCATGAATACGAAATGACCGAACAGATAATAAATGAACTTATTTAATAAATAAATCAATTTATAGGAAATGCGTAAATCCTAAACTATTCATCACTTGATATACAAATATAAACCAACTAATGGGGGGCGGGGGGCTCAGTTTGTAGCGCGCCAGGCTCGTAATCTGTAGTTCCAGGTTCGAGTCCCAGCTGAGTCAGCGTTCAGATTTACCTTCGCAAAACTTCTCGCCCTGCCCACGGTCAGTAGGGGACACCGATTGTCTTGGAAAGACCGCCGTCGGTCGGGTGGGACGTTAAACCGTGGCCCCGTGTGCGGGAGAGCATACCCTATGCATGTTAAAGAACACGCTGGATGGCCTTGACGAGAGGCTACCATCTGTCTCCCAACAGCTGTTCCAGTAGGTCCTCTCCCCCAACCTTCTCTGAGTCTTCGGGGTCCTTGTGACCTGGCCATTTAGCCCATGGTGTGCAAAAAAGTGTCGCTCAGAGGTAAAACAACCCAACCAACTAATGGCTGATTACTATTGTCATCTATTGTCAAATACTAAAAGAATATGGCGCATTATAGCCTGAGATGCTAATGCGCCATTAAACCCTAAATAACCGACCAACTAAAAGAATAGTATCACTCGAAAATTGAATTGCGAAATTTTCTACATAACCAAGTCATAGAGCCAACTCTTGCTAAAAAACGTTCTTATTATTTCCACAATATGTTTATTGGTAACGATATTTCCTAAAACAAAGACGCTCGTTTCGCATAAAACTACTAATAAATAAGCAACAGCAAAGGCCGAGTGGTTAGCGTGCTTTGGGGGGTGGAGAGAACCTGGACCATCAAATGGACCTGGGTTCGAGTCATGGGTAAGGCATGGATGTTTGAGGTGTTTTCTGCTGAGGTCCCACTATTCTTACAGACCTACTATGGCGTATAACTGACAGACCCTGTCAGACCTCTCTGTGGCAAGCAACTGCTTGAGGGAGTATTTTTTAATGTTAGTCGATACCCGCACACTACACACAAGTCACTCAAAACTACTACTTATGGGGCGGGGGTGGCTCATCGGTAGCGCGCCAGGCTCGTAATCTGCAGTTCCTAGGTTCGAGTCCCAGCTGGGTCAGCGTTGAAATTTATCTCCGCAAAATTCCCTGCCCTTCCCATAGTCAGTAGGGGACACCGATGTGCTTGGAAAGACCGCCGTCCGTCGGATGAGACGTTAAGCCGTGGCCCCGTGTGCGGGAGAGCCATACCCTGTGCACGTTAAAGAACGCGGTGGATGGCCTTGACGGGAGACTACCATCTGTCTCCCAACAGCCGTTCCAGTGGGTTCCCTCCCCCAACCTTCTCTGAGCCTTCGGGGTCCTTGTGACCTGGCCATTTAGCCCATTGTGTGCAAAAAATGCCACTCAGAGAAAAAACAACCAACCAACTACGACTTATTTTTACATCTCTAAAACTCTTTTAAAAACTTAACTGCCTGCTCTATATCGAACACGCCGTATCTCGTGATACAATAATCACACCTCAATTATTGCAGGTGAATTTGCCGTTTGAAAAATATTTATCAAGAGTAAACAATTTAAAGATTTAACTACTGAATTTTTATGCGATCTTTTGTCAACAGAGGTTACACATGAAAATAATTTTCTTGGAAGAATAATAATTCTCGAAAAAAAAAAGTTTCTGTTTAATCAAAGACCTAAAAAAAAGATATTGAATAAAATTCCTCTAATGAAGAAAACTCGTAAAGAATTTTGAACGCCAAGTCACTCACTGAAGGAGTTACATTAAAAGAACAGAGCAACGAGAAGACAGAAAACGAAATGCAAAACTCCTAATACGCAGCGTACATTTTTTTTTTGTTTCGACTTTTAAGTTTCTTAAGAACCCAAAACTAATTACAAGTTGAAAGAGTTTGAGATGCATGGCACATTGTATACCTTTCCGCTTTGATAAAGTCACTCGAATAATATTTTTTTTCTCCAAATTCCAGTCTGGTTAAACAAACACTTCTTTATTGTTTTCTAATACACGACAGAGTACTTCCTTATTATTACGATTCTAGGCAAATAGCTTTCTCTTCCTGTTTTTTCTCTGCTCTTTCTCTGTCCTTTGCGTTTTCTTTTTGGGCTTCTTCGCAGTTACCTTTTTCGATTCCGTTCATCCGAAAAGCCTCAGACCAATTAAAAACGTAATTAAGGAGCAGATTCTACACGGAAAAGTAATTTAGCTGAAAGCTCGTTTGAATTCCGACCGTACTTGAAGTGTTTTGCTTTAGACAAACAAAGCTAAATTTTATTAAGGACTATAATAAAGATTGGTTATTTTCAGATCTAAGGAATCTAACTTTTTGGTCGCTGCGTTCTAAGAATCTGAAATATGGAGCAACAATCTGTTTTCGTTTGTTTTTTTTTTTTGTTTTTTATGGAAATTTCGATATGTAAACTCGTTTTACAAAGCATTGCAGAGGAAGTATTGGTGTCCATGGAAGCTTGAGCCGGTTCCTCCCCGTCTTACCTAGTGGTTGTTGAAGAAGTAACCTGAATGAAGCTGAATTAAAGAGAATAATCATTAAATGTTTGGACACTGGAAATAATTAAGTCGTACGCATTCAACTTAAACTAACTTTTGGTTGTTGTTTATTTGTGATGTATATAATTTTATTAATGGTAGCGTCTTTAACGTTAGGTTCTGTTTTGTCCTTTAAAGTCATTTTTTAAAAATAAAATAATTATATAGATATACATAGGTCACATTTAATTTTAATTTAATTCACAAGACTTTTTAATCTGTGGATCATTTTTCAACAGTGGAAGCAAAAAAGGTTAATTTTTCGACAGTGGAAGCACACACGGGTCATTTTTCGACAGTGGAAGCAAAACACGGGTCATTTTTCGACAGTGGAAGCAAAACACCTGTCATTTTTCGACAGTGGAAGCAAAACACGGGTCGTTTTTCGACAGTGGAAGCAAAACACGGGTCATTTTTCGACAGTGGAAGCAAAACACGGGTCATTTTTCGACAGTGGAAGCAAAACGCGGGTCGTTTTTCGACAGTGGAAGCAAAACGCGGGTCGTTTTTCGACAGTGGAAGCAAAACACGGGTCATTTTTTCACAGCGGAAGCAAAATACAGGTCATATTTCGACAGTAAAAGAAACACAGGTCATCTTCCGATAATGGAAACAAATCGCCAGTCAGAATACTAATTCAAAATATTATAAGGGTTTTAAAAACTTTAAAAAACAACGCAACAGTTTTTATAAAATTGTCGTGAGCAATGTCGATTATTTCTACGATATGCTAATTGAATTCTGGAGCTTTTTCTACAGTTTCTGTTAAAAATACACATACATTGTTTCAAATTGAATATCAGTTTTGGATCACAAGCTAATCTCCATTCTCTTTTATCATCCAGAAAATCATCATTATCCGTAGCAGCTGATGATGTCTTTATTGTCGTAACAGGGACCTCGTTCTCACATTAAACCCCGCAGGAATGCAAACGTTGCTATTCTAGACGAGCACTTAAAAGTTGAATAGAGCAATGGATGTATTTTATAAAATCGTTCGCGTGTGTATCGGGGGATGGTAAGAGGAGAAGATTGGGAAGCACAACATTTAGGGAGGGAAATCAAGGGAAACATAGTGAGGAAGGAGAAAAAAGGAGGTAAAAAAAGAGTGAATCAAAGTAGTTCCTCTCTCTGTAGAGATTACGTTCTGTAACCTCTAAGTTCCCTCCCATTTGTATGGAAATGCATTTTTTTCCCTCCCTCTTCAACAGCAGAAAGGGGAGGGGAAACTGTTCTGAAGGTGCCGCTTTCTCCTCAGCGACCCATCGTGTTTAGAGACTGGAAAAATAGGGAGGACTTTTGGAGGTCGACGTACCGTTCTGAAGTTCGTGATTGACAGGGATATTTTCCTTCCTTACACTTTTTTTTTATTCCAGCAAGGGTTTCTTGGTTGTTATGAGAAGAAAATCGAATTTCAGATGTTTGGGTTTGATTCCGGTATCGGATGGTAATCCTGAGGAAATGCAGAAAGGAATTTTTTTTTCATTTGAATTGGATTTTTTCTTTAAACTCAGTTTTCATTTTTTTTATGATAGTTAATAAATGGTTAAAGAAAAAAATGACCTAAAATCTCCATTAAGAAACTCGAAGTACAAATTTGGGTTGGTTTAACTTTGAACAGTAATGTTTTGCGCACATTAGACTAAATGGCCAGAGTTGTGCTTTATCTCCGAAGGCAATTTTTTCACACAATGGGATAAATGGACAAGTCACAAGGACCCCAAAGTTGATTGACTGAACTGTATTGATTTTCAACACTGTACATTTAACGGTAGTATTGCTAAACATCGAATCAATTGCTCTGTATTCGATGGTTTATAACCTGATACATGCAATTGGCCTAAAATAGAAGAAGTAAACGAAATTTACCTAGACTTGAAAATGAATTTGAAAATGAAATGGAGTAAACATATTGACTGGATGTGCTCAAGATTACGATTTGTAGCATTTAAAATAATGGTTGTTGGGTTGTTTTACCTCTGAGCGGCACTTTTTTGCACACCATGGGCTAAATGGCCAGGTCACATGGACCCTGAAGGCTCAGAGAAGGTTGGAGGAGGGGACCCACTGGAACAACTGTTGAGAGACAGATAGTAGCCTCCCGTCAAGGCCATCCAGCGTGTTCTTTAACGTGCACAGGGTATGGCTCTCCCGCACACAGGGCCACGGCTTAACGTCCCATCCGACGGACGGCGGCCTTTCCAAGCCCATCGGTGTCCCCTACTGACCGTGGGCAGGGTGGGGAATTTTGCGGAGAAAAATCTCAACGCTGACCCAGCTGGGACTCGAACCTGGGAACTACAGATTAGGAGCCTGGCGCGCTACCGACTGAGCCACCCCCGCCCCTTAAAATAAGGAAACTTGTTTGTTGATACACATTTAACTATTTTAGTATATATAGCACTTTTTGAATCTATAATTAGATATGGAATAACAGTTTATGCGTCAGCCTACAAGACAGAATTAAATAAAATTAAAGGAATACAAATTAGTCTATTAAAAGGATTGTGTAATTCGGAAATTAAAAATTCCCTTACAACAAAAGATGCTATATTTAGTTTGTTCGAAATTTTACCTATTGAAAGTTTATATGTGTTTATCTGTGTTATCAATAACTTCTTTGATAATACCTATAAGTAAAATATTTCCCACAATAAGTTTACTAGAAAATAGGCTAAGGGCTTTTTGAAACAACCAAAATTTTATAATAATTACGGACGAAATTCCAAAGAATATCAAATTCCCTATTTATTTAACTTGCTTCCTAGATAAATCGTAACTTAAGTAAAATTTCTGATGTTAAAGAAAAAGTATTTCGGTGGTTGATGAAAAAATGATGCTTTTATTCGGAATCATTTTATTGATTTTCTTTTTAATTTATTCGTTTCCTCCTTCATTTTATGTAATAATACAAATGATACAGATGTAATTTAGATCATATCTGTTAAAACCATATACATTTCCGCTGATAAGCTTCAGCTTAGTGGGTTTTTTTAAAATAATTGTAGAAAATAGTTTTTGAAAATAAATTTGAATTTGAAAAAAAAATCAGTGGTTAGAGTTTTAAAAGCGTTGCTTCAAGGCTATCTAGCACGCTATTCAACGTGTAGAAAACATGCGTAATCTTTCTGTATGGGGAGTGGCATAAATTTGCATCCAACGACGGCACGTCGTTGAATGGAAATCCAATCCAACGGAAAGTATGGAATCCTTTCCAAGCCCAGTAAGGGACATCGATGGAGAGCCACGCGTTCTGGTGTCGGAGAACTATACTTTATACACGTTAAAGAACAAGCTGGAAGGCATCGACGGGAGGCTACCATCTGTCTCCTAAGAGCTGTCAAGTGGATCCCCTCAATTTTTTTCTGCCCTCCTCGGGGCTCTTATGATCTGGTCATTTAATCCATTGTGTGTAAAAAAAAATGACGCACAGAAATGAAACAACTCAAGGTATAGCATATCATTCGAAAGCAGTTTTCAAATACCTTCAGGTAAAGGATTTAGAATTAAATTGTATTTTTTACTATTGCATGTTACACAGTTAATTATTGTTGTTCCGTTTTATTTTACTAATTGCTGGATTAGTAAATCAAATTTTTAATATATTTTACATAAAGAATTAAGGCATCGAAAAGGTTGACATGGTAAAATTAGGCATTACTTTCTACCAATGACGAAGTATAAACTCGCATCTATCTCTTTAACATAAATATATATTCTTAAGGCCCATACTTTTCATCTCAAATGAGTCCTGCGTAATCCAATTTGCATACCTACATTTGTCTGAGGAGATGTTTAATTTTAAATTTATTGTCTAGTTAACTCTAAAACCGTCAGTGCTCGAATTATGATTGGATAATACTTCTCCCTAGTTTTTCATTTAATTCTGAAAATTCAAACAACACTGAAGGAATTTTCCCGCGGTTCGATTTATTAATACCTCTTCTCCTGGTGCAGGCATATTTTGGTATCCATTCCATTTCGCGGGAGGATCTTTTCTACTCTTTGGTTGGGTCCCAACTTGCCAACAGTTCCACAACGATTGTATCCTTGCGCGGCAATACTTCACTACCTTTATTGAAAAAGAAGGGTCCACACATCCAAAAAAATCCTTTTAGAGCATGTTTCTCACAGTGACGTAGTCAGCAGGCTCGGAGTATCTTGAAAGCGGCAGCCCGGCTCACGAGATGAAAGGAGTCCTTCAAGGGGAAAACGTGAGGCAGGATAAGAAAGAAAATGAAAGAAGGATGGGGATGAGAGGTGAGGGGGGGAAACAGCGCTCGAGAAAAGAAGGAAAAGGGAGAACCAAGTGTTCTGAGACGAGGCAAGGATAGGACATTTCTCTGGTCAGTTATCCGTCGTCTTGTCGGAGTATCGGATGCAGTAAACGACAAAGAAGAAAACGAGGAAGTTGCGAGAAGTCGAGCAGTGAATGACAAGAGAATAATAGGATTGCCGAGACTGGGAGGAAAGAAATGGAAAAAAAAATAAGTGGTCTCTCTTGGCAGTGGGTGGCAGAAGAATGGTCAGCCAGGATGCTGATTTAGTGGTTCTTATTTCGTGTGCTTAGAAGTAATGTAAGGAGAGTACACAAAAGAAGTTGATAAAACAGGGAAAGGTGATCTCTCTAAGGTGCTGATTCCAACTTGCAGAGTACTCAATTAGAGCAAACATTGATAGAATAGTACATAAAATGTATTAAAATTTGGTAAACTGGCCAATTTTTAATGAAACGTGAAAGAGAATTGGAACTATTACTTAAGTGGTTTGGTCAAATCGTAATTATTTTCATTTCAATGGCTCTTTTTTCGAGGTGGTGGGAAAGCAAGGCGAGGTATAGGGATTTTTCCCCTCAAGACAACTTAAGCCACCATGAAAAGTTCCTCTTCTAAGCATAATGGTTTGGGTTGAGCTGTTTTTACCTCGGCACTGGTTTTTTTCCCCAGAAAATGAGCAAAATTGTCAGGTCACAAAGATCTTAATGATTCAAAGAAGATTTGGGGAAAGGGTTAGAATGGTTTACCTCTGAACGCCACTTTTCCTTTGCACGCAATGGCAAGGTCACTAGGACCCCAATGGCTCAGAAAAGATTATGGAAAGGGGACCCTTTAGTTATGTTGTTGCGAGACAGATGGTAGCCTCCCGTCAAGGCTTGTCCTTTAACGTTCATAGGGTCATCAAACGTACAGCGGCTTTCCGAAGCACATCAGAGTTCCCCTTCTTTCCCACAGACAGCAGGGTGGCGGTTTAGCGGAGATAGATCTCAATGCTACCATAGCTGGGACTCGAACATGGGAAATGCAAATTACGAGCCTGGCGCGCTACCGACTGTGCCAACGCCAGCTTCTCTCAACTTTAATGAAGTCATCAAAATATTGTTTCAAAGCTTTGAGTGCTCTATTGAGACTCTTTACTTCGGAATCATAATTATAATCTTGACTTAGTGTCACTCTGAGCACAGCACTGTTTGTTCTTTCCTTCTTGTCGTACTTCAACCTCAGTCTCTACCCCAAATCGGGGGTGGTTCAGTCGGTAGCGCGCCAGGCTCGTAATCTGCAGTTCCCAGTTTCGAGTCCCAGCTGGGTCAGCATTGCGATTTATCTCCGCAAAATTCCCTGCCCTGCCCACGGTCAGTAGGGGACACCGATGGGCTTGAAAAGGCTGCAGTCCGTCGGATGGAACGTTAAGCCGTGGCCCCGTGTACGGGAGAGCCATACACTTGTGCACCTTAAAGAACAGTCTGGATGGCCTTGACGGTAGGCTACCATTGGTCTCCTAAAAGCTGTTCCAGTGGGTCTCCTCCACCAACCTTCTCTGAGCCTTCGGGGTCCTTGTGACCTGGCCATTTAGCCCATGGTGTGCAAAAAAAAAATGGCCCTCAGAGGTAAAACAACCCAACCCAAGTCTCTACCCACAAAATCACTGATATCGGCAAAACATCCAGAAGATACTACGATTAACACAGGATACCCATTTGGCATATTAGATATCTGATGGATGTCCATAAGACAGAGGGACGGGGGTGACTACGTCGGTAGCACGTCAGGCTCGTAATAGTCCAGGTCCGAGTCCCAGCTGGGGCGGCGTTGAAAATTATCTCCGCAAAATTCACCGCCATCCACTCGGTCGATAGAAAACCCTGATGGGCTTGGAAAGACTGCGGTCCGTCAGATGGGCCTTGGCCCCTTGTGAGGGAGAGCCATACTCTGTGCACGTTAAAGAACGTGCTGGATGGCCTTGACGGGAGGATAACATCCGTCTCCTAATAGCTGTCCAATGGGTCCCTTCCCTCCAATCTTCTATGAGTCCTCGGGGTTCTTGCGACCTGGCCATTTTACCCCATTGTGACGTCCTCTGTGCGTCTGCTCTTTTAATATTAAGCCAAAATTATTGAAAATTGAGATTTAGAGAGATTTGATTGAGATCTTCAATTTATCTCCAGTGACATTTTCCCGTAAAAAACTTATTTTCAAAGTTAGGGAACTTTGAATGTCCCGTTGAATGCGTCCCGTTCATAGAACATGAACGTGGTCGTTTTTCCTTTTTTTAAATACACAGTCGTATCATAATAATATGACCACCTACCATACATATACTATGGTAGGTGGTCATATTATTTTGATACGACTGTGTACAATGAGCTCTTAATTACAACAAAAGAAAAAAACAATTAAGGGTAAACCACCCAGCACAAACTACAGTAATTAAGATCCTTCTCTTCCAATTTGACTACAATCCACTGACACTAGAATTCCATAATTCCCGTATATATATTTACCAGAACAATTCTCATTTACTTAATGCCATAATTGGTAGCAAAAGCATTAGTGAATTGCACTGTAATCTAAGAACCGAAGAAATGTATCTATTTGGGATTTTCAGCTGAGGCCAAGTTCTGGTTATGGTTGATTGGTAGCTAATGCAATGCGTGAGTAGTTCGTGGAAACGCGGTTTTAAACGTACCTTGCTAAAATGTTTTCGTAGCCTTGAAGACTTAATTAAATTTCGCTCCGTTCATTAAAATTACCACCGCTTTATTACATCCAACGGAGTTCCGCTAATAATTACAGAAGCAGCAATTCTATTGCGTTGCTTTAGCCAACTGCGTAACGATCGCAGACACTCCAGTTGGTGCAAGGCTTTGCATCACAGCGACCTTCGGTCACCTGAGACATTTGTTGTGTTCGTTGCACGAAGTCAAGAAGAGCTTTTAATGTTAGGTGTAGATTCTCACATTCAACTATTCTTTTTATTTCAGTGTTAGTTTAATATCGTTCTTCTAATCTTTTTTTAAAGCGTTTTAATTCTTATTTATATTTTTGAACAAAACTTCATTTACATTTACGCAGACAGGCATCATAGGAGCCCTGAGGGCTTGTCTGCAGAAACACATCATCATCCTCAAGCAGCCATGGGCTACGGAGGTCCAACCAGACCGTGCAATTTAGTTCTCCAAGCAAGTCTGTCCTGAGCTACATCTAGTGCATCTGGCCACTGCACACCAATTCTAATAAGGTCCTGCTTGACATTGTCTGCCCACCGCATCCTAGGTCTCCCCCTCTTTCTGAGGGGACCCTATTTGACCAATCGATAATTATTCATACGGGCAACATGGCCAAACCAGCGGAGTCTCTCTCTGCACAATATGCTGCTTAAAGGAGGTTGCAAACTCCTTTGCCTAACCTCATCATTAATTACAATGTTGAACCACCTAATGCCCAAGATACTGCGTAAGCATCTAGAATCAAAAGCATCTAGTTTCCTGTTATCTTGTTTACAAAGTGTCCAAGTTTCACTGCCTTAACTAACCCTAGAAAGAACCAAACTATTATACAGTCTAATTTTAGTCTTTAGGTGTATACGCCTATTTCTCCACACTCTCAATAGATTCTTAAAACTAACGGCAGCAATCAATATTCGTCTGTTAATCTCATGCCGCACATCACCATTATCTGTTACATAGCTCCCAAGATAATTAAACTGTGACACCTGCTCAAGACTGCAACCATTCAGATGAACTGAATCAGAAACTGCCTGACCAATTTTCATCACTTTAGTTTTCTCTCTGTTTATAACCAAACCTACTCTACTACCAGTTTCATCAACAGCACGAATGAAAGAGTTCATCTCATCAGCATCATTTGTCAAAAGGGCTAAATCATCAGCATAATCTAAATCAGAAATTTTCATATTTCCAGTCCATTTAAGGCCAAAATCTTTCCCTTGAAGTGAATTTCGCATAACATAATCAATAACCAAGCTAAAGAGAAAAGGAGACAAAATGCACCCTTGTCGAACATCAGAAGTCATGCTAAACCAATTGCTACAAACCTTACTAACTCTCACACAGGACTCAGTGTTATTATAGAGAGCTTTCATTATGTCAACTAACTTGTCTGGTATACCATATGATCTCACAATCAACCACAAATTATGACGATCAACAGAGTCGAAAGCCTTTTTGAAATCAACAAAGCTAGTAACCAAGAGTTCCTGAAACTCTAAACGTTTCTCAAGAATCTGCCTGAATGAAAATATCTGATCTAAATATCCCCTACCACTTCTGAATCCACATTTCTCATCATGCAATTGACTGTCAACCAGATTCTTAATTCTATTAAGCACAATCATGGAAAGAACTTTACCTGGAACAGAGAGTAGACTGATACCCCTATAGTTATCACAAGAACTGCGATCACCCTTTTTGAAAATAGGATAACAATAGCTCTGGTAAAATCCTTAGGAACCATGCCGTTATCATAAACGATATTCAGAATTTCAATCATCCAAGTGGTAACCGAAACATTCCCAGCTCTAAGCATTTCCGTAGTAATTTCATCTACCCCTGGGGATTTATGAAGTTCAAATTTAGAAATAGCCAAAATAACTTCAGATTGTGTTATAGGGCCAACATTAAAGCCGCCAATGCATCTATCATCATTGCAAACAATGGGAGTAGAACTAACCACATTGTTTAGAACATCACTGAAATGCTCAGCCCACCTAGCCATGACAGAATCCCCACCTTCTATAAGCTTACCTTGTTTATCCTTCAATCCCTGTATACCTGTTCGTTTTCTACTACAAAAAACATTAACTAGCTGGTACAGCTCTCTGCTGTTGTGCTGTCTAACTGCTTCCTGGGCTTTGTTAGCCAAGTCATCAAGCCAAAGTTTCTTATCAGCAGCTAACTGATCTTTTACACGTTTATTAAGTTCTCTGTAATGCTTTCTATTAGGACTAGTAGGGTATTGATTAAGGACATTCCTGCAGTTCTTTCTTTCCGAAATAAGCTCATGTGCCATATCACTCAGATAATTCTGTCTCCTCTGCTCCTTTTTTCCTAAAAGAGTACTGTTAGTGTCCAGAAAAGCCTGTTTAAAATGATCCCATTATTCCTCAACTTCAGTAGTAATCATACCATGACTATCATAATGACTAAGTAACCTATCATGGCAAGCTTTGGCTATAACTGGGTCTTTCAGAGCTTCAGTATTAAAAGTAAATTTTTTAACCCTAGCACAACACTTTTTAAGTTTAAGTTTCAAGACACTTTTAACAAAGTAATGGTCAGATCCAATTTCAGCTCCCCTATATGCCCTGGTATTCCTAACAGAACTAGCCCATTTGCTGTTAATTAATATATAATCAATCATATTCTTATGCAGCCCATCAGGTGAAACCCATGTGTACTTATGTATGTCGCGGTGTTTGTAATAAGTGTTAGTTATTCTGAATCCATTGAGTTTACTTACCTGTAGGAGACGTTGCCCATTGCCACTACCAATAGCAAAAGGGCCTATCACCCCTCCCCAAAGGTTAGAGTCAGTACCAACTTTGGCATTGAAGTCACCTAGATAAACGGATATTTTACGGAGATAAATCTCAACGCTGACCCAGCTGGGATTCGAACCTGGGAACTACAGATTACGAGCCTGGCGCGCTACCGACTGAGCCACCCGCGCCCCATCCTCAGGAAGACATGCAATTATGATCAGTTATTATACACCGAATACTTATCTATTTTCCCGTGAATTGGCTTTATAACTATTCCCAAAAAAATTATATGGAGCATTTTAAACTTCAGTTCCTTACATAAAAGGGCCCTCTCGTTCCTTAAATATGCTTTTCCAGCAACAACTCAAAAAAAGAATATTTCTACCTCCTCTTAAAATAGTCAGTGTAAACGAATGCTTCAGAAGACACATAAATTCCTTCTTTAGATTCTGTTGAGCCAATGCCACTAGCAATGAAGTACCAAAAATTGCCTTTTTTATATAAATAGATAAGACACTTATTACCTAAGAATACGGCACTAAATTTCGAAGTTAAAATTTTATAGCTCTAGCCTTTTGCGGAAAGTTCGCGGTTATTTTATTTTTGCCTCGTCATGAAACAGTCCGTAGAAACCTATGTATATTACGGTACGTTAAGAGACAACTAGACTACGCAAAAACTCCATCTTTCCTAGACATACTCTCTTCGCACTACCTTCAGGTGGATGCACTTTAAAGTGATTAATGCTTTTCAGAAAAGGCTATCACAGACGACGCAGCGCTCCGTTTCTATCGATTCACCACCAGCAATGATGTCTAACTGCTCCTCTTACGATTCCCGTGTAAGTACATGACCCATTGCTCAGTGCTAAGAGCTGGAGCTAAAACTGTGTGCCTTGGTATGTGATCGTTACACACTAACTTTTGCCTCCGCCGTTGCTATGACATTTAAAGATTTTTTTTAAGCATTTTTTTTTCTGTCTTCCAAGAAAATGAGCTTGGTTTCTTTAGTTGATCTGAATTGTTCGTTTTTAGAGTTACTGAAGTTTCGAATTTTGCGGTTTATTTATTGATGATTACTTCTATGGGGTAGTCGGTAGCGCGCCAGATTCGATACCCATCTAGGCCAGCGTTGAGATTTATCTCCGCAAAAATTTTCGTCATGCCATCGGTCATTAGCGGATACCGATGGTCTTGAAAAGGCAGCTGTCCGTCTGATGGAACATTAAGCCGTGGCATCGTGTGAATGAGAATTCGTCCGTTCTAATAGTTCCACTTAAATAAAGTACTTTAAATGCTTATACCCCAAAAATACCCCGTGTGCGGGAGAGCCATACCCTGTGCACGTTAAAGAACACGCTGGATGGCCTTGACGGGAGGCTACCATCTGTCTCCCAACAGCTGTTCCAGTGGGTCCCCTCCCCCAACCTTCTCTGAGCCTTCGGGGTCCATGTGACCTGGCCATTTAGCCCATGGTGTGCAAAAAAGTGCCGCTCAGAGGTAAAACAACCCAACCCCAAAAATACTGGAGCTTTCAAAATTATAGTTTCACCAATGTGCAAACGATATCGTGATTTTTAAACTATTGTATTTTTAATCGTGAATTTTATAACCTGTCTATGCAGTTTTTATAGATCTGTGAACCAATGCATGTACCCTGTTGGCTGGCTACAAAAACACTTAGCGCCATGGGCTTCCGCAGAAAATTTTTCAGGGGGGGGGGGCAAAGCTTGGAGACAAATAATTACATCAATAAATTTTTGTTTAATTATCAAACGTTTAAATTGTTACGATTATAATTTGTGGAAATTTTTACTCGATCCCAGGGCAAGTGCCCCGTTTCCCCCCTCTGCGGACGCCCATGCTTAGCGCTATATTATACATCATCCATAAATAAAAAAATTTGATGTTTTTGTTTGATGAATCGCTTCTCTAGAAGGAGCGAGCGAGGCTAGCCAACAACGGGAAGTGAAGCCCCCACTAGGACGCAAAGCAGAGCTCCAATTTTGCAAATAAAATTGACAAAAAACAAGAAATTCAGAAAAGCTGAAAATTCTTAAGTGGCATCATTATAATAATACTTAGGCGTTATCTAAAGTGCCAAAGCGTTCACCAATAAAAGAGAGATAGCAACTGAAAAAAAAACGGAAGTCGAATAGTACTTTTTAATTTTAATTGATAAATCCCAAGCAAAAGTTTTAGAACTATATCAAAAATTTTACTTTTGTCATTTTTTTTTATTTCACAATTATAAAAAAAAAATTAGAAACTTAAATTATAACTTGTCCGAAGCTGTCCTATTATACTGCCTTACCAAAATATTAGAGAATTTCCATCTCCAATATTTTCAATGGGAATCTAACTTCGAAGTTCTGTACGCAATTTCTACAATACGAATTAAATAAAAAAGGTCACTGAAGATAAAGACCGTATTCAAATCAATTAAATCTCGTTTTAACACTTTATTCGTTCAGTATATAAAGAGTGATAGAAGATGAAATACTTTGCATAAGTAATTCGTCATAAGAATTTACCTCAGAAATTGATTAAAACTTAATAAAGATTTTTTAGCGAAAAAAAAATACATTTTTTTAAAGTTTGCGTAATGATTACATTGTTTTCATAATCACGAATAATTTTCATAAAACAATTTATTGTTAAATATTTCAGTTTTCATAACTCTAAATACTGGAACGAATATTGTTGAGAATCGAGATTCCAATTCCCTCCCCCAACCTTCTCTGAGCCTTAGGGGTCCATGTGACCTGGCCATTTAGCCCATGGTGTGCAAAAACGTGCCGCTCAGAGATAAAACAACCCAACCCAAATCCATTAATTGCATTATTTAGAAATTATAGAGCTTCGAAGTTAGATTCCAACTGACACGACATGGAAATCTTCTAATCTTTTGTTAAGATAGTATAGAAGCCCGAGTCTTAATCGAGTATCTTCCATTACTTATTTACACAGTAGCCAAAACCATTACATAACGATAAAGAATCCCTCATATCTTCTCAGGTACGCATCGTCAACTGCAATACAGAAGAGACAAAGTCAGGTACGCATCGTCAACTGCAATACAGAAGAGACAAAGTCAGGTACGCATCGTCAACTGCAATACAGAAGAGACAAAGTCAGGTACGCATCGTCAACTGCAATACAGAAGAGACAAAGTCAGGTACGCATCGTCAACTGCAATACAGAAGAGACAAAGTCAGGTACGCATCGTCAACTGCAATACAGAAGAGACAAAGTCAGGTACGCATCGTCAACTGCAATACAGAAGAGACAAAGTCAGGTACGCATCGTCAACTGCAATACAGAAGAGACAAAGTCAGGTACGCATCGTCAACTGCAATGCAGAAGAGACAAAGTCAGGTACGCATCGTCAACTGCAATACAGAAGAGACAAAGTCAGGTACGCATCGTCAACTGCAATACAGAAGAGACAAAGTCAGGTACGCATCGTCAACTGCAATACAGAAGAGACAAAGTCAGGTACGCATCGTCAACTGCAATACAGAAGAGACAAAGTCAGGTACGCATCGTCAACTGCAATACAGAAGAGACAAAGTCAGGTACGCATCGTCAACTGCAATGCAGAAGAGACAAAGTCAGGTACGCATCGTCAACTGCAATGCAGAAGAGACAAAGTCAGGTACGCATCGTCAACTGCAATACAGAAGAGACAAAGTCAGGTACGCATCGTCAACTGCAATACAGAAGAGACAAAGTCAGGTACGCATCGTCAACTGCAATACAGAAGAGACAAAGTCAGGTACGCATCGTCAACTGCAATACAGAAGAGACAAAGTCAGGTACGCATCGTCAACTGCAATACAGAAGAGATAAAGTCAGGTACGCATCGTCAACTGCAATACAGAAGAGACAAAGTTATCTTTCAGTCACGATTGCTGATATAAAATTCCCAAAAGAATACGAAAGAAGCTTTCGAGGCCATCGTCTTGCACTTCACAACATCTATCATTCTTTGATGTTGGACAACTTAGACATGAACGCTCTTGTTGGGTTGATCCACTTATGTTTAGAGTGGAGCCTCTCAAGGAAGGGGATCACACACCCACCGTTCTCCAGGCAGAGAAGCACTCGCTGCACACAACCAACAACAGTCCTTAATAATAATCGTATTTGCAACGAATCGGAAGACAAGGAGAAAAATCGACAAATAAACTGAATACATTTTACGCTAGATTCGTAATCTGATCTATTGTGGACATCTAGGAGATGATGCTGGTAGTATGTAAGGTAATATCGAATTTTTTCTCTGCATGGGGGAAATACAAATGAAATGCAAATAATATTAAGCATTCATCTATACTGTGAAAAAAATGTAGAACACTACATTGTAGGTAAATCAGTATCTTAATTAGCTAATTTTATTACACTTAAAGAAATTCAAGTCTTTGTGATTTGGACATTAAATGTCTAAAAATGCCACTCAGAATTATATAGCAACTGAACCCGAAAAAAATATTACCAACATTTTTATGCCATATTATTAGTAATTTATTTTAGTAATATAAATGTATTATTCTGACTTCGACAGAATCTTTATTCATAGTTTATTATTAATAACTTATAGTTCTCTTAATTCCTAAGGGGGCTCATTTGGTAGTGTGCCAGGATTATTCTGTAGTTCACAGGTTCGAGTCTCAATTTTCCAGAGTTGAAATTTATCTTCGCTAAACCGCCCATCTTGCCTTCAATCAGTAGGGAACATCGATGGGCTTGGAAAGGCCGCCGTCCTTCGGCTGGGACTTAAAGCCGTGGCCCCCGTGTGCGGAAGAGCCATAGGCTATGCACGTTAAAGATCGCTCTGAATGGCCTTGACAGAAAGTTACCATCTGTCTCGTAACAGTGGGTCCCAACCTCCTCTGAGCCTTTGCGATCCTTTCGAAATTGATATTTAGCCCATTGTGTGCAAACAAAAGTGTCGCTCAGAGATAAAACAACCCAACCTCCCCTTTTTTATTCCATTTTTAAATATAATTTTAGCGACGAATAACTGAAACGATAGTAGTAATTCACCATATCCTTTCTCTCGCTTTACACCGAAGTAGTCTCCTCAGTACGGCTAAGACCTATGTCATTCTGGAGCAGCGTCATACAGCTTCAAAGCGTTATGGCAAAGTGAAGCAGAGGAATTAGAGCAACTAATTATTTAGCAAAATCCTTTGAACAGACCTTAATGTACCGCTGACAAATTAAAGGATTTGGGCTAAATAAATATCCCAACGCCTGTAATCTGAAGATAATTAAAGTGTAATTAAATACGAAGTTAATTTCGTGTAATAAACATTCCTCTCTCTCTCGCCAAGCACACACACACACACAAAAAAAAATCCCAGAATCGACCAGCGGCGAAGTACATAATTAATATCAGAAATGAATTTCTTTGCATCGGGATTGCTTTAGATGTTCGTCGATAGAGATGTTGCAGTAATGGGTGCATTCGTAGTTCGTCGGTGGAATACGATGCATTAGATGAAGCTGTGGGATTATAGAGTGCTTAGAGTTTTAAATGGGATGCTGTCTGTCACTGTTTTGCTTTCTTGGATGACGTATAAAGGAATATGCGTTCATACAGAAAGGAAATTTAGGTCTCAACAGTTTCCATTAAGAGTATCTTTTAAGTGCTCCTGAAGCAAGAAAAATAAAACATTGCAAAAACCATTTATATTTATTTATCTGTTGTGTATATGAGTGATTCAATTGTTTTACTTTCCAGCGGAGAGGGGGGGGGGGTGCTCAGTCGGTTACACGCCAGTTTCGTAATCTGTACTTCCCAGGTTCGAGTTCCAGCTGGGCCAGGGTTGAGATTTATCTCCGCAAAACTCCTCTCTGCCCTCAGTCAGTAGGGGAACCGATGGACTTGGAAAAACCGCCGTCCGTCCTTCGGATGGGACGTTAAGCTGTGGTCCGTGTACGGGAGAGCCATATCCTGTGTATGTTAAGGAACACGCTGGATGGCCTTGATGAGATTCTACCATCTGTTTTGCAGAAGCTGTTCCAGTGGATCCCCTCCCCCAACCTTCTCTGAGCTTTCGGGGTCCTTGTGACCTGGATATTTAGCCCATTATGTGCAAAAAAGTGCCGTTCAGAGGTAAAACAACCCAACCCAGCGAAAAGGTAGGAAGAGTAGCTCAGCAGCGAAGGCGCCAAGCATGTCCTAATCTGATGTTTCCGCGTCCGACCTGCGCCAGCATTGAGATTTGTCTTCGCTGAAACCACACTCTGCCCTTGCTGAGAAAGGAGATACCGATGGGCTTGGTAAGGACGCCGTCCATTGGATGGGACGTTAATCCGTAGCCCCTGTGTTCAGGAGCATACCCTGTACATGTTAAAGAACATGCTGGATGGTCTTGGCGGAAGGGTGCTTAGCTCACCCTTCCTGCAACCGTCTCTGAGCCCTTGGTGTCTTGTGACCTGGTCATTTAGTCCATTGAGGGTGAAAATAGTGCCACTCAGAGGTAAAACAACCCAATAAATGCCCCAATATATGCTTTCGTAATTAATTTCAATTTGCATTATCTTAATTAATCGATTTTTCAATTAATTTTTAAGGTAAATTCTTACGATTAACAAGGTGTAATATATTTCAACTTCGTGAACTTTTTAAATGGGGGCAAGGGTGGCTCAGTCGGTAGCGCGCCAAGCTCGTAATCTGTAGTACCCAGGTTCGAGTCCCATCTGGGTCAGCGTTGAGATTTATCTCCGCAAACTCCCTGACCTGCCCACGGTCAGTAGGGGACACCGATGGGCTTGGAAAGGCCACCGTCCGTCGGATGGGACTTCAAGCCGTGGCCCCGTATGCGGGATAGCCATATCCTCTGCACGTTAAAGAACACGCAGGATCGCCATGACGGGAGGCTACCTCTGTCTCCCAACAGCTGTTCCAGTGAGTACCCTTCCCCAACCTTCTCTGAGCCTTCGGGGTCCTTGTGACCTGGGCATTTGCCCATAGTGTGCAAAAAACAGAGGTAAAACAACCCAAACAACTCTTTAAATGTTAAACGAATATTTCTGAAAAGTCGAGAGGTGAACAAATTAAATTTAGCATTTCAATTCATATCAGTAACACTTGCCCCGTAAAACTCATTTGCAAAGTCATGGAACTTTGTAGGGCGGGGGTGGCTCGGTTGGTAGCGCGCCAGGCTCGTAATCTGTAGTTCCCAGGTTCGAGTCCCAGCTGGCTCAGCGTTGAGATTTACCTCCGCAAAATTTCCCGCCCTGACCACGGTCAGTAGGGGACACCGATGGGCTTGGAAAGGCCGCCGTCCGTCGGATGGGACGTTAAGCCGTGGCCCCGTGTGCGGGAGAGCCATACCCTGTGCACGTTAAGGAACACGCTGGATGGCCTTGACGGGAGACTACCATCTGTCTCCCAACAGCTGTTCCAGTGGGTCCCCTCCCCCAACCTTCTCTGAGCCTTCGGGGTCCATGTGACCTGGCCATTTAGACCATGGTGTGCAAAAAAGTGCCGCTCAGAGGTAAAACAACCCAACCCATGGAACTTTGTAACTTTCCATGCACATAGCACTTTAGTATCCCAAAACTCTAGGTAATATCTATAAAATGAAAATAAATATCACCTCAAGCAGCTGCTTGCCACAGATACGTTGTATATATATATATAGATACCCGTCCGTATATAGCAGAATATAGAGAATCAGTTTTCAAAAGTTTTCACTCAACAATTTTTGATCGATGGACTTGGTTTTCCTCTCTCGTCGAAAGCTGGTCAGTTCCGAGTCAGAAAAGACAAATGGAGCTTTCTAACCCACACCCTCAGTCAAACCTTTCAGTTGCTTCCAGATCTGGTTAAAGAGAGAGAGGTTTTTAAAGTTAGCCTTGGCAAAAGAATACTTTTCGACACTTTCTGATTCAATATTTTCTCTTGACCAAACGGAGAAGAAAGAGTGAGGTGACCGTGGGAGAGAGAAAAAGAAACAAGAAGAAAAAGCTAAGATGTTAGAAACAGAAGTTTCTGTAAAGACGAAATTGAACTCGACTTCTTTTGACAAGTCTGCAACAGTCTTCACGTCACATTTCTCCGAACCAGATGAAATGACAGCCATTTTAGGATTTTGGCGGTAGAGACAATTGGTTTTGTCCTCTTCCTTTCCTCTCTGTCTCTAAATCAAAGTCTATCCGATTATTCTTGTGCCTATCACCTTACTCACTCCTATGGGGCGGGGGTGGCTCAGTCGGTAGCGCGCCAGGCTCGTAATCTGTAGTTCCCAGGTTCGAGTCCCACCTGGGTCAGCGTTGAGATTTATCTCCGCAAAATTCCCCACCCTGCCCACGGTCAGTAGGGGACACCGATGGGTTTGGAAAGGCCGCCGTCCGTCGGATGGGACGTTAAGCCGTGGCCCCGTGTGCGGGAGAGCCATACCCTGTGCACGTTAAAGAACACGCTGGATGGCCTTGACGGGAGGCTACCATCTGTTTCTCAACAGCTGTTCCAGTGGGTCCCCTCCCCCAACCTTCTCTGAGCCTTCGGGGTCCATGTGACCTGGCCATTTAGCCCATGGTGTGCAAAAAAGTGCCGCTCAGAGGTAAAACAACCCAACTCACTCGTACATCTCAGTGGTTTCCACCCTTTTCTCGTCGTGACCAAGTGCAACCTCATTCACGGGGATAGACCTATACCTCCAGTTTTGAGGGGCGGGCTCAGCCGGTAGCGCTCCAGGCTCGTAGTCTAAAGTTCCCAGGTTCGACCTACCTGTGCCAGCGTTGAGATTTATCTCCGCTAAACCCCATCTTTTGCCATGTGCACTTTAAGGATCATTCTCGATGTCCTTGACGGAAGAGGGCGAGGATGGCTCAGTCGGTAGCGCGCCAGGCTCGTAATCTGTAGTTCCCATGTTCGAGTCCCAGCTAGGTCAGCTTTGAGACTTATCTCCGCAAAACTCCCCGCCCTGCACACGGTAAGTAGGGGACACCGATGGGCTTGGAAAGGCTGCCGTCCATCGGGTGGGACGTTAATCCGTAGCCCGTATGCGGGAGAGCTACACCCTGTGCACGTTAAAGAACACGCTGGATGGCCTTGACGGGAGGCTACCATCTGTCTCCCAACAGCTGTTCCAGTGGCTCCCCTCCCCCAACCTTCTCTGAGCCTTTGGGGTCCTTGTGACCTGGCCGTTTAGCCCATGGTGTGCAAAAAAGTGTCGCTCAGAGGTAAAACAACCAACCCAACAACCTTGACGGAAGGCTTCCTCTATCGCCTAGCAGCTATCTAAATGAGTCCTGTTCTTCTATCAAACTCTGAGCATTTAAAGTCGTTGTGACCTTGTCTAAAACAAACAAAATCCTCCTAGTCCACTGTGAACACAAAAGTCCATCTCCGAGGTAAAGCAATCTACGCTTTACTCATTAACCCTATATTTTTGGAATCTTCATTTCTTCAGCAATAACTCTCCAACAAGTTTTCCGACCTATATAATTTTTGGTAGACAGATTCCTTATACGGGTACGTCTCAAATATGAAGGGAAATGCGATCAACTTATTAGAAGAGGTTTACAACGATAAATCGACTGAGGTGCCTAAAACAATAGTATTACGGCTTGTTTGGTTCTGAATCCTAAGCCAATCGAGTTATCATGAGAAGTTTCTCACTGTCATATATTAAATTCTTGTAATTTCTGTTCGAATGGTACTGAGAGTAGTATAGGGACCTGGGTTCGAGCCTCGGGTGTGTCAAGGAGATTTACAGTATGTTTTTTTATTGTTATATGAGTTGTTACCTTTCTCACAAATCTTTGCTATATGTGCTGACAGTATCCTCAGACTCCGTGACCATCAAATACTTGGAGAAAGAAAAAATACCAGGGAAAGTAAGGTTCCACTCTAAACAAGCATCTAGAACTGTACCACAATCACATATTAGTAAGAAAGGTGTTACTCAGTGGCAGCAATTATCACTGTTACAGCGGGTTGGGTTATTTTTACCTCTGAGCAGTACTTTTTTGCACACCATGGGCTAAATGGCCAGGTCACATGGACCCCGAAGGCTCAGAGAAGGTTGGGGGAGGGGACCCACTGGAACAGCTGTTGGGAGACAGATTGTAGCCTCCCGTCAAGGCCATCCAGCGTGTTCTTTAACGTGCACAGGATATGGCTCTCCCGCACACGGGGCCACGGCTTAACGTCCCATCCGACGGACGGCGGCCTTTCCAAGCCCATCAGTGTCCCTTACTGACCGTGGGCAGGGCGGGGAATTTTGCGGAGATATATCTCAACGCTGACCCAGCTGGGACTCGAACCTGGGAACTACAGATTACGAGCCTGGCACGCTACCGACTGAGCCACCCCCGCCCCAATGTTACAGCGGGATAAACATGACTAAGATATACTGCACGCATACATAAAGTTGGAGATCCAAGCAGTAATTCCGTTTCTGTTGGTGCGAGAGACCCAACAGCTGAAATCCTTCGATTACTTTGTGGCTGTATAGGGGTCGAATGTCTTTTCACTGCAACATGTGAGGAAAACGGTCGTGTGACTGTAGGTGGTGAGGATCTCTGCACCTGGCGATGAGCAAATGTTCACCATCCACCATAGAGGCGAGATCTGGCGCCGTCGAATTCTTCCGTTGTTTGGGGAGCTGAAGAACAGCATCCCTGAAGACGACGCTTTGCATCAGATGACGTCATCAAAGAAGAAATCACAACGTAGATTCAGGAGCGGGACGCGTCCTCCCATTAGTAAGAATTCGATAAGCTGATCGACCTTTACGACAAGTGTCTCAAACTGCCTTATTACTCAAACTTGTGATTACGTCAAAAATAATAAATGCATTTGGGGATATTTCTGGTATATTGTCTTTCGTGTAATTACCTGCCCTCCGAAGAAAGGAAATAGATTATTTTCTGACATATCCTCGTAATATTAGACTATCTATTGAAATATGTATGCGATTTATTAAACGAGTTCGAAATTTTATGTCCGAAGAAGCATACCTTTGGATATTTTGCAGTATTGTTATGTTGTGTCTGGAAGTTATTTTGTTCAGATATCAAATCACTAAATGCTGATAATAGGCTAATTTGTAAGGCTATAACAGTATGCCGATGGCCTCAAAATTAGGCTAATTTCATAAATACATCAAACTGTATGAGGTCTATGGTTCCCGCCCCACTAGATAGATGCCTTTTACATTAGAAATCATACTCTGAGGTATAAACAACTCTACTAGAAGTTTTTCAAGCGAATTATACAATTAATTCCATTATAGGATTCTGTTTTCCACAGTAACACCTTCTATCCCTGTAACAAGAGATGCTAAATATCGGTTCCCATTCTCTATTGATCCCTTTTCTCCTTCCTCTCTTCCCATGTGCATTATCTTTATCGCTAATCGATTTTGCTGCCTGGAGGTTACATCCTCCGAACAATTAGATCGTTCCTTATGCGGGAGGCTCAAGAGATGATGAATAATTTTTTCTCTCTCTTTCAGACGTCTGTTTGTTCTTGAAATGATAAAGGAAATTTGAATAACAATGTAGTGCAATCGAAGAAATAAACTTGATTACAATAATTGTAGGGTAGAAAAATAATTGCTTTAAAGAAGCTGGGGAAAAATCGTTAAATGGATGTTCAATGCTGGAATTTGCTTATGTGAAAATGTAAAAAAATATTAATAAATTAGAATTTATTCTGAAAAAAAAAACTGATTGTTGAATAATGCGTGTTAAAAGTATAATTTTAAGGATAAGGCATTTGGCACTTTTTTTAGTATTTTTTAATTTGGAAATGTCTAAAAGTCTTCTGAACCATTATGATTTAAAATTCCATAAATATTTCAAGCAGATATTGTTTTCCACTATGCCATAGAAAATATTTCAAGCAGATATTGTTCTCCACTATGCCGTAGGAAATATTTCAAGCATATATTGTTCTCCACTATGCCATAGGAAATATTTCAAGCAGATATTCTCCACTATGCCATAGGAAATATTTCAAGCAGATATTGTTCCCCACTATGCCATAGGAGCTATTTCAAGCAGATATTGTTCTCCACTATGCCATAGGAAATATTTCAAGCAGATATTGTTCCCCACTATGCCATAGGAAATATTTCAAGCAGATATTGTTCTCCACTATGCCATAGGAAATATTTCAAGCAGGTATTGTTCCCCACTATGCCATAGGAAATATTTCAAGCAGATATTGTTCTCCACTATGCCATAGGAAATATTTCAAGCAGGTATTGTTCCCCACTATGCCATAGGAAATATTTCAAGCAGTTATTGTTCCCCACTATGCCATAGGAAACATTTCAAGCAGATATTCTCCACTATGCCATAGGAAATATTTCAAGCAGATATTGTTCTCCACTATGCCATAGGAAATATTTCAAGCAGGTATTGTTCCCCACTATGCCATAGGAAATATTTCAAGCAGATATTGTTCTCCACTATGCCATAGGAAATATTTCAAGCAGGTATTGTTCCCCACTATGCCATAGGAAATATTTCAAGCAGTTATTGTTCTCCACTATGCCATAGGAAATATTTCAAGCAGATATTGTTCTCCACTATGCCATAGGAAATATTTCAAGCAGATATTGTTCCCCACTATGCCATAGGAAATATTTCAAGCAGATATTGTTCTCCACTATGCCATAGGAAATATTTCAAGCAGGTATTGTTCCCCACTATGCCATAGGAAATATTTCAAGCAGATATTGTTCTCCACTATGCCATAGGAAATATTTCAAGCAGGTATTGTTCCCCACTATGCCATAGGAAATATTTCAAGCAGTTATTGTTCTCCACTATGCCATAGGAAATATTTCAAGCAGATATTGTTCTCCACTATGCCATAGGAAATATTTCAAGCAGATATTGTTCTCCACTATGCCATAGGGGCGGGGGTGGCTCAGTCGGTAGCGCGCCAGGCTCGTAATCTGCAGTTCCCAGGTTCGAGTCCCAGCTGGGTCAGCGTTGAGATTTATCTCCGCAAAATTCCCCGCCCTGCCCACGGTCAGTAGGGGACACCGATGGGCTTGGAAAGGCCGCCGTCCGTCGGATGGGACGTTAAGCCGTGGCCCCGTGTGCGAGAGAGCTATACCCTGTGCACGTTAAAGAACACGCTGGATGGCCTTGACGGAAGGCTACCATCTGTCTCCCAACAGCTGTTCTAGTGGGTCCCCTCCCCCAACCTTCTCTGAGCCTTCGGGGTCCATGTGACCTGGCCATTTAGCCCATGGTGTGCAAAAAAGTGCCGCTCAGAGGTAAAACAACCCAACCCACTATGCCATAGGAAATATTTCAAGCAGATATTGTTTTCCACTATGCCATAGGAAATATTTCAAGCAGGTATTGTTCCCCACTATGCCATAGGAAATATTTCAAGCAGATATTGTTCTCCACTATGCCATAGGAAATATTTCAAGCAGATATTGTTCTCCACTATGCCATAGAAAATATTTAAAGTACACACTGTTCTTTACAATGCCATAGAAAAGATTTCAAGAACACATTGGTTTTTACAGTGCCACAGAAAAGATTCCAAACACGAATTATTCTTTGCAGTGTTACAAAAAGGATTTCAAACACCCATTTTCTTTACAGTGACATAGAAAAGATTTCAAGCACACATGGTTCCTTACAATGTTAAAGAAAAATTAAAAGCCTAGATTTTTTTCAGGCCATACAAAAAATCTCAAACACATTATTCGACTATGCGTAAAAAATATTTCAAGTAGACTTTTTTATACCATTATCTCTTTTATATTATGCCACACAGTACACCAGATACTATTACTGGAAAGTGGAGAATTGAGTAGATTCACTTAAATCAATAATTATACAAAAAATTTTATCTTTGAAGATTGCTATTATTAGTGAAACGTTGGGCCTTTGCATGCAAGGTAATAAGAAGATGCTTTTCATTCCAGGTGGTTTTGCTAAATCTTGGGTGTATGATAGTCTATGATGGTGTGGTTTAAATGGAGTCCTCACCCGCCATTTAACAGGATCTTATGAATTTAGTGTTGGATTGTTTTTACCTCTGAGCGGTACTTTTGGGCACACAATGGACTAAATGGCTAGTACACCAGCACCCCCAATGCTGAAAGAAAGCTTTAGAAGGAGATCCATTGGAGAACTGTTAGGAAACAGATGGACGCCTATTCAGGCCAGTTAATCCCATCCGGCATGATATTCAACATGCACAGAGTATGACTTTCCTGCACCAGCGTTAAGATTTATCTACGCCAAACTCCGCTCTCTGCCCTCGGTCAGTAGGAGATACTTATGGGCTCTGAAAGGCCACCGTCCGTCGGAGGGACGTAAAGCCTTAGCTCGGTGTGTGGAAGAGCCATACCTGTAAACGTTAAAGAACACGCTGGATGGAATTGACAGGAGATTATTATCTGTATCCTAACAGCTGTCCAATGAGTTCCCTTTCCCCCATCCTTCTCGGAGTCTTGTGATCTGGTCATTTAATTCATAGTGTGCAGAAAAAGTGCCACTCAGAGATAAAAACAACCCAATCTGCACAAGGGATTTAACGTGCCATCAGACGGATATTGGCTTTTCCAAATCCATAGATGATTTTTTTCGTGACGAGAGGGGCAGGGGTGGCTCAGTCGGTAGCGCGCCAGGCTCGTAATCTGTAGTTCCCAGGTTCGAGTCCCAGCTGGGTCAGCGTTGAGATTTATCTCCGCAAAATTCCTCGACCTGCCCACGGTCAGTAGGGGACACCGATGGGCTTGGAAAGGCAGCCATCCGTCGGATGGGACGTTAAGCCGTGGCCCCGTGTGCGGGAGAGCCATACCCTGTGCACGTTAAAGAACACGCTGGATGGCCTTGACGGGAGGCTACAATCTGTCTCCCAACAGCTGTTTCAGTGGGTCCCCTCCCCCAACCTTCTCTGAGCCTTCGGGGTCCATGTGACCTGGCCATTTAGCCCATGGTGTGCAAAAAAGTACCGCTCAGAGGTAAAAATAACCCAACTTTCTTAACGAGGGCAAGGTTGAGGTTAGTGGAGATTAAACTCCACTAACCTCAACCCTGCTTGAAAAGATTAGGACTGAAACCTAGGAACTGCAGATTACGGGCCTAATGCGTTCCCAACTGAGCCACCTCCATTCCTCATATACATTGTAAGAGATTACATTGGTTGGCCATGCTGCTCACATGCACAACTTACTGAGTAGTGAATCGAAATTTGAACAGTGTGCATAAAGATTCCAGAAAGCGACAAACATAGAGTATGGTTAGTGGATATTGTAAAACAGGATCTAATTAGATCACCTTGCACTGCTCAAATGCAGCAGCGCAAGATAGATGCATTTGAGACACGAAATTGCAGTCTTGTCGAAACTCCATAACTTATGCATTCTTTAGGGTTGCAAATATGTATGATTTATATTTATGACTGAATCAATGTTAGTCGTAAAAACAGAAATTACACATAATGAATACAAATATTATAATTAATTTTGTAAGAGAATGATTATTATGTTGATGATCATTAAAGTCAGCTTATGATTTGAAATCTGAAGTACGTTTTAAATTGAGCACCTTCAGAGAGCAAACGGGGAAAGCAGACCCAAACGGAGAATTTTCCTTTACTAGTATGGGTTGATTCTCCCTGCTCTGAACTTAAAGATTCTGATTAGGGGACTATGTAAATGAGGGAGACACAGGTGGTTCCGAGCAACCGAGGGTTTGTCTGTGTGATTGAAAGGAACAGGGAGGACATTATGTGATCAGCATCCCCCTACTTCCTCCCTAACATTTCCCTCATCCACAATTTCCATTGTATTCATGAGCGACAAGATGGAAAATGTGGCCAGTGGTTTAATGGCCAACACTTGTGGAAGAGCTTTGTTTGTTTGGTTTTCAATTCTCTATTTTTTGCTGCACATTTATCAGTTTTATCCGTCTGTTCGTATCGGTCTCTTGCTAATTATGGAGAAAATACTTTCGTTTTTAACAAATAAATCTCGAGTTTTTCGATTAGTGTATATTTTAGGTGCACTTAAACTCGTAAAAGTATTTTTGTAATGATATTTGCATGCCTGTTGGGGCAGGAGTTGGCTCATTTGGTAGCGCGCCCGCCAGGCTCGTAATCTGTAGTTCCCAGGTTCGAGTCCCAGCTGGTTAGAGGGCGCAGTTATAACTTTTGGGATATTCGAAAAATGTAAATCGTAATATATCATTAATTCCTATCTAACAGAAAAAGAATTTTTTATTTATCTGTATAAACAAAAAAAGTTGGAGTCTACAGACGGACAGACAACAAAGTGAAATTATATATATATATTTTTTAAAAAGCCCTAATAATATACTTTTCCTTTTTTAGCTGTTTTCTAAAGTGCTTCCAGTCATGAACATTGAAATCTGCATCAAATTTTACTCTATCCTTTTCCGGAATCCATAAGTACCGGGGGGCGGGGGTGGCTCAGTCGGTAGCGCGCCAGGCTCGTAATCTGTAGTTCCCAGGTTCGAGTCCCAGCTGGGTCAGCGTTGAGATTTATCTCCGCAAAACTCCCCGCCTTGCCCGGGGTCAGTAGGGGACACCGATGGGCTTGGAAAGGCCGCCGTCCGTCGGATGGGACGTTAAGCTGTGGCGCCGTGTGCGGGAGAGCCATACCCTGTGCACGTTAAAGAACACGTTGGATGGTCTCCCAACAGCTGTTCCAGTGGGTCCCCCTCCACCAACCTCCTCTGAGCCTTCGGGGTCCATGTGACCTGGCCATTTAGCCCATGGTGTGCAAAAAAGTGCCGCTCAGAAATAAAACAACCCAACTTGGTAGCGCGCCAGGCTCCTAATCTGTAGTTCCCAGAAACAGGATGTTATTAGATTGTCTTGCAATGGTCAAATACAATAACTCAAGATAGATGTATTTGATACTTTAAATTGCACCATCTGGTTGAAACTGCATAGTTTGTTTTCTTGAGGATTGTATACACGTTTGCATTTATGCTTATGAATCTATCAGTTGGTCATTGGCAAGGAATTGCAGATATGATGGAACATCATCGGGCAGATCCATGCTGGCACATGTTCCAGTCCCACCTGTGCCAGAGTTGAGATTTATCTCCGCTAAACTCCCACAGCCTACTCTCGGTCAGAAAGGAGACACTGATGGCTTTGGGAAGGACCCTGTCCGTCGGAAGAGACGTATAGCCGTGGCTTAGGTACAGTAGAGCCATACCTTGATTAGCCTAGCTCTTAATGTCCTCTGATTACACCACTTCTTCTCTGATTTGTCTTTGATGTCCTCTAATTAATGTAGCTCTTACTGTCCTCAGATTAGTCTAATCCTTGGTGGCTTCAGATTAGTTCTTGGTGTCTTCGGAAATAGTACTTGGTATCTTCAGATTAATCTAGCGCTTGTTTTCTCTGATTATTCTAATCCTTTGTGTGTTTTCAGTCACACAAAGGTCTAATTCTTGTATTCTCCGATTATTCTAACTCTTTGTGTGTCTCCAGATTTAGTATCAGCTCTTGGTGTCCTCTAAGTAGACTAGATTTTTTTTCCACGCAGTCTAGCTCTTTGTGTCTTCTGGTTATTCTAACTCTTTGTGTGTCTCCAGATTTAGTATCAGCTCTTGGTGTCCTCTAAGTAGACTAGATTTTTTTTCCACGCAGTCTAGCTCTTTGTGTCTTCTGGTTTCTCTGCTCCTTGGTGCCTTCTGATTAGTCTACTCCTTGTTTGTGAGCGTCCAAAATTATTACCACCCTTGTCTAGATCAAGGTTTCGGCAAACACGGAGAAAGAGAACATTCCATTCAAGGGTCTAGGATCTTTGAAAACGTGCAACAATAGAGTAAAATTAAATTGACTTGAAAACTTCTTCCACGATACGGACTACCAAACGTTGCAGCGATTTATATGACATTATTATACAGTGAAATATGACAAATCATAATTATGGCCATTTAGTCTGTGTCACAGTATTAAAAAGATATCTTCTACTGAGGACAAAAAGAAACTAAATTTTCAGTTGCAAATATGTTGATCCATTAACGGGAAATATATCAGTCTTCAATTTATAAAAATAATGCAAGAGCAGTTTTCAACTGTATCTTGGCATCCTTATTTAACACATACTACAAATTTTCCCCCATCAAGCTCCAATAACACAAAACATAAAAAATTACTCTTGAAGAATTCTGATACATCCATTCAACCTGAGCTCATCACCTGGAAGAAACATGAGTGACAGTTGTATAGAATCTGTCTCGTACAGCGGATCTTCCTACCTTTCATGCCTCAGACAGAGATATATACACAGATATACACACGTTCGGTGTTCATCTATCACTAATTGGAAGGTTGCGTGCATGGTTGAGATGGGTGCTAACTCGGAGACATATTAGAGGAGGACGGGCCTGACATACGTTACTATTAATAACTAGAAGACTAGTGTTTCCTGTCGCGAATGTAGGGCGTGTATGTGTGTGGCGGAAGTAGAGCCTGGGTAAGGGCAAAAAAAAAAAGCCGAGGAATATAGGAAAGAAGAGAACAGGGATTTGTAGGTGGTGTCAGAAACGGGATTGTCCTGATACGTCAACACTGCGGGTGAGTGGAGGAATGTTTGTTTAACGTCAACTGCATTCCTTCTCTTTACGATGAATGGTCTTGGGCGGTACTTGAACTTTAAGGAACTGAAGATAGGAATAGAAGTAGGGAACTTCAGCTGTGGTGTTATTTATATGAAAGAAGAAGACGTAGTAAGTTGTAACTTCCACAAATATTTGTGCATCGTATGCTTTTTTAGCTAATTTTTTTTCATCTAGTTGGTGAAGGAAACATTTCTATTATACACGGAAAATTTGCAATTTGGTTTGTAGGGGAAATAAATATTCAGCTAGTGCAATTGTTTTTAATATATTCTTTACATTTTCTCTGTGAAATATTTCGGTATCACTTCTAAATACTTCTTACGATAAGAAACTCACTTAATTCCTGCCAGGCTCAGTTGACTCTGTCGTTAGCGCGCCAGGCTCGTAATCTTCAGTACCCAGGTTTGAGTCCCGCTTGGCCCAGCGTTGAGATTTATCACCGCAAAATTCCCTGCCCTCTGTCAGCGGGGGACATCGATGGGCTAAGAAAGGCAACCATCCATCGGATGGGATGTTAAGCCGTGCCTCCGTATGCGAGAGATCAATACATTGTGTGCATTGA
Organism: Ryuthela nishihirai; assembly: GCA_038380435.1. Classification (NCBI taxonomy): domain Eukaryota; kingdom Metazoa; phylum Arthropoda; class Arachnida; order Araneae; family Heptathelidae; genus Ryuthela; species Ryuthela nishihirai. The sequence continues at coordinate 42,516,158 of JAWZYU010000015.1, read as the reverse complement.
AGAACACGCTGAATGATCTTGACGGGTGACTAAACTATGTCTCCCAACAGCTGTGGGGGCGGGGGTGGCTCAGTCGGTAGCGCGCAAGGCTCGTAATCTGTAGTTCCCAGGTTCGAGTCCCAGCTGGGTCAGCGCTGAGATTTATCTCCGCAAAATTCCCCGCCCTGCCCACGGTCAGTAGGGAACACCGATGGGCTTGGAAAGGCCGCCGTCCGTCGGATGGGACGTTAAGCCGTGGCCCCGTGTGCGGGAGAGCCATACCCTGTGCACGTTAAAGAACACACTGGATGGCCTTGACGGGAGGCTACCATCTGTCTCCCAACAGCTGTTCCAGTGGGTCCCCTCCCCCAACCTTCTCTGAGCCTTCGGGGTCCATGTGACCTGGCCATTTAGCCCATGGTGTGCAAAAAAGTGCCGCTCAGAGGTAAAACAACCCAAAGCAACAACCCAACAGCTGTCCAGTAGTTCCCTCCCCCCACCTTCTCTGAACCCTCGGGGTCCTTGTGACTTGCATGGTGTGCAAAAAAGTGCCGCTCAGAGGTAAAACAACCCAAAGCAACAACCCAACAGCTGTCCAGTAGTTCCCTCCCCCCACCTTCTCTGAACCCTCGGGTCCTTGTGACTTGCATGGTGTGCAAAAAAGTGCCGCTCAGAGGTAAAACAACCCAAATCCCACCTGGGCCGGCGTTGAGATTTATCTCCCCAAAACCTCCACCCTGTTCTTGACCAATAGGAGATATCGATGTGCTTGGAAAGGCCGCCATCTGTCGGATGGGACGTAAAGCCTTGGCCCTGTGTATGGAAGAGCCATATCCAATGAACGTTGTTAAAAAGAAGATTCTGGATGGGCGTGACAGGAGGTTATTTTCTGTCTCCCAACATCTCTCCAGTGGGTCCCCTCCCCCCGAACTTCTCGGAGTCCTTGTGACCTGACCATTTAGCCCATTATGTGCAAAAAAAAAACACCCCTCATAGGTAAAACAGTCCAACCTAAATCTTGCAAAGAGATTTGTCTTCTCCAAATGCGTGACGGATTTAGTTTGGGGAAATAAAACTGGTAATGAAACAAACGTTGCGTGGATCGATTCTGTGTTTGCTACTGCCTGCGCCATCTACTATTTAGATTTGATTACAAAAAAAATAGTAAATTGTATTTAATTTCCGAAATATTGTGTTTATTTTACCTTTTTACATAAAATTTCACTACACTGGAAAATTTTCCATTTGAAATCCAACGTTTCCTTGAAGTAAGAAAATAAAAGCGTTTTTGAATTGGAATTCGATTTCTGTAGGCAGAGGCTTGGATACTTATCGCAACACGGGGGTTGCCAGAGGGACTCTAGAAGAAATTTGGGGCTGGGTGATCAAGTATATCGGACGTTACGGGAAGATGGATGTCATTTTTTTAAATGAAAGTTTGAAGTCGTAGATTATGAAAATGGACAAAAAAATTGTGTCAGGTTTGAAATCGAGCTCTAATATAGGTCGAGAGGCTTGAATTTTTATCAAAACGAGGTTTCCAGAGGGAAACTCATGGGTGAAGTGTGGGACTGGGCGGGAAAGTATATCGGGAGTTCCAGGTGGGAGACGTCTAAAGGTGCCAAATGAAAGTTTCAACTTGAAAGACCACTATAATCCTAGGTTTGAAATCGAACTCTATTTTTAGAGATATGAATTTTTAACTCAATGTGATGTGAAAGAAGGGAAACATATGTTCCAAATTGTGGGTGGGAGGGGGAAGTGCCGTTCAGAGGTAAAGCCGACTTTATGCTAGCATACCTCTATGTATTCATATCTTGCGACTATTATCATTTTCGATATGCTTCTTCTATCTTCTTAACAATCGGATATTCTTCATTTCCAGTAGATTTTCACCTGACATCCATTCCTCAATTAATCGATACCTAAACAGTAAGTGCTCTTGAGTGTCTGACCTATATAACACCCTACTCCGAATATCCATTCTCCGTCACGTGACTGATGCCGATATATTTCGATCTGCCAGTCGGAGGTCTGTTGGCTCCAAGGACCAGACACGATTTCAGCATTAAAATATTCCTCGGGGATGTCACGTATGTGTGTCAGCAGAATGCACTCCTGTCAACTGGTCTTCCACTCCTCTGCCAGACAGAAGAGAGGGGAACACGAGTCCCATTAGCCCGTGGGGTAGTAATAGGTGGTGGGGTGAGGAGATAGTGGGAGGAAAAAAAGAAGATAGGTTGTTTTAGCTGAGGGAAGACGGGGATATACGAAATGTATGGGCCAAGGAGAGATGGTGCAGGCAGAGCCCCTGTTAGTGAATAACAATTCTTCGGGCAAAGGGCACTCTCCGATTTATCTGTATTTGTTCGAAAATACTATTGTTAATGGTAGGAGTCTTTTTTCTAATGTATGTTCACTTCCTTTTGATACTTTGTGTCGTCTTAGTTAATGGACATGAGGAATTCCCCACACGCATTCATTGTCAAATGCATTTCATTGTGAAACATTTTATAACCTTACTGTGATATATATCCTTGACGTGTTTTTTTGCTCCCGCTGAGCAAAAATTTTAAAAAATACATAAAAAGTTTTATTTTTATTTGAAAATAAAACTTTTAAATTTGATAGAAATACCTTTGTTTATAGTTTTATTTTATTTTTTTTTATCTTAATTTGTTTTCAAAAAATGTTTTTAAGGAGGGGGAAGGAACGCTGTACAGGAATCTCGTGGAAACTGGGCAAAAGGGGGGTCGGGGGTGGCTCAGTCGGTAGCGCGCCAGGCTCATAATCTGTAGTTCCCAGGTTCGAGTCCCAGCTGGGTCAGCGTTGAGATTTATCTCCGCAAAATTCCCCGCCCTGCCCACGGTCAGTAGGGGACACCGATGGGCTTGGAAAGTCCGTCGGATGGGACGTTAAGCCGTGGCCCCGTGTGCGGGAGAGCCATACCTGTGCACGTTAAAGAACACGCTGAATGGCCTTGACGGGAGGCTACCATCTGTCTCCCAACAGCTGTTCCAGTAGGTCCCCTCCCCCAACCTTCTCTGAGCCTTCGGGGTCCATGTGACCTGGCCATTTAGCCCATGGTGTGCAAAAAAGTGCTGCTCAGAGGTAAAACAACCCAACCCAACTGGGCAAAGGTCACTTTGTTGCGCTACTCACCTTAAAGGGATGCTTCCGTCTATTTACTGTCGTTGTCCAGTGAGATTTTTCTCCTCCTCAGCTTTGAGCCATTGGGGTCCTTGTAACCTTGTCATTTAGGTCGTTATGAACGAAAGAGTGCCGATCAGAGGTGAAACAATCCAACATATATCCTTACACTTTAGTTATGAGAAATAACATCAATTCTCTGTACTTTACAAGACTTAAGCACCTATACCATTCACCCAGACGTTCAAGTATAACACGTAGGTATTCTACTTTAAAATTACACACAGAACGGCTTACTTGCAATCTTGTTATTTACTATCATTCGAATGTGCGGGGTTTGAGTCATTCGGTTCCCAGCGTTGAGATTTATCCCCGCTTAACCTCACCCTGACCTTGGTCATATAGGAGACACCAATGGGTTTGGAAAACCGCCGTCTATCAGATGAGATATTAAACCATGGCTCTTGTTCAGAAGACAGAATTATACCTTGTATACATTAAAAACATGCTGGATCGCCTTGACAGGAGGCTACCATCTGTCTCCTAACAGCTATCCTTCCCCCAACCTCTGAGACCTCGGGTTTAGGGGCGGAGATGGCTCAGTCGATAGCGCACCAGACTCGTAATCTGTAATTCCCAGATTCGAGTCCCACCTGAGCCAGCGTTGATATTTATCTCCGTAAAACTCCCTGTCTTCGGTTAGTAGGGGACACTGATGGGCTTGGAGAGGCCACCATCCATCGGATGGGATGTTAAACCTTGGCTCAGTGTGCGGGAGAGTACGTAAAGAACATTCTGCATGGCCTAGACGAGAGTCTTCCAGCTGTGTCCTAATACCTGTCCAGCGTGGTTCCCTTCTACCAACCTTCTCTGATCCCTGGGGATTCCTTGTGACCTGGATATTTAGTCCATTGTATGCAAAAAAAAGTGTCGCTAAGACATAAACAACCCAGCAACAACAATGCAATCGAATCATAAAGCTAACAGACATTATACTGAATATTTACCAAATAATTTCATACCGTAGAAGGAAATGCTGCGATAAATAAACTTTATAGCACTTAACAGAAAGGGATTTAGTCTTGATTAAAATTAACCAAGCAGACCATAATTGCATTGTCATGAATATGTAGCCTCGACAGGGGTGTTTCGGCTGGTGTTGTGGAATAATTACGAAGCAGTAATCATTCACTGTTGATGGGCAACGTTATGCCTTTAAAGCTGGTATCTTCTATCTTTCGAATAGTGTTTATCAATCACTCATTGGGCTCAACATCGTCTCGTCCCCGTTATTACCCGCAACCATTCATAAATGGACTTTCTCTTATGGGAGCTAATTACATTTATGCATTAATGCCGTACATCTGGGCACGATGAGGCTGAACGAAATAGCATTTAACAGAAAAGCGAATAACTGCACCTCTATTATGCAACAGCTTCACCCCTTAGACAAGGCCACCTCTATACATGAGCCTGGACAGTCATCAAACAAAGGAGGGAAATTAAATATACATATATAAAGATTTCAGCCGTCCCGTGGCCGAGTGGTTAGCGCTCTTGGCTACTGATCTAAGGGACCTGGGTTCGAGCCCCGGGTAAGGCATGGATATACGTGTCGTTTTTCTGCTGAGGTCCTGCCATCCTCTCAGACCTTCTACTATGGCATATAAACTGACAGGCTCCTGTCAGACCTCTGTGGCAAGCAGCTGCTTGAGGGGGTATTTATTTCTTTTATATTATATAAAGATTTAAATGATTTATTTATTTTTAAATCCTATAGAATAATTTTTATTAGATTTATTATAATATTTATGAATATTTTAAAATGAATTATCAAATTTTAAGAAATGAATACCAATAGTATTTTAAGAAAAGAAACTTTAATAGAGTTAAAAATTAAAATATATATATACTTCCTAAGCAGCTGATTGCCACAGAGGTCTAACAGGACCTGCCTATCAGTTTCATAAGCTAGAGAAAAGGTCTGTAAGGAAAGTGAGACTACAGGAGAAAGGACAACACGAACATCCGTGCTTTACCCGGGGGTCGAACCCAGGTCCCTTTGATCAGTAGCTATGCGCTCTAAACCACTCGATACGGCATAATTTTTTATTTCATTTCCAAAGCAGTTGTTACATGTTTAAAAATTAAGTCTGCTAGTGCAGTGTCTAGGCACGGTATAATATAGGAGTTTCTGGGTTGTCCGTGTTAGCAATACCAGAAGAGTTCGAGTAATATTCTGTAAACTATAATTCAGCTGAGTACGCGTAATATTCTGCAAACTATAATTGAGCTGAATACTTATTGTGGATACGTGGTGTCGATAAATGCTGTAAAGGATAATAAAGTGTTAATTCTCTTCTGTGAGAAATATAAAATGGAGTAGCGATCTCTTGCAAAGTACCGGAAAAGGTCTGGCGAGAACTTCTATGTACGTAGCTCTACGTATATTAAATAGGGAATTTGTGTGGGTTGGGTTGTTTCACCTCTGAGCGCCACGTTTATGCAATGGGCTAAATGGGCTAAATGGCCAGGTCACAAGGACCCCGAAGTCTCAGAGAAGGTTGGGGGAAGGGGACACACTGGAGTGGCTGTTGGGAGACAGATGGTAGCTTCCCGTCTAGTGTGTTCTTTAACGTGCACAGGGTAGGGCTCTCCCGCACACGGGGCCACGGATTACATCCCATCCGACGGACCGCGGTCTTTCCAAGTCCGTCGGTGTGCCCTACTGACCGAGGGCAGGGAGGTTTTGCGGACATAAATCGCAATGCTGGCCAGCTGGGATTCGAAACTGGGAACTGATGATTACAAGCCAGGCGTGCTACCGACTGAGCCACCCCCACCCATTGTCTGTGTCAGAGATAGGACCTCCAGACTTTATCTGCTGCTTCATGTCACGGTAACTTAGTGCACCATAAGGTTTTGGACTCCAAAAAATTAGTTCCTCCCCAAAAATTGGCCGCGAAACATCTGTCCATTGATAACGTACTCTCCATAACTTCCGACTCTCCATTCATAATGTAGGCGACGGCAGCGCCCCTATATATTTCGTATGCTTATGTCTGATTTAATACCGACTTACAGCAGCTAGGAACCTGATCTCTAAACCCTATGCAGCACGACGCAAATGGGATCACAACATCAAATTCGGGGCCAAAAAATTGACTACTTTGCCGAATTACGGGAGGCCGACAATTTCCGCCACTCCAGACATGAGCGATTGTTCCCTCACTTTTTATGAATGCGTCTGCTATTCTGAGTTTATTATATCGGGGCCGAGCAAAGTCTGGCAGTTCTGCTAGTTTGCTATATAGAGAAAAATGTGGGAAAAGCATTAACGAAAAAAAAAAGTTGTTTATTTAAAAGTAAACTTATTTTTCAGAAAATGGGTTTTTAAATGCCCAGATCATAATAGATCTAAGGGTTCGTAGTTTGATAAACAGCGACACTAGACAACTCTTACGAGGCTGATAGAAATTCCAAAGACTCCAAATTGAGCTGTTTCTATGATCGCTGTCAGTAGCAGAGCAATTGCTAAGAGTGAGGAGACATGTCAAACTGCCAATCAAAGGAAATATTAAACTCCACATTTTACTTGTTTTTTAAATTTGTTATCATAGATGATCTCTATTCACCTTTTGTGCTCTTGAAGTCCTTGTACTTTGGCCATTTAGGTCACTGTGTACAAAACATTCCGTTTCAGAGGTAACACAACAATCAGTCAGATTCACTACTCTCCTTCGAGTTCAGAAGAATCTTTCACCTCGCCATTTAGAATCATCAGAGAATTTCACTACTCTCCTTCGAGTTCAGAAGAATCTTTCACCTCGCCATTTAGAATCATCAGAGAATTTCACTACTCTCCTTCGAGTTCAGAAGAATCTTTCACCTCGCCATTTAGAATCATCAGAGAATTTCACTACTCTCCTTCGAGTTCAGAAGAATCTTTCACCTCGCCATTTAGAATCATCAGAGAATTTCACTACTCTTCTTCGAGTTCAGAAGAATCTTTCACCTCGCCATTTAGAATCATCAGAGAATTTCACTACTCTTCTTCGAGTTCAGAAGAATATTTCACCTCGCCATTTAGAATCATCAGAGAATTTCACTACTCTCCTTCGAGTTCAGAAGAATCTTTCACCTCGCCATTTAGAATCATCAGAGAATTTCACTACTCTTCTTCGAGTTCAAAAGAATCTTTCACCTCGCCGTTTAGAATCATCAGATAATTTCACTACTCTCCTTCGAGTTCAGAAGAATCTTTCACCTGGCCATTTAGAATCATCAGAGAATTTCACTACTCTCCTTCGAGTTCAGAAGAATCTTTCACCTCGCCATTTAGAATCATCAGAGAATTTCACTACTGTCCTTCGAGTTCAGAAGAATCTTTCACCTCGCCATTTAGAATCATCAGAGAATTTCACTACTCTCCTTCGAGTTCAGAAGAATCTTTCACCTCGCCATTTACAATCATCAGAGAATTTCACTACTCTCCTTCGAGTTCAGAAGAATCTTTCACCTCGCCATTTAGAATCATCAGAGAATTTCACTACTCTTCTTCGAGTCCCTAGAGATCTTTCACCTCGCTATTTAGAACATTGCGTAAAAGTGCTGCTCTCAGGGTTGAGTTGTTTTATCTCTGAGTGGCTTATCAAAAGCTGATCCCTAATATAACTAGATCCATAAATTTGAATACCCAACTTAAAATTTGAACACTCCTCTTACATGCGCGATCATATAGGTATATACATTGGATGATCATTGAATTATGACCATCTCACCCTATTTATATCAACGAGACGGTAATTTCCATGCCCTATAATTTTAAAATTAATATTTTGTAGTAAAATATGACTAAATATATCTCGATCAGTTCTAAATATAGATTTCCAACAATATTCCTACAGTATTTAAAGAGTTAAGAAAGTTTTGAACATTTAACAACTCAAAACCACACAACCACAATATCCAGAATGTATCGAGAAGATAATCTTAAATTATAAATAAATATCCACTGCTCATCTTGGATATCTAATGGATAATTTCTGGAGATTGTGGTTATGTTAGACAAAAGATTTTACCTTTGAAGTTAATTGAAACTGAAATAAGACGTATTCAAATCATTTGCTAAATAACTACGTATTTTAAAAGTGTGTGCAAATAATTCCTTCAATATTTGCTTAATTTTTTTATTTCCTAGAAACACGTTACTAATCTCAAATATTCAAACCTTCCCTGTTTAAATACTGAAAGTATGTTGTTGAAATTGTGATTTAGATAGTCAAATCTATATAATTAAATGTCTGAATCTAACCATTTTTCCCTAAAACGCTAATTTTAAAAGTTACAGATCTTAGAAATCAACCTCCCATTCACAAAACATGGGATGGAGTAATAATTAGTGACCATTAAGTGTGTATACGGATAAATATGATATGCAAAAAAGTATTATGTTTTTCGTATTCCATAATTTTCCGTTTTATCCTTTGCCACGTTTAATAATGACGTATTAACATATCGTATCATTGCATAATGACAACGGACTTTGTAACTCCTTATATATCCATTCCAATGTTTCCACCATCCAACTTATCGGTTTGTTTAGCTTCTATGCATCGATGTGTTGCAGGGAAGCTCCCGGCAACAAGGGAGTGAGTGTGCAGGAGCTGAAGCACGTACATACGTTGCATGAACTGAGAGTCTGCCTCAAGTCAGACAGAGTAACGACTTCTACATCAGAAAGAGCTTGATGAGGCTTGACTCGCCGTAGCCATATCAGTGCTGTTCTCCACCGGGACGTCGCCCTGCTGCCGCTACATCATGCCTGTCATTATTAGTGGTTGGTTATGGTGCGCGAACACAGAAGAGATAGGCCGCTTTAGTGATGGTGGCAGCGTCGTCAGGAGTCTGGGGATGTCAAGTGATGCTTGGGCTTCCTGTGGATGACGGAGTCAAATGAAGACGGAGAGACGGACAGGAGAAGTCGTGAATGAAGAGGAGATAGAGCTGGAATGATGAGAGAGGGTGAAAGAAAAAAAAAAGCAGCGATGAGTAGAATAGAGATGAGATGTTCCCACGTCCACTGAAGGTAGATGATAGTTAATGTGCAGTTTGCATTCCTAAGTAGCGGTTTGTTGAACATTTAATTAAGAAATATAGGCAAAGTCTCTTTTTATGATGGGATGCACAAATAATGTCTTAACTCTTAGATAGACCTTAGGAAGAAGAGTTTTTAAAAGAAAAAACATTTTCGCATCTACTTTTTGGTCATCTCCGGTGAGATCATAATTTTTGTTTGGAACTGACATCCTTATATCACGCTTTGACATTTAGAATGAGATAAGTTCTTGAATATTTTGATGCAACAGTGCACTTATTTCCAGTCTTTCATTGGTTAAGGAACTTTACATTATTAAAGTTCGTCGGAACTCTGAACATTAAAAAATTTAACTTCTCTAGTTGAACTTAACAATTTTATTGCGTAGAGAAATGGCTATACTTTCTTACTTTTAATATTGTATATTCTCCCATCACATAACAAATCTAAATATTTCATGTATTCTACTCAATATAGATTTAACCAAAATTTCATTCTCTATATGATATTCAACTTAAACAGAGTTTCGATGCATTCGGGTTAGAGATTTTATCAAACCAATAAATCCTTAAACGCTTGAAATCTTTCAAAAATTGCTCCCGGCTTGTTTTAATCTAAAAAAGATCAAAAGATTTTGCCGTTGTCATCCATTGCAGCATGGATGAAAATGCCGCATCCGTTCCCGCTGTTCCTCCTCTACTCATCCCTGCTTGACGCCCTGCCAATTAATTTTCTCCCTCGCACCACACAAGACACTTCATTAGCTATATTATGCGCTACTGTGTCGTTGACAGGCCAGTAATTAATGCACGCCACGGCAGGTTGCTCGTTTTCTCTCAGTGTACGCATTTACAATGTACACTTGGGCAGTTTGTTGAACTGTGAAGCCATCTCAATTGTGCTAGAGCAGTGGAGCAGCGGAATCTGCCTCTGCGAATCCGTCTGTCGCTAAGATGGCGAATGCGCGACCTCGGCAAGCGTTAAGTTTAGAGAACAGAGTCAGCTTCTTTGGCAGAAGTTGACACTTTTAGGAGTGAAGTTTTTGAAAGAGAAATTATTTATGTTTCAGAAGATGATCTTTTGTTTTACGTGGTCAGAAGATGATGATTCAACTACGGCGAACCATTGTGGCTGACTGCTTTTGAATAGTAGGATGTCTGAAGATTTACGTCAGTTGAAGATTAATTTCTTTTGTGAAATTTTCACCGTTTCAGCATCATCTTTTGAAAGTTGAAGATGATGTACGAAGGACTCTGTTGTTGCTGATTAGTGAAGGTAACAGAAGTGGCAGAGAATTTAGATACAAATAAATCTGCTTGCACTTTTTGCGTTAATTTATCGAACAAATTCCATGTGAGAGCAATATAAAGTAGAATTCAAAACCCTATAACTTGTAAAGTTTTTAAATATATAGGAAAATGAGACTTTTCGATGTTAAAATTTTTATCCAACTACTAAAATCTTATTTTTTCACTATTATTTGTTTAAGCATTAAAAGCTATTGATGAGTAGTTTTAACTCCGAGTTGCGCTATTTTTGCACACAACAAGCTAAATGACCAGGTCACAGGAACCCCCAACGGCTTACAGACGGTTTGGGAAAAGTATACACTGGATAGCTATTAAGAGTTCGCAAAACTCTCCTTCCTACCCTCTCTCATAATAGGAACCGTCCGTCAGATGCGACGTTAAGGCGTGGCCCCGAGTGCGGGAGAGCCGTACCCTGTGCAAATTAAAGAACATGCTGGATGACCTTGACGGGAGGTTAGTATCTGTCTCCCAACAGCTGTCCAGTGGCTCCCCTCCTCCAACCTTCTCTGAGCCTTCGGGGTCCTTGTGACCTGGCCATTTTGCCCACTGTGCGCAAAAATAGCGCTCAGATGAAAAATAACCCAAGCAATTAGGAAACAAATCCATCTAGCGAGTTCTTTAACGTGTACAGTATATGGTTCTCTTGCCCTCGTACCCAGGGGCGGGGGTGGCTCAGTTGGTAGCGCCCCAGGTTTGTAATCTGCAATCTCTTGCCCTCGTACCCAGGGGCGGGGGTGGCTCAGTTGGTAGCGCCCCAGGTTTGTAATCTGCAGTTCCCAGGCTCGAGTCCCAGCTGAGTCAGCGTTGAAATTTATCTCCCCAAAACTCCCAGCCCTGCCCATGATCAGTAAGGGACACCGATGGGCTTGGAAAGACCGCCGTCCGTCGGATGGTACGTTAAGCCGTGGCCTCGTGTTCTGGAGAGCCACACCCTGCGCACGTTAAAGAACACGCTGTATAGCCTTGACGGGAGATTACCATCTGGCTCCTAACAGCTGTTCCAGTGGGTCCCTTCCTCCCTACCTTCTCTGAGCCTTCAGGGTCCTTGTGACCTGGCCATTTAGCCCATGGTGTGCATAAAAATGCCGGTCAGAAGTAAAACAACCCAATACAACCCTCGTACCCACGGCTTAACGCGTCCCATCCGACGGACGGCAGCCCTTCCAAGTTCATTGCTGTTGACCTCTAAAACGGAGAGGGAAATGTTATACTGGAATGAAAATCAAATCTCCCCCACATCCTTATAGTTTTTTATCCAGAGATTGATTTTCCTTGACCCTCCCCGGCTTTATTTTTTTTTTTCTAGATCCGAGCGTGTGTCATACAGTAATAATGGCAGATTGATGATATTAAAAAAGGAGCATAAGGAGTCCTTCACACCCTCGAGTTCGATAATTAACTCCGGAATGTCAAAAGAGAGCTGGAATCACAGAGTAATAGAATTTAACCTCCCGACACCTCTGGGGCGGGGTGGCTCACTCGGTAGCCCGCCAGGCTCGTAATCTGTAGTTCCCAGGTTCGAGTCCCAGCTGAGTCAGCGTTGAGATTTATCTCCACAAAAATCCCCGCCCTGCCCACGGTCAGTAGGGGACACCGATGGACTTGGTAAAGGCCACCGTCCGTCGGATGGGACGTTAAGCCGTGGCCCCGTGTGCGGGAGAGCCATACCCTGTGCACGTTAAAGAACACGCTGGATGGCCTTGACGGGAGGCTACCATCTATCTCCCAACAGCTGTTCCAGTGGGTCCCCTTCCCCAACCTTCTCTGAGCCTTCGGCGTCCATGTAACCTGGCCATTTAGCCTATGGTGTGCAAAAAAGTGCCACTCAGAGGTAAAACAACCCAACCCGACACCTCTATTGATAATATAGCTACACTATGAATTATCACAGAAGAGTGCCCCAGGGCAAGGCCAGCTAAATGCACCAGGCCAGAAAAATACACTAACAGGATAATGTTTCAAAATATAGGTATTTAATTTTTTATGTCGCAAAATTTTATTGACAGCTCTTTATTTTTAAAAAATTTAGCATAATTATTTCTAAAATATTCAATAATATTTTAATAAATCTATAAATAAAAAATAAATACCCCCTCAAGCAGCTGCTTGCCACAGAGGTCTGACAGGAGCCCGTCAGTTTATATGCCACAGGCTCCTGTCAGACCTCTGTGGCAAGCAGCTGCTTGAGGGGGTATTTATTATTTATTTATTTATTATTAATAAATCTATGCTAAGTGCTTAATCTATGAATAAACGAGATCCGGACAACCTTTGAGCAAAAGAAGAGAAATTAAATATGTATAAAAAATTAAGCGGTATAATTATCTAAAATTTAACTATAATATATTTTTTTTATACCCCCTGAAATAAAATAATTTATTTATTACGGTTATTTTAAAACGTTCATCAATATTTTAAAACTGATTACCAGATTTTTAATAATAAATATTACAAGTAGTATTTTTTTAATTAAATAAGAATAATCATATATTTAAAAATATTTCTTCTCATATTACGTTGTCCAGGCGTAGTAAAATTTCGTAATTAATTAGTAATACTTCAGAACCCTAGAAATTACCTAGAATTTACCGCGTAGCGTAATTACCCTAGAAATTTCGGCGTAGCGTAATTTCTAGACCATTCATCTTATATTACATTATATTGTAATATAAGAGACTATGACCAGGCCCAGTGCATCGAGGTGGCTCCGGCCAGTGTGAGGGCAACAAACTAATTTCTACGGAGCAAGTATCCGACTGAATGCTCTTCTTTAATTTCGCGTAAAAATGCATTAGATCAGGGACTCTCAACGTGGGGAATGCGGTAAAATTTTTTGGGGTACGCCGTGAGAGCTCAAAAGTCGCTAGATCTAGCAACAAAGTTGCTAAGTTGGCATTATTATACTATAATTATAGTTTTATACACCAGTTACAGGGTACGCCAGCTACATACACATTTCTAGGGGGTACGTGAAGCATGAAAGGTTGAGAACTACTGCATTAGACAATAGATAAATTAAAATATTTTAGGAAAGTTATAGAAGACCCTTAACTTTGGGCTTCCTATTATCCAAAACAAAGAATCTAATAAAAGGTGTGTGTGTGTCTGTGCAGCAATAACTCATCCGGAAATCAAGGTAGACGCTTCACATTTTCAGAGAATATTTCTGGTTGTGTTCCGGGTTGCAGTGCCAAATTTCAAGTCGAAAGAGCAAAAGAGAAGCTCTCTAGAAGCAAAATTATTTACCTGCTATTCCTACGGGAAACGAGAATCGCTGTTAAATTTATTGTTGCCATTTAGTGCTCCCTAACTCTGAATATAAGAGTCGAAACAACATTTAAATCTGCTGAGGTTGCCAGATTCCCCACATTTCCAAAGATATTATTATTTTAAGGCGTCCTATTGAAGATAGGGACCTGATTATTTAACCCAACACCGGGTCAGGCAGGGGGAACCCGCCTACGAAATTTGGGACTTTTCGATCAAGTACGTCGGGAATAACAGAATACCAAACTGTCTAAATAAAAGTCTCGATAGTTTGCAACGAAGCCACGGGCTATGTGAGCGCGCGCTGAGTCTGCAATGACCTTTGCAACACATAGGAAATTTATCGTGTTGAAACTGTGCTAAAATGTCAGGGGGTGGGGGATATTCACAAAACTAACCTTTAGTGCAGTAAAAAACAGAATATGCAGATCAAAGGTGAGACCCCGAGCTGTGACAATTTGCTTAGAAACGAAGCCACGGGCTAAGTACGAACCTGATTTTTAAATCAACTACCAGGGCACACGTGGGAATCCATGCAGCAAATTTGGACCATGCTGTCAAAGTTTAACGGGAGCCATAAGGTAGCAAAATTTGTCATAATGGAAGTAAAAATCTCGATATTATAGGATAGAAACTAAGACAGACTATGAAAGAGAGCGCTGACGTCAGCAACGATCCAAGCAAACACCAGGAAATTTTCTTCAAATTTCTTCGTGTTGATTCTGCGCTGAAGTGTCGGGGGGGGGGGGGGGAGAAGGGACGTTGCACTACAAAACTTACCTTTAGTGTAGTAAAAATAAGAATATACAGATTAAAAGTGACACCTAACCCTCAACCTATAAGATCATGCTGCCCTTCAAGAGTCTCTAGACCATTCTTTCCTCTTTATCAATATGACACGGGAATAGAGGGTTGCTATAGACCCAACTTTCCTGGAGCGAGTTAGGTAATTAAAAAAAAAATGGGCAGCCCCAGGTGCTGTTCAGCTAGTAGTACAAATGAATCGCAATGCAGGATAAAAGTTTTTACCAAAATAGACTTCAAAAATAGAAATCAACAAATCAAACAAATCGTAGGTTTTTCTATTCAGTCCCACAACCCAAAATAACCACGAAGGTGAATGCTCGTCACTTGAGAAAGTTTATGAAAAATACTTCAAATACTTTTGCACAAAAAATAGTAATCTATTTCCTAAATTTAAAATTCTACTGCTAATTATTTTAAAAAGATAACAGCTTTAAATTACTGCATATTTTTTTCGATAATCAAAACAAAAAAATTGCTTTGTTTCATATTCCTTTTAACCCTTTCAGGACCATAAGGTTTCTAAGAGTAAATATTAGTATGTAATTGTTTATTTTAGTTTGTTTAGACGTAAAATAAATAAAAATCATAAGAAAAATACATAACAATGTGTAGTTTTTTTGGAATTTTATGGGAAATATTTTTCCCAATGACTATAAAGGTTACACAAATTATAGTTAGGCTTATTATGCAATGTCTTTTATTTATTGGTTTATTTATAACAAAATGTTAACTAAAATAATACAAAATTATGAAATAAAATTACTATACAAAATGATGTGCTAATTATGATATTCTGCGAAGCGATTTCTTTTGGTTGTGAAGCAAAGATGGACATTGCACAGATGCAATATTATTGCAAAGATGGACATGGACTAAACGTTCCCGTTTACGTAATTGCGTTCGGCATACGTTCTATTTTGACATTCTGTATAAAAAATGCAGATAAGGTTATAATTAAATACGACAATCACCAATTTTAAAATGGGGAAAAATGTTTCCCTTAATCGTGAAAGGGTTAAACTGCATAAAATGGTGGTAGCTATTAGTAGCCGTCGACAGGATCGAGGAATGTAAAATTAGTTTCCATCCCTGCCGTTGGCGGCACACTAAAAAAGTTGGAGATAACCCTCTGTGTCTATTACTCTGAGTTTGTAATGACGCAGATTGAGATCTCTGACAGGAAATGGAAGTAACAAGAGGGGTAAAGATAGCGAGCGATTCTACCAGAAAACCGTGAACTGCATCTTGTTACACTTTACAGTATACTAAAATTAGACGCGGTTTTGAGAAGGACCGGGAATACCCGAAACTAGATTCCGCAGTTGGTGAAACTGTGTTTATAAACCACCGTGGATTTCGTAACTGCGGTTAGTGAAAATTGCTGCATTTAGATGGGGGGGGGGGAGTCAGTAGGCAGCCCGCCAGTCTTATAATCTGAAGTTCCTATGTTCGAATTCCACCTGTGCCAGCCTTAATATTTATCTTCACTAATCCCTACCCTGCTGTCGGTGAGAAACGAGATATCGATGGACTTGGAAAGGCCGCCGTCCGTCGGATGGGAGGTTAAACCGTGGTCCTTATGTTGGTAAACCATCCCTTATACTCGTTAAAGAACAACGCTCAATGGCATTACTGGAAAGTTTCTGCTACAACTATCGAATCGATTTCCTTCTACAACCTTCTGTGAGACTTTGGGGTCCTTGCGACCTAGTCATTTAGTTCACTGTGTGCAAAAAATGGTGATCAGAGTTCAAACAATACTATCCAGGTTCAAATCTCACCATTGTGCCTGCACTGAGATTTTTTTCACTAACTTACTCTCTTAGCTCACGAAAAAGATAACATTTAGTGGTTTGAAAAATCCTCCATCGCACAGGGTCAATGTTCAAGATACACTTATTTCACCTGTGAGGGGAATTTATATGTACACGATGGACTAAATAACCAAGTCACAAACATCCTAAGAGCTCAGATCTGTATAGGTGAAAGATATCCAATGAACAACTCTTAGGATATATGTAGATGGAAGCTTCTATCAATATCAGGTAATATATAATAGGCTCAGTCGGTAGCGTGCCAGGCTCGTAATCTGCAGTTTTCCAAATTCGAACTCCCCGCCCTGCCCACGGTCAGTAGGGGACACCGATGGGCTTGGAAAGGCCGCCGTCCGTCGGATGGAACGTTAAACCGTGGCCCCGTGTGCGGGAGAGCCATACCCTGTTCACGTTAAAGAACACATTGAATGGCCTTGACGGGAGGCTACCATCTGTCTCCTA
The DNA here is from genome assembly GCA_038380435.1 of Ryuthela nishihirai. Classification (NCBI taxonomy): domain Eukaryota; kingdom Metazoa; phylum Arthropoda; class Arachnida; order Araneae; family Heptathelidae; genus Ryuthela; species Ryuthela nishihirai. Next base: position 42,499,272 of record JAWZYU010000015.1, on the reverse strand, counting down.
ACAGCTGTTCCAATGGGTCCCATCCTCAACCTTCTCTGAGCCTTCGGGGTCCTTCTGGCCTGGCCATTTAGCCCATTGTGTGCAAAAAAGTGCCGCTCAGAGGTAAACCAACCACAACCAAATTCGATTCCCGCCTGATCCAGCGTGGAGATTTATCTCCACAAAAATTCCCGCCCTGCTCTCGATCAGGACGGAACCCCGATGAGCTTGGGAAGGCTACCTTCGGTAGAATGGGTTGTTATTCCGTGGTCCCGTATGCGCGAGAGCCATACACTGTGCACGTTAAAGAACACGCTGGATGGCCTTGACGGGAGGCTACCATCTGTCTTCCAATAGCTGTCCAGTGGGTCCCCTAATCTTCTCTGAGCTCTCGGGATTGGCCATTTTTGTGCAAAAAAAGTGCGGCTCAGAGTTAAAACAACCAAAAAAAAAAATCACCCATCGTATTCTTTAGCATGAACAAGGAATGACTTATCCAGAATCAAACACCTTTTTCTAACCCTTTGGTATTCATCTTTAATCGAGAATTAGCCGGTAAAAACTCAACACACTCCCAATGGTTACTCGAATCAGAGAAACGTCCCAGATGAAGATCATCACCAAATCAGACAAATCATCAGATGTAGGAAAGTCATACAATGTGCATGTTTAAACGTTGGATGGCTTTAAGAAGCTTCTATCTATCTTTTAATAGCTGTCCATATATCTTTCCTTCCCCGTCTTAACCCTTGAATCTAGCCGATCCTTTTGACCTAGCCGTTTAAGCCCATTATTTGATAAAACTGCACAATTGATTTAAAACAGCCAACACAAGAACATTAACCTCTTTAGAAGTCCTCTAAAGGAAAGGTTTTAAGAATCTTTACGGTAAATAACTCCGCAAAATTCCCCGCCCTGCCCACGGTCAGTAGGGGACAAGGATGGGCTTGGAAAGACCGCCGTCCGTCAGATGGGACGTTAAACCGTGGCCCCGTGTGCGGGAGTCATACCCTGTGCACGTTAAAGAACACGCTGGATGACCTTGACGGGAGGCTGCCATCTGTCTCCAAACAGCTGTCCCAGTGGGTCCCCTTCCCCAACCTTCTCTGAGCCTTCGGGGTCCATGTGACCTGAACATTTAGCCCATGGTGTGCAAAAAAGTGCCGCTCAGAAGTGAAGCAACCCAACCCTTACGGTAAATATGTATATCCATGCCTCATGTTATGACTCATCGTTTACAGATGCAATATGCTGAGCTGAAAGAACCACGAACAGGTCATGCACCCGAGCGACGCTCAATTACGTGAAGGATCTCTGAACCCAACAACCACACTGCTCCCATCCCCGCTCCCTAGCAGCAGCCTCTTTGTCAATGTTCGATGTACGCTATGAGAGATGGAGGGGAAAAAGACCGAAATCTAACAAAAATAGGTAATATACATAATCAATAAAAAATCTACATAATGAAATATACAGCATGAACGTAAAGACAAATGCAGTGCTATCAATGGGCTTACTTCTTTTTATTAAATTTCCGGTAGGTTCTCAATGTGATACAGAATATTAATAGATGATATATATTTTATGATATATTTTCTTTAGAAATCTTACTAATATCAACTATTCTCATATAAGCCGGATAAAAAAAATTAAAGATAAGAAAATTGTTCATTTAATAGCAGTTTGTATGGGTTACAATATCAGAAAATTTCGACAATTTTTGTTTGGTTCAGTTGGCGCCCGATTCGTAATTCCATGTATTAGTTTCGAGTCTGCATTGCGACTGCGTTGAGAGCTTTTCTGCTAACCAGCTATCTGCCATTTGGTGTGTAAAAAGATATACTGAGGAGCTGAAAAGCTGTCAGAGTGTTGGGTTGTTTTACCTCTGAGCGGCACTTTTTTGCACACCATGGGCTAAATGGCCAGGTCAAATGGACGCCGAAGGCTCAGAGAAGGTTGGGGGAGGGGACCCACTGGAACAGCTGTTGGGAGACAGATGGTAGCCTCCCGTCAAGGCCATCCAGTGTATTCTTTAACGTACACAGGGTATGGCTCTCCCGCACACGGGGCCACGGCTTAACGTCCCATCCGACGGACGGCGGCCTTTCCAAGCCCATCGGTGTCCCCTACTGACCGTGGGCGGGGAATTTTGCGGAGATAAATCTCAACGCTGACCCACCTGGGACTCGAAACTGGGAACTACAGATTACGAGCCTGGCGCGCTACCGACTGAACCACCCCGCCCCAAAGCTGTCATAGATAAGATGAAAGTTTTAATTCATAGCGGGAGAGCTCTACCAAGGTCATCTTGTTACACTAGGCTTTGGACAGCCTTTAAACAAAAGGGGTGATAAATGAGGGAAATTTAAACGATTTTGTTCGCCTAAATGTTTACGGAAATATATTTAAATTACATAAAATGAAATGATTTTTATGATTATATTAATATGGATATTAAAAATTGAAAATTAATTACCAGTTAAATTTTAAATTACGGAATTTTAATTAAAACAGCTATATATTTTAAAAAAATTATCCTGTTATTGTACTGTCTAAGCTTGGAATGATATAGGAGGCTTGGCCATACCTTGTCGCACATTATAGAAATCGTTGAATGACCTTGGCAGGGGCCTTCATCTGTCTCCTAGTAACTGTGCAGAGGATTCCCTTCCCCAACGAGGCTGGGGTTGGTTCATTTGGTAGTGAGCCAGGCTCGAAATTTACAGTTCTCAAGTTCGAGTCCCACTGGGTTAGCGTTTAGGTTTATCTTCTCAGAACTCCCGTTCCCTGCCCTCAGTCAGTAGGGGACACCGATGGGCTCGGAAAGGCGGACGCTCGGCGGATGGGACGTTAAGCCATACCTGTGCACATTATGCTGGATGGCCTTGGCAGGAGGCTACCATCTGTCTTCCAACACTGTTCCAGTGAGTCCCCTCGCCAACCTTCCATCGGGGTCCTTGTGGCCTGGCCATTTAGCCCATAGCATGCAAAAAAAAAAAAGTGCTGTTCAGAGGTAAAACAATCTAACCCAGATTAATCTCCGCTAATCCCGCACTCTGTCCTCAGCGAGAAAGAGGCACTGATGAGTTTGAAAGGCCGCTGACCGTCTGGTGCGATGTAAGGCTTTGTGCAGGAGAGCCACACTCTGAACATGTCAAAGAACTCGCTGGATGGCCTTCACGGGAGTCTTCCATCTCTGTCCTAACTTCTCTATTGATTCTCCTTTCCATATCCAACACTGGGTCCTTGTGATCTGGCCATTTAGCCCAGTGTGTGCATAAAAGTGCCGCTTAGAGGTGAAATATCATAATCTTGGGATCCTTTCTCTTGGGTTCTGGCCATCTTTCCTGAATGAATTGCCATTTCGCCCATTGTAAAACGCACCCTCAGAGGTTGAGATGATTTACCACTGAGTTGATTTACCTCTTTTATCTCCTCTGAGTTGATTACCCTCTGGGTTTATTTACCTCTTTTGCACACACAATGAGCCAAATGGCCAAGTCACAAGGACTCCGATGGCTCAGAAAAGGTTGCGGGAAGGAGACCCATTGTGTCAGCTGTTAGGAGACAGATGAAAGCCTCCCGTCAAGGCCATCTAAGGTATGCTTTAACATGCATAGGGTATGGCTCTCCCGCACACGGGACTACTGGAGAAGTGGTCTTTCCAAACCATCGATATCCCCTTCGGACCGGGGACAGGGTGGGGAGATTTGCGCAGATCAATCACAACTGTGCCACGGGCGAGAATCGAACATAGCAACTGCGGATTACGAGCCTGGCGAGGTACCGGCTCGGCCACTCCCACTCACAGGTATCTGGTAGAACGATAGTCGAAGTCAACTCGTGTCATAATTTAATTTGCAATGACATGCAACCATATAGGGATACATGTCAGGAGAGACACAACCATGAATTTGTGGCATCTCTGGAGGTCACATGGGGCGGGGGTGGCTCAGTCGGTAGCGCTCCAGGCTCGTAATCTGTAGTTCCCAGGTTCGAGTCCCAGCTGGGTCAGCGTTGAGGTTTATCTCCGCAAAATTCCCCGCCCTGCCCACGGTCAGTAAGGGACACCGATGGGCTTGGAAAAGCCGCCGTCCGTCGGATGGGACGTTAAGCCGTGACCCCGTGTGCGGGAGAGCCATACCCTGTGCACGTTAAAGAACACGCTGGATGGCCTTGACGGGAGGCTACCATCTGTCTCCTAACAGCTGTTCCAGTGGGTCCCCTCCCCCAACCTTCTCTGAGCCTTCGGGGTCCTTGTGACCTGGCCATTTAGCCCTTAGTGTGCAAAAAAGTGCCGCTCAGAGGTAAAACAACCTAACCCTGGAGGTCACAACGAATTTCCTCTAACGTTTGATCTGTCCAGAAGTTACACAATAAAGAATTCATGCGCTTCGAAGACGAAAATCTCACGACAACTGAAAGAAAACCACATCTGTTGTTTACTGGTTACGTGTAACTAAAACAGATGAACTTGGCAACGTGAAGAATTTTCCATTGTTTGCATGGGAAATATAGAAAAGTTATTGGGCTCATGAATTTATTAATATTGTTAGATACACCACAGGAATACTGCACATAAGAACCAATTGCATATGTCAACATACGAAATGAGCACAATTATTGATCTCGGTTTATGAGCAAAGATTCATTGTGTGTTAAGACCAGATTGGAATCGGAGCAACATGCTATCATCACTTTAATATTAATGAGAAAATTATTCTTATGAAAAGGATATATTTCATGGCGACTACTTTATTTGCACGCAAAGGAAAGAACCATTCTAGACAGAGCCAGTTACTAGACTTTTCTAAGATTGTGCGAAACATTTTGTTGGGCTGTCAAGATGCCGATGCAGTGAAGATGTCATTAACTCTTGCTAAAAAAACAAACTAGAAGATAACGTGTAGCCAATGGCTAATATGGGATGTTCGCTTTCAATGATAATGACGGATTTTCAGTTTCCGAATTTTTGTACTCTCTAACAGTGAAAATTCGAACTAATGGGTGATTTGGGAATATTCAACGAGTGATATTTAATTAGTACTTAAATGAAAAATTCTCTTTTTATTTCATATATCTCTTATCTCCACCCTCTGGAGGGTTAGGGAGCAAATCGCTGCTGTCAATGGAAACCTCTTAATCATCACATTATACCAACAAAATCTGAAGTTTATCACATAAATAGATCGTTTGCATTATTCGTTTAAAATCTGGCCATTTTCCAACTTATTCTACCCTAGAGGGTGAAATTAAAAATTTACAGGCCGTCAGAAAATGTGAATCGTATTATTTCATCAGTATCTATAGAAACTAACTATTTTTTAATTTATATATAAAATGTTGAATATCTCAGACAGACGACAAAACGAAGACTAGATTGTGTGTTTGTTTGTTTTTTTTAGAAAAACGAAAGGGTGTTTTCATTTTTTCCATCTATACACATAAGCTTCGTTGTTTCAAGAGTTTGAATTTCTACCATCAAAGGGAACTAAAGAAATCAAGTCCCGAATCTAAAATTGCAAACAGTCTAATCTAAAAAATGATATTTACACTGGTAAATGATATTTATTGCTATACTATCGGATTATTTTTGCATACAATGAGGTAAATGAACACGTCACAAAGGCTAAAACTCGATTATGAAAAAATTATCCACTGGGCAGCTTTTTAGAAACCTTCCCTAAAAGTCATCTAGAGTGTTTTTTAATGCTCTGTGCGCAGAATTTATGCAGCTCACCTACAGAACGAATTGTGCAAAACATATACTGTATTGTACACTTTATGCAGGAGAGATATCTTGTAGAATTCCTTGTGCAGGATAATAGCTTTTTAGCAGAAGGAATTGTAGCTCCCGTCAGCTACACAATGAATTTTTCAAATTCATTTGTCTTATAGGTCACAATCGTCCGCAACCTTCCTCGGTCAGCAGGGAACACCGATGGGCTTAGAAAGGCCGCCATCCATCGGATGGGAAGTAAAGACGTGGCGCCATGTGTTTGGAAAGCCATACCCTATGCCCGTTAAAGAACACTGGATGACCTTGACGGGAGGACACCATCGGTCTCCGATGAACAAGCTGTTCCAGTGGGTCTCCTCTCCCAACGTGCTTCGAGTCATCGGGGTCCTTATGACCTCGCCCATTGTTTGCAAAAAAAGTGCCGCTCAGAGGTAAAACAACCCAACTTCTATGTCACAAGGGTTCTAAGAGCTCAGAGAGGAGGTTGGAGGACGGAGACCCACAGGACAGCTGTTAGGAAACAGATGGAAGCATTCCATCAAGATCATCCAGCAAGTTCATTAACTTGCACAAGGTATGTGTTCTTCTGTAAATGGTGATACAGCTTTGCGTCCCATCCAACAGACGGTGGCTTTTCCAAGCCCATCGGTGACCTCTCTCTGACCAAGTGAAGGGTAATGGTTTAGATGAGAGAAATCTCAACGCTGGCTGGCACAGATGGGACTCCGACCTAAGAACTTCAGATTATGGGGCTTGGCAGTGGGTATATAACCTGACTACGAAGTATGATCTGTCTTTGTACAGTAAGATTCCGTCCTATGATAAGGGTAGTTGCTAAGTTTTTTTCACTGTATTTTATGTACACTGCTGGTCATTAAAAGTGCAACACCAGAAAGAACTCATCAGATTGTCCCGAAATATGCAAGAAATATGGGTGAACATGTAAATGATTCAAAGCTCGGCACATACGCACATCATGTGTGACAGTAACGCCGCCTGGAAGTGTTATAAGAGGAGACTACAAAGAGCTGGTGTAAAGAACTTGAATTGTGTTTGTTCGCAGTTCTCGCACACTAAAAGATCAAGTATGCTCCGTCGAAGAACACGGCATCCATACGACCAGATTTCTGACTTTCATCGAGGGAGAATTGTGGGATTACAGGAAGACGAATTATCGTACCGAGGCATCGGTGCACGTGTTGGATGAAATGCTGCCACAGTGATGAGAAAATGGCGTCAGTGGGTAGAGGAGGAACAACGAACTCACCAGAGTGAGGGATCAGTTCCAAGACTTTTATGTCCCTGTCACACAAGCGAACGAGAGGACAGACATCTCGTGTGCATGTCTTTGAATGATTGTACAGCCACATCAAACACCTTAGCTTAACAGTTAGGGTGTGTTGCACATCGACCAGTGTCAGCACGTATGGTTCAATGTCATCTGTAGCATCGGAGCATCTTTGCTAGATTGCCGTTGCTTCGGCTAACCATTGACTCTACAACACAGGCGTATGCGACTGCAATGGTGCCAAGAACGTCGCACATGGATGTGCAAATGGCATTGCATTGTCTTTTCAGATGAATCCCGCTTCAGTATGCAGCACCACGATGAACGAATCCATATCTGGTAGTACCGCGGCGACAGGCTCAGTGAGACATGCATGATGCAAGGGCTCTCTGGCATCTTCAAGGCTCTTCAAGCATCTTCAAGGGCTCTCTGGTGCCATTTACCATACAGGTTCAGCCGCCGGTGTTATGGGATGGAGTGCCATTGGGCTTCACTTACGCACGCGCCTCATACTCATTACCGGTACTTTGAACAACCAGTGTTACGTCACTGAGGTGTTGGAGCCTGTGGTCGTACCTTATCTTCAAGGGCTCTCTGGTGCCATTTACCAACAGGACAATGCCCGACTACATGTGGCATGCATCGTCCAACAATTCCTGGATAGCCACCATGGGACACTTCTGCCTTGACCTGCGCGTTCATCGGATCTGTCCCCAATTGAACATATCTGTCCATGATCTCACGACGACTAACACATCAGCAGCTGCTACAACAGATGAACTTTGGCTTCGTATCGAAACTGCATGGACTGACATTCCCCAATCACAATTCCGACGTCTCATCCTATTAATGCCGGACCGTGTAGCAGCTGTTATTGCCACTCATGGTGTCTACACAAGATACTGATTTCTTTGTATTCCACAAGTCTAACCGAGTTGTATTTGTAATCATTTGATCCTTGTAACATAAGCTACGTATTCACTAAATATGGTTTTGATATCTCTTGTTTTTCCTGGTGTTGCACGTTTAATGAGCAGTAGTGTAATTAATAATTTCCTTAAATGAAATTGTGCGAGTTCTATTGTTCCGGAAAGTAATGACTGTTAATATATTGATTTATGCATTTGCAAATACTGTATTAAGATGATATGTGATGTATGAAAGTATATGTATGCAGGCATTACTACTGTATATTTAGTGTTCAAAAGTTACTTCTGTGTTAGTATTATAATGTAACTTATTATAATTGTATTTTTTGTAACATGTACAGTGAAATGATGTTGTATGTGATTGTTGTTCTTGATAAGACAATGCAAAGTTTATTTTCATGTTGAAGTTTTGTTAATAATAATAAATCTGTATTAATTAGGGCTTTCCATTAATATAAGTTATCAATCAGTGCAGAAAATTTAATTCAAATAAAAGTAATGCAATTAATTTTTTTTATCAAAAAATTATTTCTGACTAGCTGAAACGTAACCGGCTCTATCCGGGTCTTTTAAATTGGTGTTGTAATACCAATTTAAAAGTTGGTGTTATAATAAGAAAAAATTACTGAATGGAGAATTTAGGCGTGACAGATGAATTCACGCTTAAACTTCAGGAAATCGTAATAATGGATTTGCGAGGGCCTCAGTCGTTAGCGCGCTAGGCTCGTAATATGTATTTCCCAAGTTTGAGTTCCACCTCGGCAAGCATTGAGATTTACCTCCCCTGAACTCCTCTCTCCCACCTTGCCTTCTATTAGAAACCGATATCAACATTGATAGGCTTGGAAAGGCTTCCGTCCGTCCGTCGGATGGGACATAGTCTTGGAACTGTGCGCAGAAAGCCACACACACTGTCCGTTAAAGAACATGCTGGATGGACTTGATGGAGTCTTCAATCCGTCTCCTAAAAGCTGCCCAATGGATCCCCTTCCCTGAGTTCTTGGGACTGGGGGGCGGGGGTAGCTCAGTCGGTAGCGCGCCAGGCTCGTAATCTGTAGTTCCCAGGTTCGAGTCCCAGCTGGGTCAGCGTTGAGATTTATCTCCGCAAAATTCCCCTCCCTGCCCACGGTCAGTAGGGGACACCGATGGGCTTGGAAAGGCCGCCGTCCGTCGGATGGGACGTTAAGTCGTGGCCCCGTGTGCGGGAGAGCCATACCCTGTGCACGTTAAAGAACACGCTGGATGGCCTTGACGGGAGGCTACCACCTGTCTCCCAATAACTGTTCCAGTGGGTCCCCTCCCCCAACCTTCTCTGAACCTTCGGGGAATTTATTTGAAATTTAATTCAAATAAAAGTAATGCAATTAATTAAAACCTGACCTGGCCATTGACCTGGCCATGTGACCTGGTCATTTAGCCTGGCCATTTAGCCCATGGTGTGCAAAAAAGTGCCGCTCAGAGGTAAAACAATCCAATCCAACCCATTCCCTGAGTCCTTGGGACTGGCTATTTAGCCTATTAGGTGCAAAAAAAGCCCTGCCCAGAAGTAAACCAACCCGACAATGGATTTGGCGGCGATTAACTTCTCCCGTAGGAATAACATAGTAAATATTTTTGTTTTCAGAAGCCCTTCTTTTGAAATTTCGAACTAACATCTTTTAGTATTTTAGATTTTTTTAGTTACAATGTTATTTTTGCTGCATATTAGTTTCATTTTTGCTTCTACTCGCTGTGTAATCTAGTCACGTATGCTCTAGCAGAAATAATCACTCTATGACCAAAATATTCCCTCAAGCTTTGTGCCGCGGATGGCGAAGTTATCTGATAGTTGTTGTTCTGTTGAGCTTGTGGCGTCTTCATTAATTTCGTAAATGTGAAACCATTGTGGCTCCTTTGTACTGCCCGGTGTTGCTCTTCAGAAACCATGAACCCTTCACAATTAACGCTTGTCTATCGGCTAAAGCAGGAAAAGGCGGATGAGCTATTAATGGCGCCCACTATCGTAGCCTCCATTCTAGCGTATTATTAATGAGTCTGTATCCACTGCCCCTGGCTTCCTCTGATGCCAAGAACATGCTATGGAAACTTGATCCATGTTGTTCGGGATCATTCATCACCAGATTGCCCACAGACTGTTGCTCTATTGACTGTAGAAATGGATTGTTTACGGGGAATTTTGCGTCCCTTTGAACATCACCAAACGATTAATTGTGTGGTGGGATGCTTTTCAAATCTTAACGTTCTGTCAAATAGTTCATTCGAGATTCCAGTTTCTGTTTTCAGTAGACTATAGATCAATATGTGTGTGTGTGAGTATTCAGATCCTAAAACAAATTATTAACGAACTTACGCTAGTGGGAAGCTAAATTCGAAAATAGGTAACTTGCCAAAGCTTTTAAGGGGGAAGCTGAAAATTATTCCAAGATCAAATTTAATGTGTCGTAATATTGACTAATCTATCAGTGCTAGAGTTACGAAGCTGGAATATTAAACAACATCGTCGCATCATCATCATCCTCCTCCTCCTAAGGCTACGAAGGTCCAACCAGACCGTGCAATTTAGTTCTCCAAGCAAGTCTGTCCTGAGCTACCAATTCTAATAAGGAATTCTACAATTACTGCATCTAGCCACTGCAATAAATTCTAATAAGGTCCTGTTTGACATTGTCTGCCCACCGCATCTTAGGTCTCCCCCTCTTTCTGAGGGGACCCTATTTGACCAATCTATAATTATTCATACGGGCAACATGGCCAAACCAGCGGAGTCTCTCTCTGCACAATATGCTGCTTAAAGGAGGTTGCAAACTCCTTTGCCTAACCTCCTCATTACTTACAAAGTTGAACCTCCTAACGCTCAAGATACTGCGTAAGCATCTAGAATCAAAGCATCTAGTTTCCTGTTATCATGTTTACAAACTGTCCACGTTTCACTGCCATAACTAACCCTAGAAAGAACCAAACTATTATACAGTCTACTTTTAGTCTTTAGGTGTATACGCCTATTTCTCCACACTCTCCATAGATTCTTAAAACTAACAGCAGCAATCCCTATTCGTCTGTTAATCTCATGCCGCACATCATCATTATCAGTTACATAGCTCCCAAGATAATTAAACTGTGACACCTGCTCAAGACTGCAACCATTCAGATGAACTGAATCAGAACCTGCCTGACCAATTTTCATCACTTTAGTTTTCTCTCTGTTTATAACCAAAACCGGGCAGCAGCTAACTGATCCATTACACGTTTATTAAGTTCTCTGTAATGCTTTCTATTAGGACTAGTAGGGTATTGATTAAGGACATTCCTGCAGTTCTTTCTTTCCGAAATAAGCTCATGTGCCATATCGCTTAGATAATTCTGTCTCCTCTGCTCCATGTTTCCTAAAAGAGTACTGTTAGTGTCCAAAAAAGCCTGTTTAAAATGATCCCATTCTTCCTCAACTTCAGTAGTAAGCATACCATAACTGTCATAATGACTAAGTAACCTATCATGGCAAGCTTTGGCTATAACTGGGTCTTTCAAAGCTTCAATATTGAAAGTAAATTTTTTAACGCTAACACAACACTTTTTAAGTTTAAGTTGCAAGACACTTTTAACAAAGTAATGGTCAGATCCAATTTCAGCTCCCCTATATGACCCGGTATTCCTAACAGAACTAGCCCATTTGCTGTTAATTAATATGTAATCAATCATATTCTTATGCAGCCCATCAGGTGAAACCCATGTGTACTTACGTATGTCGCGGTGTTTGTAATAAGTGTTAGTTATTCTGAATCCATTGAGTTTACTTACCTGTAGGAGGCGTTGACCATTACCATTGCAGCTACCAATACCAAAAGGGCCTATTACTCCTCCCCAAAGGTCAGAGTTAGTACCAACTTTGGCATTGAAGTCACCAAGAACAAGGGTAATATCTCCTTTCTTGACATAAATCAAAATATGCTGAAGTTGTCCATAAAACCTATCCTTCTCATCCTCATCGGCATCCTCAGTGGGGGCATAACAGCAGATAATATTCAAGTCTTTAACGCTTGTCTGAAATTTTGTTGTAAGAAACCTTTCATTAATGCACTCATATCCTAGAAGATCATCACTAGCGTCTGCTGAGAAGCAGACCCACGCCTTGGTGATGCTTATTGTCGTCCCTCCCAGAAAAGAAAAATTTAAGATTATTTTTAAGAATCTGACCTTTATCTGTCCATCTGGTCTCTTGCAAGCCAAGAATATCTAAATTATAACGGTGGAATTCTTGTGTGAGGACATCAAGAGAAAAAGCTCTGTGCAGAGTCCTCACATTCCAACTACCTATGGAGAGAAAATGGTTAGTGGGATGTTTAAAGAAACTATGTTTATTGAGAGAGGGAATGCCGACAATATCAAACAGCCCCCTAATCGCAGACATGGGGTAAAGACCCGTTCCCCCACTACTAAAGGCTGAAGTCATCTACACTGGAAGACTTCCTCCAATGTAGAATTTGACGATGCCAATAGAAGCAAAGGGTTGAGGTGCCTGCGATGACCTCTATTCAGGATTATCCACCAGCTGATAAACATATCCTGTGAATCTATTCACTTGGGGCTGTCAACCCACAAACAAACAGAAAACACAGCGGAAGATTTTCCCTCCACAAAAGCCCACCAGTGCAGCAAAATCAGGATCCACAATCAAGGTCAGAGCCATAATTCCATTCAGGTTGGTATATATGGTCAGCACCAGGACCTTGTGTGGTTGACCACTCCTCAGCAGGGTAGAAAAAAAAGAAATGTTGCCATAGATGTCCAGATCTGTAGGCCACACTAATCTGGCAGCCCTCCCCTTCCGTCACATAACACTGCCTATATAAGGCACCTTTTAGGCAATGACTGTTTCCTTTCCGATTCATTTATTTTTACGTTTAATTGGGAATTTTACACAGGATTCAATATGATTGGTGTCTATTTTTTCTCTGAGCCATTTACCTCCGGGATATCAGTCGGTAGCGCGCCAGGCTCGTAATCTGCAGTTCCCAGGTTCGAGTCCCAACTGGGCCAGCATTGAGATTTTTCTCCGAAAAATTCTTTACCCTGCCCACGGTCAGTAAAGGACACGATGGTCTTGGAAAAGTCGCTTGACCGTCGAATGAGACATTAAGCCATTTAACATTGCGTGGAGAAAAAAAAACTGCACAGAAGCAAAACAACTCAACTTCGAAGACATCTCCGATTTTCAGCAGTAATCACATTTTTTTTGCTCCATGTTCAGATATTTGCAGAACGTTTTATCACTTGTTTATTTCCGTTATTCCTCATGTCATGCCAGGTCGTAATCTGTAGTTCCCAGGTTAGAATCCCTACTGGGTCAGAGTTGAGATTTATCTCCGCAAAATTCCCAGCCCTGCCCACGGTCAGTAGGGGACACCGACGGGCTTGGAAATTCCGCCGTCCGTTGGATGGGAGTTAAGCCGTGGCCCCGTGTGCGGGAGAGCCATACCCTGTGCACGTTAAAGAACACGCTGGGTGACCTTGACGGGAAGCTACCATCTGTCTCCTAACAGCTCTTCCAGTGGGTCCCTTCCCCCAACCTTCTCTGAGCCTTCGGGATCCATGTGACCTGTCCATTTAGCCCATTGTGTGCAAAAAAAGTGCCGCTAAGAGATAAAACAATCGAACCTCATGTCATGTGTTTTCTAATGAATAAATAATAATTTAAGTATTGTTTAATGCTAACTGAGTTTAGTTAAACCATAATTATTAACACGTGATTTTTTTTTCTTTCCTCAGGTAAGTCGTATATTTATCTACCTCGTCTTCTTTCACTTCCGTGGTCAGGTAAGCTTTAAAACTATTTTTGCGCATGATAAGTCACTTTGTTAATGAGCCAAAGACGATAAGTTTTTGCTTATTAAAATAACCACCACACGAATAAACTTCGGCAACAATATATTTGTAGTGTAAAACTGAAAGTTTCAGGAAATAGATTACAGAGAATTTATTCGAGATGTAATGAGAATTCGATAGGATTGGATTATTACACGTTATTACAGTTAGCCCTCGAGTAGGGATCGGGAAACATTTTTTTTTGATAAAGATCCCAAACAGAAAAAAAAAACATCAAATTTTGAGAGCCAGAACTTATAATCTTTATTTGGTCAAGAGCCATAACAGAAAAAAATAAACCTTAGATGTTTTTATTAACAAAAATACAACCCGTAACGTATAATTTTAAAATAGGTGTATTCAAATGTGTACAATAATACTATTGAACATAATTATTAAAAAAAAGTGTCATTCATCTTTGTGATTTTTTTTTAGTTTTCTCGACTAACTTAATCAAATTTGGAGTTTATTTTGAACATTTGAATTACATCAGTGCTTTAAAACTATAGTCTGCCAACCTGCTCTAGCGCATAATTTTAATGAAAAATCATTAAAAGTTTTCAGAGTTGAATGTTGAATCGAAAAAGCATCAATTTTTAGAGTGCTGAGAGCTGCCAGTTCCCGACCGCTGGACTAGAGTATATACCCAGGTGGGTCAGCGTTGAGATTTATCTCCGCAAAATTCCCCGCCCTGCCCACGGTCAGTAGGGGACACCGATGGGCTTGGAAAGGCCGCCGTCCGTCGGATGGGACGTTAAGCCGTGGCCCCGTGTGCGGGAGAGCCATACCCTGTGCACGTTAAAGAACACGCTGGATGGCATTGACGGGAGGCTACCATCTGTTTCCTAACAGCTGTTCCAGTGGATCCCCTCCCCCAACCTTCTCTGAGCCTTCGGGGTCCATGTGACCTGGCCATTTAACCCTTGGTGTGCAAAAAAGTGCCGCTCAGAGGTAAAACAACCCAACCCTAGAGTGTATAATGCGTCATTTTTTACTGATTGAAATGTGATAATAACTTCTATATCTCCGATTTCTGTTAGCTTTTCATTATTCCTTTAGTGTGTTATTGACAGTCCCAAAATCCATTCAGCGTGTTCGAGATTTTCAGCAACTAATCTTCCCTCTGATTTCGGTGAGAAAGGGGACACCGACAAGTTGGGTTGTTTTACCCATGAACGTACTTTTTTGGACACGGGGCTAAATGGCCCGTGTTATCATCCCAAATGTTATTATTTATGTTATTATCCCAAGGACCTAGAGAAGGTTGATGGAAGGGGACTCAATGGAGAACTGTTAGGAGACCGATGGCAACTACCCATCAAAGCACTCGGCGTGTTCTTTTACATGCAATAGGGTATGGCTCTCTCTGCACACGTGACCACGGTTTTACGCCCTATCCGACGGACGGCAGGTTTTCGAAGCCTATCAGGGTTCCCTTTCTCACCGAGAACAGAACGGACATTAAGCCAATAAATCCCATTGTAGGCACAATTCGGGACTCGAACTTGAAAACATCAGATTACGAGGCTAACACGATACGAACAGAACCAAGCCTCGCTCCCTGTGATAGGCTGTGAAAGGCCATCTTTTGTGTAATAGGATATTAAGTTCAAGAACATGATGAATTGCCTTGACGAGAAACCTTCATTTTCCCTTTAATCTGTAGGATGCGACCTCCCACTTTCAACTGTCAACTGAACGTCTGACCTACCGAATTGTGAAATTTCGGAATTTTTAAGAACTTCCCACTTAGCTCATTTTGGGATCAGAAATGCCTCTCTATGGTCAGGCACGAACCCAGAGTTAAGTGCGGGGGGTGGGGTGGGGGGTCCGAAGATTTAATTTGACGGACGGATCAAGAATTTAGTATCGGGGGTAGGGGAAAGAGAATAAGACTTGAGCAGGGTTTCCGAATTACTAAAATATTCTGCAGAACAGGAAAGCTTAAAATGGTGTTCTGTATGAAATAAATTTTGACACTTGTTTTTTAAAGTCATTTTTAGTGTCGAACATATGGGGCTAAAATAAAATTATGCCAAGGCAACTGTTTTGGATTTTAAAGCTGGTAGAAGACAGTTTGAAATTTCGTATAAGACGACAGGATTTCAGGGGTCCACGCCCCCCCCCCCCACCACCACCACCCATGACACATTCCTGTCTAGGATAGAACAATTCGACCTGTAGTGGCCAAATGCAATTTCTATTGCCCAAAATAGATATATTGCAGAGCTAAATTGTACAATCTGGTTGGATTTTATACACTGCTCGATATTGAAAGTGCCCCACCCAGAAGCACATGTCACACAAATAGAAGGGTGGGTGTGCGCAATTGAGATATGCAAATCATAATCCGGAGCCAATGACGTGTGTGGCTCCAGAGATAAAAGGTGCAAGAAGGAACAAGGATGGTATTGCGTTTATGCAGGCGGATGTCGTGCAAACGGTTGAGATTAGGTGGTTCCGCTTGGAAATTGTTCAGTGAAGGTCAAAAATGCCTGGTACATGCTGTCGGCAGGTTTATCGCCATTTAGATGCTTTTGAGAGAGGAAGAATTATAGGCCTATGTAAAGCTGGATGGACTACACATCATGTTACTGCCCATGTTCTTCGGGATGCACGAACTGTTGGACGCAGTTGGCAACAGTGGCAAAATGAAGATTCTAGCATGTGTCACTAGCTGACAGACGTCAGAACAGCTTGATAGGTGCACTGTTAGAATGTTCATTCGTCACCACAGAGCACTGCAGGCTATATTCGATGGGATGTGTGAGCAACCATGGACGTCCCCATAACTAACTCGAATGGTAAACATACTGCATGAGACACACCTGCGCTCTAGGTAATTGTTACATCAACTGAGATTGACTGCAAACCATTGCAGCACTCACCTAGCTTGATGCCGAAGTCTTGTGAACTGGGGTCATGAATGGAACACTGTTGTGTTTAGTGATGAATCCCGTTTCTCTCCGGGGCTGATGATAGACAAGTCCATGTATGGTGACAATCTGGTGAGAGGATGGATCCATCTTTTGTTCGCAACCAGCACACCACCTATCAGCCAGACATAATGGTATGGGATGCTATTGGATATGACTGCAGGTCACCTCTTGTCCGCATCACGGAAATACTGACAGCTGCACTTATACACACTGCTAGGGTCTCCAGACCCTAGCAGTGTGTATAAGTGCAGCTGTCAGTATCACGGAAATCCGCATCACGGAAATACTGAAAACGCCCTTATACACACTGCTAGGGTCTCCAGACAATGTTTGCAACGTATTCAAGCATGGCCAACACGATCTCAGATTTATTCTCAATAGAAAATCTGTGGGACCACATTGGATGACGTGTGCAATCCTCTCACCGGCCAGCGCACTATCTCGATGAATTATGGGAGCAGTCAATACTGCTTGGTGTGCAATTCCTCAGGACCATATCCGTTGACTGTATGATTCCATGCCACGCCGTATTGCTGCCTATATTGCCGTTTACGGCGGTGAAACCACCTACTGAGGCAATCACATTCTGCTGCATTATCTCATCCTCCAACCACTATATGGGGCGGGGGTGGCTCAATCGGTAGCGCGCCAGGCTCGTAATCTGCAGTTCCCAGGTTCGAGTCCCAGCTGGGTCAGCGTTGAGATTTATCTCCGCAAAATTTTCCGCCCTGCCCACGGTTAGTAGGGGACACCGATGGGCTTGGAAAGGCCGCCGTCCGTCGGATGGGACGTTAAGCCGTGGGCCCGTGTGCGGGAGAGCCATACCCTGTGCACGTTAAAGAACACGCTGGATGGCCTTGATGGGAGGCTACCATCTGTCTCCCAACAGCTGTTCCAGTGGATCCCCTCCCCCAACCTTCTCTGAGCCTTCGGGGTCCATATGACCTGGCCATTTAGCCCATGGTGTGCAAAAAAGTGCCGCTCAGAGGTAAAACAATCCAATCCAAGCCATTTAGCCCATGGTGTGCAAAAACGTGCCGCTCAGAGGTAAAACAACCCAACCACTATAAGTGGCTGCAAATTAAATTAAGGCGTGCCAATATGTATTGCTATGTGTGTGCTACATTTCGCCCCTATCTAATCGCTCCTTCTGGGTGTGGCAATTTCAATGTCGTGCAGTGTATATTTGTAACGTAGGTCTGTCTAAAATATTCAGAGATGGCTCAGTCGGTAGCGCACCAGGCTTGTAATCTGCAGTATCCAGGTTCGAGTTCCGCCTGGGCCAGCATTGAGATTTATCTCTGCAAAACTCCACGTCCTGATCTCATTCAGTAGGAGATAGCGATAGACTTGGAAAGACTGCCGTCCGTAGGATGGGACGTTAAACTGAGACTGCGTGTGCGGAAGAGTCATACCCTGTACACGTTAAGGAACACGCTGGTTGGCCTTGATGAGAGGCTACCATCTGTTACCTAACATTTATCCACTGGGTCCCCTTCCCCGACCTTCTGAGACCTCGGGTTTTTTTTTTTACCTGGCCATTTAGTACATTGGGTGCAGAAAAGCGCAGTTCAGAGGTAAAACAACCCAACAAAGACAATCCTAAAATATATATCAAGGAGAAAATCTAAGTTCTCAGGAATTCCTTCTTCACAAAGTTCCACGGCTTAATGTCTCATCAGCGAAAAATAAATTTAGGCTAACATACGTTGCTAAAGAACAGGTAAAACAACTGCACATGATCTTAAACCTCCAATAGTCCCCTCGAGAAATTTCTGATGACTTCCCAGCATCCATTTGATGCGTCTTCTCTGTAATGACTCTTGGACTAAATAGCTATTCAGCGAAGGTACATCATACAACGAGAAATGACATTAACATATTTACAACTTGGGGTCATAATAACAATAAATATGAAATTGCCTTGCTAAATTTTTAACGTGGGCGGAAATGACATTAAGATTAAATAGCATTAGCATATATATTAACAGGGAATATAAGGTAATGACATTGCCCGACAAAAAAAAGTAATTGCCTTTTTCGGGCTTTCATATATACGCGGTTCTTATAGTTCACGAATCTCAAATTAAGATTTCATTTTAGACGTTTTATTAACAACCCCAATTAAAGGCCCTTTTCTATCTTCTTGCGTTTCATTTAACAAATTTGAAGCTGTAGTGAAGAAAGCCGTCCCTTGGCCAAGTGGTTATCGTTCTTGACTAAGGATCAGAGGAACCTGGGTTCGAGCTACCGTTAAAGCATGAATGTTTGTGTTAATCTGCAGAGGCCTCTATTTCCTCATCAGACTTTTTACTATGACCTCCGTCTTGAGCCAGGGCTGTGTGTGGGGAGTGTTATAGTGAGGAAAAGCGCCATCCTATAAATAATAGTCGTACCGAGTGGTTAGCACGCTTGGCTACTGATCTAAGGGACCTGGGTTCGAGCCCCGGGTAAGGCATGGTTGTGTGTGTTGTTTTTCTGCTGAGGTCCTGCCATCCTCACAGACCCACTACTTTGGCATATAAACTAACAGGCTCCTGTCAGACCTCTGTAGCAAGCAGCTGCTTGAGGGGGTATTTATTTTTTATTTTTTTAATTCCTGGATGGACTGGTGGGTGACGTTATCGTTGGCAGAAATTAGCATTTTCCCTGTGGTCCCAGGTACTTCTACTATCGCACCCAAGTTTGGTGGGGTGATCACACTTAGTTCTAGCCCTATCGGGGTAACAGATCGGGTTCGTAGCTGCGGTGGGTCGCGAGTGATTTCAAGAAAAGTGTTCGAAATTTCTGAGGGCGCCGCCCACTGGCGCCCTCAGTATATAGATAGTAGCTATCGACGACTATCGTCGATAGCTACTACCCCATTCATGTGACTGGAATAGTACTTAAACGCTATAGATTACGAACCTGATGCGCTACTTATCGAGCCACCCCCACCTCCAAACTATAGTTTGCAGATTCGAGTTTCGCCTGTGATAGCGTTGATATTCATCTTTCCTAAACTCCCCGATCTGACATCCGTCAGAAGGGGATACATGACTCTCCCGCGTGCGGGAGAGTCATGCCCTGTGCACGATAAAGAACACGCTGGATGACCTTGACGGGAGACAACCATCTGTCTCCCAACAACTGTCCCAGTGGGTCCCCTCCCCCAACCTTCGCTGAGCCTTCGGAATCCATGTGATCTGGCCATTTAGCCCATGGTGTGCAAAAAAGTGCCCTCAGAGGTAACAACAACCAAAAGAAGCCTTAATATGAGCTATCATCTATGTATCCAGTGGGTCCCCTTCTCCAACCTTTTCTAAGCCCTAGGGGTAATTGTGACCTGGCCATTTAGCCCATTGAGTGTAAAAAATTGTCGTTCAAAGGTAAAACAGCCCAACCCAACAACCTGCACAAAAGTGCCATTCTAGGTAGCAACCCATCTTCACTGACCTCTGCGGGAAGCAACTGCTTGAAGGGGATATTCATTAATTTTTTTTTAATGACTCTGCTTGCCCACCGGGGGTGGCTCAGTAGGTAGCGCGCCAGGCTCGTAATCTGTAGTTCCCAGGTTCGAGTCCCAGCTGGGTCAGCGTTGAGATTTATCTCCGCAAAAATTCCCCGCCCTGCCCACGGTCAGCAGCGGACACCGATGGGCTTGGAAAGGCCGCCGTCCGTCGGATGGGACGTTAAGCCGTGGCCCCGTGTGCGGGAGAGCCATACCCTGTGCACGTTATAGAACACTCTGGATGACCTTGACGGGAGGCTTCCATCTGTCTCCCAACAGCTGTTCCAGTGGGTCCCCTCCCCCAACCTTCTCTGAGCCTTCGGGGTCCATTGACCTGGCCATTTAGCCCATGGTGTGCAAAAAAGTGCCGCTCAGAGGTAAAACAACCCAACTGCTTGCTCACAACCAATTTTGAACCTATGCTTTAGCCCATTGTCTGCACAAATGTGCCGTTCAAGGTAGCATCTCATTTCATTATGAGTTGTGTTGTTTTACCTCTGAGCGGCACTTTTTTGCACACCATGGGCTAAATGGCCAGGTCACATGGACCCCGAAGGCTCAGAGAAGGTTGGGGGAGGGGACCCACTGGAACAGTTGTTGGGAGACAGATGGTAGCTTCCCGTCAAGGCCATCCAGCGTGTTCTTTAACGTGCACAGGGTATCGCTTTCCCGCACACGGGGCCACGGCTTAACGTCCCATCCGATGGACGGCGGCCTTTCCAAGCCCATCGGTGTCCCCTACTGACCGTGGGCAGGGAATTTTGCGGAGATAAATCTCAACGCTGACCCAGCTGGGACTCGAACCTGGGAACTACAGATTACGAGCCTGGCGCGCTACCGACTGAACCCCCCCCCCCATTTCATTATGAACTGACTCTTCAACCAGTTATGTGCAAAGAAGTGTACGAGATAAAAACCCATTCCATTGTAAATTTTACCATTCACCTCGTCGTGTGCAAAAAAAAAAAGCCGTTAAGAGATAAGAACCGAACTCATTGTAAACCTGACTGTTCGACCTGTTATGTACAGAACACTGCCACTCAGAGGTAAAAACAACGTATTGGTGTTTTTTTTTTAAACTGCTTCAAAATACATCTCGTAAAAGAGGTGAAGGGAAAAAACGCAGGTGCATAGAAATGTTACCCATTTACTCCACCATTACTTCTTTTCTCAGTCTTTTTTTTTGTCGTGGGTATAACATGAATACTTTCATTCATTAAATGTTTTTTATCCTTTGAACAAAATACATTACCTCATCAAAATCTATTTATACATAAATGCTGTTTGTGTTTTTTTTTTAAATTCCAGACCTCAATCATATTTCGCTAACAAAACCGTCCCATTTAACCCAAGGCCATCATTGCATGCTTTAATATTCCACTAAAACTTTATTCTTCTTAATCTAGTACTTTCCTCGATTTTTTGCTCTGCATTTATTTAAATAAGCACTCAGTTGTTGTTTTTTTTTTCCTTTTCCCTACAAAGGAACTCCATCGTACGTAAAAACAGAGCTGTAAAAATAAGAGTGGGATTCGGACGGTGGGTCCTTGTTATTCACTACCTCTTTTTTCACCCATGCTCCTGGCCAGTCTCCCTCATTATCGTATTACATGGTTTTCTTAATGCGTATCTACTGTGAAATACGAAAGCTTTTTTTCCCCTTCTCCCTTTTTTTTTTTACTTATTGTCCGTTATCGCTGCTGCATATTGATCGGCCTGACGTTAATTATCATGGGGCTGATATCCTCAAACACCACCTAAAAGAAAAAAAGCACACCCCAAAAGAAAAAAAAAATCTTCAATCAATAGTTGTTGAAAAGTTAAGATTTTTTTTTTTTCCTGCTTTCTGTATTTTCAGTTGAGCCTTCCGTTCTTTTTTTTCCCTCCTATTCTTCCTTCCTCGGTCTCTCCTTTCGAATGCTCTACATTAACTAAAAGTTCGTTAACTGGGAAGAGAAGGGGTATAAAAAATAGTGGAAGACAGGGGGAAAGACTGACGGAGAAACCGAAGTCATTATCCGAAATGAACATTTAAATGAAAGAGAAGCTTTAAACATTTCCATTCTACGTTCCAACGTTTGAGATTTTTTCGCAATGGAAAGTTCGTTTTTTTTTTCATTTAGTGAAAAAAAACTTTTATAATTTACTATTCAGCCAATTAGAAGACTTCAGTTTATATTTTTTATCTTAGTGTATTTTTTCTTTAACGATTGGAAAAAACAACCCCATCTAAACTGTACATGTGATAGAATGTTCCATCTGAATGTGAATAGCAGCACTTCATGTAAGAAACATGAATCTTTTCGATTGGTGAACAGTCATGGTAATGATCTAAACCAGTGGTTTCCAACACCAGGTAGAGATCTGTTTGTTTCTGGTGGGGAGGCTCAAGTTCCTCCCCTTCTCCTTTCAGAAGGCTAATAACTGAATCGAAGGAGGAAAAATGTTAAACCTGTATACACGCGTTTCTCCTAAATTTCTTTAAACACGGATAAAGCGGAATGAAAAAATGTTTATAGCAGAACGGAGTTTCGGCTCTATCTTTACTCTTTCCCACTTCTTATTTATTTTTCTAGATACAGGCCTACCCAACTCTAATCGTCTAAAGCAGGCATCGGATAACTTTTACAGGGCCAAGTTGGATTGTTAGGTTTTTTTTACCTCCGAGGAGCACTTTTCTGCACACATTGGAAATGAGCGCAAAACTCCCCACTATGCCCTCAGCATAGAACACTGCTGGATTCCAGTTCAGTGTGGAACACCGGTGGGATTGGAAAGGAAACATTAACCAGTAGCCCCATTTGCGGAGAGCCATAGACTGTGCAAGTTAAATAACATGCCGGATGGCTTTATCGGAAGGCTACGATCTGTCTACTAACTGTTATCCAGTGGGTCCCCTCTTCCAACCTTCTCTGAGCCCTCTGGGTCCTTGTGACTTGGCCACTTAGCCCATTGTGTGCAAAAAAAGTGCTGCTCAGAGGTAAAACATCCCAATTATTCACACTGCTTTGGGGTCGGGGGTGGCTCAGTCGGTAGCACGCCAGGCTCGTAATCTGTGGTTCCCAGGTTCGAGTCCCAGCTGGGTCAGCGTTGAGATTTATCTCCGCAGAATTCCCCACCTTGCCCACGGTCAGTAGGGGACAACGATGGGCTTGGAAAGGCCGCCGTCCGTCGGATGGGACGTTAAGCCGTGGCCCCGTGTGCGGGAGAGCTCATACCCTGTGCACGTTAAAGAACACGCTAGATGGCCTTGACGGGAGGCTACAATCTGTCTCCCAACAGTTGTTCCAGTGGGTCCCCTCTCCCAACCTTCTCTGAGCATTCGGGGTCCATGTGACCTGGCCATTTAGCCCATGGTGTGCAAAAAAGTGCCGCTCAGAGGTAAAACAACCCAACCCACACTGCCCTGACACTACTCGCACTACACACACGTGCCCCCGATAATACTACGTGTCCCCGACACGACTAGCACCTGTCCACCAGGCAGACCAGCCACTTGATCAAAAGCGTCAAAATCATAATTAGGTTATTTTACCTATGAGTGGCACTTTTGTGCACACTGTCGCCAGATTTCAAACACGCAATGCCCCAAGAGCTGTATTGGGAAGAAAACCTACTGAGCAGCTGTTAAACCACAGATGTCAGCTTTCAGTGAAGACTGCCTTGTGTGTTCTTTAACGTTTATGTGGTGTGGGCCTTTCTTGTACATAAGGCCACAGTTTAATGATCCATCCGATGGACAGCAACTTTTCTAAGCCTTTCGGTGCCCTCCTTTCTCAACAGGACAGGTTTTGGCAAAGATAAATAGCAACGTTTTTGCTGCACTCTTGGTGCTCAAACCTGGAAACGGCAGATAATAAGAATGGCACACTACCACCCATTTAATGATTGTCAACACTGGTCTAAAATGTCCCAGCATCAGTAACTCTTTAAACATTGGGGGGGGGGGGGGGGTCAGTCGGTAGCGCTCCAGGCTCGTAATCTGCAATTCCCAGGTTCGAATCCCAGCTGGGCCAGCGTTGAGATTTATCTCTGCAAAACTCTCTGCTGTTGGTCAGTAGGGGACATCGGTTGGCTTGAAAGTTCGCCGTCCGTCGCATGGGACGTTAAACCGTGGCCCGTTTGCTGGAGAGCCATACCCTGTGCACATTAAAGAACACGCTGGATGACCTTGATGGGAGGCTACCATCTGTCTCCCAACAGCTATTGCAGTATGTCCCCTCCCCCAACCATTTCTGAGCCTTCGGGGTACTTGTGATCTGGCCATTTAACCCATTGTGTGAAAAAAATGCCGCTCAGAGGTAATTCAACCCAACTTTAAACACTAAACAATCAGTTTCGAAAATAAAGATTAGATTGAAATAGTTAAACTTATCTCCGGCTACATTGGCGGTAGGGATTGACTCAGTTGGTAGCGACTCAGGCTAGTAATCTGCGGTTCCCTGGTTCGAGTACTAACCTTATGAGTGTTGAAATATCTCCACTAAACCTCCCCACCCGGCCCCGCTCTACCTCAGTCAGAATGAAGACGCCGTTGGGTTTGGAAATATGGCCGTCCGTCGGACGGGATTTTAAGCCGTGGTTTCACGGCTGTGAGAGTCATACCTGCGCACGTTAAAGAACACGCTACTGGAAGATCACTTGTGTCTCTTAACAGTTGTCCAGTGGGACCCCTTTCCTAACCTTCTCCGAGTCTTTGTGACCTGGCCATTTAATCTATTTTGTCCAAAGAAATAAACACCAGAGATAAAATGACCCAATCCAGTAACATTTCTCCACAAAAAACTTGTTTTTGAAAGATGCAGATTTCTTTCAATGTAATATGTAGCTGATGCTTAAACTGTTTTCCATGTATGTGTGTGTTTATATATATATATTCTTATATAACATTAAGAATTTTTTTTCCAAAATTTTTGTGTAGACTCTGGCTTATCCAGACGCGACGGCTCTATGAACAAAACTAAAACTTGCCCGTTATTCCGAAGTTTCACATATTAAACACACGTGTTCTGCGGAAACAAATGAGTTAAACAATTTGATCTGGGTTAACCTATGAACACAAGGTGTGCATAAGCAATTTCAGTGAATATATCATTTCAGTGAATATATCATCTGCACCTTTAGTACTATCCGCTAATTTACTCTCTGTGGTACCAATTTGTTAACTTGCCATCAGCCTTCAATGTGAGTTAGTTGAGGATTGTGTCCCGAACAATATTCGCAGAGTTAAATTCGTGTTTTATCAAACCACCTTCCCACATGCTGGCAAGAGACTGCGTGACTGAAACCCACTCTCATACAGCACATCGCTGCATTTCCTGTGTACAGCGCATAGAATATCAAGAAGGCCGTCATTATTCCACCCAACATGTGAAGCAGCTTTTTTGGGTGTGTCTTTCCATGGCGTTCTCTTATGTGTGGGTTGATATGCTCATTACTAATAAATCTTTGACAGTCGCAGTTACCCCATACTCAGATACACCGCTTCCGATTTTATTTTTCGCTTCCGATTAAATTCGGTTCATATGGTTCGTAATAATAGAGACTTTTTAGCATCTTCGTAGGAAACTAGTTGGGTTGTTTTACCTCTGAGCGGCACTTTTTTGCACACCATGGGCTAAATGGCCAGGTCACATGGACCCCGAAGGCTCAGAGAAGGTTGGGGGAGGGGACCCACTGGAACAGCTGTTGGGAGACAGATGGTAGCCTCCCGTCAAGGCCATCCAGCGTGTTCTTTAACGTGCACAGGGTATGTCTCTCCCGCACACGGGGCCACGGCTTAACGTCCCATCCGACGGCCTTTCCAAGCCCATCGGTGTCCCCTACTGACCGTGGGCAGGGCGGGGAATTTTGCGGAGATAAATCTCAATGCTGACCCAGCTGGGACTCGAACCTGGGAACTACAGATTACGAGCCTGGCGCGCTACCGATTGAGACACCCCCGCCCCAGGAAACTAGTTAACCAAGTTGAAAGTTAAGTATTCTAATTTTTTCCCGCTTTCTTGTGTATTAATGACTAGCAGACTTGCCCGGAATTGCTCAGGTCTGAAATTCTCTGAGGTTTATAGTAGATGGCATTTTCCAATTGATTTTGAATAACTGCTGCGAAGTCTATGAAAGACACGGGTTTTTAACCGCTAATGTTAACTCTATGGGGATTTCGAGAAATTCACTATGTTCGCATATAACCTAAAATATTCCCCCTGAGTGTAAGGAACGTTCATGCAAAGTTTGGTGCCTCTAGATTTTCTGAGGACCGAGTGCATAAGCCGACAGATTCACAAACTCTCTTTTTTGTATATTAGATTATATTTTTTTTAATGTTACATAATGTCACATGTCTGTTATTTAATGCTTGCACTTTAGTGATTTGATTACTATCGCAGAGTAGGAGTGGCTCAGTCGGTAGCGCGCCAGGCTCGTAATCTGTAGTTCCCAGGTTCGAGTCCCAGCTGGGTCAGCGTTGAGATTTATCTCCGCAAAATTCCCGCCCTGCCCATGGTCAGTAGGGGACACCGATGGGCTTGGAAATGCCGCCGTCCGTCGGATGGGACGTTAAGCCGTGGTCCCGTGTGCGGGAGAGCCATACCCTGTGCACGTTAAAGAACACGCTGGATGGCCTTGACGGGAGGCTACCATCTGTCTCCCAACAGCTGTTCCAGTGGGTCCCCACCCCCAACCTTCTCTGAGCCTTCGGGGTCCATGTGACCTGGCCATTTAGCCCATGGTGTGCAAAAAAAAAATGCCGCTCAGAGGTAAAACAACCCAACTATCGCAGAGTGAATGATATTTTTATTACTCCACACAGTTTTATAAAATATAGATAAATGCATAATCCATCGCGTTTTATGGAGCTTTGGAGAATAATAAAAATTTGATGGTTCATTACACATGATAGGTTTAATGAAATGAAATGTAATGACAGCCAAGGATGCGATTACCATTATTTTAAATATGGCAATGGGAAGAATCCATACCTAGAACATCAGCTCTAAGTAAGTTGAATCAGCACCTCTTAGCTAAAGTTTAAGAACAGTGATATTCAAACCATTGTTCCATGGGGTTGTGTCCAGATGTTTCGCGCAAATATTTCATTTTTGCACAAAAAAAGACTAGAGTTTACAAAATAATAAAATCTATTGATACAAAAAAAAACCTTCCATTATAAATTGCGGTCTTTTCTACCAAGTAATATCGGTTTCTTAAATTTACGAAAGACATATTTTTATGATTATATTAATACGGATATTAAAAATTTAAAATTAATTACCAGTTAAATTTTAAATTACGGAATTTTAATAAAAACAGCTATATATTTTTAGCCGTCCCGTGGCCGAGTGGTTAGCACGCTTGGCTACTGATCTAAGATACCTGGGTTCGAGCCCGGGTAAAGCATGGTTGTGTGTGTTGTTTTTCTGCTGAGGTCCTGCCATCCTCACAGACCTTCTACTATGGCATAATAAACTGAGAGGCTCCTGTCAGACCTCTGTGGCAAGCAGCTGCTTGAGGGGGTATTTATTTATTTTTTATTTGTAGAATAGTTTTCAAGTAACTAAATTTTAAGGCTTTTGGCAGAAAAATCGATTTGCGAACTTCTTTGTGAAAATTTAAACCTGTAGCTTTGATGTGTGCCCTTCTTACAGTAAAACATATCACCGATAATAATATTTTATACTTTCTAGTTTGTGTTTATCCGTGTTACTTCGGACATTTTTCTGGGGCGGGGGTGGCTCAGTCCGTAGCGCGCCAGGCTCGTAATCTGTAGTTCCCAGGTTCGAGTCCCAGCTGGGTCAGCGTTGAGATTTATCTCCGCAAAATTCCCCGCCCTGCCCACGGTCAGTAGGGGACACCGATGGGCTTGGAAAGGCCGCCGTCCGTCGGATGGGACGTTAAGACGTGGCCCCGTGTGCGGTAGAGCCATACCCTGTGTACGTTAAAGAACACGCTGGATGGCCTTGACGGGACGCTACCATCTGTCTCCCAACAGCTGTTCCAGTGGGTCCCCTCCTCCAACCTTCTCTGAGCCTTCAGGGTCCATGTGACCTGGCCATTTAGCCCATGGTGTGCAAAAAAGTGCCGCTCAGAGGTAAAACAACCGAAACAACTCTTACAGTAAAACATATCACCGATAATAATATTTTATACTTTCTAGTTTTGTGTTTATCAGTGTTACTTCGGACATTTTTCTTAATTGTATGAAAAAATTGATTATTAATTATCCCAAGAGAATTTTATCTGCTCTCATTTCCACTTCTAAAGCCTTAACGATCTGTTCAACTTCGGAAAGAAGCATGTACGGCAAGCGAGAAGCATTCGTACTAAGCGGCTTTGTAGATTGTAGTAGCTCGACATCTGGTAGGTTCCCGTTTACAGTGCACAGCTGTGTAGTGCGCGCGTTGCCGACACGTCCCATTACGGTCTGTTTAGGTGTAACATGGGCCCTGCTGCTTGCCTGCAGCTGTCCCCCGACTCGCTGCAGCTCAACCTATTGGGTTTCCCTTTCACGAACTTCAAAGATAAAATCATTAAGCTTGTTCAAAGATTTTTATTAGTTACAGACTTAAGGCGTGTATAATCATAGAATAATTATGATCTACGGCTTTGAATTACTTTCAAAAACACGAAGCAAGACATCTGTTGATTTTACTACTGAAGAAACAAGGAATCGCTGAGTGCATGTTCCGAGTAATTAGTAAAGGAATTCAATTCCTACATCTTGGGATTCTATTTCTTTCACCTTTGGAGTGGGGATGGCTTAGTCGGTAACGCGCCAGGCTCTTATTTGCACTTCCTAAGTTCGGGTCTCAACTCTGTGAGT
Source organism: Ryuthela nishihirai (assembly GCA_038380435.1). NCBI lineage: Eukaryota > Metazoa > Arthropoda > Arachnida > Araneae > Heptathelidae > Ryuthela > Ryuthela nishihirai. The sequence goes on along the minus strand of JAWZYU010000015.1, from coordinate 42,470,230 downwards.
ATTAAGAATTATCTATGTCTCTACCCTGCCCTCTTTGGGAAAGGAGACACCGATGGGCTTGGGAAGACCGTCGTCCGTCGAATGTGCTCTAAAGCTGTGGTCCTGTGCGCAAGAGAGCCATACCGTATGCATGTTACAGAATACGTTGGATGGCCTTGATAGGAGGCTTCCATCTATCTTCTAACAGCTGTCCAGTGGGTCCCCTACCACAATCTTCTCCGAGCCATCGGGGGGGGGGGGTCAGTCGATAGCGCGCCAGGCTTGTAATCTGCAGTTCTCAGGTTCGAGTCCCACTTGGGCCAGAGTTGAGATTTATCTCCACAAAACTCCGCGCCCTGTCCACGGTCAGTAGGGGACAGCGATGGACTTGGAAACGCCGTCATCTGTCCGATGAGACGTTAAGCCGTGGTCCTGTATTCAGGAGAGCCATACCCTATGTACGTTGCAAAGTACTTTGGATGGCCTTCACAAGAGGCTATCAATTGTCTTTTAACAGCTGTCCAGTGGGTCCCCTTCCACCACCTTTTCTGAGCCTTCGGAGTACTTGTGACCTGGTAGGGGCGGGGGTGGCTCAGTCGGTAGCGCGCCAGGCTCGTAATCTGTAGTTCCCAGCTGGGTCAGCATTGAGATTTATCTCCGCAAAATTCCCTGCCCTGCCACGGTCAGTAGGGGACACCGATGGGCTTGGAAAGGCCGCCGTCCGTCGGATGGGACGTTAAGCCGTGGCAGCGTGTGCGGGAGAGCATACCCTGTGCACGTTAAAGAACACGCTGGATGGCCTTGACGGGAGGATACCATCTATCTCCCAACAGCTGTTCCAGTGGGTCCCCTCCCCCAACCTTCTCTGAGCCTTCGGGGTCCATGTGACCTGGCCATTTAGCCCATGGTGTGCAAAAAAGTGCCGCTCAGAGGTAAAACAACCGAACCCAACTTGTGACCTGGCCATTTAGCCCATGGTGTGCAAAAAAGTGCCGCTCAGAGGTAAAACAACCGAACCCAACTTGTGACCTGGCCATTTAGCCCATGGTGTGCAAAAAAGTGCCGCTCAGAGGTAAAACAACCCAACGCAACTTGTGACCTGGCCATTGAGCCCATTGTGTGCACATATGTGCCTCTCAGAGACAAAATAACCCAGCTTTTACAGATGAAAGCAAAGATAGCCGATTCAACGCATCTTTTTCATTCGCGTGTTATGATGATGTGAGTTGCAATTATTATATGAATCACTTTTATTTCGAACAAATAAATTATTCATATGAGTCTTAAACTTTTGAAGATGTTAAATCTGCCATTTAGAAGAGAAAGAGAAATGACAACATCATATAACAATCGGTCAATAATTTAAAAAGGAATGTAAATAAATAATGATGATTGAATGGAATTATATTATAATATTGGTATTATTTAGTAAACAAGACTATGTCAAGGACCAAAATTGTTGTTTCCATACAAGGGACAAAAGATCATTTTTGCATAAGGAGCAGAGATCACTTTTGCATAAGAACCCAGGGATCATTTTTGCATAAGGACCCAGAGATAATTTTTGCGCAAGGACCCAGAGATAATTTTTGCGCAAGGACCCAGAGATAATTTTTGCGCAAGGACCCAGAGATAATTTTTGCGCAAGGACCCAGAGATAATTTTTGCGCAAGGACCCTGAGATCATTTTTGTACAAGGACCCGGAAATCTTTGTTTTGTTTTTTTATTTATTTATTTATTTATTTATTTATTTATTTTGCATAAGGATCCGGAGGCCAATTTTTTTCCCTCATAAGGACCCAGAGATCATTTTTGCACAAGGATATTGACCCCCCGAGACCGGTTTTTGCTGAAGGACCCGGAGATTTTTTTCATAAGGACCTGGAGAACAATTTTTTTTCATAAGGACCGGAGATCATTTTTGCACAAGGACCCAAAGATCGTGTTTTGCATAAGCACCAAAATATTTTTTCCCCAAAGGCAAAGAGTTCATTTTGTACAAGGACCTAGAGATCATTTTCAAACCGCCAAGAAGTATTTTTACTAGAGACCAAAAGTTTTTTCCCTCAAGGGTCAAGAGATCGTTTCTGCACAAAGTCCAAGTGATAATATTTTGCACAAGGAGGACTTTTGCACAAGGCTATGGTTTTTTGCCTTGTGCAAAGGGTTTTTTAAACCCTTGCACAAAGCTATGGTTTTTTAAATATAAATTTGCAATTTCGTTCCCCCACAAGGATCAAGGGCTACCTTTTGTTAAGATCAAGAGCTAATTTTTTACACAAAGATCGAGATCTAAATTTTTATACCAAGATTTGCCACAGAATTGAAGCTTTACAGTTGGCATACGCATTTCCCTGTTCTCCTGCTGACATCCGTGGTTTGATGTCGGAGAATCACCACTGAACAACGACTTCTGAAGATACCAAGCCAGCTAGCTGCACGCCATGCCTACGTCACAGAGCACCTCGGTGCATACACAACGATGGTTGTTGGTCACAATCGCAGTTCGCTGAGCATCAACGAGCGAGGAGTTGTGGTGATTCAGCCTTCAGTGCCGGCTGACTGATACCGGTAATTGGTAAGAACACGTGCTTCCCCGTACTGCCTCTCGGGCACGTGTATTGACGAAAGGGGGTGGCAGGAGCACGAGGGAGGGAGAAGAGGGATGGAGTGTGTTGTATTCATGTAATAGAGAGGGTGGTTTTGGGGGAGAGGGTTAGGGGAAGACACCCTTAGGTGTGGCAGGTGTTGAGCGTCCAATCGCTGAGTGCAATACCGTTCTTTGGTTTTAATCATGCATTGGACGGCTAGTGTTGGCTTTAGAGGTATTACAAGTCAGAATAAAGAGTGGAAAAAAATACTAATTTTCTAAATATAAATATATATAGTTATAAATGTAAGTTTTTACTAATAGAGGATGTTAATATGAATACTGCAATGTCTTATTTTGCACATATTTAGTTCATTGTGCGCAAAAAAAATGCCGCTCAGATGCATGATGTCCACGTCGCCCATCCTCTGTGATAAAGAGATCCGATGGGTTTCGAATGGACATAGTCTGTCGGATGGGACGTAAAACTGCGGCCCTGTATGCAGAAGAGCTAACCAGACTTTGTTATAGTAATCAGGCTCGTAATCTGCAGTTCCCAGGTTCCAATCCCAGCTGGGTCAGCGGTCAGATTTATTTCCGCAAAACTCCCCGCCCTGCCCACGGTCAATAGGGGACACCGATGGGCTTGGGAAGGCCGCCGTCCGTCGGATGGAAAGTTAAGCCGTGGCTTCGTGTGCAGGGAGCCATATCCTATGCACGTTAAAGAACACACTGGATGGTCTTGACGGGAGGCTACCATCTGTCTCCTGATAGCTGTTCCAGTGGGTCTCCTCCCCCCACCTTCTCTGAGCCTTCGGGGTCCTTGTGACCTGGCCATTTAGCTCATTATGTGCAAAAAATGCCGTTCAGAGGTAGAATAACCCAACCCAATGATGGATGGCCTTGACTGGAGGTTTCGTTTTGTCTCCTAAAAGCTGTACAATGGCTTTAAAAATACAATGGCTCATACAATGGCTCCTAAAAGCTGTACAATGGCCTAAAAACCGAACCTTCTCTGAGACCTTGGAGTCTTCGAAGATTTTGTGAGCTAGTCATTTATCCCATTGTGGGCCAGAAAAAAAAAGTGGCACTCAGAAGTAAAGCAATCCAAATCAAAAGTTTCACCAGCAGTAGAATGAATGCAGCTGAGGAGATTGCGCAGTTGATGTTTTAGTAGTCTCAGCGCTCATAGGTCAATGACCCGTCAATCAAGATATGAACTATGAGCACTCTAGAAATATCAACTTTTTCCTCAAGAAGCTGCTTGATACATATATCTGATAGAACTCGTCAGTATATTACAACATAGAGAATTTCTATGAGGATGGCGAGACCTTAGCTCAAAGACAACAACACAAGGAGAGGGATATTCAGAGCAGGGGAGTGGGCTCGAACACGGGCATATTTATTAGTAGCTAAGTTCGCTAACCACTTAGCAACAGTACTGGAAAGACAAAAAAAATCGATATAACAGGAATGTTCCTTATTTATTGCTGGTAAAGATTTACAATTGCACGTAATATAAAAAATAAATGGGTTAAAGAACACAAATGATTAACAACAATGGTTTAGTGTGTATGTGTCACACACCAAAAATATTCTTAACCATTGGGATACGTTTTTCACAATGTGTACAATTGTTTAAAAAGATTTTTAAAATTTTCTTTTCAGCAGAAAAGCAACTGAACTTAGAATCTTACTCTAGAGCAGTTTTGCAACCTTTTTTGCTTCACGTATCCCCTGGAAATGTGTATGTAACTGGCGTACCACTTGTATAGATAGATAAAACTATAGTTATAGTATAACAATGGGAATAAAATAAAACATATATATTGTTGCGAATTTTAAAATGGATAGGCACTGAGCGTGAGTATCAATAGTATATTTTCAAACAAATTACAATACAATGTAAATTATTACAAAAATATGGATGAAATAACTTATAAACAAAATGACTACTATCAAACATAAATCATTAACCATTTCCACAGAGCATACAACCCCAGCTCTGTTTGTTTTACTAAAATACTACCTCTTCACTTAGTCTGTCTTATCTCTTGAATACCTTATATACCTGGTATAAAGAACCCTTCTTCCTGTGCTAGATCACTAAATTTATGTTACTAACAACACAAAACAAGCATCCGCGCACACACCAATAAATATATTTCCTATTTTCACTTATCGCGCATTGATTCAGATTATCTGAACGTTTTTTCAGATTTCTACAACTTTAAAATACTTAAAGCGTAAATACTCAGATGAAAATATTCCCGCCCTGCCCACGGTTAGTAGGGGACACCGATGGGCTTGGAAAGACCGCCGTCCGTCGGATGGGACGTTAAGCCGTGGCGCCGTGTGCGGGAGAGCCATACTCTGTGCACGTTAAAGAACACGCTGGATGGCCTTGACGGGAGGCTACCATCTGTCTCCCAACAGCTGTTCCAGTAGGTCCCCTCCCCCAACCTTCTCTGAGCCTTCGGGGTTCTTGAGACCTGGACATTTAGCCCATGGTGTGCAAAAAAGTGCCGCTCAGAGGTAAAACAACCCAACTCAGATGAACTTCATCTTTCGCAATACCACACTACTGCATTACATTTCTCCCATTTTCATTCTTTCGAACTGTTCTAAGTTCTAATTCGTTAGCTAAAGATGAATCTCACGCAGAAGCACGCACGAGTGTCGTCACGTTTTGTCATGAAGTCACTGCTGCTCGTTCGTCGTCATAACAATTTAAATACATATTAAATTTTGTATTCATAAATTACATATATACAATCAGAAGTCATTTTATTAGGTACAGTTCAATGTTCACTAATTCCTTTGTTTTTAATGACAGTATTTTTTGTTTTAATTCAAATATCGAATTCAATATTTTTTTTTAATTTTAAAAGGACTGAGAAACCTGTAAGCTTTTGGCTTGTGTTGATTTCTTGTACACAATACAAACATTTGTATAAGGAATACAACATAGAAACACTTAAGGACATGCCCGCTGAAATAGTAGTCAGGTACGCTAACCACAAGCACAGGTAAGGCTGTCGGTTAGGTTGTTTTACCCCTGAGCGGCACTTTTTTGCACACCACGGGCTAAAGGGCCAGGTCACAAGGACCCCGAATGCTCAGAGAAGGTTGAGAGGACCTACTGGAACAGCTGTTAAGAGACAGATGGTAGCCTCTCGTCAAGGCCATCCAGCGTGTTCTTTAACGTGCGCAGGATGTGGCTCTCCCGCACACGGGACCACGGGTTAACGTCCCATACGACGAACGGCGGCCTTTCCAAGCCCAGCGGTGTCCCCTACTGCCGTGGGCAGGGCGGGGAGTTTTGCGGAGATAAATCTCAACGCTTACCCAGCTGGGACTCGAACCTGGGAACTGCAGATTATGAGCCTAGGCCCTACCGACTGAGCCATCCCGCTCCTAGCTCCGTCAGTAGTCCCTCCCTACTTATTGGAAAGACCGTCTCCGTCGGATGGGACGTTTAGCCGTGGCTCCATGAGAGCCATAACTTGTGCACATTAAAGAACACGCTGGATGACTTTAACTGGAATCTTCCATCTGTCTCCTAACAGCTGTCCAGTGGGCCCACCTCTCCACAACTTTCTCTGAGTCCTCGGGGTCCTTTTGACCTGACCATTTAGTGCATTGTGTGAAGTGCCGCCCACAAGTAAAATAACCCAGCCCTCATTACCACTACCACCACTACCTGTTTCAAAAACGATGTCTAACAATATAGATGTAAATCAAAAAAAAGCAAAACATCATTATGAGGTAGAGTATGAGTAGATTATGAGATAGGCATAGAATATTTTTGGAGAAACGAAAGACTTTCTTTTTTATAGCAAAAGAAACCTTCCTTATTTATATATTTATTGGCCCTGAAAGAATGTGGAGGGAAAAGAAGTCAAAAATCGTCTCCTTACACGAGGCTTGTTAAGTGGATTAGCAATCCTGTCTTCCATCATCGTCATAGAGGATGACAGCAGAAGAGTTGTTAAGCGCATGTTGAGGCCCTCAGCCTCCAAACAATTACTGCAGATTAAGTAGTTGCCTGGGAAACTCTCCCACTGGTTCGAGAGAAAATGTGAGACGGCTTCAGAGGTAGCTAACTCACGATGCTGGATAGACGGCGATTAACAATGCATTAGCAGAGTCACAAACCGATAAGTATGTAGAGTGGATGTAGATGATAGCGACGAAGATGGCCTCTTGACATAGCGAAAAGGAGTTCCCCGCATTATTATGTCCTTCGCATGCCTTTTCAGCAGGTGTTGCTGGTTGTCACTCATCAAGGCTGCATCAGTTGGTATTGCAAATATGTAGATGACACAGACGTATTGGCCTTCGTGGAGATGCAACTGTTATTGACTCGTTGATTTTGCTTTAAATATTGTAAGATGTCTCCTTGCGTTGATTTTGGAATTTCGAAGAATCTTTATATTTTGTCCTTGAATGTAAGCATTCTTTTAGTAAGAGTGTAACTATGAATATATAATGTAGAATCGGGAAACCTTTATCATGAAGGGGCTGGCTCAGTCAGTAGCGCGCTAGGCTCACAATCAACAGTTTCCAGGTTCGAGTTCCATCTGAGTCAGCGTTGAGATTTATCTCCGCACAACTCCCCACCCTACCCTTGATCAGTAAGGGACACCGATGGGCTTGGAAATTCAGCTGCCGCCGTCAGATGGTCTGCGGGAAATCCATACCCTGTGCTAGTTATAAAAACATGCTGGATGGCCTTAACGGGAGGCTACCATTTGTCTTCCAACAGATGTCCAGTGCATCCACTCTCCCAGCCTTCTCTGAGCCTTCGGGGTTCTTGTGACTTGGCCTTTTAGCCCATTGTGTGCAAAAAAATGCCACTGAGAGGTAAAGCAACCCAACCCTTTTTGTGGGAAATTAAATTTATGCTCAATTTTGTGCTTTAGAGGTACATAATGTAGGTTCCATTTCTACATCAGGAAATGATGAAACATTTGAATTTAAATGCACTCTACAGCTTTAATCATGGCGGATTTAGGTATTTTAAAGCCCTAGCGCAAAAGATTCTTACCAAACTATCTAGTAAGGTGGGGAATTCTCAGTCTGCAAAAAGTTTTGCATCGTACGAATTCCCATTAGTATTAAAAAACGTATGCTGCAGGTTAAAATTAAAATACATATATGTATAAATAAATAGTTTAATATGTACTATATTTGGTTATATGTACTTGCAGATTCTGAAAATGAAACGTAAATTTAATTACATAAAAAAAATCTGCCCTTTGTAATGTATGTAACAAAAATCATATATTTGGTATTAACCTAAATAAAAACATGAGATGTGTACGTAAGTATGCAGTATATTATACTGATTGTAAATATTTCACTAAATAAAATATTGGGGGGAAAAAACGTGGCCACAGGCAAGCTCCTTATGAGCTAGTGGGCTTAATAATTCTAAAACTTTTAACTCAATGTGCCAGAAATTTGCTGACAAGTTCCCATTTTGATCACAGGGGCTTCAATTGTTTTTGTTCTTTAATCGGAATTTTTGATAATTTGATTTCCGAGCGCAAATTTTCACGAAAAATTAAAAATGTAATAAAACTAATGGAAAATAATATAAAAAAAAACTATAAAAATCTACATTGAAACCAAACTGAATGATTTTTAAACATTTGCACCTTCTTCAAGTGGGCGGGGGTGGCTCAGTCGATACCGCGCCAGGCTCGTAATCTGTAGTTCCCAGGTTCGCGACCCAGCTGGGTCAGCGTTGAGATTTATCTCCGCAAAACCCCCCGCCCTGTCCACGGTCAGTAGGGAACAGCGCTGGGCTTGGAAAGACCGCCGTCCGTCGGATGCGACGTTAAGCTGTGGCCCCGTGTGCGGGAGAGCCATATCCCCGTGCACATTAAAGAACACGCTGGATAGCCTTGCCGGGAGGCTACCATCTGTCTCCCAACAGCTGTTCCAGTGAATCCCCTTCCCCAACCTTCTCTGAGCCTTCGGGGTCCATGTGACCTGGCCATTTAGCCCATGGTATGCAAAAAAGCGCCGCTCAGAGGTAAAACAACTCAAAAGCCTTCTTGAAGTTACCATATTTCAAAATTTCTTTAAACATTACTTTAAAGTAAATCATTCGTAGCAAGAAAAGAGCTCGAGTTTTCTCTTGGGCGTTCCCTCTAGTGAATTTTAACATTGAACACCAAGAAATATTGGAAGACAAATTAAGCGAAACCGCTTATTGGGGGGACTTCTCCTTATTGAGCAATTTGTTGTTTCTGCTCTTATCTGCTGCACCAACTGACAAAATTGATGACTTTCAGTCACGGAATGGTTTCACGGGCTTGTCCTGCTAATCCAAGGAGCTTGATCAATGGCTACTGACTTCTATTACCGAGATACTTCACTGTCGATGACGTAATAAATCTGAAACCGACTATAGATCATTCCAAAAGCGTATGTCTTTGTTTTTCTTAGATTAGTCGCATACAAAAAAAAAACTCTTTTTTTATGATTATAGTTTTTTCCCCTATTTTTGGATTGGACTGTTTTATCTCTGAGGGCACTTTTTTTCATACACTGGGCTAAAAGGAGGTGGGGGTGGCTCAGTTGGTAGCGCGCCAGGCTCGTAATCTGCAGTTCCCAGGTTCGAGTCTCGCCTGGGCTAGCGTTGATATTTTTCTCCGCAAAACTCCCCCCCTTGTCCTCGGTCACTAGGGGATAACGATGGACTCGGAAAGACACTCCTCCGCCTAATGGAATATTAAGCAGTGGCCCCCCATGTGTGGGAGAGCCATAACCTGTACACATTAAAGAACACGTTGGATGACCTGGACGGGAGGCTACCATCTCTCTCCCAACAGCTGTTCCAGTAGGTCCCCTCCCCCAACCTTTTCTGAGCTTTCGTGGTCCTTGTGACCTGGCCATTTAGCCCATGGTGTGCAAAAAAGTGCCGTACAGAGGTAAAACAACAACCATTATCACAATGCTCTTCATAAATGCTTTGAAATCGTGCCAAAATCTTCTTCGAATTCTGCATCCCCCACAAAATTTCTCATAATCAGCTTAAATCCCTATTTTTTGCTACCTAAACATAACACTGTCTATCAGAAAAAACTGTTTCTCGTATAAACAGTCCCACATCATCAAGTGTTTGTTCCTTTTATTTATTAATAGAATACAAATAAGATGTTATTTAATTAAAATCCTCATTTACGGCAATTATTTTCATGATGATATTTATTTATACATCTCAAATATAGTAATTTCTCTTTTTTACCGCTTGCATCTCTTATCTGTATTAATTCTGTCAACGTTTCATAAATATGAAACGGCGCTAGGTATTTTGTCGCTCGAAGCGAACTTCAATTCTGCCCCCCCCCCCCATCAAGTCTTTTTCCCTTCATTTGACCGCCCTGCCCACGGTCAGTAGGGGACACCGATGGGCTTGGAAAGGCCGCCGTCCGTCGGATGGAACGTTAAGCCGTGGCCCCCGTGTGTGGGAGAGCCATTCCCTGTGCACGTTAAAGAACACGCTGGATGGCCTTGACGGGAGGTTACCATCTGTCTCCCAACAGCCGTTCCAGTGGGTCCCCTCCCCCAACCTTCTCTGAGCCTTCGGGGTCCATGTGAACTGGCCATTTAGCCCATGGTGTGCAAAAAAGTGCCGCTCAGAGGTAAAACAACCCAACCCTTCATTTGATGAAAAATAAGTCGTACTTTCTCCAGTCAACCCTACTGCAACTGTAATCGTTAGTTTGCAAATTTGCCGCCCATAAAAAAATCCCGCTCTGTGCAGTCGAACCGGTACGCACGAGCGGTAGCGCCACCACTGAATACGACTCATATTCTCTTACCTTCACTTATTAGTTTTAACTATTGTCGCTTAGCAAGAAATAATTTGGTGCATTTCTCAATCTCTTTCGTTTCTCCAATGTGTTCGTCCCAGTTTCAATACAAAACACTGAATATGTGAAATGCCTGAGCATAATATGCAAAGCATTTCTGAATAAATTTAGGCTTTGTCATTTGGAGATTTTCTTATCAACCCAACTTATCAAATAATTCACAGAGAATAAAATGTTTCTTACAAAATTAATAATCTTATTTACTTTAAATCGGATCTGGCCAAACAACGGTTCGTAAAAGATATACTGAATCTGTTTCATTCCTTTTTGAAATTTTTTGGCGAAATATTTTTGAGTGCACAACTAAACGATCTTATAAATTCATATTACTCATTAAAAATTTTCTTTATTTTAAATAGTTTTTTTTTTCATTACTAAATAGAAATATATGTTTTCTTTTTCAAATAGATAATTTTCCTTGTGGATTTTTATGAATACAATTTCTTTTCTAGCGGCTCTTAGCTAAGTTTGATTTGACCAGCTTTTAATGATTCTAAAAAACGCAAAAATAAATATTTAACTTTCCACCCTGCATTAATGAATTGTTAAACTTAAGATATTTATCACATGAGCTGATAACGTGTCTCCTAACAGCTTCTTCAACAACCCCCCCCCCCCCTCCGAAAAAAAACTTTTTATCTCAAACCTATCCTACTCTTAAGCTCTTCTATTATTATTTTCTTCACCGTAAACTATTTTTAACCCGATGTTCTGCTTCCAACACTGAAGTTGTGTAACACATGTTAAAAAGTGTCTCGAGTTCCCTCGTGTTAGTTAAGTGTTGCTGTAAATGTGCCTTGGAACACACGCAGTACCTCTTGTCTCCATTAATCATTTTTCTCTTTACGCCTAAGAACAAACGAAATTTTCCCTCCATCTGTTATCCTTTCTTCGTTTTCGTTTTTATTCAGTTTTTCAATATTTTCTTCTTCAGTTTTTATCTCTTTGCGTGATACTTTTGCTTTCACTCTGACTTTGAAGCTTACCTAACTAAAAAACTATTTTTCACCAAATCTTATCATTACTAAATTTTTGCTATTAGTCCCCAAAGTGGGGTGCCTCAGTGTAGTCAGTGGGGTAGTACGCCAAGCTGGTAATCTGCACTTCCCAGGTTTGAGTCCCAGCTGGGCCAGCGTTGAGATTTTTCTCGGCAAAATTCCCCGCCTTACCCTCGATGGGTTTGTAAAGATCGCCGTCCATCGGATTGGACGCTAAGCCGTGGCGCCATGTGAGGTAAAGTCCTACTCTGTGCACGTTAAAGAACACGCTGGATGGCTTTGCGGGAGGCTACCATTTGTCTCCCAACAGATGCCTAGTGGGTTTCCTTCCCCAACCTCTGAGATTTCGGGTCCTTGTGATCTTGCCATTTTGTTCTCTGATATGACTGGGTCCTTGTGATCTTGTCATTTTGTCCTCTGATATGACGGGGTCCTTGTGACCTTACCATTTTGCCCTCTGAGATACTGGGTCCTTATGACCTTGCCATTTTGCACTCTGAGATGACTGGTATTATGTGCAAAAAAAAAGTGTCGCTCAGATCTAAAAAAATCCAACCGAAGTCTCCAAAGTGATTCAAATATATTCAATATATATATAATGCCCTACGAAATCTTTTAACACTTGTACGTTACGTGAATGGACAGCCTCATTCAAACCTCCCTAATTTGGAAGGCAACTTTTTTATAAAAAATATCAATAGAGATGAACTGATCTCACTCAAGTCTGAACATTACGAATTTTAACTATTAGTCCCGAAAACAATTCAATCACCGCCAACGTATATTTGGCACCTCCATGGTTATGCAAAGGAAATGAAACACTCAAAAATCCTTAATTTCGAAAATAAATTTTTTACCGAGAAATGTCATTACAGATAAAGATTTCACCAAATATTTCCTTAAATTTCGATTTCCAACAATATTTGTTTAATAATTAAAAACTTATGGTAGCTGAAACATTTAACAAGAGACATGCAAGTATGAAACTTTGCTACAAAAGTTAATCAAAATGCAAATAATATGTTGCTAGGTTTGAGCTGTAACTGTTCCAGCGTTAAGGTTTATGTCCGGTAACCCCAACTCTTTGCTCGTTGAGAAAGGGCACAGAGATGGCCTTAGAAAGGGCGCCGTCCATCGGATGGGATTGGGTTGGGTTGTTTCACCTCTGAGCGGCACTATTTTGCACACCATGGGCTAAATAGCCAGGTCACATGGACCCCGAAGGCTCAGAGAAGGTTGGAGGAGGGGACCCACTGGAACAGCTGTTGGGAGACAGATGGTAGTCTCCCGTCAAGGCCATCCAGCGTGTTCTTTAACGTGCACAGGGTATGGCTCTCCCGCACACGGGGCCACGGCTTAACGTCCCATCCGACGGACGGCGGCCTTTCCAAGCCCATCGGTGTCCTCTACTGACCGTGGGCAGGGCGGGGAATTTTTGCGGAGATAAATCTCAACGCTGACTACGCTGGGATTCGAACCTGAGAACTACAGATTACCATCGGATGGGACGTTAGCAATTTCCCCTATGTAGGTGAGCCATAATCTCTGCATGCAAACAACATGATGGATGGACTTGACGGAAGATCTGGGAAGATCCTGTTCCCCAACCTTCTCTGGGACCTTGGGGTAGTTGTGACTTGGCTATTTGGCCCATTGTGCTGTCCAATGCATTCATTATTAGTGTTAATAAGTACGATCAAAACGCAAAATGTTTTTCGAAATTTTACTTTAGGCTAGGAAGACGAACTTTTCTTTAAAAGACGGCCCTAATTGTTTCCTAGTTTGTCGCTTCCTAGTTGTCAACCATTGGAATAAATTGTTAAAATGTAAAAACTTTTGTTTCGATTAGAGTTCTTTATCGGGAAGAGGTGCTCGCCATAGTTGCCCTTGAATGCCTTCGTGCTCATAAAATTCTGTTCCTGGAAGCCTTTGATGCCAGTCAGAATCTGTCCTTGGACGTCCAAGGCTATAGCTCAATCCGCTTTTGGACGCCTTGATGGTCTTACAAAAAGGTTGACGACACCTGCGCTAGAGGCTCGAACCTTGATGGTCTCACAAAAAGGTTGGGTTGTTTTACCTCTGAGCGGCACTTTTTTGCACACCATGGGCTAAATGGCCAGATCACAAGGACCCCGAAGGCTCAGAGAGGGTTGGGGGAAGGGACCCACTGAAATAACTGTTGGGAGACAGATGGTAGCCTCCCGTCAAGGCCATCCAGCGTGTTCTTTAACGTGCACAGGATATGGCTCTCCCGCACACGGAACCACGGCTTAACGTCCCATCCGACGGACGGCGGTTTTTCCAAGCTATCGGTGTCCCTACTGACCGTGGGCAGGGCGGGGAATTTTGCCGAGATAAATCTCAATGCTGACCCAGCTGCGACTTGAATCTGGGAACTACAGATTACGAGCCTGGCGCGATACCGACTGAGCTACCCCCGCCCCCTCACAAAAAAGGTTGATGTACCTGCGCTAGAGGTTCGAACCTTGATGGTCTCACAAAAAGATTGATAGCATCTGCTCTATAGGCTCGAACCTTGATGGTCTCACAAAATGGTTGATGATACCTGCGCTAGAGGCTCGTACATACGAATAGGCCAGTGGCCAAATGTTCATGTAAGCAAAGAAAACATTTAGGAGCATAATGAAAGCAATTATTTCATTAAAATCCTTGATAATCCAACAAAAATATTATATACATTCGCAATGACGTAAAAGTTAAACCTATTGATTTCAGTAATAAGTATATCAGAACTGCATTATGGCTCATTGTCAGCGCTGTTTTTTTAATTACATTCCCTCTTCTACAAATCACGCTAACTCACTGGAGCAAAGTTGTCATTACAAAAGCATTTTTTACGAGTTGTGGGGCATCTAAACCTTACTCCTAAAAGAAAATCAAGATATACTTTTCGTTCGATCACAATACTTCAAAAAACCAAGACGAGTCTTGGTTTTTTCCTTCTCCTCTTTCGAAGCCAGAAAAGACAGAGATGGTCATGCTATGATTTGCAAAGTTGTTGTTCGTGTTACTACCATCACCTTTTCTTTCCCTTTTGCTCTTCATTCTTTGCAACCAAACTTTTCAAGCCTTTGAGCCATTCTCATCACGACTGCCAACACAACGACATAAACAATAGTAAAGACGTCCCCAAGTTGTGTTGCACCGCTTTTCGTACAACCTAGAGCAGTAATATATGGAAAACAGTAACTTCGTTATGCATGTAAGCTTTTCACTTCACTTTCAGGTTCCCCCTTCTTCGGGTTTGCCGATTTCTTTTTTTGGGTGGGTAAGTATTTCTTGTTTTTTGTTTGGGTGTTTTAATGCATTTGTTTTATGCGCATATTTTATAGGATTTCCAAAGTCGAAAGCGGTTTTTATTTTGTAAACTTTGCGTCGATAAAGCCAATATTCTACTGACAAAAACTACCTTACAGTTCTTCCGGAATTAAAAAGTAACGGTTTTTTTATTTCTTCTTTTTCTTTTTGAGTATTTGCTTTGCCTTAAATAATGTGTTTAGTTATTTTTATATTCTTTTTTCTGGTTCTGTTTTGTTTTATAGCTTTATTTCTTTTTTATTATTCGTCAGTGGACCAAAAACCACTCGTAAAAAAATGAGAAAATGTCGAAATGGTAAACTGAAAATGCATCACTTGTTTTATCGATCAAGTAAATCTTGAAGGTCTATTTTAAATATGCTATAAAGGTATGAGGTAAAGTCCAGATTATAGTAGTGATACAGATATATTGAAGCAAATTTGCGGTTAAAACTTAACAAATAGCGTGTGGAGCGGGAATGGCTCAGTCGTTAGCGCGCCAATTCGAGTCCCAATTCTGGATTTAGAATTTTCTCATAACTTTCGTTATGCCCTCGATGAGAAAGAGGATATCGGCGAGCTTAGAGAGATCGTCATCCGTCGGATTAGATGTTAAGCCGTGTCTCCGTCTTTACACCTTGTGCACTTTAAAGAACATATTTGATGTAGGCTTTGACTACTAACAGCTGTGAATCTTTTTCCCCAACCGGGCACTGGTGACTCATCGGCAGCTCTCCAGGATTGTCATATGCAGTCCTCAGGTTCGAGTCCCACTTGACCCAGCGTTGAGATTTATCTCCGCCAAACCCCAATCCTGCTCTCGATCAATAGGAGACACGGCAATGGGCTTGGAAAGTCCGCCGTCCTTCGGATGGTACGTAAAGCCGTGGCCCTTCGTGCGGGACAGCCATACCATGTGAACGGTAAAGAACACGCCGGATGCCCTCGACGGAATGCTACCATTTGTCTCCCAACAGCTGTCCACTGGGTCCCCCCCCCAACTTCTGTGAACCCTCAGGGTCCTTGTGACCTGCCCATTTAGCCTATTTTTGTGCAAACAACCCAACAAAAATCTTCCCCAACTTTCTCTGAGCTCTTGGGATTCTTCAGACCAGTCCATTTAACAAATGTTTTGCAAAAAAGTGCCGTTCAAACGTAAAACAACCCAACTTTTAGCATTAGAGCCAATTACAGGCATCATTATGAAAACTCTTTTTTTAAGTCCACGGAACCCTTATACGTTACCTTAATTAAAAATCTCGAGTCAGTTTTTTATCACAATTCAAATATTTTCTCCGCATGAGAAAGTCCAATTGTCTTTCTTTGAAAGTATCAATAACGATTCGTACCCATTTATTCGCTTCAGTGATATGCTTACAATCATAGAGACAGATGAACACTCTGGATTTCAAGCAGAACTAAAACTCTACCTTGAAGCTTGGTTCTAGGGAATTGTATTTAACTGCTCTTTTAATTATCTAAGCGAAATGACTTTGCTCTTAGTGCCCTTTAGGGAAAGAAATTAGTTCCATGAGCATTTGAGAGTGGTACGTCGTAATAGGAAACTTGTTCCAGGTTTATATCACGAGGAAAGATTTATTGTGTTGCATACTCCCTTTATGATTATTGGCTGGTGAAGACCTCTGAACGTTTTCGAAACTCCTTTGGACTAAAATGAGGAACTTCCTAGTGGTAAGGTTAACTTTCATTTTACACTACCGCGGCCAAAAAATTAGAGAATTTCTGTGTTATCTCATTGAGAAGATAACGTCGGAATTCTGTAACTTCTTAAGTGATATTTTGGTGGTAATATGTGACTGAAGATTAAAATCAACTTCCAGTTTGTCTATCTCTTGAATTTCAACAACTTTCTTGTAGTAGTGGTTCATTCAACACAAACTTAGCCAAGAGCCATTAGGGGAAAAAAGAAATTTTCTTAAAGATCAGCAGGAAAAATACTTAAAATATTAAACATAATTTTTAATGAGTAACGAATTAGTGAAAAAATTTATTTTGGAATAGGGAATATATCTTGATTAAAAAAAAAACCTCCTCAAGCAGCTGTTTGCCACAGAGGTCTGACATTAGCCTGTCAGTTTATATGCCACAGTATAAGGTCTGTGATGATGGCAGGACTTCAGCAGAAAAACAACACCAACATCCTTGCCTTACCCGTGATGGGCTCGAACCCAGGTCCCGTAGATCAGTAGCCAAGCGCGCTAACCACTCGGCCATAAATGATACGAAATCTTAAGTGATTACGTTTATTGGTAACAAATTAGAATATTTAAATAAAATTATATAAATAAAATATTATATATATCATAAATATTATTATAAAATAAATTACTAAATGAATCGAATGCAATTTTATTTAAAAGTTGTACCCATTATCTTTTTTTGCATAAAAAAACTACTGTTGGTTTTCAAACTTTTAAAGTAAATTTGAGATATTTCCAAACACTACCTAAAATAAAACGTTTTTTTTAACAAAAGAAAACCATCGGCTATATGGCACGAAAACAAATTGAAATATTTTTTGCATATAAATACACGACCAAATTGGTATGGCAGGTAAAAAAAAAGAAAACGTAATGTTTTAGCTATGTTTTGCACTCAAGATGAAAAAAAAAGGGGGGGGGGGAGGAATTGGTTCATTTCGGTAGTGCACCAGGATCGTAATCTGAAATTACAAGGTTCAACTCCCATCTGTACCTGAATTGAGATTTATCTCCGCTAAACCTCCACCACGCACACGGAAGGCCGCAGTCCTGCATATGGGACGTTAAGCCTGTGTGCAGGAGAGCCATACACTATGCATGTTAAAGACCACACTGGATGTCCTTGATGGGAGGCTACCATCTGTCTCCCAACAACTGCCCATTGGTGTCATGTCCCTCTAATTTATTTATTTTCATTTATTGTTGCATTTTATTGTATTACTCTCTTGTGGAAGTGAACGGAAGGGGAGGGCTGCCAGATTAGTGTGGCCTACTGATCTGGACAACTATGGCTACTTTTCTTTTTTTTTCTACCCTGCTGAGGAGTGGTCAACCACACAGGGTCCTGGTGCTGACCATATAAACCTACTGGACTGGACAGATATATGGCTCTGAGCTTGATTATGGATCCTGATTTTGCTGCTCTGGTGGGCTTCTGTGGAGGGAAAATCTTCCGCTGTGTTTTCTGTTTGTTTGTGGGTTGGCAGCCCCAAGTGAATAGATTCACAGGATATGTTTATCAGCTGGTGGATAATCCTGAGCAGAAGTCATCGCAGGCACCTGAACTCTTTGCTTCTATTGGCATCGTCAAATTCTACATTGGAGGAAGTCTTCCAGTGTAGATGGCTTCAGCCTTTAGTAGTGGGGGAACGGGTCTTTGCCCCATGTCTGCGATTAGGGGGCTGTTTGATATTGTCGGCATTCCCTCTCTCAATAAACATAGTTTCTTTAAACATCCCACTAACCATTTTCTCTCCATAGGTAGTTGGAATGTGAGGACTCTGCACAGAGCTTTTTCTCTTGATGTCCTCACACAAGAATTCCACCGTTATAATTTAGATATTCTCGGCTTGCAAGAGACCAGATGGACAGATAAAGGTCAGATTCTTAAAAATAATCTTAAATTTCTCTTTTCAGGGAGGGACGACAATAAGCATCACCAAGGCGTGGGTCTGCTTCTCAGCAGACACGCTAGCAATGCTCTTCTAGGATATGAGTGCATTAATGAAAGGTTTCTTACAGCAAAATTTCAGACAAGCATTAAAGACTTGAATGTTATCTGCTGTTATGCCCCCACTGAGGATGCCGATGAGGATGAGAAGGATAGGTTTTATGAACAACTTCAGGATATTTTGAATTCTGTCAAGAAAGGAGATATTACCCTTGTTCTTGGTGACTTCAATGCCAAAGTTGGTACTGACTCTGACCTTTGGGGAGGAGTAATAGGCCCTTTTGGTATTGGTAGCTGCAATGGCAATGGGCAACGTCTCCTACAGGTAAGTAAACTCAATGGATTCAGAATAACTAACACTTATTACAAACACCGCGACATACATAAGTACACATGGGTTTCACCTGATGGGCTGCATAAGAATATGATTGATTACATATTAATTAACAGCAAATGGGCTAGTTCTGTTAGGAATACCAGGGCATATAGGGGAGCTGAAATTGGATCTGACCATTACCTTGTTAAAAGTGTGTTGCAACTTAAACTTAAAAAGTGTTGTGCTAGAGTTAAAAAATTTACTTTTAATACTGAAGCTCTGAAAGATCCAGTTATAGCCAAAGCTTACCATGATAGGTTACTTAGTCATTATGACAGTCATGGTTTGCTTACTACTGAAGTTGAGGAAGAATGGGGCCATTTTAAACAGGCTTTTTTGGAAACTAACAGTACTCTTTTAGGGAAAAAGGAGCAGAGGAGGCAAAATTATATGAGTGATAAGGCACTTGAGCTTATTTCGGAAAGAAAGAACTGCAGGAATGCCCTTAATCAATACCCTACTAGTCCCAATAGAAAGCATTACAGAGACCTTAATAAACTTGTAAAGGATCAGTTAGCTGCTGATAAGAATCTTTGGCTTGATGGTTTGGCTGACAAAGCCGAGGAAGCAGTTAGACAGCACAACAGCAGAGAGCTGTACCAGATAGTTAATGTTTTGTGTGGTAGAAAACGGACAGGCATACAAGGATTGAAGGATAAACAAGGTAAGGTTATAGAAGGGGAGGATTCTGTCATGGCTAGGTGGGCTGAGCATTTCAGTGATGTTCTAAACAATGTAGTTAGTTCTACTCCCATTGTTTGCAATGATGACAGATGCATTGGTGGCTTTAATGTTGGCCCTATAACACAATCTGAAGTTCTTTTGGCTGTTTCTAAACTTAAACTTCATAAATCCCCAGGGGTAGATGAAATTACTACGGAAATGCTTAGAGCTGGGAATGTTTCGGTTACCACTTGGATGACTGAAATTCTGAATATCTTTTATGATAAAGGCATGGTTCCTAAGGATTTTACCAGAGCTATTGTTATCCCTATTTTCAAAAAAGGTGATCGCAGTTCTTGTGATAACTATAGGGGTATCAGCCTACTCTCTGTTCCAGGTAAAGTTCTTTCCATGATTGTGCTTAATAGAATTAAGAATCTGGTTGACAGTCATTTGCGTGATGAGCAATGTGGATTCAGAAGTGGTAGGGGATGTGTGGATCAGATATTTTCACTTAGGCAGATTCTTGAGAAATGTTTAGAGTTTCAGAAACCTTTGGTTGCTAGCTTTGTTGATTTCAAAAAGGCTTTCGACTCTGTTGATCGTCATAATTTGTGGTTGATTGTGAGATCATATGGTATACCAGACAAGTTAGTTAACATTATGAAAGCTCTCTATAATAACACTGACTCGAGTGTGAGAGTTGGTAAGGCTTGTAGCAATTGGTTTAGCATCATTACTTCTGGTGTTCGACAAGGGTGCATTTTGTCTCCTTTTCTCTTTAGCTTGGTTATTGATTATGTTATGCGAAATTCACTTCAAGGGAAAGATTTTGGCCTTAAATGGGCTGGAGATACGAAAATTTCTGATTTAGATTATGCTGATGATTTAGCCCTTTTGGCAAATGATGTTGATGAGATGAACTCTTTCATTCGAGCTGTTGATGAGACTGGTAGTAGAGTAGGTTTGGTTATAAACAGAGAGAAAACTAAAGTGATGAAAATTGGTCAGGCAGGCTGTGATTCAGTTAATCTGAATGGTTGCAGTCTTGAGCAGGTGTCACAGTTTAATTATCTTGGGAGCTATGTAACAGATAATGGTGATGTGCGGCATGAAATTAACAGACGAATAGGGATTGCTGCCGGGACTTTTAAGAATCTATGGAGAGTGTGGAGAAATAGGCGTATACACCTAAAGACTAAAATTAGACTGTATAATAGTTTGGTTCTTTCTAGGGTTAGTTATGGTAGTGAAACTTGGACACTTTGTAAACAAGATAACAGGAAACTAGATGCTTTTGATTCCAGATGCTTACGCAGAATCTTGGGCATTAGGTGGTTCAACTTTGTAACTAATGATGAGATTAGGCAAAGGAGTTTGCAACCTCCTTTAAGCAGCATATTGTGCAGAGAGAGACTCCGTTGGTTTGGCCATGTTGCCCGTATGAATAATTATAGATTGGCGAATAGGGTTATGAACAGTGTGCCTAAAGGCCTCAGAAAGAAGGGGAGACCTAGGATGCGGTGGGCAGACAATGTCAAACAGGACCTTGTTAGAATTGGTGTGCAGTGGCCAGATGCAGTAGATGTAGCTCAGGATAGACTTGCTTGGAGAACTAAATTGCACGGTCTGGTTGGACCTCCGTAGCCCATGGCTGCTTGAGGATGATGATGATGATGATGATGAGGCGCGAGGTCGGCGTAGCAAAGGAGCCGAGCGTTAATGAAAGAAGAGTTTGGAGCGTAGCTGTCGAGCGGGAAGGTCGTTTGAACACGCGTCAAAAGGACGCCGCTCTTACTCAAAGGGAACCCGTAAGGAGAGGGTTCGATTCTAAGTAAGTATCAATATTCTGGGTCAACCTGATACAGTTCTGTGGAATCTGTGTGAACCACATTGTAGACAAAGGTTAATTATCCTTTCGCCGAATTTGAGGTCGGTAAAGCGAGAATCTGCAAAGTGCGCCGTTCTCCACCTCATTGTATAATTATTTGAAGCAGCAAAATAGCAAAGGCCTACGGAGTTGAGAGCATCCCCAGCACGTAATTGTATATAGTGTTAATAAACTGTGTCGTCCCTATTCAGTTCTCATTCGTGAATTCTTGGACATATTTTTATACATCACTTGATGCAGCAAGTCTGAGGCATACGTCGGTACGAGTGTAACAACCCACAAACCTGTCATTTCACCGAAGTAAGGGTGAAGGTAATTAAGGAACAGATTCATCGCCCTCTGTGGGCCACGATATTTAACCCAGCCCATCCCATCCGGAGCGGAGGAGTACATCACAATTGGGTCCACCCAACCTTCTCTGAGCCCTCGGAATCCTTGTGACCTTGCCGTTTAGCCCATTGTGTGCAAAAAAAAACTGCAGTTTAGAAATAGAACAAAGGGAAAAGTCTCGCCAAACTGAAGATTCGTGCCTCCCCGCTTCAGCCCTATACAAGCAGAGCCTCGAACAATATTCCAAAAGTTTGTTAAATTCACGTAAGTAGACTAGTGGGGAAAGTTCTTAACATCAAATATTGCTTAACACATATCGAAATTAAGGATTATAATATGTGAACAGTTAATGCAAAAAACTATGCTTTTGAAAAATAACAAGGAATTCTTCCTATGAAAGGTCATTATAAAAGAGTACCCATAATTTAAAGTGCCATATTGTGCTATGTTTTAAGAAAGAATTAAGAACAAAAGCAATTGGGAGTTCAAAACTTCAAGAAACTCGCAAAATTTCCTTATTATGGCAGCATGGAGTTTAATATCACATATGTCTCGATTCAAATTTCGAAATCGTTGGATTGGAAGCAGTGGACCAATCTTGTGACCCCCGAAAAGTCCTGATCTGACACAACTGGAATATATATATTTTTTTTTTTTTTTTTGGGGGGGGGGGTGCATTAAAAGCATCTTTTATTTAGAAAAAAAAATTCGTAATTTAAAGCATTTAAACGAATCATTATCTGTTAAATGTGTTACACCAAATATGCTGAACATCCCAATAACAGCATCACAAAAAGTCTGCTGAACTCAAAAATTTAAGAGTTTCTTGACATTTTGTACACGGTAGCTTTTGCTACTTAATTATTTAATAAAAAAAGACACTTAAAAATATGAGTATTCTTCTATAATGACCCGGTACTAAAATGTATTTGATTACGAGGTTATTAAGTCCCGTGAACTCCTCTCTGCACGATCCTGAATAGCCCCCCGCCGACGTAGTTAGCGACGAACGAGAAAGCATCACTTGATCCGATAAACAATAGAGAGACGCAAGAGTAGCACCATCCACGTGGAGTGAAACGCGTGCATTCAGACGAAACAGTCTCTGGCAATCTGTGCGTGGGAGAGGCAGAAAAGAAGCTGATCTGCGCGTGCTCAAGTAAAGGAACGGGCAGTGTTGTTAACAATGCCCAGGAGCGGGGAGGGCGTTGATGCTGGGAAACAAAAATAGAACTGGAGGGTGAAAAAAAATTGATAGGAAAAAAAGAAAAATGAAAACTATCACTGTGAGTCAAGTGCACGTGGTTCTCACAGTGACGGATGATCTCGTTCGCTACAAATGAGCCAAGCGCTTCACTTCAACATCCGTACTTACAAGAGGGCCGGGCACATTCGGTCAAAGGTGTAAACCTAAAAGCACACGTGCATGGCGGTGTGCAACATTCACTCGCTTCGACCACATGGTATGAATCATCAGCGTTCACCCTGCTCCCTTACTTTTCTGTTTCTGTACTACTCACCCCCCCCCCCACTTCCCCACATCCACAACCTCGCTCTCTGCCACATCTGTATAGTTTGCTATCCCCACCACCATTTCCACGAGGGCTCCCTCGTGTTCGTACTGCGTGACCCAAGCCATCATGGCTGTCACGCAAGAATGCTCACACCTTCCACTCGGAGGTGCATGCAATGCAGCCATCATAAACACACACACAGACACTCGATGCGAGCGTAATGTGCAGCAGACAGAGTCCTTCATACGGAGGGGGTATCCCTTGCGAAGCAGAGCTCTCTTTTCTCTCTTTCCCCTCCCCCGTTCTTCCCACCTCCCTCTCTTTCCATCTCGGTAGGATTGTTACAGAAAGAACCATTGGTTACAGAAGAACAGAACGAGTCAGACCGTGACTAAGGTGATAGCAGTGGACTGTAACAATCAGTGCCAAAAGTTTCTGTAGGTGGAGGGGTAAAAAATGAAACCTTAACAGAGGAAGACCGTTTTTAAATAATTGGCGTAGAAATGGATTTTTCACGCATCGATTAAATTTGTTGGTTAAAAATTCATGGAAATTGTCCCTTTTTAGTTATTCACAATTTCAGCTACACCGTGTAATTTCTGAAATAATTGACTTTTAAATGCTGTCGTTTTAGTCTTCGAGAATAAGTGCCGATGAATGTATGTATTGAAAGATACTTTCCTCCGTTTCTAATTACTCCATCCAGTGAGCAAAATAATGAAGTTTGGGCGATCCGTTTATTAGCGTAATGAAACTCGATTGAACAATATAAGCCATCTGGGTTGTCTTTGAGATTTATCTCGGGAAGGTATACCCAACATACCCTCGGTGAGAAAGAGGATACCGATGCGCTTGCAGAGGCTGACGTCCGTCGGATGAGACGTTAAGCCATGGAGACGTGTGTGGGAGTGTTGTGTATTCTGTGCAGGTTAAAAAAATCTCTGGATAGCCTTGACTGGAGGTTTCCATCTGTTTCTTAACAGTTTGCTAAGTGGGTCCACTTCCTCCGACCTTCTCCGAGACTTTTGGAATCTTTATGACCTGGCCATTTAACCCATTGTGTGAGAAATAGTGCTGCTAAGATTTTTCTCTGAGCAGCACTTTTTTCTCATAACCCGTCAATTTTTCACCCAACCCAACAATACAGGCGAAATGTTTAAAAAGTAAATTTTGGTTGAAATGATAAAATTATGTTTTCTATGGATAGAAAAGAAATATTCAAAAGGTATTATCGATGGCCGTCCCGTGGCCGAGTGGTTAGCATGCTTGGCTACTGATCTAAGGGACCTGGGTTCGAGCCCGGATTAGGCATGGCTGTGTGTGTCGTTTTTCTGCTGAGGTCCTGCCATCCTCTCAGATCTCCTCCTGTGTCATATAAACTGACTTTTTAGTATCGATGACGAGATTAAAATTACTGATACACTTGAATACTCATTGCTGATAGAAATAAAATGTCAAAATGCCACTTTCGTTAAAAAAATACATTGTAAGATTATTAATACCAACAAAACGACGAAATGATATTACATATGTTCTCATATATATATACACTATATTGAAAAAAGTGTCCGGACACTCATATTAAGTGAATTCAATTGAATTCACATTCAAATCTACCTAACTTTGAAAATAAGCTTTTTACGGAAAAAAGTCACTAGACATAAATTGAAGATCTTGGTCAGAGCTCTCTAAATCTTTATTTTCTATAATATTAATCTAATATTAATGAGCTATGGAAGCTATAATATTTAACAACACAGTTATGGAAGATATAGTATTTATCACACCAAAACATTTTCCCCCAAATTGATGGAAACTTCAAAAAACCTTACACAAAATTCAAATATCGCATTTATATTGCGAACAACTTGTTATAACAGTTGTGATTTAACTTTTTGAAGCAAATTTTCAAAACCAGCAAAAGTTTCGTTTAAATGTTTCAGCTTCCATAACTCTTTAAATATTAGATTAATATTATGGAAAATAGAGATTTAGAGAGTTCTGACCGAGATCTTCAATTTATGTTTAGTGACTTTTTTCCGAAAAAAGCTTTTTTTCAAAGTTAGATTTGAATGTGGTTATTCGTTCACTTAATATGAAAGTGTCGGAACACTTTTTGCAATATAGTGTATGTTACAAACAAATTAATATGAAGTTCTGAAATTATGTTGTTCATAGAATATTTCAAGTCCTTCTAGGAGGGCATTTTTCTTTCAATGGGGATGCTAAAGTATTTCATTCGAATAATCTTGCCACAAAAAGAAACTACCCGTCTCCCAGCAAAAAAAAAAGCTCTATTCTAGGAATTCATTCCTAAGACTACTTTTTCAACGAGGCTTTAAAAGGACTATGGTCTTTCATAGCTACACCGAAAGGTTAAAATTTTCCGTTGTTACCCTCGAAAGACTGTATCCTCCCATTTCCATACGATATAGACAAGTAATGATAAGCCGGATTTAACTGTACCAGCTCGTATGTTTTGTGTGTCTGCATGTTGTATGAGAAACCAGGAAAAGGTTAGAATAAGTTTCTGTGAGAGCATTAGCTTTCCCACAGCAATCGTATAATTTAAAGCTATATAAACCTGGACTTGGGTTGGGTTGTTTTACCTCTGAGCAGCACTTTTTTGCACACCATGGGCTAAATGGCCAGGTCACATGGACCTCGAAGGCTCAGAGAAGGTTGGGGGAGGGGACCCACTGGAACAGCTGTTGGGAGACAGATGGTAGCCTCCCGTCAAGGCCATCCAGCGTGTTCTTTAACGTGCACAGGGTATGGCTCTCCCGCACATGGGGCCACGGCTTAACGTCCCATCCGACGGACGGCGGCCTTTCCAAGCCCATCGGTGTCCCCTACTGACCGTGGGCAGGGCGGGGAATTTTGCGGAGATAAATCTCAACGCTGACCCAGCTGGGACTCGAACCTGGGAACTACAGATTACGAGCCTGGCGCGCTACCGACTGAACCACCCCCGCCCAAAAACCTGGACTGATCTACTAGATGACAAGTTGGTTCTAATTGGGCGTATAATTTTTTTCCCTTTTCCCTTGTTTTCGTTTATATTTGGTTTTGTTTATTTGACATGTTGTATTTATTCAATTAGATAAAAATTGATTCATTCGTTGATTGATAGGAAGGAATGAAGCTCACTACAGTGATATTCATTTGTAGTAATTAGGAAAGTGTGAAAAATTCTACCCGTCCACCACGGAAAATCCACTCAACTATGGTGGATTGATGTATTTTATTTCCTATTGATTCCGATCAAAGTTGATTGTGGGCCTACGGCGGACAGATTATTTCCATCGAGAGCGTTGATGCTGAGCATCTGGAGGCGGGAGTGGCTCACTCGGTAGCGCGCCAGGCTCGTAATCTGCAGTTCCCACGTTCGAATCCCAGCTGGGTAAGCGTTGAGCTTTATCTCTTCAAAACTCACCGCCCTGTCCATGGTCAGTAGGGGACACCGAAGGGCTTGTAAAGGCTGCTGTCCATCGGATGGGACTTTAAGCCGTGGCCCAGTGTGCGGGAGACCCATACCCTGTGCACCTTAAAGAACACTTGGATGGCCTTGACGGGAGGCTACATCTGTCTCCCAACAGCTGTTCCAGTGGGTCTCCTCCCCCAACCTTCTCTGAGCCTTTGGGGTCCATGTGATCTGACCATTTTTGCCCACGGTGTGCAAAAAAGTCCCGCTCAGAGGTAAAACAACCCAACAACCCAAAGCTGAGCATCTGAATAGCCGAAGTATATTACTTTCAATGTGGTTTCAAAAGCTTGGTTCTCGTCGGTACAAATAGCGCATGAGCGCACCGACACAAAAGTTTAATTTAACCTCGCCTAAGCAACTGTGAATTACCCCTGCCTATGGATGTGTGTGTCGTTTTTCTGTTGAGGTCCTGCCATCTTCTCAGACCTTCTACTACTGTGGCATAGAAACTGACAGGCTCCTGTCAGACTTCTGTGGCAAGCAGCTGCTTGAGGGGGTATTTTTTTTAGCTCAAATGGTAGGGCAATTAGCGCGTAACCAGTAGAACCCGAGTTTGAATCCGGTTGGGGGATGGGTGGAATTTTTTACATTTGTGGAATTATTATCATTGGCTTTTATCATTTTTTACATTTGTGGAAAAAATCATGATAGACACAAAGTATTGTGAAAAAAATCATGATAGACACAATCATGATAGACACAAAGTATAAACCGTGTGTGTGCGTGAAAACTAAAGCGTTTAATGATGAAAACAGAAAAACTGATCGCAAATAGAGTGGGACTAGGGGAGGGGGAATGATAAAAAAAAATTGACCATTTGTAGAGCATATGGTAGGCTAATGCGGTTTTCATGAAATAAAAACAATTTTCTCTCATTTTTCATTTTCGCAGGAGCTACCGTCCGTTAAATCAAAATTTGTGTGACGCGGAGGCGCAGCGGAGCTGTGAGAACGGATATGAAGAATTGATAGGGAAAATTGGACAGTAGATGATGCAAGAAAGAGGGTAGGGATAGAGGGAAATTTCTGATGTAAAAATTCCGTGCTTGGCACAGTGAAAGGGGAGTATCGACCCATTCCCTGCTACAGAGGAGAGGAATATTCTTTAATCTTGAAATATCGATTTTTCTCGGACTGTGTTGGGTGAAGAAAGGTGGGAGGATGGATGTTACAGCAGCTGGTTAGAGGGAAGCCTCCAGAGCGTTTATTAACATTGAAATAGAGCGTCGATTATGAATATGCAAAGTAGTGGTGGTGATGTATATCATTTGGTGGCTGTACAGTAACCTCTCTGATCAGACCGAGGGACGAACGGACACGGTTTTGAGCGATAGTAAGGAAAGGATTAGTCAATGTGGATGCCAAAGTAACTAGTTTCCTAAGCAAATTCTTTAGAAATTAACCCAGTGCTCTAAACATAAATCTTGTTTGCTTGCCACAGCTCGAAAAATTAATTTTTGGATGTAATAAATTTTGAAGTTCTAACTTTACTCAGTGTCTGTAAATTTATCGAAATCAGTGAATGGTTTCAAACTCATGGGTCGTGATCCAGCCAAAGAATATATATTTAAAAAGAACTGTTTCCATAAAAATAATGTAAATCAACATTCTTTTGGTGTAGGGTGAAGTTAGTTTATAGGAGGATCCTTGTTATTGGCTTACTTGCTATACAAGGTCATTATCAAAGAGAGGGGCGGGGGTGGCTCAGTCGGTAGCGCGCCAGGCTCGTAATCTGTAGTTCCCAGGTTCGAGTCCCAGCTGGGTCAGCGTTGAGATTTATCTCCGCAAAATTCCCCGCCCTGCCCACGATCAGTAGGGGACACCGATGGGCTTGAGAAAGGCCGCCGTCCGTCGGATGGGACGTTAAGCCGTGGCCCCCTGTGCGGGAGAGCCATACCCTGTGCATGTTAAAGAACACGCTGGATGGCCTTGACGGGAGGTTACCATCTGTCTCCCAACAGCTGTTCCAGTGGGTCCCCTCCCTCAACCTTCTCTGAGCCTTCGGGGTCCATGTGACCTGGCCATTTAACCCATGGTGTGCAAAAAAGTGCCGCTCAGAGGTAAAACAACCCAACCCTATCAAAGAGATTTTAAAGGAGATGTCCAGTGACCGATTGTTTAGCGTACTTGGCTACTGAGCTGATCCTGGGTTCGAGGCAAGGATGTTTGTGCTGTTTTTCTTCTGAGGTCCCGCCTTTATCGTAGACCTTCTATTAAAATATATAAAGTGGTTTCTGTCAGACTTCTGTGGCAAGGCAGCTGCTTGAGGAGTAATTTTTTTTCAAAGCTAGCTTACAGGAGATCCCATGTTGTTGGTTTCATTTTGTTAGAATCTCACCCTAGGCACTGTGGATATTATCTGTATTAACCCCCTCCCCCCCATCCTGTCTTGTCAGAAAGGGGACACCTATATACTTGGAAAGACCGCCATCCGTCGGATGGGGCATAAAGTCATGTCCCCGTGCAGGACAGCCGTATACAGCTTACTTTAAACAACACGCTGGATAACTGTGACAGGAGTTTTTTATAGGTCCCCTAAAAGCTGTTCAGTGAATACCCTTCTCCAACCTTCTTTAAGCATTAGAGTTCTTTGCGAACTGGTCATTTAACAAAATGTGTGCAAAAAAAGTGCCTCAAATCTATTTCTGATTTTCAGAAAGATGAAAAATGCCCTTCTGCAATTTCCAAAAGAGTGGGATTTACGCTGAAATGTTGTAAATGTTATACCTAGCTTCCAGTTCACCACCTCTTGCAGCGCCTTGCCAATGTCCAGTGGACCCTCATAACCCCAGTCATTTTGTTTCGAAGAAACTACCATTTATAACTGTTTTGCCTTCCGTATATTGCTTTCGCTCTAACTTAGTTTCCGCTTCGTAGGAAAGCAGAAAAGAAAACTGTAGATTGTCTGTTACAAACCTCTCGACTGGAGCAATTGGGAACTTCAGAAGATCCTATCTTCCCGCGCCAGTCACGAGTGTTTACAGTCGAGAGATGATTACTTGCATCTCCCCACCACGGGTGGCGCTGTTATCGCATGCTCCTGCCAGAAGTTCGCTTCTTGTCATTTCTGTTCGCTAAGCCTATTACTCAGAGAAACGTGTAACTTTTTCTTGATGCTTTTTGCACTTTTTTTCTCAAACCCAGTCTGGAGTGTTCTTTTTTCGTTTGAAGTAAAACTTGATGATAGATGTGTATAATAAAATAAAATTTTCTCATTCTATTTTCGGCAGTTACTGTATGTCTTCTTATTATTTGATAATACAGCAGAATTATTACATAAATGCTGCTGTTTCAATTGTTGACAGAACAAGTCGTGGAGAATGTGGGGCTGATGAGAGTCATACATTTTCTACTATCTGCAAATGGCCAGGAAACAGCTCCCGCAGGTCCAGAGAAAGTTGGGCAAGGGGGACCCACTGGACAGCTGTTAGGAGACAGATGGTAGCCTCTCGTCAAGGCCATCCAGCATGTTCTATAACGTGCACAGGGTATGGCTCTCCTGCACACGTATCCACGGCTTAACGTGGACACCAATGGGCTTCGAAAGGCCGACGGATGGCGGCCTTTCCAAGCCCATCGGTGTTCCTTACTGACCGAGAACGGGGTGGGACTTTTGCGGTGATAGATCTCAAAGCTGCCTCAGGTGGGACTCGAACTTGAGAACTTCAGATTGCAAGCTAGGCGCGCTACTGACTGACTATCCCAGCCCAGGCTTTAACTGCAGGCTTCCATCTTTATCCTAACAGCTTTCCAGTGGGTACCCTTCTCTAAATCATTGGAATCCTTCTGACCTAGCCATTTAATCCATTGTGTGCAAAAAAAGTGCCGCTCAGCGGTAAAACAACTCAGATTTGCAAGAATCAATCCAAACAGGGAAGCGAACCTTAAGGGGTTAAGAACCTACTCCTAATAGATAGTTCGCATTCTTAATACTAAACTGTTTCATAGAGTTCATTAAAATTTCAGAAAAGTTTTAAATCAATAATATCTTTGAGCCCAACTTCGGGTTATCATTAGTTGCAACAGTAAGTTATCTTTTAATTATGACGTGCTATAGGCGAATATTTTATTTTCCTGTTTAAAATACTGTTTTAGCAATAACGGCTAAGCAAGTATTATGTAATTAAGACAATGAAGTCTGCAGGGTGGTATTCTGCTGATTCATTATAAGACGAAACAAAATTCAACTAATTCATTCTATATAATTCAGCAGATAATGAGTGCCACTTATTACAATCGCAGCTCAAAACCCACACACACTACACAAGGCCCAATTTTACAATCTCTTCTCTTTAATAACAGTAATTCCGAAATATGGAAGCGTACAATATTTTCGTAAAAGAGGATCCATAACGTTGTGGAACCCAGTCACGTCGACCACGGCGTTACAGTACTCTTATGAACATCACGTACCAGAACGTTTCAATGCCGTCCGTTTCTAACAGTAGCCCAACGTTGGCAATGTGACGTCCTAGTTGCCATGGAAACGCCTCATGACTAATGCTCCTGCGCACTGGTGATGAATTAAAATCGGAAGAAGTGACCTCCATTGTTATTCGCGATTATGCTTTTGGGTTTATGCACCGCCAAAGAAGCCGGCCACGCTTATGCTATTTGGCCTTAGTGATTTATGTCGTCACAGTTTGCGTCGAACTGTTGCGTATCGGTATGACGTGGTGATTAGAATTTATTCTTTTTTTATTATTCTTGCAACCTTCCCCTACCACCACCACCGCCGCCGCCGCCTTTTTCTTTTTTCGTAAAAATGAGATATAGGGCTTTTGACGTGATGAAAACTTCAAAATAAGACTTTTATGCACTTCGTATTATTTCCTGTGGATCGAAATGCAGAGAGAATGGCAGAAATGCGAGAGAAACTAGGGTGGGGGGGAGTCATTGACTCGATGCGGTGGCCGAGAGTGTCACGCAACAAATAGATTCACTCTGTTTCTGTCAGCACCGAAACTGTACACCGGCAGTGACATCTAGCTCTTCATTCATACATACTTCTGTTGAGGTAGCCAGCAGGTCTTGATGAAGACACTACATCGACACGACATTTTACTTTTGATTAACTCTACGCTGTTGGGTTGTTTTACTTCTGAGCGACATTTTTTGCACACAATGAGCTAAATGGCAAGATCACAAGGACCCCGAGGGCTGAGTGAATGTTAAGGCGAGGGGATTCACTGGACAGCTGTTGGGACACAGATGGAAGCCTCCCGTCAAGGCCATCCAGCATGTTCTTTAACGTGCACAGGGTACGGCTCTCACTCACACGGGGTCAACGACTTAACGTCCCATCCGACGGACGCCTTTCCAAACCCATCGGTGTCTCCTACTGACCGTAGGCTCGACGGACGGCAGTCTTTTTAAGCCCACCGGTGTTCCCTACTGCAGGGCAGGGCGGGGAATTTTTCAGAAATAAATCTTAACTATGGTCCAGATGGAACTCGAACCTGGGAACTGCAGATTCGAACCACTGAGCTAGCCCGGACCTTCCTTACGCTGTGTATTGTGATTTAGTTGAAATGTTAATAAATATTTTGAGATAATTCTTCGTCGAGTGCATCATTAGAGCACATGACGTTTATCAGTATGGCGTTTTCATTTTGACTAATTGTTTCTGACTGAGTAAAACATAAAGTTTAGTCAAGTACAAAAATACTCAAATAATCGATTGTCTGTGAAAAATGCCCAAAACAAATGAATGACTTGGCAAGGGCGGGATCTGAATTTGGAGGAAGGAGCCATACCAAGGACCACCTATATCACATCGGGCCTGGACATCGCAATAACAGAAGAATGCATTTTCAATTAAATGGCTGCTATAATATAATTTACATCTCTTAAAACTGATTGTCAAATTTTTAAAATAAGTAACTCTCAATTTTAAGCTGTTTGTAAGAATTTAAATAAAGTAGTAATAAATAAATTATTTTAAGTATAAACTACTTATTTTAAATATCGTAAATTTTAGGCAAATTATATTACTTTATTCGGCATATATAATTTCTATCTTTCTGTTAACGACTGTCTGGGTCTGATGCATCCAGGTAGCTGTGGCTATACCTCTGTGGGGCGGGGGTTAGCCCATGGTGTGCAAAAAAGTGACGCTCAGAGGTAAAACAACCCAACCCAACCTATATCTCTGCGCCTTTGAAAATTCTAATAACTTGAAACGGAGACAAAAAAAAGGAGACTAATTTCAGTTTAGCAGAGGTAATTCTCAACCCTGGCATAGGTGTGGAACTGGACACAGAACTTCAGATTACGAAGTCACGTTACCAGATGAACCCACCTCATTTGTGGCTCAGCGCGCCAGGCTCGTAATTTGATGTTCCCTAGTCCAAGTCAAAACCTATGCCTGGGTTGAAACTTTTCTCCCCTCACGCCGCCCAACTTGCCCTCAGCGAGAAAGAGTACACCGATGAGATTTGGAAATGAAACTCTCGTCTAATAAATGGGTTATTAAACAGTGATTCCGAAGGGCGGGGGGGTGGCTCAGTCAGTAGCGCGCCAGGCTCGTAATCTGTAGTTCCCAGGTTCGAGTCCCAGCTGGGTCAGCGTTGAGATTTATCTCCGCAAAAATCCCCGCCCTGCCCACGGTCAGTAAGGGACACCGATGGGCTTGGAAAGGCCGCCGTCCGTCGGATCGGACGTTAAGCCGTGGTCCGTGTGTGGGAGAGCCATACCCTGTGCACGTTAAAGAACACGCTGGGTGGCCTTGACGGGAGGCTACCATCTGTCTCCCAACAGCTGTTCCAGTGGGTCCCTCCCCCAACCTTCTCTGAGCCTTCGGGGTCCATGTGACTTGGCAAGTAAAGGTAAAACAACCCAACCCAGTAATTCCGTTTCCAAAATAGTTTTCTCCTTAAAAAACACGCTGGATGGCTTTAATAGGACGTTTCCATCTGTTTCCTAAGAGCTGTCTAGTGGATCCCCTTTCCCACCATTCTCTGAACGTTTGGGGATCCTTCTGTCCTGTTCTTTTAGACTAGGGGTTCTTAAAGTGGTGTACGTGGTAAAATCTTTTGAGGTTCCTCGTGAGAGCTCAAAAGTCGCTAGATATATGTTATAATGTATGTTTTCCTATTGTTGTATTAGAACTATAGCTTTATCTATCTATACAAGGGGTACGCCAGTTACATACATTTTTCCAGGGGGTACGTGAAGCATAAAAGTTTGAGAACCACTGTTTTAGACCATTGTGTAAGAAAAAAGTGCCGCTCAGAGATAAAAACTATACCAACTTATCTGTGGCCCGCAAAATAACCCAAAATTCAATAAATCAAAACATTTGGGTTGTTAAAAAATGTAATTGAATAGTCACGCTCGCGAAAGTACCGGCGAGCAGTTTTAATTCTATTTTAATTTAAAATTACCTATGGCTTAATTATGTTATTTACTTTCGATTAGTTGTATATTTAATTCTTGTGTTCCTTTTCGCAAAAGAATATTACATGTGAAAATTTCATTGTTTATATTTGTAATCGATATTTATAAATTCTTTGATTGTAAAAATATTTAGTCTACTTAAGAAATTTGATGGAAAGAGTTGAGGTTATAATTTTTGTGCAATAGCTAAGGTATTGGCCCCTCGGCACTCTGAAAATTCCTCATCGAAATGGGACAGGGGTTGGGTTCAGTCGGTAGCGCGCCAGGCTCGTAATCTGTAGTTCCCATGTTCGAGTCCCAGCTGGGTCAGCGTTGAGATTTATCTCCGCAAAATTCCCCGCCCTGCCCACGGTCAGTAGGGGACACCGATGGGCTTGGAAAGGCCTCCGTCCGTCGGATGGGACGTTAAGCCGTGGTCTCGTGTGCGGGAGAGCCATACCCTGTGCACGTTAAAGAACACGCTGGATGGCCTTGACGGGAGGCTACCATCTGTCTCCCAACAGCTGTTCCAGTGGGTCCCCTCCCCCAACCTTCTCTGAGCCTTCGGGGTCCATGTGACCTGGCCATTTAGCCCATGGTGTGCAAAAAAGTGCCGCTCAGAGGTAAAACAACCCAACCCAGCGCCAGGCTCATAATGTGAATTTCCCAAGTTTGAATCCCATCTGAGCCAGCGTTTAGATTTCTCTTCGCTAAACGTAATGGGTTTGGAAAGGCCGCCGTGTTCGGGAGAGAGCTTTTCCCTGTACACCTTAAAGAACATGCTGGATGATCTTAACATAGGCTACCATCTGTCACCTAACAACTGTTCAGTGAGTCCTCTTCTCGAAATCTTGGGATCCTTGTGACCTGCCCATTTAGCACATTCTGTGCCAAAAAAGTGTCGATCAGAGATAAAAGCAACCCAACCTCAAATGTCCCACCGACGAGAGAGGGGCGTGGGTGGCTCAGTCGGTAGCGCGCCAGGCTCCATTGATTTAACATGGGAACGTTTCGATTTTTTCTACCCATTAGATGTATGTGTTTATCAAGTCAGAAAGTCTCATTTGCACCGATAAATTTAGAATTGAATGTGTTTCCATTTACTTTGATGAATTTAACGAACCATCAGTTTCTTTCATGTAATTTAGCGGATTGTGGATCGTTAAAAAGCTTCTGCTCTTTAAATGCAATTAAAGCTTCTTACCATTCGATCTCATTATTGTCAGGGGCGGGGTTGGCTCAGTCGGTAGCGCGCCAGGCTCGTAATCTGCAGTTCCCAGATTTGAATCCCAGCTGGGTCAGCGTTGAGATTATCTCCGCAAAATTCCTCCGCCCTGCCCACGGTTAGTAGGGGACACCGATGGGCTTGGAAAGGCCGTCGTCCGTCGGGTGGGACGTTAAGCCGTGATCCGCGTGCGGGAGAGCCATACCCTGTGCACGTTAAAAACACACTTGACGGAGGCTACCATCTGTCTCCCAACAGCCGTTCCAGTGGGTCCCCTCCCACAACCTTCTATAAGCCTTCGGGGTCCTTGTGACCTGGCCCTTTAGCCCATTCTGTGCAAAAAAGTGCATCTCAGAGGTAAAACAACCCACCAACGAGAACAGTTTGCCCATCCTAACTGATAAAGCAACTAATGAAACAAAGTGCTACAAACTCTACAAATATTGCATTATTTTAATAAATATGTTCTCCACGATAATACCATAAAGTAAACCCTGCTCTCTTTTAAAGCAAAATACAATATAATCATTCTATTATGCTACTCTAAAGCGTTGAAGAGTAAGACCAACATTATTTGGTTGTTCTGTTCCTTTCGCCACCGCTCTTTCTGCCAAATGCCCAAACCAGTCAGTAAGAGCTAAATGAAGCACTTTGCTGGGGGGTTGACACGCAATTGTCGTTTGAGTTGTGCCAGGAGTCAGTCACCACCAGAAGCACTACTGACGATGCAATCGAGCTACATGTAAATCGATACGACTCTGAGAAACGCCCGCACGCAATCTTTTACTTCCCCTGGTCGATTTCGCTAATCGATTTGTCCGCGTACTTCGAATGAAAATGAGCTCTTGCTGTAATTAACGTAATTAACATTTGTTGTAGGTGCATTATGGATCTTCGTGTCAAATTTTCTTCCCTACACGGTCTCTCTTTTAAGAAGTTAAATGCCAGTTCTAATGGCGCTTTATAAATCAAACGGAGTTTTTACGGATTCTGCTTTCGGTATATTGAGTTTGTGGAACTGCACGACCAACACTGAAGTCACTCGGATGAATCGGGACAACGATGTGGTGAAGATTTAAGTGAAAAATTGTCTCTGTGATGTTTCAACTCACTTTCTCATCTTTCGTCAATTTTCCGATGTTAAGTTGCATCGATGGGTGTTTGCATATGTAATCGAGGAAAAGTGAAATGACGTAAATTAAAGGGAAACTTTAAGATGTAAGCGGAGCAAGTGGATACGGGGTATTCAAATAAATGTCAGCTTAATAATTAGGCAATTACCTAACGTAGTAATCTTTTTCGTATTAAACCACTTGAAATTACAGGGGGGGGGGGGAAACAGGCTAAGTCAGTGCGACCTAGGTATATCGGGTCAGGACAGCACGACAGGTAGCTCAGCGGTAAGTGTATGTGAATGTTATTAGGAGATCGTGGGTTCAGATTCCACCCGACTTATGACAGTTTGGGGTCGGGGGCGCGCCAGGCTCGTAAATCTGCAGTTCCTAATTTCGAGTCCCTCAGGGACCAACATTGAGATTTATCTCCGCAAAACTCCCCGCCCTCGGTCAGTAGGGGACACCGATGGGCTTGGAAAGTCTGCCCTCCGTCGG
Organism: Ryuthela nishihirai; assembly: GCA_038380435.1. NCBI lineage: Eukaryota > Metazoa > Arthropoda > Arachnida > Araneae > Heptathelidae > Ryuthela > Ryuthela nishihirai. The sequence goes on along the minus strand of JAWZYU010000015.1, from coordinate 42,433,308 downwards.
ATGGGACGTAAAATTAAACCGTAACTATTAATTGTAAACGTATTAATTAATTGTAAACTATTTTCAAATAGTATAAGGTAAAATAAATTGTTTATTATAATTATAATAATTTGTTAAAATGCAATAAAATTTATTACATTTCAGAAATATTCCCGCACTAATACGTAACTTCGGTAACCGTGGCTCCGTATACCGAAGAACCATACCCTATGCGCGTTAAAGAACATACTGGAAGGGTCTTGACGGGAGGTTACCACCTGTAGCAACAGCTGTCCAGTGGGTACCCTTCTCCAACCTTCTCTGAGCCCTCGGGGTGTTTGTGACCTGACAATAAAGCCCATTGTGTGCAAAAAAAGCTGCTCAGAGGTAAAATAATCCAAACCAGTAGATTTCTGTTTCTAAAATTTGATGATTAGTGCGGGAATATTTCTGAAATGTAATAAATTTTTCTGCATTTTAACAAATTATTATAATTATAATAAATAATTTATTTTGCCGTATTCTATTTGAAAATAGTTTACATTCAAACTGCAGATAAATTAAATGATTTCAAATATTTACACATATTTATTTGAAATCATTTATCTACAGTTTAATTGTAAACTATTTTCAAATAGTATAAATTAAAATAAATTATTTATTATAATTATAATAATTTGTTAAAATGCAATAAAATTTATTACATTTCAGAAATATTCCAGCACTAATCACCAAATTTTAGAAACAGAAAGCTACTGGTTTGGATTATTTTACCTCTGAGCAGCATTTTTACAGCATTTTTACATCTAGGTGGCGTTTCTCTGGCTTAATGGGTAGCGAGCCAGATTCGTAATCTGATATTACCAGGTTCAAGTCTCAATTCTGCCACGGTTGAGATAATTTTACTCACTAAACATCACTCAGCTTTTGGAGAGAAAGAGGACACCAGTTGCTTAGAAAGGTAACAGTGGGATAGAAAACAGCACAACATTTTTTAAATTCCACGGTTTCCCCTTCTGCATTTTCCATTGTTGAAGAAAAGTTCTACGCTTTTGTATTACGATTCAAAACAATCATTTCTTAATACAGTGTTTAATCATACGTTTTTATTGCTTTATTGATTTAACATTCATCAGTACAAAGTTTTCGCTGTTATCATGGTAGCATCGTTCTTCATTATCAAGTTCTTACTGTTAGTATATTCTCCTTTTCCTCAATGGTGCGGGGGTGGCTCAGTCGGTAGCGCGCCAAGCTCGTAATCTGTAATTCCCAGGTTCGAGTCCCAGCTGGGTCAGCGTTGAGATTTATCTCCGCAAAATTCCCCGCCCTGCCCACGGTCAGTAGGGGACACCGATGGGCTTGGAAAGGCCGCCGTCCGTCGGATGGGACGTTAAGCCGTGGCCTCTTGTGCGGGAGAGCCATACCCTGTGCACGTTAAAGAACACGCTGGATGGCCTTGACGGGAGGCTACCATCTGTCTCCCAATAGCTGTTCAAGTGGGTCCCCTCCCCCAACCTTCTCTGAGCCTTCGGGGTCCATGTGACCTGGCCATTTAGCCCATGGTGTGCAAAAAAGTGCCGCTCAGAGGTAAAACAACCCAACCCAATCCTTTTCCTCAATATCACGCTTTCATGACTAGAGGGATACAAATTTTCTCAATGTTACATTTTCGGAGTGAGTAAGATTAGACAATTTCCAATGTCTACCACGTTTCACTGTCACAATTTCACTTCGCAACTTCTTTCTCTGAGCCCTTGGGGTTTCTGTGACCTATCCATGTAGCCCGTTGTGCGCAGAGAAGTGTCTCTCAGAGGTAAATAAACTCAAACTCGAATAAATATAAAGAAAATTTGTCATTAGCCGGGTGGAATCTGAACCCACGACCTCCTGATAATGTGTCAGGTGCTCTGAGTACTGAGCTAATAGGGGTGGGGTGGGGGTTCAGTCGGTAGCGCGCCAGGATCGTAATCTGCAGTTCACAGGTTCGAGTCCCAGCTGGGTCAGCGTTGAGACTTCTCTCCGCAAAACTCCCAGCCCTGTCTACTGTCAGTAGGGGACACCGATGAGCTTGGAAAGGCCACCGTCTGTCGGATGAGGCGTTAAGCCTTGGCCCCGTGTGTGGGAGAGCCATACCCTGTGCACGTTAAAGAACACACTGGATGGCCTTGACGGGAGACCACCATCTGTCTCCCAACAGTTATTTCAGTGGGTCTCCTCCCTCAACCTTCTCTGAGCCTTCGGGATCCTTGTGACCTGTCCACTTAACCCATTGTGTGCAAAAAAAGTCACTCAGAGGTGAAACAACCCAACCCAACTGAACTAATGGCCTCCGAGCAATTATCTTCTATTAGTGACTTTAATCATTATACCACAGAGGTAGCCATTGGAAATGTATTTGACTGTAAATTGAAAGACTGGTCTAGAAGGTACTTTCCATGTTAGTATACACGACCAGCCAACATCAAAGGGCATGGTATTTTTTTTAAACCAAAACGCCCTGTATCAAGCATAAGGATTAATGTTGAAATAATAGGAAATCGGAAATAAGCACCTTTTGGTAATATGTTGAATAAGTACAGCGGAAAATGTCTGACCATTAAGTTGGGGGCGGGGGTGGCTCAGTCGGTAGCGCGCCAGGCTCGTAATCTGTAGTTCCCAGGTTCGAGTCCCAGCTGGGTCAGCGTTGAGATTTATCTCCTCAAAATTCCCCGCTCTGCCCACGGTCAGTAGGGGACACCGATGGGCTTGGAAAGGCCGCCGTCCGTCGGATGGGACGTTAAGCCGTGGCCCCGTGTGCAGGAGAGCCATACCCTGTGCACGTTAAAGAACACACTGGATGGCCTTGACGGGAGGCTACCATCTGTCTCCCAACAGCTGTTCCAGTGGGTCCCCTCCCCCAACCTTCTCTGAGCCTTCGGGGTCCATGTGACCTGGCCATTTAGCCCATGGTGTGCAAAAAAGTGCCGCTCAGAGGTAAAACAACCCAACCCAACTCTGACCATTAAGCTACCGACTAATTAGTGGATACATTTCCAATGACAAACTCTGTGGTATAATGCGTAAACCACTAAAAGAAGATGAATGTTCGGCGGCCGGTAGCTCGGTGGTCAATTTTCCTCTATATTTATCCAACATATCACCAACAGGTGTACATCTATGATATCTTGTTATTTCAACGCAAACTCAATACCACATTTTCTGTATCCCTTTTTTGTATCCTTTTCCTGTATCCCTTTCTTGCGGGTACAATCCACCACTTCTCATTAGCATGTTCTTTACAATTAGGACAATTTAATATTTCTTATTTTAAAACCTACCGCTTGCTGTATATCATAAATGATTTAAGATACTTTCTTTTTCAATTTTTTGTTTCAAAAGTGTTTATTTTCGCTTAAAATGGGATGCGGGAATGATTTAAAGCTGATTATTCTTGGGATGTATAGAGATGATTGAAAAAATGTGGAAGATGAGTTGAAAGAGGAAGAAACAAGTGAAAGACAGATCTGATATCGTTATTTTTAGAGAAACAAAAAACAGAATCGTCTCTGGGGTTTCGATATCGTTTCCATCACGAGGACTATTTGTTTCTGGTAACACCATACCCATCGATTTTATAATCATCGTATTTCGATATAGGGCTCCGTTTTTTTTTTTGTTTTTGTTTGTAAACAACAAGAGAAGTAAAGTTTAATTTGATTTGTTTGTGCCAAAGAACCTTTTCTTTCTTTTACGTTTGTGTTCTTTTCTTTGTGCATTTATCTCTGTACTGATTGTTTTCCCAGTTCAAGGGCATACTCTGAAATATTCAGTGTTGACATTGGCTCGAAGCACATTCTCCAAGAGATTTTTTATCTTGTAGTATTTGATATTTTAATACGCAAGAAGTTTTTCTTTTTCATTCTCATCAGAATGTGCGAAATAATTATGAAAATGTCTTCATGTTATAAGATGTGATTGTAAAATGAAAAAGGTTATTTTGGATTTACTTAATTGACGTTTTAATTTTGCTGTTTGCTAGTACAGCAAGACTGGGGTTGTTCAGATTCTATATAAGGTGTGAGTGGAAGGTTTTGGTCATATTCGCATTAAATAGAGTGAACTTTCAGGGTTAATTTCACGCTATTTATTAAATAATCAATTTTTCCTGCATAACAGATCTTGGGGTGAAGGTAACTTAGCCGGTAGCGCGCCAGACTTGTAATTTAAAGTTTCCAGTTTCGAATGGCACCTGGACGAGGGTTACAATTTACTTCGCAAAACTCTCTGCCCTCGGTCAATAGGGGAGACGAATGGGCTTGGAAACGCCACCGTATGTCGGATGGGACACCAAACCATACACTGTGTACGTTAAAGTACACCCTGAATGGACTTGACGGGAGGCTACCACCTGTCACCTGATAGCTGTCCAGTGATCTGGCCCTCTAGTACGTCCCTGTCCTGTGAAACGTAACAAAACAGTTCTTGTGGTTTTTCTGTGAAATTCAGCAAAACAGTTCTTGTGGTTTCCGTGAAAAGAATCGAAACAATTTTTGTGGTTTCCCTGTGAAAAGCAGCAAAATAGTTCTTGTGGTTTTCTCTGAAAAGTAGCAAAACAGTTCTTGTGGTTTCCTGTGAAATGTAGCAAAACAGTTCTTGTGGTTTTCCTGTGAAATGTAGCAAAACAGTTCTTGTGGTTTCCCTGTAAAAAGCAGCAAAACAGTTCTTGTGGTTTTCTCCCAAAAATAGCAAAACAGTTCTTGTGGTTTCCTGTGAAATGTAGCAAAACAGTTCTTGTGGTTTTCCTGTGAAATGTAGCAAAACAGTTCTTGTGGTTTTCCTGGGAAATGTAGCAAAGTAGTTCTTGCGGTTTCCCTGTAAAAAGCAGCAAAACAGTTCTTGTGGTTTTCTCTGAAAAGTAGCAAAACAGTTCTTGTGGTTTCCTGTGAAATGTAGCAAAATAGTTCATGTGGTTTCCTGTGAAATGTAGCAAAACAGTTCTTGTGGTTTCTCTTGTGGTTTCTCGTTCGTTGTGGTCTCTCAAAAAAAGTCAGGTTTACCGTTTCTCGTGGTTTCCTGTGAAATGTTGCGAAACAGATGTTTGTCCCCCACAGTTGTCTTCAATGATATGGTTTTTAGTTTCTATTATATCCAAAGACGGCACCAAATTGCCGCAGTTTCCTGTAGATTAAAAACTGGTCTGCACTTTGCAAGCATTGCAAAACCACAATCACCTCTTCCTGGGTTAAAAAAATTTCTAAAAGTAATATACATTGCAATGTACAGTCGCTCAAAAAAGTATCCGAACACTATGGGTGATTACAGAATTCAGAAAAAATATCTGGCAACGATTTTTTTAGAAATTAGTGATCTGGCAACCTTCGTGTACTGTAGACGAAAGTTGCCAGATCACTAAGTTCTAAAAAAAATGGTTGCCATATATTTTTTCTAAATTCTGTAATCAACCATAGTGTTCGGATACTTTTTTGAGCGACTGTACACAATTGTTATTAGGGACAACTTACCTGCATAGCACCGCGTTTCAATACATACTAAAGTACGGCATAGAAGGCTCCTTCAGGTTTACCATTTCTCGACACAATTATAACACTTTCCTGGAGCATTTTCTTTATATTTGAGGTCTTCGTAACAAACTGTTTAGTCAGCTTTTAGAGTCAAAAACGTCCAGATCAGGTATAAAAAAGACTCATGAATGAAATGCTTTTTTATTAGGCATTTAATTAAAAAGCAACCTATATCCTCCAAGGTATCCTAAAAGCTTAAATAAATGAATTTAACATTAGAATTTTCTAAAATTCTCATTAATTTTAAATGAAGATGGGGCGCCAAAACCGGTTTCTCTTACCTATAGAAAAAAATTGCCAGTGTCCTATCTTCTTTTGAAGTTAATATGAATTAAATAATTTTATCACGGCATTTATGATTTATTCTTTTTGCTTTTTAGAGCAAGTAAGAAATTTTTTTAAAATTTATTAATTAATTAATTAATACCCCCTCAAGCAGCTGCTTGCCACAGAGACATATTTATAATTCAAAGTTAATATCAATTTATAAATGTAGAAAATTGCAATCTAATTTTTGCCCAATTATATTAATTTTAAAATATTACAAAAGGGTATGTAGGCGTAGTTCTGGTAATATTTCTCTTTTCATCATTTACGAACCATAAGCTCAGCTAGATATACACAGGAGACTTTTTTTCCGGCTCTTTTTCGAGAAAGAAATATACATTCCCCTTTAGAAATATTAGAGAATTTTTCTGTTTTGTCAATGCGGATCTAACTTCGAAGTTCTATGACTATTAAAATATGCATTTAATAAAAAAATGTTAAAGAAGATAAATGTTTCAAAAATAAATACCTAATCATATTTGTTAAAATCTCAATTATCCAACAATATTTGTTCTGTATTTAAAGAATTATTATTTTGAAATATTCCATCTTCCATAATGCGTCATAAGAATTTACCTCAGGAATTAATTAAAATGTAAATGATTGTTATTTAAACCGTTTAACAAAATAAATTTATATTTTTGAAATCTGCATAATGATTATTTCAATATCAGACAAATTCTGAATGATTTTTATAAAACAAGATAATTTATTGTTAAATATTCCAACTTCCATAACTCTTTAAATACTGAACGAATATTGTTGAAAATCGAGATTTAAATAGATTGGATCCTGATCTTCAATCTATCATCAGTAACATTTTTCCATGAAATGCATATTTTAAAAGTTATAGATCTTCGAAGTTAGATTCCAATTGACGGTAGCATGGAAATACTTCTATTATTTTAGTTAGGGCAGTGTAAACGATTTAATTATCACAAACTAAAACCACTGATTGTCACCTTGTATTTTCCATAACACCGATCTCTATTACATTCCTTCACAGATGCGGAATAACCTAGATACCCACAGAGTTGAGAGTAAATCTTTCTCCTTTCGGGACCACCTTCGGCTTAGCAAAATTACTAACTTCCGTGTCTCCCTCTAATAACATTTTTTTCCCCATCGAGCTCTCCCCTTCCAGCATTTTCCTATCGACCCGAGTGTCGAGGATCTACTTAATGGGTAACCGATACCAAACAAGTGTCGAGTTTACTTCTTTCTCTTGCAGATACCAACACCGATTCCCTGCTCAGATGTAATTTGTCAAACTGATAATTAGCATTCATCTGTAACTCTTTCTCCTTTCAAATGGCGTAGTATCGCATGACAAGATTTCCGCCTTTCTCGAGATCTTCATTTAGATGCAAAAACAAGGTTAGGCTTAGATCCAATTGCGCACGCTCTCTTACGCTGAATCTTTTGTTTGCGCTCCTAACTTTTATATAGCAATTTTTGCTTTTTTTCAAATAAAAGTTGTGATTATCAAAAGAGTTTGTACTTGAATTATAAATCAGAGTTGGGTTGTTTTACCTCTGAGCGGCACTTTTTTGGACACCATGGGCTAAATGGCCAGGTCACATGGACCCCGAAGGCTCAGAGAAGGTTGGGGGAGGGGACCCACTGGAACAGCTGTTGGGAGACAGATGGTAGCCTCCCGTCAAGGCCATCCAGCGTGTTCTTTAATGTGCACAGAGTATGGCTCTCCCGCACACGGGGCCACGGCTTAACGTCCCATCCGACGGACGGCGGCCTTTCCAAGCCCATCAGTGTCCCTACTGACCGTGGGCAGGGCGGGGAATTTTGCGGAGATAAATCTCAACGCTGACCCAGCTGGGACTCGAATCTGGGTACTACAGATTACGAGCCTGGCGCGCTACCGACTGAGCCACCCCTGCCCCCAGAATGTGATGTTCTGTCCCGGTAGGAGAGACTATTAACTGTACGCCGGTCCAGGACGATGAATTTGTTACTTAATTATCTTCACCCTTCTGTGATATGACTGGTTCGTGGGTTTTTACGCCCGTACCGCCATGTGCCTCAGATTTACTGCGTTAAACGACGAATAAAATTATGTCCAACAATTAACTGCACGAGAGTTGTATAGGGATGACACAGTTTATTAACACTATATACAATTACGTTCTGGGGATGCGCTCAATCCTTAGGCCTTTGCTGCTGCAAACATTTACACAATGAGGTGGAGAACCGCACACTTTGCAGATTCTCCATTTTATAAACCTCAGACTCGGCGAAAGGATAATTAACCTTTGCCTACAATGTGGTTCACATCGAATCCACAAGACGGTAATCAGATTCCCCAAGAATCTCGATTCTCACTTGGAATCGTACCCTCTCCTTAAGGGTTTCCTTTGAGCAAGGGCAGCGTCCTTTTTGACGCGTGTCCAAAACGACCTTCTCGCTCGACAGCCACGCACCAAACTGTTGTTTAAACATTCCGTTCTAGTCTCCTGAGCCGACACTTGCGCCCCAAGCTAGTCGTAAAAGGCCGTACAGGCTTCTGGAACCCGTGATCTCGTACAGGCAGCCAGCCAGCTTAGACCCGAAAACAACATATATGAGTCACATCCCCACAATATCACTTCCAAGAACACACTCAATGCATAAAAATATCTACAATAATAAAAATACAATAAAGTACAACAATAAATAAAAATAAATTAGAAAGACATGACAGGACCCACTTCACAGCTGTTAGGAGACAGATAGTAGCATCCAGCGTATTATTTAACATGAACAGAGTACGGCTGGCTTTTCCCACAAGGGGCCACGGCTTTAGGTCACATCCGATTAACGGCGGCCTTTTCAAGTCCCTTGGGCAATCTTCAAGATGGCCCAGGCGTGTATATCAGAGATTCGAATACTTGGATCATTAAAAAAGAATTCAAATGCTCGAATTATTGCATGGATTATTGAAAAAATCATTTAGGTATTTGAACCGTAAAGAGTTTAGTTGTTTTACAATGAGCAGCATTTTTTTTGCACATGTTGGGCTAAATGGCCAGGTCACAAGGACACCGTGGACTCAGAGTTTTACGGAAGAGAATTCACGGGACAGCTGTTAGGAGAAATTGGAAGCCCCGATAGAGCCACGGCTTAACACCGCATTCGACGGGCGACGACCTTTCCAAGCCTATCTTGTCTCATTTCTGGCTGATAGCAAGGTGGGGAATAGCGGAGATAAATCCCAACGCAGTGCAGTTGGGACTTGAACCCTGGAACTGTAGATTAGGAGTTTGGCGAGCTGCCGACTAAGCTAAACTCCGCTCCACAAAATATATATGTATTTTCGATACTTGAATAATTAAGATGTTTGAATACTTACTAAAGAAGTTTCAATGATTGAATTACGTTTGTAAAAAAAAGTCATACGTAAATTTGTAATGCATCGAGAGAGGAGGTATTGATTCTCTTACGTTGCGCAACATGGAGGAGGGAATTTTCGGAGGTGGTATTAGGTAACCTTAAAATGTTTTTCTTATGTGTACAATTAGTCTATATCGTCAGGCTCGTAATCTGCAGTTCCTAGGTTCGAATCACATCTGGCCAGAGTTGAGATTTATCTCCGCAAAAACCGCTATCCTGCCTTCGGTTAATAGGATTCTCGATTGGCTTGGAAAAGCCGCCGTCCATCTGGTGTGCGGGAGAGCCATACCCTGTAAACATTAAAAAACATTCTCGGCGGCCTTGACGGGAAGTTTCTATCTGTCTCTTAACAGCTATGCAGTGGGTAGCCTCCCGCAACATTTTCTGAGCTCTCGGAGTCCTTGTGACCTGGCCATTTAGCCTATTGTTTGTTGGACTTAATTTTTGTACCATTGATTATTTTGTACCATTGATATTTGTTGCCTATTGATTATTGGACCATTTAGCCTATTGCAGTTGGGACTTGAACCCTGGAACTGTAGTGATGATATTGTGTGCAAAAATATTTATTAAATTGTGTGCTAATATAATATTATATTATATAAATATTATTAATTAATATTATTAAATTGTGTGCAAAAATGTGCTGCTCAGAGGTAAAACAACCCAACCCGTCTGACAGGACGTTAAGAGATGGCTCTGTTTGCAGGAGAGCCGTAAAAAAATAAATATTCCCTCAAGCAGCTGCTTACCACAGAGGTCTGACAGGAGCCTGTCAGTTTATATGCCATAGTAGAAGGTCTGGGAGGATGACAGGACCTCAGCAGAAAAACGACACTTACATCCATGCCTTACCCGGGGCTCGAACCCAGGTCCCTTAGATTAGTAGCCAAGCGCCCTTGCCACGAATGGCATTGGAAGGAGGTTCTCATCTGCCACGAATGGCCTTGGAAGGAGGTTCTCATCTACCACGAATGGCCTTGGAAGGAGGTTCTCATCTGCCACGAATGGCCTTGGAAGGAGGTTCTCATCGGCCACGAATGGCCTTGGAAGGAGGTTCTCATCGGCCACGAATGGCCTTGGAAGGAGGTTCTCATCTGCCACGAATGGCCTTGGAATGAGGTTCTCATCTGCCACGAATGGCCTTGGAAGGAGGTTCTCATCGTCCACGAATGGCCTTGGAAGGAGGTTCTCATCTGTGACCTAACAGTTGTTCAGTAGATCCCTTCCTCAACCTCCTCTGAACCCTCGGGATCCTTGTGACATGTCATTTAGCTCACTGTGTGCAAACAAAATGCCACTCGTAGGTAACGCAACCCAACTGAACTTGAAAACTGTTCTCAACACACGGAAGAAAAAAGAGTTGGAAAACAATTGATGTATCCTATTGCATGAAACGAAAATCAGGGCTACGATATAATCCATATTAGGAAAGATGTCTCCTTCGTTCTGTAAAAGTTGTGTAAGGAGATGTTGGAACATTTTGTGCAAACTATTCTGAACAGGATATGATTTTATGACCAAACAAGTAATTCGAAACTCTGCCGACATTTATTGCAATTTCGCATCCAAAGGTTTGAGCCTCTCGGCAAGTGATTCATCACTTTGGTATTGCATCTGCTTTCGATCATCATTGTCATTCATGAAGCGGCAGTGCTTCAAAGCACATCTACTTCAAAATCGATTAACACAGGAAGGCGGAGAGCTTTAATAAAACTTTCAGAGTAATTCAGAGTGTGGAATTCAGGCTCTGAAAATGATCGTGTCAAGTAATTAGGACAGATTACAATGAACGTACTTACGGCAAATGTGCGATTCCTAATTTCTCATTGGGGGATCACGTAACAGTTTCATCTCAACTACTGCAAACACACTTTGGTGGCCACCACGAGTCCGTATCACATCTCACGCCGCCTGCATCCCACTGATAATCAGCGTATTAAGCAAATTATTGTTATTATGCTAATCCGCAATGAATAAGATTATAAGCGCTTCACTCAGCAACAAACCACATGCTACCCATCCACAGATAACGCAGCTGGCTGATCTGCCTGGTGTAGTTAGAAGTCCATCGACGCACGCAGGGGCTTTAATCGGCAAACCGTAAGACACAAATAAATTAATCACGGCGAATGATACACAGATGATGCGACCGAATCATCATCTGTCAGTTCAGGTATCCCGAATCTGCATCAACACCCCACTGCATGTCTGGGATACGTGAAGTCAGGGACAGACGCCCGTGCTCTCGATGGTATGTAACAGCGTGGCAAAATGATTCAACACACCGAAGTGGCAGCAGAGATCCGTGTCGCAAACAGACACTCTGTGATGGATGAGGGAAGCTCCCCGCATCACCACAATAGATCACATTGGTACCTACAGACTTTTCCTAACAGCACAACCTATCATCTATTCCTATCTCTTTCCCCCTCGTCCCACCATCCCTGCCTGTCTACTATTCCGTCCCCATCCTCCTACTATATCTCTGTTCCATTCTTCCCATATCTCTTATTATCAATATGGTGTTCGCCGAAGAGGTCAGGAGGAGGAGGAGGATGCTGTGAGGTAACACGTGGTCTTCTCTCTTAGGAATCGTGGCTGTCAGTATGAGTTAGATTTTAGCGAAGAGGAAAACATAAAGCATCTCATGAAGTGCACAGAAACTTTGGCTATCTCTACATCTTCAGGTTTTCTGTCCCATAGTAAGCCCATTCGCTGCTCTCCCGATGTGTGCAACTGGATGCTCTACCCCATCATTATTTCCTTATGCCTCACATTGAACAGGTGGCCACTTCTTTCTGCTCACAAGGTTTTCTCAGAAGTATCCGAGAAAAGACAGGTGGACAGAGGAATTGGGAAAATGTTAAACGATTCGCAATCTCTTTTTTTTTTATCTTGACTGTAAATGTACATTGATATCGATATTATTCTAGGGGGAAAATTTTATCTCTTACGAAACTATGTTTTGAAAATCCCGAGAACACTTGTGTGCCGGCCTGTGGGCCAATGACCAATCATAAAAGACCTTTGGCCCACTTTAAAATTCGTAAACATGTGTGCAGCGAGGTGTTGGGATCCTTTTTTAATATCAGTTATCTTTCGTTGTCACTTCATTAATCAAAATTTTATTTAGTTGCATATATTAGTTTTACTTTATATTAATCACTTTGTTAATCAAAATTCATGAACGTAGAAACTTGAAAAAGTTTCTATTGCAAATGAGCAAGAATTTAAAATCAAATCCGTAAATAACCAAAATGTGGAAACTCAATAATTCAGTGTCAATGATGGCAGGGATTTAATTAAGCTCCGTGGTATTTTATCTGGTTGTCAGATTGAAAGATTCGTTTTGTGAGGGGGCGGGGGTGGCTCAGTCGGTAGCGCGCCAGGCTCATAATCTGTAGTTTCCTGGTTCGAGTCCCAGCTGGGTCAGCGTTGAGATTTATCTCCGCAAAATTCCCCGCCCTGCCCACGGTCATTAGGGGACACCGATGGGCTTGGAAAGGCCGCCGTCCGTCGGATGGGACGTTAAGCCGTGGCCCCGTGTGCGGGAGAGCCATACCCTGTGTACGTTAAAGAACACGCTGGATGGCCTTGACGGGAGGCTACCATCTGTCTCCCAACAGCTGTTCCAGTGGGTCCCCTCTCCCAACCTTCTCTGAGCCTTCGGGGTCCATGTGACCTGGCCATTTAGCCCATGGTGTGCAAAAAAAAGTGCCGCTCAAAGGTAAAACAACCCAACTTCGTTTTGTGAACTATTGAATATGTTCTTCGCATTGATTCGGTCAGACAATTACGTGGCTTCAGATACGTCAATGCGAAATTATTTTGTCTTATTATAAAAACGATATTTCTGTACAATTCTCGTGATTCTTCAAAACGACTACCATAAAACGAGGATAAGGGGATATCTCAATCGGTAGTGTGCCAGACTTTTATCTGCAGTTCAGAGATTCGAGTCCCAACTCTGCCTGTATTCAAATTTATCTACGCTAAGTCTCACCCTGCCTTTTGTAAGAAAAGAGGCACCGATAGGCTTGTAAGGGACGTCGTTCGTCAGGTAGGACGTTAAGAGGGTCTTCTGGGTGGCCAGAGTGGTCAGTCGGTAGCGCGAGAGGCTCAGAATCTGCAATTTCCAGATTCGAGTCCCACCTGAAGCAGAGTTGAGATTTATCTCCGCAAAACTCCCCGCCCTACCTTCGTCAGTAAGAGACACTGATGTTCTTGGAAAAGGCGCTGTCCGTCGGATGGAACGTTAAGCCGTGGCCACATGTGCAAGTCGTAATATAGTCTTAGCTGCTCTTGTAGCAAAAAACCCCAAACAACCAACCAACATCATGTGCAAGTGACCCATACTTTGTGCACGTTCAAGAGCACGATGAACTGCCTTGACGGGAGGCTACCATCTGTCTCCCAACAGCTGTCCCGGTGGGTCCCCTCTACTCAACCTTCTCTGAGCCTTCAGAGTCCTTGTGACCTGGTCATTTAACCAATTGTGTGCAGAACAGGGCCACTCAGAGGTAAAACAAATCAACCAAAGGTCTCGTGCCCATTTAGCCCATTGTGTGCAAAAATGTGACCCTCAGAGGTAAAACAACCCAAGAGTTGATACCACATAACTCATTGACAGTATATTATTAAGAAGTATATCCACCACTATTCTGGGCGGGGGTAGCTCAGTCGGTAGCGCGCCAGGCTCGTAATCTGTAGTTCCCAGGTTCGAGTCCCAGTTGGGTCAGCGTTGAGATTTATCTCCGCAAAATTCCCCGCCCTGCCCACGGTCAGTAGGGGACACCGATGGACTTGGAAAGGCCGCCGTCCGTCGTATGTGACGTTAAGCCGTGGTCTCGTGTGCGGGAGAGCCATACCCTGTGCACGTTAAAGAACACGCTGGATGGCCTTGATGGGAGGCTACCATCTGCCTCCCAACAGCTGTTCCAGTGGGTCCCCTCCCACAACCTTCTCTGAGCCTTCGGGGTCCATGTGACCTGGCCATTTAGCCCATGGTGTGCAAAAAAGTGCCGCTCAGAGGTAAAACAACCCAAATATCCACCACTATTCAAGATAATTTTCCCATTAACTTTTAAATTTGATGTTCAAGAGTGATTCCATTGTTTGCCAAGAATTCTAAATCTGCAATGATATAATAACTTCAGTGTCGCTTTCCATTTTGACGCTGTGGAAAACCAAGGCCTTCGAGAGCACATCATTTAATTGCTCCTGCCTAGAGGAAGGTGTCTGTTACATAACAAGAATCGGTTGAAATGATTGCCCTGAGGATTTGCTGATCATCACCACAATAGCGAAACGCACTTGTAACTCGAAGCTCGATAAAAGTCAAACGGATAATTATTGAAGGGTTTTGTGTCAAGCTTCGTATAAAAACGACGGTGTCTTTGTTTTTCAGTTCTTCTCATCTGATAGCAGGATAAAAAAAACTATTCGAGCGTGATACAGGGGAAATGAGTTTTTTTAGCTGGTTCCTTTTTTATGTGAAAAGAAAACAACAACGTTGTTTTCAATTTGTTTTCTCTCTGTAGACATTGAACTATTTTAATTAGGAAATTTTTTCTAATTTTAAATTACTCTTAAAATTTTTATTTATTAATTATTACAATTTAAGAAAGAAATTAAAGATTATTTTTTTCGGTTCTATAATTTCAAATAATTACCATTCGTATTTTTCGAATCTTCAAATACCTTTTAATTCATATCACTATGAGCCTTAAAGTGAGAAAATGCCAAAATTTTAAACGAATATTGTAAACGATATTTTTATGTCAGACATTTGATATTTTCGAGGTAGAATGTCGTAGTCAAGGAGCTTATATTGACACCAATAATTTTAATCCTTACTCCTAGGGGGGCGGGGGTGGCTCAGTCTGTAGCGCGCCAGGCTCGTAATCTGTAGTTCCCAGGTTCGAGTCCCAGCTGGGTCAGCGTTGACATTTATCTCCGCAAAATTCCCCGCCCTGCCCACGGTCAGTAGGGGACACCGATGGCCTTGGAAAGGCCGCCGTCCGTCGGATGGGACGTTAAGCCGTGGCCCCGTGTGCGGGAGAGCCATACTCTGTGCACGTTAAAGAACACGCTGGATGGCCTTGACGGGAGGCTACCATCTGTCTCCCAACAGCTGTTCCAGTGGGTCCCCTCCCCCAACCTTCTCTGAGCCTTCGGGGTCCATGTGACCTGGCCATTTAGCCCATGGTGTGCAAAAAAGTGCCGCTCAGAGCTAAAACAATCCAATCCTTACTCTTAGGGCAACTGTAAAATGCAACTATTGTTTTAAGGGATAAACGAAAATTTCTTCTTGAGTTGTACAGGAGTAAATAAAATCTTAATATCCTTTTCCATTAATTTAAATTTCCACCATTTCAAGTCACTGAATCTCTGTCAGTAGTGGACACTGATCAGCTTGAAAAGTTGGATAATAGCAAAATTTTGTCTCATTGGCAAAGAGCGTTCCATATTCTTCAGAGCTGGCTTGTATTGGGTTGTTTAATTTCTGAGAGGCACTTTTTTTTCACACAATGAGCTAAATGACCAAGTCACAAGGATTCCAAAGGCTGAGACAAGGTTGGGGGAAGGGTACTTACTGGACAGTTGTTAGGAGACAGACGGTAGCCTCCTTCCAAGCCATCCAGCGTATTCTTTAAAGTGCACATGGTATGGGCTCTCCCGCACACGTGGTTGGGTTGTTTTACTTCTGAGCGGCACTTTTTTTTTGCACAAAATGGGATAAATGGCTAGATCACAAGGACCCCGAAGACTCAGAGAAGATTGGAGGAGGGGACCCACTGGAAAAGCTGTTAGGAAATAGATGGTATGTCCCCGTCAAGGCCATCCAGCGTGTTCTTTAACGTGCGCAGCGTGTAGATCTCCCGCACACGGAGCCACTGCTTAACGTCCCATCCGACGGACGGCGGCCTTTCCAAGCCCATCAGTGTCTCCTACTGACCGTGGGCATGGCGGGTAGTTTTGCGAAGATAAATCTCAACGCTGAACCAGCTGGGACTCGAACCTGGGAAATGCAGATTACGAACCTGGCGCGCTACCGACTGAGCTTCCCCCCGCACACGTGGTCACGGCTCTACAACCCATCCAACGGATGCCCATTGACGTTCCCTTTCTTATTGAAGGCAGTACGGGAATTAGAGGAGAAAGATCTGAACTCAGACACAGTTACAACACGAATCGGGGAAATATAGATTAATCACTCGAGCTACTGACTGAGCCAACTCTGCTCCATATGTATAAAACAAGAAATAAATATCCCCTCAAGCAGCCGCTTGCCACAGAGGTCTGACGGAGCCTGTCAGTTTATACTCCATAGAGGAGGTCTGTAAGGTTGTTGGGTCATCAGCATGCATTACCCGGGGCTCGAACTCAGGTCCCTTTTATCAGTAGCCAAGCGTGCTAACCACTCGGCCACGGTTCGTCTATGTGTTAATAGTGCGAACATTTTCAGTCAATAAGCTATGCTTTTAGTTAACTTTTTTTCCTTTAACTTAAGCTTCCGTTAACTTTAAGTCAAATATTAATGTATTAAAAGTTAATTTGAAAACTGAAAGCTGCTTTTTATGACAAATTAATTCTTTTCACGTTTCCAAATGTAATATAGCAATCACACAGACAATACGATAAATAAGAAATGTCAATTTTTTTCAGTAGGTTAAAGGTTGACAAAAATGAAACTGAATAAAATTAAATCGTGATCAACACCTATAATATGTATTATTAATATAGATAAAAATAAATATATATATATATATGTAAATACTCTGCATTATGGAGCGGGGGTGGCTCAGCGGTAGAGCGCCAGGCTCGTAAGCTGCATTTCCCAGATTCGAGTCCAAGCTGGGCCAACGTTGAGATTTATCTCCACAAAACCCCTGTCTTGCCCTCTGTCAGTAGTGGACACTGATGAGCTTGAAAAGGCAGCCGTCCGTCGGATGGGACGTTAAGCCGTGGTCCTGTGTGGGGGAGATGCACCCACTACGCAAGTTAAATAACACGCTGGATGGCCTTGACGGGGAGCTACCCTCTGTCTCCTAATAGCTGTTCCAGTTGGTCCCTTCCCCCAGCCTACTCTGAGCCTTCGGGGTTCTTGTGACATGGCCATTTAGCCCATTATGTGCAAAAAAGGGCCACTCAGAGGTATAACAGCTCAACTATACATTATAAAGCTTATAAGATTATATATCTTTTAGTACTAAAACGTTTTGATTGAAAAGGTTTTAGCTTTTTGTTTTAGTGTAAAAAACTAATATTGTAAAAAAAAAACTGTTTTTTCCAAAACAAAAAAATTCTTTAGTAAGAGTGAGATGTAATATTGATGAATATTAGAAAAAGAAGCCTCTCAAAAAGTCTACTCAATTATATTTCCAAGCTGTCTTTTTTCTCGGAGGGTGTTGGCAAAATTATTTTCTGAGCCTGAAATTTTAATAGCCCCAGAATAGATTAAGTTTCACTAGCTGAAAGTTGCAACAATATAATATAAGGTCTTTTTTTTTGGTATTTCATGAGTAGGTGTAAAGGCGAATGAAATGAAGTAATTAACGTCCGAAGTTTGTCCCTTAAACTCATATTTTTTCGAGCTTGCTACCATTACGATTTCCCCATTTAAAACATTGTGTAATAAGAAAGAAGTGACACGAGACTAAAACGGACAAACTCCAACATAAAAGGAATAGTTCACCAAGACCGATATAGTTTTACTCAAAAGAACAAGATATTGCTGCCAAAAAGTTTCAAGTATTTCCTAATATTTCGACCCTCGAATTCACCATTCGAAATACTTTAATACTCCCACTAGAAATCAAGGAATTACATGTAGTGTTGTCAATTTAGGAGTTTTTCTGATTTGTCTTCTTAAAGTTCAGGCCTTAACTTGGATAGTGTTACGTGGCTTACCACTGTTCCAGAAGGCGTATACTCTGTGCATTTGTTATGAGAAGGCCTGTACAAGCTAGGGCAGTTTCTAGGATCCTGTTCTCTCTTAAGTGTTGCAAAAAAAAAACAACCACTCATGAAAATTCGAAACCCTACCTGATCTAGGAAAACATAGGTAGGGTACATTGAGATTAAACCACATCGAAACGGTTAAATCAATTAATGATTACTAGGGACGAATTCTTTTTCCAAGATGACTTCAAGACATCTTTTGCCGACATGTACACTTCAACAGTATTCGGATAGAATAAGGTTGGGTTGGGTTGTTTTACCTCTGAGCGGCACTTTTTTGCACACCATGGGCTAAATGTCCAGGTCACATGGACCCCGAAGACTCAGAGAAGGTTGGGGGAGGGGACCCACTGGAACAGCTGTTGGGAGACAGATGGTAGCCCCCCGTCAAGGCCATCCAGCGTGTTCTTTAACGTGCACAGGGTATGTCTCTCCCGCACACGGGGCCACGGCTTAACGTCCCATCCGACGGACGGCGGCCTTTCCAAGCCCATCGGTGTCCCCTACTGACCGTGGGCAGGGCGGGGAATTTTGCGGAGATAAATCTCAACGCTGACCCAGCTGGGACTCGAACCTGGGAACTACAGATTACGAGCCTGGCGCGCTACCGACTGAGCCACCCCCGCCGGATAGAGTAAGATAGTTTGAAAGAGAAAAAGACGGAATTAGTTATTTAACTTGAGAAACATTCTGCCGTCACCATAAAAATATTTTTGAAAGCATAATAGCACTGTATGCATAATAGCAGCGTTGAAATTCTATTTCGAAACGATTTGAAAGCAACTTTTGAAAACACGAAGTCTTCAGCAGCAGATGGAAAAATGAAATTTTAGTGATTTAATTTGGAGAAAACAACATTTTATCCCTATGAAAATATTTCTAAAAACAGTACATCACTTTAAATTACTCTATCGCTCTGAATAAATCATATTTCGGTATAACTTAGCAATACCTTTGACAACATGTGGACTCCAGCAACACTTGAACAACAGCTGAAGGTATCTTAAAACTTTCCGGACTACTGATTAAATTTACGAAACAAATTGTTATCAGTCTGTAAAACCTTCTGAAAAGCATCAAATCATCCTTAACACCGATGATGAATTAATATTAAAACCTTCAAAGAGCGATGGAGGATAATGGACATCACATCAGCATCGTTTCCTGAGAGCAAGTTGGGCTGAGTAGCAGTGCGACAGAGCAGGACATCCCGATGATGAATAGTGGCTTTCCCCGCTTCATTCACTGAGTGAAATACGGAACCATCAGCTATTCCCAGATCCCTTCATCTTTCTCGCATTACGAGCCCGATCCCTGTTGCCTAGGGGACAGAGGGGAAACGTTGCATGACGTTTCCGCAAGCCCCCTCTACTAGTGTCACGGCGGTGTATGATCTACTACCAGAAGCTGCGAACAGAGATATGAGATGAAAAAAGATCATCTAGATGGTTTGGAAAAACCATCCACTTTGTTTAAGAGCAAAGGCTCTTCTGGTTTTCGTCAGAAACATTTAGGGAGCTTGTGTGATTTTTTTTTTCTGGGGTGGGGGTGTTTTGTCCCTCCTCCCCCAAGTGAGGGAGGAAAAAATATCCAGAAAAGTTTTTTTTCCTCTTTCTATATGAACGTGACAAGGGATGTGATTGATGTACGAGAGGACTAAAAAAGAGAGAACTTAATATGAGAACCGATGGAACAGATGTGTTGAGTTGGTGGAGAAAATGTTGAGATCGATTCTGAAAGTGGGAAAAAAAGTTATAGTTTGATATTACCTGAAAAATCGCTTCTTGAAATTAATACGAATGAATCGTGGTCTCGTCAAGTTTGATTAATTTGAGTTAGGTACTTTGAAGTTTTTGAGGCCCTGTGAGGGCTCTTACTTTACCAACCACATTTACCCAGAGGACCTAACAAAATAACAGCGGTTAAAGAATTCTTCAAAGTATATAATACAGTTATTATTTTAGTGTACTTAAATTAATTGGTTACCTGGCGCTCAGTATATGCCTTGCTGTCATTGTTCTAATAGACTGTGGGGCGGTCGGTCGAGCCAGGCTCGTAATCTGCAGTTCCCAGGTTCGAGTTCCAGCTGGCCAACGTTAAAATTTATCTCCTCAAAACTTCCCACCCTGCTCTCAGGCAGTAGGGATGCCGATGAGCTTGGAAAGGATACCGTCCGTCAGATAGGATGTTAAGCCGAGGCCACATGTGCAGAAGAGAAATACCCTATACACGTTAAAGGACACTCTGGATGGTCTTAACAAGAGGCTACCATTTGTCTCCTAACGATTGTATAGGGAGTTCCCTTTCCTCAGGGGCGGGGGTGGCTCAGTCGGTAGCGCGCCAGGCTCGTAATCTGTAGTTCCCAGGTTCGAGTCCCAGCTGGGTCAGCGTTGAGATTTATCTCCGCAAAATTCCCCGCCCTGCCCACGGTCAGTAGGGGACACCGATGGACTTGGAAAGGCCGCCGTCCGTCGGATGGGACGTTAAGCCGTGGCCCCGTGTGCGGGAGAGCTATACCCTGTTTAAGAACACGCTTAAGAATACGCTAGATGGCCTTGACGGGAGGCTTATAACACGTTTAAGAACACGCTGGATGGCCTTGACGGGAGGCTACCATCTGTCTCCCAACAGCTGTTCCAGTGGGTCTCCTCCTCCAACCTTCTCTGAGCCTTCGGGGTCCTTGTGACCTGGCCATTTAGCCCATGGTGTGCAAAAAAGTGCCGCTCAGAGTTAACCCAAACCCTTATAATCCTAAAACATCCTCCATATCCTATGCACATTAAAAGAACACGTTTGGTGGGCCTTGACGGAAGGCTACCATTTCAATAATAACCTAACAGTTGTCTAGTGAATCGTTTTCCCTAATTTGCTCTGAATCTTAGATTCCTTGTGATCTAACTTTTAGCTCACTGTGTGTAAAATAAAAAGTGTCGTTCAGAGGTAAAACGATCAATCAAACTGCAATTAACTGTTTATTCACGTGTAACCTAAGACACAGCTGTAGCATTTGACCCCTGAGGGCAAATTCTAACAAAATCCTGTTTGATATTGTTCATACGTTTCATTCTGTGTCTCTTCCATTTTCTGACGACTGCAGGAAATATGTCCAACCAAAGCAATCTCTCTCTCTACATAAGATGTTGTTTAAAGGTGGTTGCTGACTCCTTCGTCTAACAATATCATTACTTACATAATCAAACCACCTTATGCCCAAGACACTAATAAAGTTAAATAAAGTTAAATTTACTATTGTTTTGCTTATAAAGGATACAAGTTTCACGACCAAAGCAAATTTTAGAATTAATTAGAAGTAAATGTTAATATTTGGATGAATACTGCTAGTTTGCTCCAATTCCCACAGATTCTTTAAAGTCCTAGCAGCAATACTCATGATTCTGCTAGTCGCACATTGCAAGTAACTGATAAGATAATTAAGCTGGGAAACTTGGCCAAGAATCTGCCATACAACTCCTGAGAATATTAAGCTGGGAAACTTGGTCAAGAATCTGCCATACAACTCCTGAGAATATTAAGCTGGGAAACTTGGTCAAGAATCTGCCATACAACTCCTGAGAATATTAAGCTGGGAAACTTGGTCAAGAATCTGCCATACAACTCCTGAGAATATTAAGCTGGGAAACTTGGTCAAGAATCTGCCATACAACTCCTGAGAATATTAAGCTGGGAAACTTGGTCAAGAATCTGCCATACAACTCCTGAGAATATTAAGCTGGGAAACTTGGTCAAGAATCTGCCATACAACTCCTGAGAATATTAAGCTGGGAAACTTGGTCAAGAATCTGCCATACAACTCTTGAGAATATTAATCTGGGAAACTTGGTCAAGAATCTGCCATACAACTCCTGAGAATATTAAGCTGGGAAACTTGGCCAAGAATCTGCCATACAACTCCTGAGAATATTAAGCTGGGAAACTTGGTCAAGAATCTGCCATACAACTCCTGAGAATATTAAGCTGGGAAACTTGGTCAAGAATCTGCCATACAACTCCTGAGAATATTAAGCTGGGAAACTTGGCCAAGAATCTGCCATACATCTCCTGAGAATATTAAGCTGGGAAACTTGGCCAAGAATCTGCCATACAACTCCTGAGAATATTAAGCTGGCAAACGTGGTCAAGAATCTGCCACACAACTCACATAACTAAGCTGAGAAACCTAGTCAAGGGTACAGTGTTTCAAAAGAACCGAAGCATCACCTATATGACTAAATTTTCATCATTTTAGTTTTCTCCCTATTTGCAAACCTATCCAATCTCGTGAATATATTTAATAAAAGAGTTCATTTCATAAATCATCAGAATTTTCCAAATCATCAGAATAATTAAAATCAGAAATATTCAAATCTCTCGACCATAGAGGCCCCAGTCTCTTCCTAGCATTGAGTTCCACATAGCATTATCTATAACCAGACGAAAAAGATGAGTGACAAAATGCAGCTTTGATGAACTTCATTAATAATGCTAAACCAGAAACTACAAGCTTTCCCAACCACTCTCACATACGACTCAATATCGATTGCAGCTCGTCTTAAAAGACACGTAAACACTCTTGAAATATTACAAAATATCAGGGTTTTTTTGGTTTTTTTTCAATTATTAAAATAATTTTTATTTTATTATTTATTGATTTTTGTGACACAAAAGGGTTACCGTGTTTACCTCTGAACGGTACTTTTTTACACACCATAGGCTGAATGGTCAAGTCACAAGGTCCCCGAGAGCGGGGAGATTTTGGGAGGACCCACTGGACAGCTGTTAGGAGACATAGTAACCAATCAAGTCCATACAGCACGTTCTTCAACGTGCATTGGGTACGGCTCTCCTACACCACTGTTCTTGGCTTTACGTTCTATCCAAAGGACGGCAACCTTTCCAAACATGGCGAAAAGAAGGTACGGACCAAAACAATTTTTCACTGCTACTGTGGATAGTTGGAGTAGGTTCTTTTACCTCTGAGTCTCGCTTTTGTGCACAGCGAGTTTAAATGTCCAAGTCACAGGAACACCAAGGGCTCAGAGAAGGTTGGGGAAAGGCGAAACACTGGACAGTTGTTAAGAAATAGATTGGAGCCTCCTCTGAAAGCCATCCATCGTGGTATGACTCTCCTATATGGCTCTCCTACAGGGTATGGCTCTCCTACACACTAGATCACGGCTTGGCGTTCCACACGATAGACGATGGCCCTTTCCAAGTCCAGTAGTATCCTTTTATTACCGAGAGAAGAGCGAAGGTTAGCGGAGAAAATTCTCAAAGCACGCCGAGCGGGGACTCGAATCTGAGAACATCATATTACGTGCGTTGCACGCTACTGACGGAGCCAACTAGTGATTCGAATTTGACATTCCATTCACAAAGCATGCCAGTGTCCTATTGTTTCTACTAACAGTGTGTTAACTTTTCTTTCCAATAATAAAATCAGGGTTAGAATTACATTATTATGTGAGCCACTTTTTTTATTTGTTTTAGCCTTATTCGCAATTTGCATCCATTGCAAATGCTGCTTCTTCCTACACTTCTTTTTATGTTTCGCCTGTAGGGAAAAAAACTTGCATTAAATGGAAAAATGACCTGCGGCAAGCGTATATATTAAGTTCTTATTCCTCGCTTTTTTTTTTCTCCAATTTTTCAATAAGAAGATTACGGACAGTTTTGTGAACAGTCTTCTGCAAGAGAAGTGTCAGAAAATTCCTTCTATCTCTTGGGGGATTTCGTTATGCAACAACGAAGCCAGACAACATCAACAACATCAGAAATGGAAGCAGCATCCTAAGATGTAAGAATGAGGGTGGGAGTGGGACTGTAAGAGAGAGAAGAGAACGTTATTTACGCTCTCCGTAAAGCGGATCTATTTCTGGCGCGATTCTGCAGCCAATCAGAGGTAAATGTTCATCCAGCTCTTCGCCGCTTCTTTAATTCTTCCTCCTCTCACTCTCCTTTACTTCTTTCTCCTCTCACTCTCCTTTACTTCTTTCTCCTCACACTCTTCCTTACCTTTTTCCGCTGACTGCTACTTAAGGACCTTAAGAGGATGAGGATTAGGTTGACTCACTTGCGAACTGACAGGCCACTCGCTTTCGATGAATTTCGCGACGGGGAATCTTTGGTCGAACTCAGTCGAGACATCACGATGAGAAGAGGGAAGAAATTTTTTTATCTACACTTCTGCGGGAACAAAGTTTGAAAATGAACGTGAATTTGTTGGGTAAAGAAATAAAATAATAGTAACTACAAAAATGTGGTGATGAGGATAGTTATAGAAGAAATTGTCCTGTATAAGGTTCGTGTATTCCACATGCATACACAAGAGAATGGGTTATCAGCACCCATACTTTCGCCGATTTGAACATCATGTGTTTTTTAGGCTAGTGCCTGAAAAATCAGACATTTTAAGCTAGCTACCTCCCACGTTAAAACTTTCTGGGTGCAAAACGGATATATAGGGCGGATGGCATGAGTAGTTAGCTCGCCAGGCTCGTAATCTACAATTAAAGTTTATTTATCTCCGCAAATTCCCCCCTTCCTTCAGCGAGAAAGGAGATACTGATGGGTCTGGAAATTCCGTCGGATGGGGCTTAAAGTCGTGGTTCCGTGTGCAAGGGAGCCACGCGCTGTACACGTTAAAGAACACGCTGGATGTCCTTGATGGAAGGCTTCCATTTTTCTCCTTACAGCTCTCCAGTATGTCCCCTTCGTTCAATCTTTTCTGAGCCTTTGGAGTCCTTGTGATATGGACGTTTAGCCTATTGTATGCAAAAAAATGTAGCTCATAGGTAAAACAACCCAAATCCAACCCACTGTTAGGTGGGATGCTAACAAATGATAGGCTGCTTTTGGTAGTGGATTCGATTCCCATCCCGGCTGAAGACAATTTTTCTGTTATCTTTGATGTTTAATAGAGTTTTCATCGAATTCCAATTAGATCATCAGATCTTTACTTAAGGTTACTATTATACTCAGAATAAACACTAACCCTCCATCGTCATGATGCTGGGGAAGGAAAATTAACCTGCCTCATGTGTACTGCTGGCAAAAGGTTCATAACATTGCTACAGGAATTCTTGGTCGGTGGTAGGTAGCTCAGCTGCCAGAGTACCCGACGTATTGTCAGGAGGTTATTGGTTCGTATCCCACCCGTCTCAAGACCAATTTTTCTTCTGAGTTTTGATGTTCCTTACTGTTTTTATCAGATCTGAATCTATAACATCAGATTTTTACTTATGTTTTACCATTAAGCTGCTCTTTTCTGACAGTGTTCTAAATAGCCTGGTCACATGGACTCCAAGAAATCGTAAATGGGTAAGGGATCCTTAAACAGATGAAAGGCTCCTATCAAGGCCATCCAGTGGCATTCTTTCAAAGTTCACGAGCGCCCTCTTTCGCACTGAGGATGCAGCATAGGTTGCTGGAAAGGATCCCAGAAGGATCTGAAAAAATCAGAATACCAAACTGGAGCGCGACGGAATGGGCCATTACAAACGAAGGACCATAGCCACAAAAAAAGAGAATTATATACCTGTTACAGGAAAAAAGCAGAGATGGAAAAACAAAAACAGAATTCTGGATTTGAAAAAAAAAAAGTATTTTTTATTTCATCGGCTTCCTGGTCTCCCAAACCACCTTCCGAAAGGCAGAGATAGCATTTGAAGAATTATACACTCGGAAAAGAAGACGAAAGACCTTTATTCTCTTTTGCTTTACGCTATGGGGGCGGGGGTGGCTCAGTCGGTAGCGCGCCAGGCTCGTAATCTGTAGTTCCCAAGTTCGAGTCCCAGCTGGATCAACGTTGAGATTTATCTCCGCAAAATTCCCCGCCCTGCCCACGGTCAGTAGGGGACACCGATGGACTTAGAAAGGCCGCCGTCCGTCGAATGGGACGTTAAGCCGTGGCCCCGTGTGCGGGAGAGCCATACCCTGTGCACGTTAAAGAACACGCTGGATGGCCTTGACGGGAGGCTACCATCTGTCTCCCAACAGCTGTTCCAGTGGGTCCCCTCCCCCAACCTTCTCTGAGCCTTCGGGGTCCATGTGACCTGGTGGGGCGGGGGTGGCTCAGTCGGTAGCGCGCCAGGCTCGTAATCTGTAGTTCCCAGGTTCGAGTCCCAGCTGAGTCAGCGTTGAGATTTATCTCCGCAAAATTCCCCGCCCTGCCCACGGTCAGTAGGGGACACCGATGGGCTTGGAAAGGCCGCCGTCCGTCGGATGGGACGTTAAGCCGTGGCCAAGTGTGCGGGAGAGTCATACCTTGTGCACGTTAAAGAACACACTGGATGGCCTTGACGGGAGGCTACCATCTGTCTCCCAACAGCTGTTCCAGTGGGTCCCCTCCCCCAACCTTCTCTGAGCCTTCGGGGTCCATGTGACCTGGCCATTTAGCCCATGGTGTGCAAAAAAGTGCCGCTCAGAGGTAAAACAATCCAACCCAACTACCCTTTACGCTATGAAAGAGGAAATGCCAGAAAGAGCCAAGGGAATAATAGGATGAAAACCATAAAAAAAAGTGTAATGTAAGCCAAAACAATAACAGCAAAGATTAATTATACAAGATCAAGATTTTATCGCAAGCAGTTCTTACGGAGTTATGTGTCTTGCTAAAAATGATTTTTGGTATATTTAGCACCAATTATGCGTATTAGGTTTCCGGAAATATATCACACTCACGCACAGAAATTAGCATAGAGGCTAGTAAATATCCCGTTGAAATAGAACCAGGAAAACTAGTGGCCGCAGTGGGGTGAGCTTACGATCTGTGAAAAAGAAAGAGCATTATGCAGAATATATTGATTAACCTCCTAATTTAATGCAATTCATGCAAATGTAACTTATACAAAGGCGGACAATTTTATTCGTGGAATGCCCGTCGCTAACAATTAGCAGCTTTTTGTACGAGTGGCTTAAATTCCCCAGACACCCTGCAGATGGATTTTCCAAAAACATTTGTTAACGAGATTATGGACGATTTTTTTGATTCTATACTTTACTGATTTTCTGTCTCTGTCAAGTTGGGTTGTTTTACCTCTGAGCGGCACTTTTTTGCACACCATGGGCTAAATGGCCAGGTCACAAGGACCCCGAAGGCTCAGAGAAAGGTGGGGGATGGGAGACAGATGGTGTCCTCCCGTCAAGGCCATCCAGCGTGTTCTTTAACGTGCACATGCTATGGCTCTTCCGCACACGGGGCCACGGGTTAACGTCCCATCCGACGCACGGCGGACTTTCCAAGCCCATCGGTGTCTCCTACTGACCGTGGGCAGGGCGGGGAATTTTGCGGAGAAAAATCTCAATGTTGACCCAGCTGGGTCTCCAACCTGGGAACTACAGATTACGAGACTGGCGCCCTACCAACTGAGCCACCCCCGCCCCGTCGCTGTCAGGAACGTACCAGGATTTAGTTTCGGGAGGAGGAGGGGTCGTTCTGAGAATGAGACTTGAGTAGGGTACTGAAATATTTCCCCGACAGGAGTGGTTAAAATGACATTCTATATGGAATGAGATTTTACAGTTCTTTATTTTTAATCCATTTTTCAGTGTCGGACATAAAATATGGGGCTAAAATAGAATTATACAAAGACAAGTGTTTTGAATTTCAAAGCAGATAGCAAAGTTTGAGATTTAGTATGAGACGACAGGACTATTATTTAAACTTTAATGAACATAAATTAATTAAAAGAGCTATATATATGTGTGTGTATACATAATTATTTAAAATCAATTCTTTTGCTACTGCACTGTCCAAACTATGTATGACATAGGAGGCTTTGTCCCGGTTCCTCACAATTGCAAGAAGATGAAATCATTTTGAAGATTAAAATTTCAGGAACGAATTTTTTTTCTGCACATAGTAGAATTTAAGCTATTTATTATTTTATGAAATGCAATTATAAATACTTTGCAAACAGTAGATAAAATTTTCATTACCTACTATCATATTTTTTTCACTCTCCTACCACCACCACCAAATCGGAAAATATTTTCTGACTATATGGCGGACATTCTCGAAAAGAATTAATAACTAAATGAATCCGATGGTTATTAATTATATGGAAGGGAGACATTTGATTGCTTCTAACAATGACTTAAAATTTATTTCAGCACCTAAAACCAATATAGCAAATGCATTTTATGTCATGCAGACTTCTTCATTGTTTCTTAACGATGGGTTGGGTTGTTTTACCTCTGAGCGGCACTTTTTTGCACACCATGGGTTAAATGGCCAGGTCACATGGACCCCGAAGGCTCAGAGAAGGTTGGGGGAGGGGACACACTGCAACAGCTGTTGGGAGACAGATGGTAGCCTCCCGTCAAGGCCATCCAGCGTGTTCTTTAACGTGCACAGGGTATGGCTCTCCCGCACACGGACCACAGCTTAACGTCCCATCCGACGGACGGCGGCCTTTCCAAGCCCATCGGTGTCCCCTACTGACCGTGGGCAGGGCGGGGAATTTTGCGGAGATAAATCTCAACGCTGACCCAGCTGGGACTCGAACCTGGGAATTACAGATTACGAGCTTGGCGCGCTACCGACTGAGCCCCCCCCCCTTTTTTTTAACGATATCAATCAATTTGTCACGATAAAAAAATTTTTTACTACATCTATAGCTTTAGAAACTGTTTTTTTTTTCTTTTTAAAAATACGATTTATATCCGACAAAATAAAAACTTATAAATTATTCTACTATGAAATGCTTTGAGTGATATTCAAATAGTAGCGATCCTAAACGGCTTTAGATAACAACCATATTTCGCTGAAATTCATCTAATAGACTTATTTTTCGCTCTCTTTTCAATCTATAATCTATTTCTTACTGACAAGCAGCTTAATGGCCACACGAAAGGCGATTGGAGAAGTTTAACGTCATTAACATTTCGGGCGTTTGAAACAAAAGTAACATCAGAAAAGTCTTTGGGTTGTTTTAAATCTGAGTGTTTTAATCTTTGCACACAGTGGGTTAAATGGCAAGGTTCGGGGAAGGGAACCTTCTGCACAACTGTTAGAAAACAGATAGGAACTTCCATTAAAGGCAGGGGTGGGGGTGACTCAGTCGGTAGCGCGCCAGGCTCGTAATCTGCAGTTTCCAGCCGGGCCAGAGTCGAAATTTATCTCCACAAAACTCCTCTCCCTATCCACTGTCAGTAGGGGACACCGATGGGCTTGGAAAGACAGCCGTCCGTCGGATGAGACGTTAATCCGTGGCTCTGTGTACTGGAGAGCAGAACTCTGTACAAGTTAAAAAATGCGCTGGATGGACTATAGCTTTAGAAACTCATAGATGGTAGCCTCTCGTCAAGGTCACCATCTATCTCCTAATAGTTGTTCCAGTGGGTCCCCTCCCCCAACCTTCTCTGAACCTTCGGAGTCCTTGTGACCTGCCATTTAACTCATTGTGTGCAAAAAAGTGCCTCTCAGAGGTAAAAGAACCCAACAACCCTTAAAGGTCATCCATAGTGTTCTTTGACGTGCACAGGGCATGGCTCTCTTGCACACTCGGCCAAGAGTTAGTGGAGATAAAGCTCATTGGCACAGTTGGGATTCAAACTTGGGAACTGCAGATTAAGAGTCTGGCTACCTACCAAATAAGTCAAACCAGCCGCTTGGTGAAGACATCATTAAAAACTAGAATCATTTGCACACCTCGTTAATGGTAACAATTTTGAGTAAAGAAGCTAGAAAGTTTCAAAATGTTAATAACGGTATATCGCTCAGAACGCTTTCGATGTGGCCATTGCCATACTCTGGTAAAGAGACACGCATTCAACTCTTTCCCATTCATCCATTTCTCACGGCACGCATCAGAAGATGGAGATGTGCCAGTCGCTCCTCCTTATCCTTC
Organism: Ryuthela nishihirai; assembly: GCA_038380435.1. Taxonomy (NCBI): domain Eukaryota; kingdom Metazoa; phylum Arthropoda; class Arachnida; order Araneae; family Heptathelidae; genus Ryuthela; species Ryuthela nishihirai. The sequence goes on along the minus strand of JAWZYU010000015.1, from coordinate 42,403,238 downwards.
TTCGCCTAGCAACGCCCTTCGGTAACAAAAGGAAACTTCCTCCATTAGCTCTCCTTCTGCCGCAGCCCAGATTTCCACCGTTCGTTGCGTTGATGATGTATAGCTCCAATTGCGGCGAGGTTAAAACCTTTTCAAATGGTTATCGCTCGGAAGAGTCTTTCAGCTTGACAGTTTCTTTTTTTGTTTCTTCGACTGCAGTCATTTCTCTTATCAGTGCTAGAGCAGAAAATAATAGAAATGAAAAAAAAATAAACAACAAATTATCTGGGAGTAGGATGCGCTTGATTTGTCTTCAGCTTACATTTAAAAATTGCGAAGAAATTATCATGACGTTAAAAATTGACTGTAAGATAAATGATCACGCTTGTTTAAAAAAAAAAAATGCTTTGTACCATCAGTGACACTCTTAGGTTTGGAGGTTTAGCCACTAAGCGCCACTTTTTTGCACACCATGGGCTAAATGGACAGGTCACAAGACTCCAAGGACTCGGCTAGAGGGATGGTAACCTCCCGTCAAGCCATCCAATGTTAATAGTGCCCTTTCCTGCACAAAGGGAGCACATCTCCTGCACAACCGACAATAGGTGGCCTATCCTAGACAAACGGTATCTCTATTCTAATTGCACACTCTTAGTATTTTAGTTCATGGGTTGTTTTACCTCTGAGCAGCACTATTTTGCACACCATGGGCTAAATGGTCAGGTCACAAGGACCCCGAAGGCTCAGAGAAGGTTGGAGGAAGGGACCCACTGGAACAGCTGTTGGGAAACAGATGGTAGTCTCCCGTCAAGGCCATCCAATGTGTTCTTTAACGTGCACAGGGTATGGCTCTCCCGCACATGGGGCCACGGCTTAATGTCCCATCCGAAGGATGGTGGCCTTTCCAAGACCATTGGTGTCCGCTACTGACCGTGGGCAGGGCGAGTTTTGTGGGGATAAATTTCAACGCTGACCCAGCTGGGACTCGAACCTGGGAACTGCAGATTACGAGCCTGGCGCGCTACCGACTGAGCCACCCCGCCCCACACTCTTAGGGACAGATCGATGTTTTGGTAATAGGAAGTCAGATTAATTGTGCAATTACTTCTTTAATACCCTTTTTAAGAAGAAATGGAACCCAGGAAAAGTATCTCGGCGAAATATATCTGAATCTCGATTTTTGCAACAATATTTTTTCGGTATTTAAGAAAATGTAGAAATTAAAACATTCAACAACTTTTTTTTCGTTCGGCAAAAATCAATCAGAAATGGGAGAAAATTGAAATAATCTTTATGCAAATTGATGAAAAACAGAAAATGTTTTTTAATTTTAGTAAAATGGAAGAAAACGGTTGTTGCTTTCGTTTAGACCTGTTTTTAATAGTCCTTATCAATTATTTCTAACTGACATTGATGCTGGGAATGTTTCAATAATTCTTTAAATGCTGAAGATATATTGTTAATAATCGGGATTTAAATGGATGTGATTGAAATATTTTTAACTTCAATCATATCGCCCAAAATACTTATTTCATAAGTTGCTAAGCTTTGAATGTTTATTGACTATGATGTTTATAGCGCGCCAGGCTCGTAATCTGCAGTTTTCAGGTTCGAGTCCTAGCTGGATCAGCGTTGAGATTTATCTCCGCAAATTTCCCCACCCTGCCCACAGTCAGTAGGGGACATCGATGGGCTTGGAAAGGCAGCCGTCCGTCAGATGGGACGTTAAGCCGTAGTCCCGTGTGCGGGAGAGCCATACCCTGTGCACGTTAAAGAACACGCTGGATGGCCTTGACGGGAGGCTACCAGCTGTTCCAGTGGGTCCCCTCCCCCCAACCTTCTCTGAGTCTTCGGGGTCCATGTGATCTGGCCATTTAGCCCATGGTGTGCAAAAAAGTGCCGTTCAGTGGTAAAACAACCCAACCCATTATTATCCTAGACACATTTAACATAATTCACCTGCTCATAAGCCACGTATCGTCACCAAATAGTTCCAGGAACATGCCGACAAGTTTTCCTTGCTTTATTGACCTGAACAGTCCCCAGAACTAAACCCTATCGGGCATCTTTGGGATGAAGTAGTAAAGACTGTTCACAGCGAGACGTACCGCCGTCCAATTTGCAACACAATCATTTCCGCATGGTACAACATTCCTGCACAACGAACCCAGCATCTTGAAAGTCCCATGCCCTGACGAATTCGGGCTGTTCTGAAAGCCAAAGGAGGCAAAACATGCTTCTAGGTAAGCATATCAAATAAACTGGCATCTTGGTGTATATAGGACTAACTGCCCAGACCGGGGGGGGGGGGGGGGGGGGGGGGGGGGGGCTCAGTCGGCAGCTCACCAGACTCGTAATCTGTAATTCCCAGGTTCGAATTCCACCTACATGAGCGTTGAGAATTATCTCCGCAAAACTCCTCGCCCTGCCCTCGGTCAGTAGAGAACGCTGATGGGTACCGACAGCTGTACAGTGGGTTCTCTCCTGCCAACCTTTTCTGAGCCTCGGGTCCTTGTGACCTGGCCATTTAGCCTATTGTAGGCAAAAAAAAGTGTCGCTTAGAGGCTATCTTAACCACCTGTTCAGTGGATCCCCTTGCCAAACCAGAACCTCAGTGCGCATTAAAAAAAGTGCCGTTCAGTGCTTAAAAACAACCCACGGATAAAAAACTCAATATATTTCACAGTATTTCTCTTCGATTAGTCCTTAAACTGCACTATGCCTAATAATTGAATCAACTCACCAGTAAAAAAAAATCACTTGACATGTTTATTAAAGTGATTACTCATCGGATTCCTTTGAGTCAAAATCTACTTTAACGAAACAATCTTTCGTGTTCAAAATCACTCATTAATATGCATGTAATATATTTTCACCTCAGCCTAAGCAAGCAGCGGCTTGTTCTTTGGTTCTTGTGTATCTTGCATGATATTAGGTTCATTAAACGTGCTAATAAGCGCTTACACCACTAATGTTTCCAAAATTAATCCAGGCTCGATTAAACGAAATAAATTACCGACCTAAGCAACATGCTGCCATCAATTTATGAAAACACTTTAAAATCTTAGCACCAAGCGTTTATGGCTTATTTATCTGCTCTCGTTTGCGCAGTTTCTTATAAAGTAAGCGAAGTGTTATTTATGCACATCTAAAAGATCTAAAAGTTCATATTGTGTAACATTATTATATATTTTCATTTATTATATCACACTTATTCAATAAATAAGAATAGTTTGGACTCTCAAACAACATTTGTTGCTTTTTTATTCCTGAAATTATATTTTGCTTCAAAAATTTTATTTTTTAATTTTTCGTCGGCTAACATATTACCTTTTTATTTTTACATTCGAAATAGGGGCGGGGATGACTCAGTCGCTAACGCGCCAGGCTCGTAATCTGTAGTTCCCAGGTTTGAGTCCCAGCTGGGTCAGCGTCGAGATTTATCTCCGCAAAATTCCCCGCCCTGCCCACGGTCAGTAGGGGACACCGATGGGCTTGGAAAGGCCGCCGTCCGTCGGATGGGACGTTTAGCCGTGGCCCCGTGTGCGGGAAAGTCATACCCTGTGCACGTTAAAGAACACGCTGGATGGCCTTGACGGGAGTCTACCATCTGTCTCCCAACAGCTTGTTCCCAGTGGGTCCCCTGTCACAACCTTCTCTGAGCCTTCGGGGTCCATGTGACCTGGCCATTTAGCCCATGGTGTGCAAAAAAGTGCCGTTCAGAGGTAAAACAACCCAACCCTCGAAATAGCGCATAGGTGACTGTATAGGCCTAAGTTTTCCTTAAAGCTGCTGGTTTCATTCATTTACGACTAAATTTGTTACTTCACTGAAAGTATTTTACTTTAACTGGGAATTGGTGACTAAATCCTCTTTTAAACATTGGACCACTGAAGATCTTTTACAGAAAAGAATCGGGGCGGGGGTGGCTCAGTCTGTAGCGCGCCAGGCTCGTAATCTGTAGTTCCCAGGTTCGAGTCCCAGCTGGGTTAGTGTTGAGATTTATCTCCGCAAAATTTCCCGCCCTGCCCACGGTCAGTAGGGGACACCGATGGGCTTGGAAAGGCCGAAGTCCGTCGGATGGGGCGTTAAGCCGTGGCCCCGTGTGCGGGAGAGCCATACCCTGTGCACGTTAAAGAACACGCTGGATGGCCTTGACGGGAGGCTACCATCTGTCTCCCAACAGCTGTTCCAGTGGGTCCCCTCCCCCAACCTTCTCTGAGCCTTCGGAGTCCATGTGATCTGGCCATTTAGTCCATGGTGTGCAAAAAAGTGCCGCTCAGAGGTAAAACAACCCAACCCATCTCAAAATTTGACGCTATATTTTGTCGTCGCTCGGATTGCTTATCGTGCATAGCTGAATGGTATTGCACGGTACTTATGGGTTGTTTTACCTCTGAGCGGCACTTTTTCCACACCATGGGCTAAATGGCCAGGTCACATGGACCCCGAAGGCTCAGAGAAGGTTGGGGGAGGGGACCCACTGGAACAGCTGTTGGGAGACAGATGGTGGCCTCCCGTCAAGGCCATCCAGCGTGTTCTTTAACTTGCACAGGGTATGGATCTCCCACACACCGATCACGGCTTAACGTCCCATCAGACGGACGGCGGCCTTTCCAAGCCCATCGGTGCCCCCTACTGACCGTGGGCAGGGCGGGGAAATTTTGCGGAGAAAAATCTCAACGCTGACCCAGCTGGGACTCGAACCTGGGAACTACAGATTACGATCCTGGCGCGCTACCGACTGAGCCCCCCCCGCCCCCCGGTACTTATGGATTCCGGAAAAGGATAGAGTAAAATTTGATGCAGATTTCAATGTTCATGACTGGAAGCACTTTTGAAAACAGCTAAAAAAAGGAAAAGTATATTATTAGGGCTTTTTAAAAAATATATATATAATTTCACTTTGTTGTCTGTCCGTTTGTAGACTCCAACTTTTTTTGTTTATAGAGATAAATAAAAAATTCTTTTTCTGTTAGATAGGAATTAATGATATATTACGATTTACATTTTTCGAATATCCCAAAAGTTATAACTGCGCCCTCTAACGGTGGAAAAAGTTGAAAATCACAAATATCAAACGAATATTACAAAAGATGTAGTTATGTTAGAAGTTTAAAATTTTGGTGTTGAAATGTGAACGTTACGAAGTTACTATTGGCGACAATCACTTGACCCTTTAGACCCAGGGGGGGAGGTGAATGCAACTTTTTTTTTTGCTTTAACAGAAAAGTTTGTTTTTGGAGATAAATTAAAAATTCTTTTTGGGTTGGACAGGTATTGATGAAATATTACAATTTGCATTTACGAACTTCCCAAAAGCTATAATTGCGCCCTCTAACGGTGGAAAAACTAGAAAAATCCCAAAAATTTGCAATGAATATTGCAAACGATGTAGTTATCGTAGAAATTTGAAATTTTAGTCGTGGAATATGGAAGTCTTGAAAATTCCATTGACAACAATGAATTGATCCTAGGCCCAAGGTAGGTAAGAAACGGAACAGTTGTATTTTAAGAAATAATTGGAAATCTCTTTTTTTAGTTGGTTACTAATGAAATGTAGTTGGCATTTTCAAAGGTAGTTTTAATTTATATCATCAATCATGTTTATGGTAGAAATTTCGGCGTGTAGAGTTCTGTTATGGTAGAAATTCCACTGACATCAATTATTTGCCCACTATTTTCAGAAGAGCGGGAGAAAGCAACTTTTTAAGTTTAAGAACTAAAAGACAAATACTTTTTACATTTTATAATTACTAATGAAATACTACTATGTGCATTTCCCCCATCATACGTTAAAAATAAATAAATAACCCCTCAAGCAGCTGCTTGTACAGATGTCTGACAGGAGCCTGTCGGTTTATACACCATAGTAGAAGGTGCATGAGGATGGCGGGACCTCAGCAAAAAAATAACACGAACATCCATAATTAAAACTTTTAAGGAGTGAAGAAGTAGGCAAAAGAAGAACGTCATTCACTTTGAAAATGAGATTCCCATATGCGCCAGAGGCGATATGCGTTCTTCTAGTTATTTTACACTTTCAGTACCCTCTGATAGTGGAAATTCGAACTACTGTATAATTGAGAAAATAAACTATTAATATTTTATTAGTACCTGTAATGGGCAAAATAGTTTTTCATTTATCTCTTAAAGCAGAAAACTTGCATTTTAACAATGAGACAAATCATTACAATTAGGGTAAACCACTTGATCATTACACTCTATGACCAAAAATTTAAGTTTCTAGCAAAAATAGATCGTTTTCAATATTTATTTAAAAATTTGGTATTATCCAGCTTTTTCTCCGCCACTAAAGGTCGCCTTTCGAATTTTTATTTACCGCCTTTAGCACTCTCGAACACTAGAAATTCCAACTGATGGGTATTCGAAAAATGTAAATATTAATATTTTTATGGAATTTTTTTGCCGACATACAGGATTAGAACCAGCATCTCTCCAGAAACGTGCCAGAGTATTCTAACTTGTTGAACTAACGCCGTCTGTTTTCACAAAAAACATTTATTGATTTATAGACATTTAAACGTCTTCAGGTAACGCCGAGATTATCCAATATCGTTTAAATCATTAATTACGCTAGGGTGATGCGACTTCATTATTTATATCAATCTTACTCAGAGCACTAAAAAAGAAATAGTTGCCACCCGAGATCATAGATGTCATATGGAGACGCCCAAAATTCACGGGAAGAGTGATATTCATTATTAGTGGAAAAAAGACAGATGGCATTAGTTCAACAGGTTAGAATACTCTGGCATATTTCTGAAGAGATGCGGATTCGAATCCCGTATGTCGATGAAATTTTTTCCACAAAAACATTTATTGATTTATAGAAGTTTAAACGTCTACAGGTAACACTGAGATTATCAAAATTGTTAAAATTATTAATATTTTGTTAGTGCCTGTAAAACAATATATATATAGTTTCGTTTATCTCTTTAAGAAAAAGTTTCATTTTCGGATCCCCTTTTGGCTAAGACGGCAAAGCCTTGTTGCCATTGTAAACCTTCTGACCATAACACTCTACTACCAAAATTTCAGATTTCCAGTGTAAATAGTTTGTTTGCAATATTCGTTTAAAATTTTAGGGCTTTTCCGTCTTTTCGCACCGCTACAGGACGCTTTTAAAGTTATTGAAGTTTTTCAAAATTGTGAATAGCAATATTTGTTCGACACCTATCCGACCCAAAAAGAATTTTTCATTTAGTTCTAAAAGTAAAAAAATTGATAAAAGTGAACTTTGTCTATAGACGGAAAGACAGACGGACAGACATACGAACAAATATTGGCATAGGCAGACGACAAAGTGAAAACATTGACTCGTTTTTCAAACGAAACTTACGAGAAATTATTTGTTGGTTTTCAGTTAGCTCATTTCACTTTTGCAGCCGATTGCCGTCTTCTGATGGAGTTTCTCGGAAAAAAATATTCCTTGATTTATTTCTTTGAGTGAAAGTTTTGCACCCAAATGCAGCGCAGTGAGGCATTTATAAAATATGACAGCTTTTATAGACAAAAAAAGTGGTAGAAATGCATAAAACTGTAACAACTGAAAAGTTTTAACTTGGTACATACACTAACTCATAGGTTTTCGTCTCATGGTACGACAAAACATGGCGCCCATAAACCACGTGACTCAGTCAACCAATGGCAGTGAATCACCGAGATGGCCAGCCTCTAACTATACAGGTGGACCAGATGATAAAGGGGCCAAGGTCCCTTTTACAAAATGGTCCAGTTTTTAAAGAAGGATGTTAGACTCTAACTATACAGGACCTCTATCATTAACGGTTTAATAGCGCCCTCTGGAGGTGAAAAATAAGCTGGAATAACCAAACTTTAATATTGCAAACGATCTATTTTTTAAAGAAATTTTGGTTGAGGAGTGTGAAAGTCAAAATTTCCTTACTAAAAGCAAAGATTATCCCTCTTAATCCCAGAAGGGTGAGAATGATAAACCAAATTTTAAGATGCAAATAAAAGATTCTTTTTTGTGTTTCATCGTCCCATGGCCGAGTGGTTAGTGCGCTTGGCTACTGATCTAAGGGACCTGGGTTCGAGCCTTGGATATATATGTGTCGTTTTTCTGCTGAGTTCCTGCCATCCTCACAGACCTTCTAGTCTGTCATATAAACTGACAAGCTCCTGTCAGACCTCTGTGGCAAGCAGCTGCTTGAGGAGTATTTATTTATTATTATTATTAATGATAATAAAAAAAATATTTGGATATTACCAATCATCCAGTAGTTCGAATTTTCGCTGCTAGAGGGCGCAAAAGTTAGTAAATGAAAAACTATTCATCCCACATTCTTCAGAAGCGATCTGTGTTCTAGTTCATACTAACCTCACTTATGCTGCATATATAGCTCCCTCTTCTGAGCATAACAGACGCCATCAGTTTTCTAACACACAACTATTAACTGCTTTAAACGTGCATATCTCTCTTGCGCAGTGAAACGTAGAATGCTCTTGAAAAGTGTTTTATGCCTTTCTTTAAGGAGAGAAGTTATGATATTGATAGGAGAATCCATACCAAAATAGGTGGTAGCTCTGTCGTGCATGAAACGTGAAATGTTTACCGTAGACGGGGGAGAAACGGGCAAAGAAGTCGACAAATAGCTCTGAAAGTGAAATTCCTTCAGTTTATGTTTTCTCCTATATTGCGCGCGCACACCTTTACGGCCAGACCTTCGAAATCGTTTTCTGGCACTCTCTCGTATATCATCTGTAGCGACGTTTCTAGAAGGTGGTAAGGGAGTATTCAAAGCTTGTTTCTATGCAACAATCTATAGACCTATGAATTTTTAGGAAAAGGGTAAAACACTAGATATGAAACGAATGTTTGTTTTTTCTTCGGAAAAAAAGAATCATACAGCTTTGGAAAACGGCGTCATGATTTAGAATCTCTTCAACCCATTGGCAAATCCTGGCGGTGCAGAAAATTGAAAGTTGAGCTTTTTTTTTTTTACATTTTCGAAAAAATATGCTGATCTTACCTACCTCAGGTGAAATAGTTTGGATCAGTCACTGTCCTGAATTTATCGAGAGTGAGTAACAGTGGTCAGTATCGTGACAGGCCCGTAATCTAGGTTTTCTGGCTCTGCAAAGCTCCCCGTCCTGCCCACGGGCAGTATGGGATACTTATTGTGGGCAGGAATATTGATAGACTTGGAAAGGATTACGTCCGTCGAATGGGACGTTAAGTCGTGGCCCCATGTGCGAGGAGCCATACCCTGTGCACGATAAAGAACACGTTGGATAACCTTGACCGGGAGCTACCATCTGTCTCCTAACATCTGTCCAGTGGATCTCCTCCCCCCAACCATCTCTGAGCCATTGGGGTCCTTGTGACCTGGCCATTTAACCTATTGTGTTCAAAAAGGTTCCACTCAGAGATGAAACAACCTAACTTAGGTTTTCTGGAACGGAGAGTAGGTAACGTCCAAGGCTCGTAATCCATACTCCCATGTTCCAAGTTACAACTGCGCGTTCAGATATATTTCCACTAAACACAACCCTGCCTTCAGTCAAAAAGGACACCGATGAACTTGGAAAGTCCTCGGTCTGTCGGATGGAACGTTAAGTTGTAGCTCCGTGTGCAAAAGAGCCATACCCTGTGATGTTAAAGTACACCTTGAATGGCTTAACGGGAGGCTACCATCTGTCTTCTAACAGCTGCAGTTGGAGTCAAGTAGCTCCCCTTCACCAACTTCTACGATCCCTTGGAGTCCTTGTGACAAGTCCCAGCTGGGTCAGCGTTGAGATTTATCTCCGCAAAATTTCACCACTCAGCCCACGGTCAGTAGGGGACACCGATGGGCTTGAAAAGGCCGCCGTCCGTCGGATGGGACGTTAAGCCGTGGCCCCGTGTGCGGGAGAGCCATACCCTGTGCACGTTAAAGAGCACGCTGGATGGCCTTGACGGGAGGCTACCATCTGTCTCCCAACAGCTGTTCCAGTGGGTCCCCTCCCCCAACCTTCTCTGAGCCTTCGGAGTCCTTGTGGCCATTTAGCCCATGGTGTGCAAAAAAGTGCCGCTCAGAGGTAAAATAATCCAATCCAATACAATCCTTGTGACATGGGACGGGAGTGACTCAGTCGATAGCGTGCCAAGCTCGTAATCTGCAGTTCTCAGGTTCGAGTCCCGGCTGGGCCAGCATTGAAATTTATCTCCGCACAACTCCCTGCTCTGTTCACCGTCAGTAAAGGACACCGATGGCTTTGAAAGGCCCCCATCCATCGGATGGACGTTAATCCGTGGCTCCGTGTGCAGTGTGCCATACACTGTGCACCTTAAATAATATACTGCATGGCCTTGACGGGAGACTACCATCTGTCACCCAATAGCTGTTAAAATGGATCCCCTTCCCCAAACTTCTCTAAGCCTTCGGGGTCCTTTCGACCTGGCTATTTAGCCCATTGTGTGCAAAAAAGTATCATTAAGGGGTAAAACAACAAAACTCTGGATCGAATCTTAATTGTGCCAACATTGAGATTTCTTCCATTTGCCTGCATTCTGTCCTCGGTGAAAAATGCGGACTTCTGTCTATTTCTTGGATCATCGAAATATGACTCTGTTTGCAAGAAAGGTTTACCATTACAACACACACTGGATGACTTTGAAGGGACGCTCTCGTCAGCATCTAACAGTGGTTGGTACCAATGGGTTGGTTTATTGTGTTACTCTGAGCTGAGCAACAGGTTTCTTCACACAATGGACGTAAATGGCCGAGACACAAAGATTCCAAGAGCGCAGAGAATTTTTATTCAACCGGACAACTATTATGAAACTTGTGATCCTTCTAGCATGTTTTGTACATGGGTTGGGTTGTTTTACTTCTGACATGAGGTAGGGTTTTTTTTCCTGTTTTATGCACTAAAAAAGGTCCATACATCACAGTGTATGACACTTCTTTTGCACACATTGGGCTAAATGGCCAAGTCAAGGACCCCGAAGGCTCAGAGAACGTAGGAGGAGGGGACCCACTGGAACAGCTGTTGGGAGGCAGATAGTAACCTCCAGTCAAGGCCATCCAGCGTGTTCTTTAACGTGCACAAGGTATGTCTCTCCCGCACACGGAGACACGACTTAAAGTTCCATCCGAAGAACGGCGTCCTTTCCAAGCCTGTCAGCGTTCCCTACTAACCGAGGGCGGGAAGTTTTGCGGAGATAAATTTCAACGCTTGCCCAGCTGAGACTCGAACCTGGGAACTGCAGATTACGAGCTTTGTGCGCTACTGACTGAGCCACTCCCGCCCCATTTATGCATGGGACCACGACTTAGTGGCCCATCTGACGAACGGTGATCTTTCGATGTTATTAGATATCCCCTTTCTCATCGAGGGCAGAAGTGTGATAGTAATAGAAAATCTTAGCTTAAACACAGTGAGAACTCAAACCTGGGGGTATCACTTTACGAAACTTAGTCTATATCGAATGAGTACCTCTCACCAACTTTCAGTTTCCTCCAGTGAGTCTCTTTTCCTATTCTGAACTTTAGTGTTATTATGATATGATAAATACAGCCTATTCTCTAATAGTTTCTCTAAGGGAACCAAAGACACTACTTTTACCTTGTGTAGAATTAAATATTTTTCATAAGATAAAAAAAAAAGAATATCTTCTGAGAAAAGTGAGACCTTAAACAGAAACATCCCAGTGACCTTAACAAACATTCCCATTCCTTTTCGGAGATCCGATCCCTGATTCCTCTATTCATTGGGGCGGGGGTGGCTCAGTCGGTAGCGCGCCAGGCTCGTAATCTGTAGTTCCCAGGTTCGAGTCCCAGCTGGGTGAGCGTTGAGATTTATCTCCGCAAAATTTCCCCGCCCTGCCCACGGTCAGTAGGGGACACCGATGGGCTTGAAAAGGCCGCCGTCCGTCGGATGGGACGTTAAGCCGTGGCCCCGTGTGTGGGAGAGCCATACCCTGTGCACGTTAAAGAACACGCTGGATGGCCTTGACGGGAGGCTACCATCTGTCTCCCAACAGCTGTTCCAGTGGGTCCCCTCCCCCAACCTTCTCTGAGCCTTCGGGGTCCTTGTGGCCTGGCCATTTAGCCCATGGTGTGCAAAAGAGTGCCGCTCAGAGGTAAAACAACCCAACCTCTATTCATCAGCCAAAGCGCTAACCTATCGGCCACTATTGTAGAAACAAAACTTTAGTTACCGAACAACCAACAATATTTTTTTCAGCTTTTGGATTCAGATCAACGATTCGTGAGAAGACAGATGTTCTGTAAGGTCGGAAAGGGATAATGAGGTCGCTAGTTGACCACGACAACACTCTGTTACCTCGTCTGACATCCATCTCCTTAAGATTGCCTCTCTGCTTCTTCTGTAGTGTTATCTGGTGCTGTGGCGCATCCTGCAACTGACACGGCACAAGTTAAGCCCATCGTTAGGAGAGGAGTCCTTCAGAGAGGAAAAAGAGCCCGTCGTTGAAACCAGACAGATGTCACACACTTTACGTTAGATTATTTGTATCTGTAGAATATATGGAGTGATATTGGGTGAGATGTTACTTGTTGTGTCGCTTCGAGGGTTATTTGGAGCGAAATCTGAAAAAAAATATATCCCTAGCTCTTGAAAAATACAAACAAAACCTGTGTTTATGAGAAATACAGTTAGTTATTAGCTAACATGAAATAGAAATTATCTGGTGTTGAGAAAAATAATAGGTATTTACTACGGAAGTAAAATATAGAAATTTGGATTACGATTTTCATGATAACTAGTTTTTTGTTGAAACATTCACTAAATATTTTATTGGGGTTATAGGGGATTTAATAAAATGATCATATTAAATGAAACGTAGGTTAGATTTGGATTCCACATTGAGGTCATTTTTTCTTGATTGTGTAACCGAAAATGAAATGAAACAGACAATAAATTCAAAAGACTTCCGGAAATAATTATTTATAGCTATATATTTTTTAAAATATATGTCAGTGTGTTTCAAATATTTCTGTCATCTAATAAATTAATCTGCATGAGAGGGCTGTTTTCCAAAATGTTGGAAAAGGCTACCGTAATTCCAGTTTATAAAAGAGGTGATCGAAAATATTTTGGCAACTACAGACCAATTTCATAATTTCAAACGTATCGAAAACTTTTAAAAAAATTATGAAAATAAAAATGATAATGTTCCATATAAAGATAGACTTTTCGCTGATAGTCAATTTGGATTTAGGGAGAAAAGGAATGCAGAGGAGGCTATTTTTAAACTAGCTTCAACAGTTACTAATAAAGAAATAAATGAAAACCTTAAAGTAACTTTATATACAGTGTGAATCTGAAAAAGTGGGCAAAACTTTACGGGGTGGTAGAACGCAGCTATACGAGCAATATTCGTCATAGAATGTATGGTCGGAACGCAAGCGGTGAGAAGTTAAAAGGTAGTTTTCCACTGTCACATTTAAAGAATGAACACAAGAAGGAGAGGAGATACTCTGTGCCTCACTTGCATTCCCGTCCGCTGCACAGTACACAAAGTGCATATCCGCCATTTCGTGGTTAGTATAACCAGCCATCCTCTCGGCAATCCACGGTAGAAATGCCGTTGGGTGCGAGGACCGACCCTTTTATACCATTTCCAACGCCACCTAGCGGCTCGCCGTTTGCGTTCCGACCATACTTTCTATGACGAATATTGCTCGTATAGCTGCGTTCTACCACCCCGTAAAGTTTTGCCCACTTTTTCAGATTCACCCTGTATACACCGAAGAGATAAACTTTTATGGCCAGAGCATCTTTATGCAAATCAAAGCAACTGCAGGTAAACGAGGCGCGTGTGAAGATCATGAAACTCTATAAATAACACCTGATACTGAGCTCTGTTAGTGTTATTCTTGTTCTTCAGATGGGAAAGGCAGCGGACTTAAGTGGGTTTGATAAAGGCCAAATTGTAATTGCCAGACGACTGGGTCAGAGCATTTCCGAGACGGTAAGGCTTATGGAGTGCTCACGGCCAGTTGTGAGTGGCAAGGCTTATGGGGTGCTCACGGTCAGCCGTGAGAAAAGTGGTCCGAGGAGGGAAACACCACGAACCGCCGGCAAGGTGTGGGCCGACCACGGCTCATCGATGCTAGAGGGGAGCGAAGGCTATCCCGTATGGTATGAGCCAACAGAAAAAATTCTGTGGCGCAACTCGCACGTAATTTGAATGCTGGTGATGGGAACAATGTGTCACAACACACAGTACATCGAAACCTGCTGAAAATGGGGCTGCGTAGCAGCAGCCACTCCGAGTGCTCATGCTAACCTCGGCTCACTGTCGAAAGCACTTACAATGGGCACAGACTCGTATATTGAGTTCCCAGGTTCGAATCCGAACTGTGCAGTGTCCAGTGGGTAGACTTTCTTCAACCTTCTTTCAGCTCCTGGGGTCCTTGTAACCTGGTCGTTTGGCCCAGTATGTGCGAAAAAGTGCCACTCAGCGGTAAAGCAATCCACCATTTCAGCTAAGACTGAGAATAACACCCAGACTTAACTGAAATCTATTAACATATGTTGCATAACCTAATCCCACGATTTGATTCAAGAAGCGAAAAAAAATTCTCAGACTTTGCTTAGCATCTGGTTACACTTTGGATGTTACAATTGTTTATTATCTATGCATTGCTAATAAAAGGGAGAGAATTTATAAAATGATTTTTTGCAGAATGAAAATTAAAAATTGTTTATTATAAACTCATATTATTAAAGATAGAAATTTTGGAAAAAATATATTAAAATAAGATACTTTTTACTTATGGATTAACTTCATAACAACACGGTTTATCCACAAACTGATACTTTATCCACATATAAACGACTGAGTTCATCGGTTAAATTTACAATATTTACTGGAAGCTGGATAAATCGAATAATTTTGGTTACGTAAAAATTTCATAAAGGAACTCGAAATAAATTTATTCTGATTATCTGATGTTGATAGAAAATAGCATAAATAAAGGTTGATTAATAAGTGTAGCGTTCAATGCTCCTGTAAATCTGGCTCATGACAATCCTCTGGAAGCTTGCAAGCAGTGATCTCTACAGGGGTTACCGAATTTTTGTACCAGTGATAACGTTTAAGAATTTTATTCATTTTCATTGCATCTTTTAAACTAACTCCTTCACGAATAGCATCTTTCTCGTAGAAGAAAATAGATGTTGTTTGCAGGAAATTCTAAATAAAAAAAATATAAAATAGCTGGTGGGAAATGTTGATGCAATTCTGATGGTTTGAAAGTGTTGGGTGAGGTTATCCTAGTGGCCGAGCTCCTAACGTTCTTTTTTGCCAAAGAGATCTAATACTGAGCCCATGATAAAGCATGGGTGTTTCTTATCGATTTTTTGGTGCTGATGTATTGCCCCTTCCTTCCTCACAGACCCTTCAGTATAGGGTATTACAGTATACAGACAGGCTTCTGTCAGACCTCTGTGGCAAGAGTTTTTTCAGAAGAAATTTATTTCCGATTTTTTTTCTGGACCATCTCAAACCAATAACTTATGTCTTTTAGGTCTTTATTACATCTGTTAAAAACTGTAATTCCTAGAGAAAATTTTAATTTCATCTTGAAGGTTAATAACTTGTATATTTCCAATATTAACTTCTCTAGTCTTCGAGTAAAAGATCCCCAAATATGCATCTCGAAATTATTCAATTCTAACTCAGGTATGGCGAACTTTTATGGGCTCCCGTGCTAAAATTACAAAAATAAAAGAACATTTCTTAGCTCTCTTTCCAGCGTTACGAAGATACTTTAAAACGTCATTTATGCTAGCTAAGGTTACCTATCTTTTATCATAAAAAACAAATTGGTAAACAAAATGTTAAGTATATAAATGTAAGGATCCAAAAGGCCAATTTTTGGATTCCGCCCATTATAGGAATGAAAATTAAAAAATAAAGAGTCATGCACCATAACCAAAATCATTCAAACCCAAAAACACACGCCAGCTTCCACTTACTATGCTCAGCTCATCAGGGGCGGGGGTGGCTCAGTCGGTAGAGCTCCAGGCTCGTAATCTGCAGTTCCCAGGTTCGAGTCCCAACTGGGTAAGCGTTGAGATTTATCTCCGCAAAACTCCCCGCCCTGCCCACGGTCAGTAGGGATCACCAATGGACTTGACGGGAGGCTACCATCTGTCTCCCAACACTTTTCCAGTGGGTCTCCTCCCCCAACCTTCTCTGAACCTTCGGGGTCCATGTGACCTGGCCATTTGGCCCACTGTGTTCAAAAAAGTGCCGCTCAGAGGTAAAATAGCACAGCTTAGTTCATCACTGACGCCACCGTGACCAGAATGAATTGAATTTTCATTGGCTGAGGGACTGAAATAGATCTCTCAGAAGTAGCGGCAAACTGAAACCATAACTAATTTTTAAAATATAGGGAAGTGCTTTTAAGGAAATCAGTTTAATACATATTACATTTCGTGCGTATTTTTTATATGAGTATATTTTTCAATGTGTAATCAGTTATTTGACGATATCTTTGTAGCATACAGTAGCACAACTGAAATACTAATTATAGCAACCTAATCGCTACAGTTGTTATTGAAAAATATATATTGAATTCTATGGCTATTCACTAGCCATAGACATGTATTCCTTTTTAATCCTCGATGGCGTGCCAGCAAAAATCATCTCGCATGCCATAGGTTCACCATCCCTGTTCTACTTTATTCCGAAATTGTTCATTTGTTATTTGAAATTTTCTCACCATTCTAGTTCGTTTTGGGAAGTTTTACCTCTTAACCGGGCTCGTAATCTGCTGTTCCCAGGTTCGAGTCCCAGCTGGGCCAGCTTTGAGGTTTATATCTCCTCCAAATTCCCCGCCCTGCCCAGGGCGGGGAATTTGGCTGCTGTCAGTAGGGGATACCAGTGGGTTTGGAAAGGCCGCCGCCTTTCTGATGATAGGGTAAACCGTGGTCCGGTGTGCGGAAGATCTATACTTTGTGCACTTTAAAGAACACGCTGAATGACCTTTGACGGAAGGTTAGCATCTGTCTCCTATCAGCTGTCTAGTGGATCCCCTTCCCTAAACCCTCTCTGAGCCCTTTGGGGTCTTGTAACCTGGCCATTTAGGTCATTGTGTGCAAAAAAGTGCCGCTCAGAGGTAAAACAACCCAAGCCCAACTTTATAATGATTTTTTCCTCTAATAAATTATGCATAATATTTACCCAGCAGAATATACGTCATCTGTAATCTACCAATTGAATTATCATAAAGAAGAATATATATTATCATGGCGAATTGTTCAATTTCTACTGAGGTGATTTTCGATGATAAGAACTCTATCCACACTCCTGAGTTAGGTTCACATAAAAAAAGCAATTCGCACAAGACCTCTCCTGGTATCAACTGCCAACGAAAAATAAACTACACTCCCAAGTCTCACGAACTTGTTCACCAATGGCAGCGCACGTCGATCGACAAGCTTTTTCTTACTCAGACCTAAACCTTAATCCCCTACGACGAGAGCAACGAACTCTTAGAAGTGCTCAACCGATTCCCCATCACTATCCCTGATAAATTTTTAAAGAACAACAGTTCCCCGTCTCTCCACCTCTCACAAAGGAATTTCTGCCGACCTAAGATCACCACTAGCAACAAGCCGAAACATCTCAGTGCTTCTTGTAGTTTCATCCCCCCCAATTCCGCTCCCCTTAAGGACACCATGGCACAGAGAGCGGCGGGAAACAACTGTCTCGTGTGATTATTATTACATCAAAGTGTGACGCTCTCAGGCGGCTTCTTCTGATCAGGAAAGATGTTGTTCTCCATCGTCGATCCCGCCGAAAGATTAGCGGAGCACCTACCATTAGCTTGATTGAACCGAAGGTTTGGGAGGAAGTGACGACGGAGGTGGGCCCTTCCGTCTCATTCATCAGTCATTTTGCCGCAGGATGACATCCTCTTTCCTCCGTGTCTTTATTCTTCTGTCTCATCTTAAATCACTTTTTTTTTCGCTTTCTACTTTAGCGCGAAAAGTGTCAAAAAGATGACGGCAACAGATGTCAGAAAAATTACATTCAAAAATGTTGTATGGAGCGCCTCAGCTGGTAGAATGCCAAAGCTTCTAAGTTGAGGCTTTCAAGTTTCAGACCCAATTGTGCAGGTTCGAGATTAACTCCCTCTCTTTGCTTGTCACGCTTTGTAAGAGAGTAAATTGATGAGGGTTGTTATCTATTGCTTCGGAGTTAGGCTATATAGGAGAACCATACCCTATGAACGTGAGCTCAGCCGATAGCATGCCAGGCTCGTAATTTACAGTTCCCAGGCTCGAGTCACAGCTATGCCATCTTTGAGATTTATCTCCGCTGATCCCGCCCAGCTTTTACGGAAGATAAAAAATAATGCACCTACACTCAGTAGGCACCTTATTAGGAATAGTTGAGTTATCTCAATAAAAAAAGTAAGATTTAGAGTTCAGTACCTTCGGAAGAAGCTGGGCGGGGAATGACTGAGTCGGTTACGTGGCAGGCTCGTCACATATTCATATTCATATATACCAGGTTCGGGTTCCTACTGTGTCAGTGTTGAGATTTATTTCCCCCTGTCCTCGGTCAGGGGTGGCTCAGTCAGTAGCACGCCAGGCTCATAATCAGCAGTTCCTAAGTTCGAGTCCAGCTATGCCAACGTTGAGCTTTATCTCCATAAAACTTCCCGCCCTCGGTTAGTAAGAGACGCCGATGGGGTTGGAAAGCCGGCCGATCCTCGGTTGAAATGTTAAATAGTGCCACGTGTGCCGGAGAGCCAAACCCTGTGCACGTTAAAGAACAACTGAATGGCCTTTACGGGTTGGGTTGTTTTACCTCTGAGCTGCACTTTTTTGCACACCATGGCCTTCACGGGAGGCTACCATCTGTCTCCTCCTCCAACTTTCTATGAGGCCTCGGGGTCCTTTGACCTTACCATTTAATCCATTGTATGCAAAAAAGTGCCGCTCAGAGGTAGAACGACCTAACCCAAGCCCTCGGTGAGAAAGGGAACATCTATGGACTTGGAAAGGTCGTCGCATAAATCTTTAATCCACGTCTCTGTATGCTGGAGAATCATACCCTGTGTTCGTTAAAGAACATGCAGGATGTCCTTGACCTGACTCTCATAATACCTGTTCATTGGGTCACTTTTTTCTATCCAAATCGGAATCTTTGAAGACCTCGAGATCTGTCCATTTAGCCCACTGTGGACAAAAGTGTCGCTCAGAGCAGGTCCGGATTTCCCATTACGCACTAGCTTAGGTTCACCACCATTTAAATGCTACTATTTGCTTATTTAAGTAAAAATAAAATTGTGCGTGTTTTATTTTAACTAGTACTAAGAATTAATGGAGAGCGAATACTATTTCTCTCCTGACAATCAATCGAATGCGAACTTTTAAAAATATATCGATTGTGAGCAGTACACTATATCACCTAACGTATTGGGATACTTTCATGTTACTTGAATGCAAAATCACATTGAAAGATCCCTAACTCTGAAAATAAACTATTTTACAGAAAAATGTTGTAAGAGATAAGTTTTACACCTCAAATTTATCCAAATTTCGATTTTTAGAAAATACTCGTTTAATATTTAAAGAGTTATTGAAACTGAAATATTTGACAGCATATGCTGCTGTTAATGCTTATCATTAAATGATGTTTCAAAATTAATGAGTAATATTTTTTACTTTGTAATCTTCTAAAATAACATTATTTCAGTAAACTATTTGTTACAACTTCAAGAAAAATTATCGAGTAGCAAAACTGATTTTAAAATACTTCAGTTTGCAGAATTCTTTAAATAGTAAACAGATATTGCTCAAAATCTAGATTTGGGGTGATTTTTTCCATTTGACATGACATTTTGCTACAAAAATACTTAATTCAAAGTTAAGAATTCGCACAATATGAAAGTACCTCGAATTTTTGATAATTTAGCGCAATTTGTTCATTTCTCTCCCCCCCCCCAAAAAAAAGTAGTAAAAATGTTTAAATGAATAATTTGATTTTTAAGTATTACTGTATATTGATTAATATATATGCTATATAATATTACTGTATATTACTAATATTACTGCATATTGAATATATGCTATGCATAATATTAGTTTATTGCATATTAACAAACCTTTATTATTTATCATTATGTCTTCCATTTCGATTTCATTATTTCCTTTTTTCACGATTTTAAAAATGAAAATATAAAAATTTATAAGAAACTGAAAAAAAAATTACTGTACATAAGGGCATATTACCATTTCTTGTGCCTAGGTAGCGCGTGAGGTGTGAATCCAGCCCTGGATCCGAGGTAAAACAACAATCCCCTTATGTTTTAATGCGCCTCTTATTCGCGATGTTGAACGAATGCACTGCGACTTCTGATAAGCCGCGAGATTCATATATTTCAGTTCATTTAATCCTGAGTTAAAATGAACTGAAACCGGTACTCTGTCAATTAATAAATCTCAGTATTCAATAAAATAATACGTAAATAATAATGCATAATGCATAAATACATGGAAACAAATATGCAAAAATAAGTTGGGTTGTTTTACCTCTGAGCGGCACTTTTTTGCACACCATGGGCTAAATGGCCAGGTCACATGGACTCCGAAGGCTCAGAGAAGGTTGGTGGAGGGAACCCACTGGAACAGCTGTTGGGAGACAGATGGTAGCCTCCCGTCAAGGCGTGTTCTTTAACGTGCACAGGCTCTTCCGCACACGGAAATGGCTCTCCCGCACACGGAAATGGCTCTCCCGCACACGGAACCACGGCTAAACCTCCCATCCTACGGGCGGTGGTATTTCCAAGTCCATCGGTGTCTCCTACTGATCGTGGGCAGGGCGGGGAATTTTGCGGAGATAAATCTCAACGCTGACTCAGCTGGAACTCGAACCTGGGAACTACAGATTACGAGTCTGGCGCGCTACCGACTGAACCACCCCCGCCCCATGCAAAAATAAATGAAAAGAAAGGAAATAATAATAGGTTTCCAATCTTGAAACCAAGGGGCATACCATTTGCCCTTCCAGGAATCAAAACCAACTACTGAACACTTTCTAGTGGCTGTGGCTATATTATGGTATGACTTAAAACTAGAGAGAAACAGATCAACGCTAGCTATCATTTTACGCAATCTTCCAAATTCTGAATATTAAAACATATTTCTTTAGATCCTTTTTTAAACAATGAGACTTTTTTTTCCGTCCTTGAATTATAATCAAGTAAATTAAAAGAAAATTGCTGCGACATAAAGGAAACGATGCTTCATAATACTTTTATAAGGAAAAGGCACCACAAACATTAATCCAACTCTTCTTGATGCATAAGGTAAAATTAAATGTAAAATCCATTATTTATTAATAAACAGAAGTAACAGAATCTTATAAAAATAAATTTGTCTAATAGAAGCGATTAATATTTAAAATATTAATGGGAAAAAAGACTTTAATGTAAAGATTAATTTATATTTTTTTATGTAGAAAAAACTAATTTTTTAAACTGTGTTCATAATTATCCCCCCCCCCCCCAGCGGCATTGCCCACTATATGCTACTAATATGTTGATTAGAAAGTCAAGAAAAAGCCTCCAGTCCAAGGAGAATATGTCTTCTGCTATTTATAGCTTCGATCTCCGTTCTTGGGTCGATTCTTCCTCTCAAAAATTTTCTATCTGAAAACATCATTTAAGTCTTTACATTATTCTTTTTTTGTTATTATTTTGATAATAATAAATGCAAGTTTCATTATTAGTATTGAGGGTTATAAAGAACCACATTAATGTAGTCGCAGAACAGCAGGTTGTCTAATACTGGTGAGATGAGGGTTGGTCCAATCCGTAATACGCCAGACTCGTAATATACAGTTCCCAGGTTCGAGTCCCACTGTACCAGAGTTGAGATTTATCACCGCTAACCCTCATCCTTCCTTCAATGAATTTGGAAAGGCCACCGTCCGTCAGATTGAACCTTAAGCCTGTATCATATTCAGAGGAACTATGCCCCTTCCACGTTAAAGAACACGTAGGATGGCCTTGATGAGAAACTACCATTTATGTCCTAATGCAGTGTCTCGCAAACTTTTTTACTCTGCGGCACACTGAATCTGATTTTTTTTTTCCGCGGCACACCTAAAAAAGAATAAAAGCAAACTCTTTATAATCGTCATTATTTTGCGCTTTGTTGAAGTCATCAGCCTGGTTTTACTTGAAGATTTGCTCTCATTCTTTAATTCATAACTCGGTGTTTGTTTTAAATATTTGTCCATTCTATGGCTTGAAATAATCAAAACTTAATACCAAAATTTGGAAAAAGCTTGATAAATACTTACAAGATCCCAGTTGATAAAATCTGAAAGATTTTTATTAAAGCACGTCTATAACACAAGTCAAGTCAAAATGAAATCTTTGGAATATCTAGTGTTAATTTGAAAATCTCTCGCGGCACACAGTTTGCAAGACATTGCCCTAATGGTTGTCAAGTGGATCTCCTTTTCTCAACCTTTTCTGAGCTCTTGGGATCCTTGTGATCTATTCATTTAGTCCATTGTGTACAAAACGTGCTACTCAGAGATAACTCCTCAAAACTCTACGCCCTGCCCACGGTCAGTAGGGGACACAGATAGGCTTGGAAAGGCCACCGTCTGTCGGATGAGACGTTAAGACGTGGCCCCTGTACACAAAGAAAACCCTGAATGACCTTGACAAAGAAAACCCTGATGGGAGGCTACCATCTGTCTCACAACAGCTGTCCAGTGGATCTAAGTCCTCGATGTTCCTTTGAACTGGCCATTTAGTTCATTGTGCGCAATAAAGTGTCACTCAGAGGTAAAACAAACCAACTCAGAAAAAAAAAACAATCCAACCGAATCTTGTAAACTGTCCATTTAATCCATTATGTGAAAAAAATGCCGCTCAGAGGTAAAACAACCCAAATCCAGCACTGGTCAAACCGAATCCAAATCAACGGACTATCTCTTGTCATCTTGCAACACTTCCACGTAGTACCCCAGTTGCATTGTGTTCCTGCACTGGTAGATGACTGGGAACGAAACCCATAACCATTCCAGAGAAGACTATGGTCTCTGTCTTTCCTTAACTGTTTCCTTTTACGAGTAAAATGCATAGACACCAACTGAAACCAAATAGGGTCATAAAAGCAATAATATTCTGTACCCGACATCATCTGCGTTCTTAACATGAGCGGAGGGATACCTTGCATTCTGATGCAACATGCAGGCAAGAACGTACTCAAAGGGAAATTGAGCAATAAATGCTGTTTGTTCTTTCATCTAATCAACTCCACCAAGAGAGGTGGATAACAGTTACGATGCTCATAAAAATCGAAGCAGCGAATACAGAGACTTTCACCTTTTAGAGCTCATAGTAGCTTATCTGTTTACTACGCAATGTAGTCGCCTCTAGTTTCTGCTCGGAGCAGCCACTGTTGACGCATCAACTGTGGCGTGCTCACAACCTTCCTCACGTCACCTAGTGCTACTGCACGAGGCCAGCTGAGTGGCAGACTATATTAGCCACGTTACAGACCAGCTGGCGCCGCGCGTTCGCTCGCGAACGAACTAGATGCAGATTATTCGCTGGCTTCGTTTTGGAATATCTGTTTACATAAATTGAAGAAATTTCTCGACGTTTCTGTTCAGCTATCAAAAAAGGCATCACTCTTAGTTTAATATCGATATCAATTTTAGAAGAAAAATTTTCTTGAGTATGGTGGGTTATGAACCCGACATGTTATCAGGAGGAATTAATAAATAATTTCAATAGATAGAACAAGATATTATTTAGAAGTGTGACAATTTGAGTTGGGTTGTTTTACCTCTGAGCGGCATCTTTGAGATGCACAATGGGCTAAATTAGCCAGGTGACAAGGACCCCGAAGACTCAGAGACGTTTGAGGGAGAGGACCCATTGAAAAGCTGTTTGCAGACAGATGGTAGCTCCTGTCAAGGCCATCCAGCGTGTTCTTTAACGTGCACAGGGTATGGCTCTCCCGCACACGAGGCCACGACTTAATGTCTCACCCGACAGACGGCGGTCTTTCCAAGCCCTCCGGTGTCCCTTACTGACCTAGGGCAAGACGGGGAGTTTCGTGGAGATAAATCTCAACGCTGACCCAGGCAGGACTCGAACCTGGGAACTGTAGATCACGAGCCTCTCGCGCTACCGACTGCGCCACCCCTTCCCCTATGACAATTTGAAAAATTTATTTAAGGAATAAATGATCAAACTACACTCATGATCACTAACTGATTAACTGATATGATACACTTGAACATAACAATGAATTTTTTTTAGTACAAAACACAGGTCTATAACTGGATTACACTCTTTGATTTTCCTGTTGTCTTCTTATTACTATTACAGGTGAAAGAATGCCTCCTCTTGGATAAAACCTAAACAAACTTATTACTTAATATCACGCAACATCTATCTAAATGGCTGTTTATCATAAACGCCTGTACAAGGCTTTGGGTTGGGTTGTTTTACTTCTGAGCGGCACTTTTTTGCACACCATGGACTAAATGATCAGATCACATAGACCCCGAACGCTCAGAGAAGATTGGGGGAGGGAACCCACTGGAACAGCTGTTTGGATGGCAGCCTCTCGTCAAGACCATCCAGCGTGTTCTTTAACGTGCACACAGGGTATGGCTCTCCCGCACACGGAACCACGGCTTAACGTCCCATCCGACGGACGGTGGCCTTTCCAAGTCCATCGGTGTCCCCTACTGACCGTGGGCAGGGCGGGGAGTTTTGCGGAGATAAATCTCAACGCTGATCCAGCTGGGACTCGAACCTGCGAACTACAGATTACGAGCCTGGTGCGCTACCGACTGAGCCACTGCCGGTAACAAGGCAGCTTAAACTTACTTTCCTCGCACACACCAAAATTCAACATACTGAATTCAGTTACAATTCAAACTCAATTGCCTTTCTGCTTTTACATTCGTTAACACCTGGTTTCAATGTATGGCCTGCCGTTAATAGTGGGACGGGGGTGGCTCAGTTGGTAGCGCGCCAGGCTCGTAATCTGTATTTCCCAGGTTCGAGTCCCAGCTGGGTCAGTGTGAGATTTATCTCCGCAAAATTTCCACGCCCTGCCCACGGTCAGTAGGGGACACCGATGGGCTTGAAAAGGCCGCCGTCCGTCGGATGGGACGTTAAGCCGTGGCCCCGTGTGCGGGAGAGCCATACCCTGTGCACGTTAAAGAACACGCTGGATGGCCTTGACGGGAGACTACCATCTGTCTCCCAACAGCTGTTCCAGTGGGTCCCCTCCCCCAGCCTTCTCTGAGCCTTCGGGGTCCTTGTGGCCTGGCCATTTAGCCCATGGTGTGCAAAAAAAAGTGACGCTCAGAGGTAAAACAATCCAAAGCCCTTAATAGCAGAAGGTTTAAATGAATAGTAAGTATAAATGTTACCTTCAAAATAAAAGAAAAAATTTCTTACACAAATAATTTTCTCCCCGCGAAAGTTCTTTTTGACCTCAAGGAAGAAATTCCGAAAAAACCGCAGTCCATAATTTAATATACTGTAGTTCATTATGCTAATTATATGCAACATATAAAGAAAAAACTCTGCTGTCGTTCAGAAAGCTTTTTCTGGAAAACCATCTAGCGGTCATTGCCCCGACCTTGACTTGATCCTTGGGCTCAGCAACCATTTCGTCCTGTTAAGTGGCTTTAAAAAAAATACTACAGATATGACGTCATCTCAGGTAATTTATCACGATTAATAAAAAAATTTAATCAAAAAAGAAAAAAAAAGTATTTTTAAGCCATGGCTTTAGACACTGGAAGAACAAAAAAAGATCATTGGCCAAACAAAAAGGAAAACAGACCCGGGGGATATAAAAAAAACTTAAGCCTTCATACGAGAACATCCCACGAGCCAGTGACGTCATAGTGGTTCTTCAATACGTCAATAAAAGAAAAAAAAAGTATTTTTAAGCCATGGCTTTAGACACTGGAAGAACAAAAAAAGATCATTGGCCAAACAAAAAGGAAAACAGACCCGGGGGATATAAAAAAAACTTAAGCCTTCATACGAGAACATCCCACGAGCCAGTGACGTCATAGTGGTTCTTCAATACGTCAATTACTGACTCGGGCGTTTAATCTTGTTACGTGAACTTCTAATTGAAAGCTGGGGAGCGTACCGTAATCTCTGCACTTATTAGTGCTTTTAGCCAAGGCTCACTATCTTCCTCTAACGTTATCTAGCGCTGGCGCGGCAATTAGTAAGGACCCGATGTTGGTCGGCATGATGTATGGGCTGTTAACATTGTATTTGGAACGTTCCCCACGACGGTTTAATCTGGCGCAATTAATCATGATATACTTGCGTGAGAAAACGAGACTTGCTGTGATTAGTGCTCAAGGGGAGGGATCTGCAACTGTGTGCGTGCTGCGTCTATGAATCCTCCTGCTGTACGGGTCCGCTCCCTGCTGAAAACTAGGCTCTTGACGAGGGTAAACAGACGTGGGGAAGTTTCCTCTACCTTCAGCTGCATCGGAGTGGTTACAAAGGAAGGAAAGGCTCGAGTTGTTTTGTTGTTCAGTGTGTGTGTGGTTAGATACAAACTTCTGTTCGTGATCTTTATTACGGGTTCGTCGCAATTAAAATGCGGGGAAAATAAATGAAGAAAATATGCTGCAGATGTGATTATTCCTAATGAGAGTTTAAATTTTGGCTACGTGTTTAAGGGAAAGGGTGGGGCGGGGGTGGCTCAGTCGGTAGCGCGCCAGGCTCGTAATCTGTAGTTCCCAGGTTCGAGTCCCAGCTATGTCAGC
Source organism: Ryuthela nishihirai (assembly GCA_038380435.1). Lineage (NCBI taxonomy): Eukaryota > Metazoa > Arthropoda > Arachnida > Araneae > Heptathelidae > Ryuthela > Ryuthela nishihirai. The sequence goes on along the minus strand of JAWZYU010000015.1, from coordinate 42,376,450 downwards.
GTTGAGATTTATCTCCGCAAAAAATTCCCCGCCCTGCCCACGGTCAGTAGGGGACACCGATGGGCTTGGAAAGGCCGCCGTCCGTCGGATGGGACGTTAAGACGTGGCCCCATGTGCGGGAGAGCCATACCCTGTGCACGTTAAAGAACACACTGGATGGCCTTGACGGGAGGCTACCATCTGTCTCCCAACAGCTGTTCCAGTGTGTCCCCTCCCCGAACCTTCTCTGAGCCTTCGGGGTCCATATGACCTGGCTATTTAGCCCATGGTGTGCAAAAAAGTGCCGCTCAGAGGTAAAACAACCCAACTTAAGGAAATGGAAGAATGAAGTTTCGGTGTTTTTGATAATTTTTTTTAAGATTGGAGATGTATGTATCCCAACCTCTCCACTGATAATGCTAGATTCCTGCCAGAATAGATGCGAAAAATATATTAAACGTATGTATTATGGGGCGGCGGTGGCTCAGTCAGTAACGTGCCAGTCTCGTAATCTGCAGTTCCCAGGTTCAAGTTAGGCCTGGGCCAGCGTTAAAATTTAACTCCGCAAAACTCCCCATCCTGCCAATGGTCAGTAAGGGACACTGATGGGCTTGAAAAGGCCACAGTCCGTCGGATGGGACATTAAGCCGTAACCCCATGTGCAGGATAGCCATACCTTGTACACTTTAACGAACACGCTGGATGGCCTTGACGGGAGGTTACCATTTGTCTCTTAACACTGTTCCAGTGGGTCTTCTTTCCCCCCCCAACCTTCTCTGAGCCTTCGGGGTGCTTGCTACTTGGACATTTAGTCCATTGTGTGAAAAAAAAGTGCCACTCAGTGGAAAAACAACCCCAGACATATATTACTCTTATTTTTAAACCACTAAAAATGAGGGGGAAAACTCATACTGGAAAACTGGGTTCCGTTCAATTTTAACTCGTTTTTGGCTCCTTTCACTCCTTAACTCCTTTCACTCAGATAAAATTCTTCCTTCCCCCACTAATTTTTTTTTATTTTTTATTTTTTTTTTTAGAATATTATTTTCATTCATAACAGTAAAGAATACAAATACATTTACAATTTGACCCGCAAAGCTAAATAGCTTATCTGCAGGAAAATGAATAAATTATATTAAATATAGATCATTCAGCCACAAAAATGGCGTACAGCAAGTAAATCCACAAAACACAACACATAAAAAACAGCTAACTAGAAAATACCAAATAATTTTTTAATTCCAGTACTAAGTTATTACAAATGCTACTCGTACCTATCGTCAACGACAGGTCGGGATTTGAGGTGGAAGAGGAAATTCTTTCTTGGAGAATTTTAATAACCTAAATAGAGCGAAAAATTAATTTTAGACAAATTAAGTCAGTTAAAACCTTAAATGTATACAACGGTTCACGTATTCGGCAGCTGTTCGGGCCCGATATTTTGTAGGTTGCCCTATTTGAGCTTCGTTCCAGTTCAGTTTTCGGTTCAATCACTGCCCCCCCCCCCCATACTAAAAATTTTCATTAATTTAAGGCTCCTTAATCTTTTCTTTTACTCTGTTTCTCATCGCAACAAACATTAATTTCCGCTGCTCTGCGAATCCTAAAAAATGACGCATCCCACGGCATTCGAGATTTTTTTATCTTGTTTATATATGACTAACCAGACAAAAGTCAATTAACATCAAAGTAAACAACTCTCATAATTAAAAAAAAAATTTTTTTAATCTTTTTTTATTCTTTTAGTAACACTTTCAACGTTTACTTGGTAATTAACTCCGAAGCAGTTAAAATTAAACTCGGAAACGCCGTTGTTAGAAAACAGTGCTTAAATTATTCTTCCCATAAAAAATACGTTTTTTTTTTCTGCTTTTTGCTCTGCTTTTGCATCACGTGATATGCTTTTTATAACTGTGTATTTGCAACTAAATGTTTTCTAATGAGTCTCGCAGGTTAATGGCAGTTTAAATTCCAGCGAAAGAAGCGTGTTATATTTTCTTAAAAGAATAATAATTAACCTGTTTTTTTTTTAGCTGTTTTTAACATTATATTTAATTTGGAGGAAAAATTTCTTTAAAGTATTCGAGCAATTTCAAATGTACTCGGAACGAATTTATTCAAGTCTTTGTTTGCGCCAGAGGATAACTCTCGGGACACTTTTTGCGAGATAGAATATTTCGTTTCACACTCAACATTGCGAAAGAAGAAAAATATTTTAATTGGTGTCTTATCAAGTATTATTATTTTTATGCACTGTCTGGACAAATGGGGACGGGAGTTGCTCAGTTGGTAGTGCGCCAGGTTCGTAATCTGCAGTTCCTAGGTTCGAGTGCCGCCTGGGCCAGCATTGAGATTTATCTCCACAAAATTTCATCTCCACTCCCAACGTTCGGAAAAGGGCGGGGGGGTGGCTCAGTCGGTAGCGCGCCAGACTCGAAATCTGCAGTTCCTAGGTTCGAGTGCCGCCTGGGCCAGCATTGAGATTTATCTCCACAAAATTTCATCTCCACTCCCAACGTTCGGAAAAGGGCGGGGGGTGGCTCAGTCGGTAGCGCGCCAGACTCGAAATCTGCAGTTCCCAGGTTCGAGTCGCAGCTGGGTCAGCGTCGAGATTTATCTCCGCAAAAACTCCCCGCCCTGCCCACAGTCAGTAGGGGACACCGATGGGCTTGGAAAGGCCGCCGTCCGTCGGATGAGACGTTAAGCCCTGGCTCCGTGTGCGGGAGAGTCGTACCCTGTGCACTTTATAGAACACACTGGATGTCCTTGACGGGAGGCTACCATCTGTTTCCCAACAGCTGTTCTAGTGGGTCCCCTCCCTTCTCTGAGCCTTCAGGGGTCCTTGTGACCTGGCCATTTAGCCCATTGTGTGCAAAAAAAGTGCCGCTCAGATATAAAAGAACCAACTAACTTTCGGAAGCTCTTATGTGAAGCCAACATAATAATAGCGAATGGTTCTGCTGGCTATCAGATCTATCTCTGCTTGGTTCAGTTACGAATTATCCAGCAAAATTTAAGCGTAAAAACAATGGCAGAAATTACTCTCCCTTTGGGGCGGGGGTGGCTCAGTCTGTAGCACGCCAGGCTCGTAATCTGTAGTTCCCAGGTTCGAGTCCCAGCTGGGTCAGCGTTGAGATTTATCTTCGCAAAATTCCCCGCCCTGCCCACGGTCAGTACGGGACACCGATGGGCTTGGAAAGGCCGCCGTTCGTTGGATGGGACATTAAGTCGTGGCCCCGTGTGCGGGAGAGCCATACCTTATGCACGTTAAAGAACACGTTGGATGGCCTTGACGGGAGGCTACCATCTGTCTCCCAACAGCTGTTCCAGTGGGTCCCCTCCCCCCAACCTTCTGTGAGCCTTCGGGATCCTTATGACCTGGCCATTTAGCCCATGGTGTGCAAAAAAGTGCCGCTCAGAGGTAAAACAACCCAACCTACTCTCCCTTTGGGTGGCAAAATGTCTCTCTTTGACTCTGAATTACATTGCGTCAGAACAAAAGCTTGACACGAGAGTGAGCTGAGCTTGAATGAAGATCCCGAGGGATCTTCATTCAACTTTGGACGTTGTTCATTCAACTTTGGACGTTTTCATTCACCTTTGGACGTTGTTTGGTAAGCAGTTTATCGTGTTTTCAAAGACTCTTAAGGGTCATCTAATCATCCTTGCCTTGAGTTTCATTAATGAGCCTTGCGTGCTCCTTAACTTAAGGTGCGTGGAAGGCAAATCCGATAATAATTAATACAGAATATTTTCTGGAGTTGCAAATTTTTGATCGGATGGACAGTACAACTTTAGTAGCAGCTCAGCAAGAGGGAAACGTTTTCCTTCTTTATTTGGTGTTTACAATGTATTCACATTTAGTGTTAAATATTTTCCGTCAATGAGAGGGATGGGTTGTTTTAGCTCTAAACGACACTTTTTTTTGCCCATATTGGGCTAAATGGCCCGTTCACAAAGACCCCGAAGGCTCGGAGAAGGTTCGGAGAGGGGACCCACTGGATTGGATTGGATTGTTTTACCTCTGAGCGGCACTATTTTGCACACCATGGGCTAAATGGCCAGGCCACAAGGACCCCGAAGGCTCAGTGAAGAAGGTTGGGGGAGGGGACCCACTGGAACAGCTGTTGGGAGACAGATGGTAGCCTCCCGTCAAGGTCATCCAGCATGTTCTTTAACGTGCACAGGGTATGGCTCTCCTGCCCACGGGACAACGGCTTAACGTCCCATCCGACGGACGGCGGCCTTTTCAAGCCCATCGGTGTCCCCTACTGACCGTGGGCAGGGCGAGGAAATTTTGCGGAGATAAATCTCAACGCTGACCCAGCTGGGACTCGAACCTGGGAACTACAGATTACGAGCCTGGCGCGCTACCGAGGGGGCCCACTGGAACAGCTGTTGGGAGACAGATGGTAACCTCTCGTCAAGGCCATACAACGTGTTCTTTAGCGTGCAGAGGGTATGGCTCTCCAGCATACGGGCCCACGGCTTAACGTGCAACCAACGGATGGCGGCCTTTCCAAGCCCATCGGTGTCCAATACTAACCGAGGCAGGTCAAGGGAGTAATTTTCTTTGAATCTGTACACCTCTTTTTGGTATTGGTAGTAAATAATAACATCCTCTGAATGAGCCCAAGGGGACCAAGCCCACCTCCCCTTTTAGGATGCTAGTAATAAGAGCAACGGGAAAGCGTGGAAAGGCGAAAGAAAGATTATTAACATGCACAGTTGGGTTGGGTTGTTTTACCTCTGAGCGGAACTTTTTTGCACACCATGGGCTAAATGGCCAGGTCACATGGACCCCGAACGCTCAGAGAAGGTTGGGGGAGGGGACCCACTGGAACAGCTGTTGGGAGACAGATGGTAGCCTCCCGTCAAGGCCATCCAGCGTGTTCTTTAACGTGCATAGGGTATGGCTCTCCCGCACACGGGGCCACGGCTTAACGTCCCATCCGACGGATGACGGCCTTTCCAAGCCCATCGGTGTCCCCTACTGACCGTGGGCAGGGCGGGGAATTTTGCGGAGAAAATAGGACGAGATAAATTAAAATCTCATTCGAATCTCTCTAAATCTCGATTTTTATCAATATTTATTGAGTATTTAAAGAGCTATGTTAGATTGAATATTTTACAGCTGTAAGGTCAGTCCCAAAAAACTTATGCAAAACTGACAATTACTGACTAAATTATTTTTACAGAATATTGTAAAACATAGAGTTATATTATTAGTCTGAAGTAATACTTTTTTATAAAATATAATTTTTTATATTATAATATTAATAATAATATAAATTAAAATATTTTAAAAATTAAATATATAATAAAACATAAAAAATTATTATTTATATTATTATATTTTTATAAAATAATATTTTTAATATGATAATGATTTTATTTCCATTTTGCAGTACAAAGATGTTATGCTAGTCAATAAAATACAAGCCACATAAAACAGAAAAGGGACACTCAGTTAAAAAAATTCAGAACAGAATTTGACAAGACTGAGAATCTGAACTGAAGTAAATTCTCAAGACTTATCGCTGTCGTTCAATATTGAAACTTCTATAACTCTTTAAGTACTGAACGGATATTGTTCAAAATCGATATTTAAATCAATTTGAATGAGATTTTAATTATCTCGTCCTATTTTCCTGTAAGATGCTTGTTTATTGTAGAAATTACAGATCTCCGAATTTGACTCTCCATTGATTTAACATGGAAATGTTTCGATTTTTCGGGGCGGGGGTGGCTCAGTCGGTAGCGCGCCAGGCTCGTAATCTGTAGTTCCCAGGTTCGAGTCCCAGCTGGGTCAGCGTTGAGATTTATCTCCGCAAAATTCCCCGCCCTGCCCACGGTCAGTAGCCGACACCGATGGGCTTGGAAAGGCCGCCGTCCATCGGACGGGACGTTAAGCCGTAGACCCCGTGTGCGGGAGAGACATACCCTGTGCACGTTAAAGAACACGCTGGATGGCCTTGACGGGAGGCTAACATCTGTCTCCCAACAGCTGTTCCAGTGGGTCCCCTCCCCCAACCTTCTTCACTGAGCCTTCGGGGTCCTTGTGGCCTGGCCATTTAGCCCATGGTGTGCAAAAAAGTGCCGCTCAGAGGTAAAACAACCCAACCTTTTCATTTTTCTGCCCATTACCCGTATTATTACCCGTATTTTTCAAGAAGTTTGTTAAAAACTACTGAAACGAAAGGGTTAAACTTATTCCCGAAAATGACGTTTCCGTTAATTTCGACCTGATCTTGATAAAAACACACACACAACTTTCGCTCGCATTACTTGAGTTCCCCCTCCTCTGCAACACACACTTTCTTTTTTGTAGACCCCGGCCTGCTCTGAATTATCTACAAAATCCACAAACTGAAAGTGGTAAACGTTACTAATTCGGATTCCTCCACCTGTTTGCAACCACAAAATATTACGTCGGCTATAAACAAACAAGACTGCTGAAAGGTTTCGATTGTTTTACATCTGAGCGACACTTTTTTTGGCACAAAATCGGGTAAAGAGCAAGGTCACAACGATACCAAGGGCTAAGAGAAGATTAGGGATAGGATACCCTTTGAACAGCTGTTAGGAGACAGAGAGAAGCCTCCCCGTCAAGGCCATCTAGCGTGCTCTTTAAAGGCACAGGAGGATGGCTCTCATGTACACGAGATAGGTTTAATAAAAAATATCTCGAGTACAGGAGATTCGCCCTCTGTGCCGCTTCTCGTGTACAGGAGAGTCGCCCTCTGTGCCGTATCTCGTGAACAGGAGAGTCGCCCTCTGTGCCGTATCTCGTGTACATGAGTGTCGCCCTCTGTTCCGTATCTCGTGAACAAGAAAGCCGCCCTCTGTGCCGTATCTCGTGAACAGAAGAGTTGCCCTCTGTGCCGTATCTCGTGAACAGGAGAATCACCCTCTGTGCCGTGTCTCGTGTACATGAGAGTCGGCCTCTGTGCCGTTAAAGAGCACGCTAGATGGCCTTGACGGGGAAACTTCTCTCTGTCCCATTCAACGGACGGCGGCCCTTTCAAGCCCATTGGTTTTCCCCTTTCTCACCGAAGGAGCGGGGGAAGTAAATCTCAAAGTCGCGAGAAGTGGACTCGATTACGAAGCTAGAGTGCTATCAACTGAGACAACCCTTACTGAACTGATCAAAGGTAAATGCTGCTTATAGAGGAAATCAAGATTCCAAAAAAAAAATGGCTGGGGCTTTTGTTAAAAGAAGACGAAGTATATAAAATTAATTTAATAATGTTCGTGATCGAAGAGTGGCAGCCTCATTCATTCAAAAGAAACCAAAACTAAAATGAAAGTAGAATAGTATCTATCTATCAGACGGAATGCAGAGATAGTGGAGTAAGTCTTTATATTTTTTCTGAAGCGAAAACATCAAAGGTTCTTTCTTTGTCGTCTTATTTTAACAAATTCACTTTAGTACAGCAAAATACGAAAAACAATTCTATTACACTTTTTCAATTTTTTATTGGAGGGGAGGAGTGTCCTAAGACCACGGAGCATCAGATTATAAATCTGATGATCCAAATTTCGAGTCTCAAATATTCTTGCTTTGAGCATTTTTGTCCACTAATCTCTGTTCTCGGCGACAAAATGGATACCAATAGGCTCCTAATTGATGCCGTCTCTCAGATGGGATGTTAAAACCGTGGTTCAGTGAGCTGGAGAGAACCAAAGTCCGGAACATTTTACAATTTTATCCGACCCGCATGAAAACATCATATATACACCGAAGACCCAAAAACATTATGACCACCTGCCTAATATGAGGCGCAAAGTGGAGAATTTTGCGAAAATAAATCTCTACTCTGGTCCAGATGGAAACTGAACCTCGTGAACAGGAGAGTCGCCCTCTGTGCCATATCTCTTGAACAGGAAGTCGCCCTCTGTGCCGTATCTCGTGTACATGAGAGTCGCCCTCTGTTCCGTATCTCGTGAACAGGAGAGTCGCCCTCTGTGCCGTATCTCGTGAACAGGAGAGTCGCCCTCTGTGCCGTATCTCGTGAACAGGAGAGTCGCCCTCTGTGCCGTATCTCGGGATACGATTCTGACGCGCTACCGAGGCAACCCCTACCATTTTAGCGTCGGATATTCAGAAGTAAAGTGCTAAGGAACTTAAAGGTAGTAAAAGAACTGACCGACCGGCAGTTACAATGTTACGGCTAGCCCACCCAATATCACTGCGCCAGCATAGTTTCATTACTTCGATGACATAAAAAAAAATACCCTTTCAAGCAGCTGCTTCCCACAGAGGTCTGACATGAGCATTTATATGCCATGGTAGAAGATCTGTGAGCATGGCAGGTATATCCCCCTAAACAACCAAAAGAGTCTAGGAGTTATTTATTAATGACAGATCCATCTTTCTCCCTATTTCATTAGCTTTATAAAGCCATAGCTATTTAATAATACTCCCTCATTTGTGTTCCAATGGGTTTTCAAAACAGAAAACTCATCGCATACCAAGGCCACCATCACGATGATCTGTTATTTTTAACTGCAGGCATTAGCTGCCCCAACAACCTTCTTATCCGTACGTAAATCGTTCTTTTTAAACAACCTCAGTTCACTTCCCTATTTGGCGGCTTTAATTTCCCTGAAGTGAGGGTGAAACTAGCTTTCTACTCTAATAACAAACGCCGATCGAAAATCCTTCCGTTTTCTTTTATTAATCGAGCCTCTTTCGAAAATGCATTTACTACAAGTCCACCAAGTCATATCATTAAACATAATAACCCCACAACTTCTAATTCTCGAAATCATTTATAAAACTTTCAATAAATTGCCAAAGTCATCAGCAGCAGGCACTGGATGATTACAATCATCAACCAATACTGCTTGTTGTTAAAGGTCCCCCTTCGTCTGAGCGGCATTAAGTCATAATAGGATCCGAAATTGCATTGATGGCTACATAAATGTTCGTAATGCAATTATTGTAGCTTCGGCTACGAGCGAAGGAATGTTAAAGGACTTTACTTTCCATGGCAAACCGTTCGTACTGTTTCTTAGTACGTTGTTCGACGTAGTTCATAACTTCATTAGTCCTCATTGATAGCAAGTCTTGTAGTTAGCAATTACGTTTACCGTGGTTCTAAGTGGCAATGAGGAACGGCTATGCGCTTTAATTATGTACATCATTTCTCTGTTTGCAGGAAGCTATCTATATCTCTGTGCGTTGCAGTTTTAATTTAGAGGCGTCTGCAGTCCAATCGAACTTGGAATCAGGCTTACGTTCGGAAATTTTAAGTTGTTTCTCCCAAGGTGGCCGGTTGATGTCTGACAAAATAATATATAGAGTTGCATTTAAAAAAAAAAATGTTTTGGAAAGTAGATCATATTAGAAAAATAATTTGAATTATTTTTGCACTCGTAAATATTTTTCTGCAAAATCAAAATGTAAATTTAATATCGGCAAACTAATGTTCTCAATTTGAAACCATTTATCAGATTCACTTGTAAATTGCCACAAATTTGTATGTTAATGTGCAATTAAATAGGATTGCAAATCAATAATTAAATTGAAATGACCATCTGCAAATGATAGTTAAAGCAACTTATTACAAAATCTTATGTGAAATCTTATCTCTTGTCAAAAACTCCATATTATACCTTGCATATTGAATCCTGGATTGGATTGTTTTACATCTGAGCTAGGGGAGGTGGGGGGGGGGGGCTCAGCCGGTAGCGCGCCAAGATCGTAATCTGCAGTTCCCAGGTTCGAGTTCCAGCGAAACCAACTGGCGTAGAGATTTATCTCCGCATAACTTCCCGTCCTGCACTCGGTCAGTAGGAGACACCGACGGACTTGGAAAGGCTGCCGTCCGTCAGATAAGATGTTAAGCCATCGTCACATTTGCCGGAGAGCGATACCCTGTGAACGTTAAAGAATACACTGGATGTCCTTGACGGGAGACTACCATCTGCTTCCCAACAGCTGTCCAATGAGTCCTCTTTCCCCAACCATCTCTGAGCCTTCGGGGTTCTTGTGACCTGGTCATTTAGCCCATTATGTGGGGAAAAAAGTGCTGCTCAGAGGTAAAACAGCCCAACCTCTGAGTGACACTTTTGGGCATATTGATATCTAAATACCCAAATCACAAAGACCCTAAGCACTCGTAGAAGGTTGTGGAATGGGATTCCTTGGACAGCTGTTAGGAAACAGATGGAAACCTCTCGTCAAGGCCATCCAGCGTGCTCTTTAACGTGTACAAGGTAAGACTCTCCTACACACGAGATCACGGATTAACGTCCCATTCATCCGATGCCTTCATTTTCCAAGCCTATCGTTATACCATCTCTCATTGGTCATTTAATCCAGAGTTGCAAAAAAAGTGCCTCTGAGAGGTGAAACAACCCAACCTTTTTTCTCTGTATAGATCTGAATTACTGGGTCCATGTGACCTGGATATCTAACATTTCCACCCAAAACAAACCCTTAGAAATAAACCAGTCTAACTCCCCCAAACTACAATGTTTTAATTCAGCCTACGAAATTATTATTACATAAGAATGGATAACGCTTTTTTGCCGGTTAGATTTATTTACACAAGTGTTGCAATGTGCTATTTACATGGGGCCGAGCGCTTTCGACTATACTCAGCGGTCATCATGAGGGCAGCTTACAGTTTCTTGTATAGGCGGATTGTTGGTAACAGGTTAAGCAAAATTATTTATAAGCAGTGGCCCCGTGTGCAGGAGAGCCATACCCTGTGCACGTTAAAGAACACACTGGATGGCCTTGACGGGAGGTTACCATCTGTCTCCCAACAGCTGTTCCAGTGGGTCCCTCCCCCAACCTTCTCTGAGCCTTCGGGGTCCATATGACCTGGTCATTTAGTCCATGGTGTGCAAAAAAGTGCCGCTCAGAGGTAAAATAACCCAACCCAACCGCAGATTACTAGCCTGGCGCACTCCGACTGAGCCAAAAAAAAGGGGGGGGGATCAGTTTTTAGCGCGCCAGGCTCGTAATCTGTAGTTCCCAGGTTCGAGTACCAGCTGGGTCAGCGTTGAGATTTATCTCCGCAAAATTCCTCGCCCTGCCCACGGTCAGTAGGGGACACCGATGGGCTTGGAAAGACCACCGTCCGTCGGATGGTACGTAAAGCCGCGGCCCCGTGTGCGGGAGAGCTATACCATGTGCACGTTAAAGAACACACTGGATGGTCTTGACAGGAAGCTGCCATCTATCTCCCAACAGCTGTTACAGTGGGTCCCCTCCCCCAACCATCTCTGAGCCTTTGGGGTCCTTGTGACCTGGCCATTTAGCCCATGGTGTGCAAAAAAAGTGCCGTTCAGAGGTAAAACAACTCAAGCCAAAAAAAACCGCCCCCTCTACAAACAATATCCATATAATATCCATAAGATATCTAAGATGCCAAATGGATATTTATTTGTTATCTTTTAGATATTTAATGGATATTGTGATTGTGTATATGAGGCTCATAGAACCTCAGTTGGGAACCATTGCCCTAACCTATCGTGCATGTTAAAAAGAAACAAAAAAATTAAAATCACTCTCTGATTTTCCAAAGTCTCATCAGATGACAGAGCGAAGAAAATGCTTTTTTGGCTCAATTCTGACAAAGAGGAAAAAATGAACCACGCTGTGAAGGATGAAAGACGGACCTGACGGAAAACGCACATTTCTCGTCTTGCTTCTGTAGAAAACGGCGGCGTAGCAGACATTACATCAAAAGTGATACGTTATCCTCCTCGGTGTGTGCGGGCAGGGCACGTGCGTCGATAGGGAGCAAGCCAACGAAGCGGAATGCGTTCGAGCGGTGTCCTCCACGTTTTTTTGAGCGTGTGTGTATGTGTCTCTCTGCACGTGGGAAGAGAAGTGATGGTTGGAACGTTAAGGAGCTAGCGCACACACGATCTTTTACCGAAAATACGCTGGAGAGAAGTTATTAATCATCCACGGCCACTTCAGCTACTCTCACGGCTTCCTGAACACTACACTTTGTCCAAATTATAGCTTTTCTATTTCACCTCTCTTTTCTAACAACCCTATCGTTCTTACTTTTTTTCCTCGTACATTTCCTTTTTTTTTTTGGCTCCCTTGGCTATTTTTCCGCCTGTCATCGTGCCGTTTCGTGCTTTGGAAAGGTTTGTTTATTTTTTCGGTTTATTTGTTGTTTCGAGTGTTTCGTTATTGTTTCTGTTTCCGCTTCGATGAAATGCATGTTAATTTAAAAAAAAAAAGACACGAATTGATTGTTACTGAAACAAGTAAATTTTTTAAATATTTTTTCCCTCTTGCACGAAATATTAGTGTTTTATTTAGTAATCGAAAGGTGCCATTGATTGCATAGTTTAATACACGAAAAGCGTTGCTTTTGGTTTCGGAAAGATAAATCTGAAGGATTAAAAGACATCAAATTTGAAGACACAAGGGCATGAAAGGTGATCAAGAACAGAAGCGAAGCTGAGAGTGGGTCGGCAATTAGATACCAAAACTAAAACCATGATGTAGGCAGGAGGACAGACTAAACGTCAAAGTTGAAGTCAGGTAAGGACTCATTAAACCCTGGAACAGAAGCCGAAATTTAGGAAGGGGTTCCGTTCCATCACAGAAGTTAAGATCGGGGAAGAGGATCGTCTCCAGAAGTCCTAAGTTGGTTGGCTGTTTTAACTCTGAGCGGCACGTTTTTGCGCACAATGGGCTAAATGGCCAGGTCACAAGGATCCCAAAGGCTCAGAGATGGTTGGGGAAGGGGACCCACTGTAACAGCTGTTGGGAGACAAATGTTAGCGTCCCGTCAAGGCCATCCAGCGTGTTCTTGAACGTGCACAGAATATGGTTCTCCCGCACATGTGGTAACGGCTTAACGCCCTATCCGACGGAGGGCGGTCTTTCCAAGCCCTTCGGTGTCCCCTATTGACCGTAGACAGGGCGGGGAGTTTTGCGAAGATAAATCCCAACGCTGACCCAGCTGGGACTCTAACCTGGGAACTACAGATTACGAGCCTGGTGCGCTACCAACTGAGCCACTTGACGAGAGGCTTCCATTTGTCTTCTCAGAATTGCCCAGAAGGTCCCCTTTGAACCAACGTCTCTGAGAATTTAGGGTCCTTGTGACTTGCCATTCACCCACTGTATGCAAAAAAAGGCATCTCAGAGGTAAAACAAACTTAACTAAGAGATTGGAAACTATTTTTCATAATATACAGCTGTCGGACGACAGACTTGCTACTCTGTGTAAATGAAAAATCACAGCGACTTCAGCATCAACAAGACAAGAAGTTTAAGTCCACCGTATTTAAACGAAAATTACTCTTAAATAGTTGTCATTTAACTACTCATCACATGCTAAGTAAAGTTCGTCAGGCAGAAAATAGTCATTCAACTCTTTGTTGCCGTTTGATGGATGGCCTCTTTACAACTGGCACGAAGCGCGGCTTCCCATACATTAATGAAAGCTTGTGTATAAATTTAGGATTAGACGCATTCTCCAGTAGCGGCCTTCAACTGTCTCATTATACTTGATCCCACCGCTCATGTGAAAGCCTTCACCGACGCCAATGAGAACCGGAGTCTTGTTTACATGTAGGCTTAGTGACCAACTGCTGCAGGATGACCATTCTAATGTTGCCACAGCTTAGATATCGCAAACTTACTGGTTTGTGTGGGTGTTGTTACGCGCTAAGAGAGATTTAATTTCCTCCGATATTACTCTCCCATTAAAGTGTGAAATTTAACTCCTTGGGCCACGAATGTTGCAGATGGATCATTTAATAGATGAGGTGGATTCGTTGCAGACTCACTGGTTTCATTTCTCGATATCTGCATTGTCCGTTAATATTTTTTCTCTCACCTCAACTCGTCCATCGGTGATGAGGAAGAAGAAGAAGTTGGGCTTGGAAATAACGCCCTCTTTTGGACAGGACATTAAGCGTGGTACCGTTACCAGGAACCACACAATATCCGTGTTAAAGAGCAGTAATTTGTTCAGTCTGCAACGGGCTACGCTCGTAATCTGAAGTTCCCAGATCCGGGACAGAGTTGAGATTCATCTCCGCAAAAACCACCGCCCTGCCGTCGGTCAGTAGAAAATAACGATGGGCTTGGAAAGACCGCTGTCCATCGAATGGAACGTTAAAGCCATTCCTTGTGCAGTCATATCCTCTGTCCCTGAAAGAACCTGCTGGATAGCTTTGACGGAAAGCTTCCATCTGTCTCCTAACAGATGTTCAGTGAGTTCACCCACCCCCCACCAACATTCTCAGAGTTTTTTGTAGTCCTTGTCACTATACCCATTTATGTAGTTAAGGACTGCTTAAATGAAAAAGTTCATAATTTCCATGTTATGCTAAAGTTACATACGAACATCAATAACTTCTAAAATAAGCTTTCACTTAAAAGTGGTACTGAAGATAAAGACTTAAATCATATCTTTCTAAATTTTTATTTTCAACAGCATTCTTTCGGTATTTCAATACCTTTATTAATATTAAACAACAAAATTTGCCTATTATAAGAATGTGTCTCAAAAGTTAATTGCAACAGAAATAACAACTCTTACGTCAAACATTTGAGAGAAATAATTTGAATAAAAAAGCGTATTTGTGCAGAATTTCGTCCACTAACTATCTCCTTTGTTACGAAATAATTTTCCTATTACAATCATCCATGTATATATGACATGTTAAAATATTTCTTATTGCAATCAGCCTTCTGCTATTATTTTATGATTATATTTACCATGTTCTAGTATATTAAAAATATTTTCTTTTCAAATCAATAATATAATAATACATCAATACATCATAGTCCATACATCAATACATCATAATCCATACATAATACATCAATACATTATAGTCCATATATAATACATCAATACATCATAGTCCATACATAATACATCAATACATCATAGTCCATACATAATACATCATAGTCCATACATAATACATCAATACATCATAATCCATACATAATACATCAATACATTATAGTCCATATATGATACATCAATACATTATAGTCCATATATGATACATCAATACATCATAGTCCATACATAATACATCAATGCATCCAGCGTGTTCTTTAACGTGCACATGGCATTGCTTAACGTTCCATTCGACGAACGGCGGCTTTTTCAAGCCCATCAGTGTCCCCTATTGACCGAGGACAGGAGGGGAGTTTTGCGGAGAAAAATTTCAACGCTTCCCCAGGTGGGAGTCGAACCTTGGAACTGCAGATAACGAACCTGGTGTCAAGGATGTTCCCATCTTGGAGTTTGCATACATCCCTCTGATACTAAATTTGGTTAGGCGAGAGCCATGTGCTGCACGTATAACCTGTCAAGGACATGCCGGACTGCAGAATTCAGACCCGGGCGCAGGAGGGGTCATGAACAGAAGGATTCCTAATGAGGTCTGCAGTTCTTTGTGCAGAACGGGAGAGCGAAGAGACGGGCACTTCGCCCTTGACAGCCGAACGAGTCGGAAGGAGAGTGGGACGTTCACTCTTTAAGAAGGGCTTTTTAGTAAAATCTAGTGTCAGCATTCAAGTAATGCTTGACTTTATTGTATCGGTGGGGCAGTGAATTATGGTTGTGCCCAAGTAAAGTATTTATATAAGTTTATGTAAGGTGAAGTGTGCGATATTAAATGTTATATCTAACCAAGAGATACCAAGTGCCTAGTTTTCTTAATAAACACATTAGCTGTAGTGTGAGTCAAGTTTAGTGGAGACATTAAGCCAACAGATCTCTCATATAAATAAGAAAGATCTCGATACCTAGCACGCTACCGATTGAGCCACCCTTGCCCCACCGTGTGTGACATACACCTTTACACATAAAAAAGCTGGTCTTGACGGCCGGCTTTCATCTGTCTCCTTAGCAGCTTTCCAGTGGATCTTCATCTCCAATCTTCTCTGCGCCTTTGGGTGTCCTTGTGACCTGGACATTTAACCCATTGTTTGTCCAGAGGTGCCGCTCAGAGCTAAAAACAGCCGAACTTTCTCTCTGATATAATGCACCATTTGCTACTTAAAATGGGGCGGGGGTGGCTCAGTCGGTAGCGCGCCAGGCTCGTAATCAGCAGTTCCCACGTTCGAATCCCAGCTGGGTAAGCGTTGAGATTTATCTCTTCAAAACTCACCGCCCTGTCCATGGTCAGTAGGAGACACCGATGGTCTTGGAAAGGCCGCAGTCCGTCGGATGGGACGTTAAGCCGTGGCCCCGTGTGCGGGAGAGCCATACCCTGTGCACGTTAAAGAATACGCTGGATGGCCTTGACGGGAGCTACCATCTGTCTCCCAACAGCTGTTCCAGTGGGTCCCCTCCCCCAACCTTCTCTGAGCCTTCGGGGTCCATGTGACCTGGCCATTTAGCTCATGGTGGGCAAAAAAGTGCCGCTCAGAGGTAAAACAACCCAAACAACCTACTTAAAATATTTCAATTCTTTTGTGACTGTGTTGTACTTAATGATATCTCTGTTAAGTTTACTATTTTTTTAAGACTGAATTTTAGTTTTCGCTCAACAAGTTTTGGTTTCAGGTATATATATAGTTTAACATCATCATTAAATTCAAACATGATCTGGGCTACACCGAAGGCAACTAAAAACAGTGCTAAACCGCATTAAGTGGAAGTAAACATTCTTTTAATTAAACTCGCGAAAAACACGACATCATTAAACTCGAGTAAACATGCTGCTGTCATCATTAACCTAAGTAGAAGAGCTCTTAATTTCATTAAATCAGGTTAACATACTAACATTACCTCATATAAACAGGCTCTTAACGTCATTAGGCTGAAATAAAGAAACTCTCGCCATCATTTTACTATAGAAAATATATTATTGTCACGATTAAGATCAAACCTATTCAAAACAAACAAGCTCTTATCGTTAATAATTTAAATCAATAAGATTTCCGTTATTAAATTCAGCATATTTCAGATCACGGAAATTTAGCAAATAAGTTCCAACCAAGCAAAATAAACTATTTTTTAACTGAATAAATCAAAAATAAAAATACTCTCATCAATATTTCTTTGTTTTATATTATGGGAATATCAAAGAAGAAAATACTAAATGTCTTTTTGAGATCTAGTGTGCCAGTAATCTCACAGGCTAATGAAACTTATAATCACTAGAGCAGGAGATATATCCAAACTTTTTGAATAGCTTAGCTTGGGTTGTTTTACCTCTGAACGGCACTTTTTTTTTGCACACAATGGACTAAATTATCAGGTCACAAGGACCCGAAGACTAAGAGAACGTTGGGGGAAGAGGGTCCACTTGACAGCTGTCAGGAGACAGTCTACCGTCAAGGTCATCCAGGGTGTTCTTTAACGTGCACAGGGAATGGCTCTCATATAACGGGTTCACATCCACGGAGTGCGTAAGCCTTTCCAAGCCCATCGATGGTCCATTTCACAGCAAGGGCTGGTGGGGAGTTATCAGAAAAAATCTCAACGCTGGCAGAGTTGGGATTCGAACTATGGCTTATTAAGGAAATTTATTGTGCCCACTTCCCCGACCTTCTCTGAGGCCTCGGGGTCATTGTGACCTGGCTATTAAGCCCATTGTGTGCAAAACAATGCCGCACAGAGATAAAACAATTCAATCCTTATAGCAGCTCTTCTAAAAACCAAATTCGCAATGTATATTGCTCTCTATTCGATTTAAAAGGTCGAAGTGGAGCAGAGGTCGATAAGGCGCCAGGCTTTTACCTGTAGGTTACAATCCCAACTGTATCTGCGTTGAGTTGGGTTAGGTTGTTTTACCCATGAGCGGCACTTTTTTGCACACCATGGGCTAAATGGCCAGGTCACATGGACCCCGAAGGCTCAGAGTAGGTTGGGAGAGGGGACCCACTGGAATAGCTGTTGGGAGACAAATGTTAGCCTCCCGTCAAGGCCATCCAGCGTGTTCTTTAACGTGCACAGGGTATGGCTATCCCGTACATGGGGACACGGTTTAACGTCCCATCCGGCAGACGGCGGCCTTTCCAAGCCCATCGGTGTCACCTACTGACCATGGGCAGGGCGGGAAAATTTGCGGAGATAAATCTCAAAGCCGAGACAGCTGGGACTCGAACCTGGGAACTACAGATTACGAGCCTGGCGCACTACCGACTGAGCCACCCACGCCCCACCTGCGTTGAGATTCAAATATAAATCCCCACTCTGACTTCGACGAAAAAGAAGACCGCCAATAAGCTTGGAAACGACGCCGTTCATCATAAAGACGCGGGGGGGGGGGCGTAGGTAGGAGAACCACACACATACTGTCCCGTTTAAAGAGCATTCTGAACGGCCTTAATGAGTGTTTGCGATACATCTCCCAACATATTGGAAAATCATCTTAAGCTAAGACCAAATCTATGGAGTGGCACCCCCCCCCCCTACACACCCTTTCAGAATGCCGGTAAATGTAATGGAGGCAAGAAATTCTTAAATTATTCATAAAATTTTCTAAAAACTTCTAAATCAAGGGGAAAAATGACACACTGCAATGGAAATCCAGTTTCTCTCTCCCCTCATCCTCTATCCTTCTACCTCGATTTTCTCTCGCCCTCTATTTTTTCTAGATCCCGTCTTGCTTTAAGCATATGCAAAATATTAAAGAATATCCTTTTAAGAAAGGGGCGAGGGTGGCTCAGTCGGTAGTGCGCCAGGCTCGTAATCTGCAGTTTCCAGGTTCGAGTCCCAGCTGGGTCAGCGTTGAGACTTATCTCTGCATACTCCCTGCCCTGCCCACGGTCAGTAGGGGACACCAATAGACTTGTAAAGGCCGCCGTCCGTCGGATAGGACGTTAAGCCGTGGCTCCGTGAGCGGGAGAGCCATACCCTGTGCACGTCAAAGAACACATTAAATGGCCTTGACGGGAGGCTACCATCTGTCTACAAACAGCCGTTCCAGTGGGTCCCCTCCCCCAACCTTCTCTGAGACTTCGGGGTCCTTGTGACCTGGCCATTTAGCCCATGGTGTGCAAAAAAGTGCCGCTCAGAGGTAAAACAACCCAACCCAGGTTCGAGTCCCAGCTGCGTTCAGTGTAGAGATTTATCTCCATAAAACTCCCCGCCCTGTCCACGGTCAATAGAGGACATCGATGGACTTAAAAAGGCAGCCGTGGTCCGTGTGCGGGAGAGCCATATCCTGTGCTCGTTAAAGAACACTCTGGATGGCCCCTACTGACCTACCAAATATTAATACCTATGCTGGATAGCCCCTACTACTGTTGGAGAGACTCCATTTGTCTCCCAACAGCTGTCCAGTGCCAACAGTCCCAGAGCCAACAGTCCCCCAGCCTTCTGTGAGCCTTCGGGGTCCTTGTGTCGTCACTCACTTTCAATTATTATATATATTAGATGCACATATGTTTCAACTGGTCGGCCTACTCGAGTAATATAGAATATCATAAAAGTTCCTTGATTATAAAATGCATTGTAATAAAGTTCAAATAAATTATTTTCTTCGAATATTGGAGAAAACAAAAGATCCCCTTCCCCAACCTTCTATGAGACCTTGGGGTTGTTGTGACCTGGCTATTTCACCCCATTGTGTGCACAAGAGTATCGCTCATAGGAAGACAAGTGTCTAAGCCAGGGGTAGCCAACCCAAATGATCTTGCGGGCCACTTTGGAAATGCATCATAACTCCGCGGGCTGCATATAAAATTATATATCCCCATATTAGATTTAGACCCACTATAGACTTTTTTTTTAGAGTGAAAAATTGAAACATAATGAGTTATTATTATTGTGTTTACTATTATTCTTACATGTAAACATAGATAATATAATAATAATGATACTAAACGCACATTGTAAAGAAATATATAACACTAAAAATGAAATATAAAAAATATATAAATATAAATGAAATAAAAAAAAAATGAAATCATTAAAAAAAAAAATATTTATTTTACTAGTGCGATATTTGGGGGCGGGGGTGGCTCAGTCGGTAGCGCGCCAGGCTCGTAATCTGTAGTTCCCAGGTTCGAGTCCCAGCTGGGTCAGCGTTGAGATTTATCTCCACAAAATTCCCCGCCCTGCCCACGGTCAGTAGGGGACACCGATGGGCTTGGAAAGGCCGCCGTCCGTCGGATGGGACGTTAAGCCGTGGCCCCGTGTGCGGGAGAGCCATACCCAGTGCACGTTAAAGAACACCCTGGATGGCCTTGACGGGAGGCTACCATCTGTCTCCCAACAGCTGTTCCAGTGGGTCCCCTCCCCCAACCTTCTCTGAGCCTTCGGGGTCCTTGTGACTTGGCCATTTAGCCCATGGTGTGCAAAAAAGTGCCGCTCAGAGGTAAAACAACCCAACCCAAGTGGGATATTTGTTTCTCCACTCTTTCACTTAGCTTTTGCAATCGATCTCAATTTGGGTATTTGCACATCGTAATTGGTATTGCAGGTTAGCGTCCATTATGTTCGAGCGTGTTTTGTGTTTGGTCAATTTCATTTTCGAAAAAAACGATTCGCAGGTGTAAGTTGAACCAAAAGCGCTAACAACTTTTTGTGCCAGATTTCTCAAATTGGAAAATTTCTCTTTTGTTACGTAAGTGTTATAAAAATCTATTTTTGATTCTGATGTTTCAAAAATGTGTTTTAATTCAATATTGCACTGTAAGTCAACCAGTTCCATTTGGAGATATTCTGGGGCCGACTCGATTTCAACATGAAAGGGAGATGAATATATTTCAAAAATTTTTTTGTATTTGTCTAACTCTAAATTACTGAATCGGCTTTCAAAAGCAGCTGTAAGTTTTCTTATTTTTTTTTGCATATTTGATGTAATTGTTACATTTTGATTTCTTAAATTCTTTCAACAATGGAAAGTGGTAAGCGTTATTACTTTTCAATTGCGATTCAAATAACAACAATTTCTTCTGAAATGCTTTGATGTGATTAAATGTATCGATTATAAGGTTATCTTTCCCTTGCAATGATATATTTAATTGATTGAGTTTTTCGACAATATCCACTAAAAAGCATAAATCCAATAACCACTCATCATTTCTTAATTCTGGTACAGGTATTTGCTTGTCATTCATAAACAAGTCAATTTCTTCTCGTAACTCATAAAACCGCTGTAAACATCTTCCACGACTTAACCACCTGACTTGACTGAAGTATACAACGTCAGCATATTCAGAATCTAATTCTTTGAGGAACTCCTTAAATTGTCGATGCGGAAGTGCATGTGATCGAATGTAATTCACTGTTTTTATAACTACTTGCATAACATGATCCATCGATAATACTTGGGCACATAAATTTTGTTGATGAATCAAACAGTGGATTATAATTAAATCTTCTCTTTTGGAGCGGTTACTAGTTTTGTTGTTGGATTCTATTTTATCGATTAGTAATTTTATAGCTCCCTTTTCTTTACCTATCATAGCAGGTGCTTCATCAGTTGATATTCCAGAAAGTATTTCCAAATCCAAGTTGTTTTCGCATAAACAGTTTTCAACAGCATGGAGAATATCTTCTCCTGTTGTTGTACCTTTTAAACTTATCAAATTTAACATTTCTTCAGTTACTTGAAATGATTCATTTACTCCACGAAGGAACACTACAAGCTGAGCTGAGTCTGAAATATCTGTGCTTTCGTCAAATGCCAAGGAAAAATATTTGAAATCTCGAATTCTGTCGCGCAGTTTTAAGATAATTTCATTTGAAATGTCATTAATTCGACGACACACTGTTTGCCGAGATAGGCTTAGGTTCGAAAACAGTTTACTTTTATCAGGCAAAATATCCTTCACAACAGCTTCCAAACATTCTTTCACAAATTCACCATCAGAAAATGTTTTCATTTTTTTTGCAATCAAAAATGAAACAGAATAGCTTGCCTTAACAATATTGGAAGGTTGCTGTAATGCTGCACCAAACATTTTTTGTTGAGCCTTTAATTGCGACTTAAACTCCTTGAGCTTCGATTGTTTCACTTCTTTATCGAACTTCAAATAATCCTCATGTTTTGTTTCGTAATGCCTCTTAACATTATATTCCTTAAATACAGCAACGACCTCTCGGCAAATTAAACACAATAATTTTGTATTTTGAACTATTCAGAAGTACTTTTCTTCCCATTCCTCGCTATACTTTCTATTTTCGTCCACTATTCTTCTTTTCTTTGAAGTCATACTGAAAATAAGAGAGATATTAAATATATCTATTTTTAATTGTTAAATTAAAAGTCATTTTTAATTTAATAGGAGTTATTACCTGGCTGTTGTTGTTTTAAATATGTTGTTGAAGTACAGGTATATTAAAATAATTATCCTGCAGTCACAGCACACAAAACGAAACCAAAACGCAAATTTTCACTTGAAACTGAGAGTCTGCTCTGCTATCAACAATCAACTGTGCGTATCTAGGGATGGTCACTTAAGAGTGAAACATCATGAGTGCGCAGAATATAATTTAATTATTCTGCGAACTCATAACTGTAAACTCATAGATAAAACAGGCAATATCTGTCATATATTCGCAAGAATATTATTTTAAAATGAAAGTTAATTTTTTCTCATAATTTCGACAGTTAATTTTTGAATATATGGATGCACAAATAATGTATTTTTTTAATACATTGGTTTTTCACTACTTTGGCCATTATAAAATAAATATATTTTGTAAAAGTGTGATGAATCTCGCGGGCCGGAAAAATGTTCAAGGCGGGCCGCGGGTTGGCCACCCCTGGTCTAAGCAATGGAATCTAAAACGTTAAGACATGCGGTGTATCCTTCGGATCAAGTTTAAAAATGAACCAGAACTTTGTTGGTGGCCTGAGCCAAAGAAAAGAAGACACAGTTTTGGAATTCTTCCAGCTGAAGCAACAACGATATAAATCCGTCATCAGGGAAGAGAGCAACGCCTCCACTGTAGGTGGCCAGACACAGCCGCGTCGCTTCATACGTCAAAAAATGGTGACAGGGTAGGCGTCAAAGGTGATTCGTCAAGCTAATTGCTAATGAAGTTCTGTCTGATGTCGACCGATAATGGTGTGTATTATGCGAGTTTAATTAAAGGAAAACATATCGCGTTTGATCATTCTCCAAGCTCTGTTACGTACATGTATAATTCTTGAAATAAATAACACATTTAATATAAATTATTACTCAAGTATCTGCTTGTTACCAGAGGTCTGATAGGAGCTGTCGGCATTAAAGGCCATAGAGATCTGTGAAGAAAGCGAGATCTGCAAAAAAAAGCAGCACTCGTAATCTTCAGTTCCCAGGTTCAGGTTCGAACTGAGTAACATTCCCTTTTTTTGTTGATGATAATAAAAAAATAAATACCCCCTCAAGCAGCTGCTTGCCACAGAGGTCTGACAGGAGCCTGTCAGTTTATATGCCACAGTAGGATATCTGAGAGGATGGCAGGACCTCAGCAGAAAAACGACACAAACATCCATGCCTAATTCCGGGACTCGAACCCAGGTCCCCTAGATCAGTAGACAAGCGCGCTAACCACTCGGCCATGGGACGTAGTACTAGTAAATTTTATCGTTAAAGGTTACTCGCAAAGCTTAAAGCTTATCTGAAGGATATAGAAAAATTACATTAATAGTTTGCTAGAACAGTATGTTTAGCCTTCTTTCATCTGATGTGACATTAATATTGTTTGACATTAGTATATGATGAATGTAATATTGACATTGAAATGTGATATTTATGACATTTAACAAAGAAATTAATGACATTTAACAAAGAAATTAATGACATTGACATAGAACATCGATAGTCAAATGAAATTTTCAATTCAAAAGCGAATTTCGTGGTATACATGTTACTGGCAAAGTGTGAAAAGCGGGCATTCTATAGAATGCGTGACGTTTTTAGGCAAAGTATTAAATGCCTGTTTTATTTTAGTATTTTACATACTTTCCCTAGGCATTATATAGAATGACAAATACTATTTCGGCAAAGTATGAAAAAGGCTTTTATTGAAAAGATGCATGTGAAAATGTAAGAAGTACAAAATGTAAGATAGGGGATTTTTCTACAAAAAGAGAAAAAGACCAGTGCTGAACTACTTGTTGCTACAAGGTAGACTGGAATGGCATTTTGAATTGCACTTTTTAGCTGCCTTTTTCATACAAAAGCACTTCAAATTTCGGCACTTGGTCTTGCAAGTACACCTCACGAACCCTTGGACAGAGCGGAAGTTGCTGCCCCTTGTCGACGTCTGGGTTAGGAACTCGCGCAGTGGCCTCCAAAGGTGCAGGAGGAAATTTTTTGTCGGAATCCATTTTCATTTTTTGGCCTGTATTTCCAGATTCAATTTAGATCGAATTTTACCTTCGACAGCATTCTCAATATTGAAGCAAAGAGTGCACAAAATATTAACATCATAACCTGTAATGAATCTGTCGTCCGCATTATAAAAAGTCGCCGCAAATGAGGTGAAGCCAAGTGAGAAAGAATCAGTCAAGGGTTGAATATTCGAAGTTTGCAATTCGTGTTAGGATACTAGTATTTCACTTTACTACTTGTCAAATCTATTTCAGTGGAGTTCCGAGATGCTTGTGATATGTCGTTTTTTGATGACTTTTTTGAATCTGTTTTTTGACCTTAACTATCTTTCTATGGCAGCTAGGGTTCTCAAACTTTAGGGTCCCATTGGGCAACCCTCTTTTACACTCTTCCGACGCTAAGGGGCGCTTTTCCGACTGGAAGGGTTTTTTTTTGGTGTCCAAAGTTACCAACTACGGCACTCTTTTTTATCGAAACTAGGGACTGGCGAATCTGGCAATCGCGGTGGGCCTATAGGGGACCCAGGGCGACATCTACTGGTCACTTCGGATTGGACTGAGTGCTCTGGCTCTCTGAGGCGAGCGTCGAAAGTCACGTGACTCGCCTTGCGACATTAAACGTCACTGCTGGGAGTAATTTATACTTTGCCGATTTGCCTTTTGGCATTCTATAGAATGCCTAGAAAATGTGTGAAAATCTAAGCGTTTCATACTTTGACGTCCCACTTTCGGCATTCTACACAATGCCTAATTTTACACTTTGCCGGTAACATATATATCATGTATTTCACATTTACAATGTTTCTCTTTTAACATTAGTCTATTTTGCGCTATAGAAAACCTTTTCCAGGTAAAATACAATAAATCTCTTTTTACTTCCGTTATGTACAGTTTCTTTGAGCTGAGGAGTTGTTTATAGTGAATGTTTTTGTTAGTTACTTTGAATTCTTTGTTTCTAGCGTTAACCTTTACATCCGTTAACCTTCATCATGCTCTCGGTGATAAAGAAGACTCCAATGGGCTTGAAAGAGATGCTGTCGATCGGATGGCACCTGAAGCTGTGGGTTGTTTTACCTTTGAGCGACACTTTTTTTGCACACTATGGGATAAATGGCCAGGCCACAAGGACACCGAGGGCTCTGAGAAGTTTGGGGAGGGGGGGGACACACTGGACCGTTGTTGGGAAACAGATGATAGTTTCCCGTCAAGGCCATCCAGGGTGTTCTTTAACGTGCACAAGGTACGGCTCTCCCGCACATGGATCCACAGCTTAACGTCCCATCTGACGGATAAGGGGCCTTTCCAAGCCCATCAGTATCCTCCTATTGACCGAGGGCAAGACGGGGAGTTTTGCGGAGATAAATCTAAACGCTGGCCCAGCTGGGACTAAAACCTGGGAACTGCAGATTACGAACCTTGCGCGCTACCTACTGACTCCCCCCCCCCCCCCTCCAAATACTCTAGAGTAAATAAGGACAATAGGCGAGTAATAAAGAAATTCTTGTCTTTAATTCTTCAATGATGGTCAAAGTAACTGTTGTTTTTATACATGATATTTGCTTCTTTATGCGATATATAAACATAACGATTCTCAGAAAATGCTGATTTGATGCTGCGACTAGTCACGAATGAATCTAGTAACATTTGCACCCACAATCGAACTTCGATTATCTGCACCTAGATTAGTCTGAGAAATTCTTGTTAACACTGTTACTTTGAAGTTTTAAATAGATCTCTAATGAATAATTAAGATTGAAATAATTAAATATTATGCATTCACAATATATAAAAGACGGCCTATAAAAGACGTAAGGGTATGGTGGAAAAGGGCATGGCTTTACGACATTGTATGCCGTAAAGGAGGTGATGGAACTCAGCGGAAAAACGCGATCCGCCAATCGTGACAAATGCGGAGGAAAAAGACTGGCAGACAGGAATTTGTTGACACGAACTCTACGGAAAAGCAAAGTTGCTACAATTCATCAGTTGAGAGAGATTACAGCTAACTATACATCAAAACCCATTTCAACGAGAACTATGTGCAGAGAATTGAAAACTTTGAAATCTGCGAAGTATGGCAAAATGTGTTCATAATAATGTGGCAGGCTATAATTTGAGCTATAAACATTTTTAAATCGTCCGGCAAAAGAACAAAAAATAGTTTTGTACAATTTTTTTTTTTAAAAACGTATTGTGTAACATAAAACAGTAGATTTCCTTTTCTAAAATAAGCTACAAACAATTTATTCAAAATAAAATCTTACTTGATTATCAGGTATAAAAATTTTATACGCTATCATGTGTAATTGTGAAATGTATTATGACTTTTTGAGATTTTTTCTCTGGAATTTTCGATTTTTTTTATTACCCAGATATTTAGGTCCACCTAGTCAATAAAATCATGGTTCTGCTTATGCATATTTATTTGTTTGTGTTTTAATATTTAAGTTGTTTCTAAAAAGGTAGTAACGTTCGTAGCGTATCGTAGATCGTGTATGGATATGCAATGTCCCAGGTAAAACTTTACCCATTATCATCTCAATCCCAGGGCGGGGGTGGATCAGTCGGTAGCGCGCCAGGCTCGTAATCTGTAGTTCCCTGGTTCGAGTCCCAGCTGGGTCAGCGTTGAGATTTATCTCCGCAAAATTATTAATTAGCGCGCCAGGCTCGTAATCTGTAGTTCCCTGGTTCGAGTCCCAGCTGGGTCAGCGTTGAGATTTATCTCCGCAAAATTTCCCGCCCTGCCCATGGTCAGTAGGGGACACCGATGGGTTTGGAAAGGCCGCCGTCCGTCGGATGGGACGTTAAGCCGTGGCCCCGTGCTGGCGAGAGCCATACACTGTGCACATTAAAGAACACGCTGGATGGCCTTGACGGGAGGCTACCATCTGTCTCCCAACAGCTGTTCCAGTGGGTCCCCTCCCCCAACCTTCTCTGAGCCTTCGGGGTCCATGTGACCTGGCCATTTAGCCCATGGTGTGCAAAAAAGTGCCGCTCAGAGGTAAAACAACCCAACCCATCTCAATCTGAGAATAAGCCCAGTTGGCATAAGTAAAAAAAATAATTAAACCACCCAAGGGTGGGTCCCTAGAGGCTAACTCGTAACGTATATATCGAATTACTAATAAAAATATTTTTTCTTTGTATTCAGACTGCTTGCACCTGCAACTGTATCGTGACAGTAAGGACAGATGTAAGAATGGTCCTACGAAAGCATCATTGTCACTTGAAGGTTTTTTGGGCATGGAGACAGGATTCACCCTGGACAAAGAGAGCAACACGATGGCCCTCATTTGCTCGGAGATCGTCGTTGTGCTGGCCTTTGATTCTCGAGAATTGCTCATCCAATGGCAGGTCAAGATACGAGCCAACTTAGTTGAAGGTAAGAAACATACTCAAATCATTGATTTGTGGCATATGATTTAAATCTCTCTACATAGTCAGAATTGTGGTTAGAATAGTGGCATAGAGGGCAGGATGGCTGATTCGGTAGCGTGCCAAGCCGTGACCACCGAGAGACAAGGCCAAGGGACTGATTTATGACGTCACTAAGAGTGGTGCTTGCCGTTACTAAGAAATCGAGATACATCGTGTCACGGAATTTCTTTCAGAAGCATTGCGATGTTTCCTATATTCTTTTTCTGTAATTTTTCCTTACGATTTCAAAAAAAATGAGCGTTTTTAAAGTACATTAAACTATTTTTATTCAATACCGATTTTTTTATATGCATTGAAGAAACTACATTATAAAACAATGAAACGGAGATAATGGTAATAAAATTTTCTGATTTATTCCCACACATTTATTTTACACAAATAAGAATTTTAAGGTAATAAGATTAAATGCATAGGTTCTGACAACAATCTTACTAGTGCCTCACACACACATATATACATTTTAAAATCGGAATTGCTTGTTCTCATTCATTTTCACTTCAAAAATGTATTTCCTGATTAAAATTTAAATTTCAGCGTATTCCTAACTTCAGTCACTAAATACTCCTATGCACAGAAAGAACTTCTAAAATCATGCTCTTACCTGAGAGGTTTATCTTTTGCTTTTATAAAATATAAAGGATAATATAAGTATAATAAATAAATTATTAAGAAAAATATACGTGTATTTTGAACATAATAAAATACTTAGATTTATAGTGACCAACATAAGACGTATGCTATAGTTTTTAATAAAATTTATGTTTAAAGAAAGAATAATAATACACAAATCTAAAGAGTAATTCAATCGTTAATTTACAGACATTATTACTTGTATATTGTATATAAATGTTACATAAACTCATATTCTAATTACACTTCAATCTTATTCAGTGATGGCACTGATGAAAGCAAAAGTCAGTTACACAAAACATTTATTGATTTGTTGAGCGATCTAACCAAAAATCAATAACTTATTAACTGATTCATGAGTCCCATGTCAACAGGACGGCTCATGTGATACTTTGCGACTGAATTCCTGTAACAGGCAATTACTTGAAGGTTTTTGTTGATTTCCCAATTTTAAATCATAATTCCTTCATTCAGAAAGTGTAATAATCATTCTTCTCCATTCAAATGATTGAAAATTTCTTAATAAATGCTAATTAATAATAATAATATCTTTATTAAGCCTTAGTATGGTTATATACATAGATTACCCCGCTAAACCTTATGGCTTGTCAGCAGGATTAAAGTACCTAAAGTATCTACTTATAGATTCTTACTGTGTGCCATGTCATTTACATAAATCAGTTAAAGATTAACATTTTACGAAACTGACATTCTGACTACAGAGATCAAAGTTGAAAGTTTTCAATTCTGTTGGGTTAATATATGCTCTCCCCTTTGTAAAAAAAAAATCCTAAATTCCGCAATGTACAATTTCTATAAATTAATGTTGAAATCCTGATTAACACAGTATTCTTTGTAATTTAGGATTCATTTAGAATGTTTCAATAGTCATCTCAGTGACATATTTTTGAAAAATCAGAAAATAGCTTTTTATCACAGCACCTAATTTACAGACCAATTTTCCTAAAATACAATATATCTGATATAAAAAAGGTTAAAGATGTAACTAGCATTATATTCCACTTTAACCCTATTTTGTGAGTGATGGAAATGGAGCTTACTGCAAAGTTTTCATCTTTGCTATTACCAACCAACATAAGAAAAAATTTCATCTCATCAACAACATGGAATTTCCTAAAAGATAATGCAAAATTTCTTAAATCCAGTATGATGCTGAATTATGCATTCATATAGAATACTTAGTAGTCAATCCTCTAGATTTGTAAGCAATTGTGCCATGTAGACATTATGATCATATTTTGGAGCTGATTAATGTTTTTTTGCAAATTTTTTTCACAAATGATACTGTAAGCTTACTATAGTACCTCAGCGTCAATTCACAGACCATTACTGTTCATTTAATGATATTCATATATTAAAGATTTTATTTTAGTTGATTTATATTCTAATGGCAATTTAATCATATTTTGTGATGAAAACAAATTTCTCAGTTTTGTTGATTTCTAAAGACCTTTAGGAAAAAATGTCCAAGACAATGTAATAAACAATAGTAACTTCAGCAAAAATGCACCTTGTGAAATTTTAAATTGATTGATAACTGCTAAGCTTTTAATTACACAAATAAAAGGAACACTCTAAACCCCTAAAATTATACACTGTAATAAAAAGAGTACCCAGACACTTCCAGCAACATTCAAAGTTGCCAAACTTTGAAAATAAGCACTTTCACAGTAATTCTTCAATGTCAATAGGGTAAAAATTGAAGATTTAATTTAGTTCTCAGTTTTATACAATATTTACTTAACATTCAAAGAGTTATAAGAGCTGGAATATGTAGCAGCAAAAGCCACTGTTCCCAAACTTCCTAGGTATCCCCCCAAAGTGAAAACTGAACAAACATTTATATATTTTATGGTACATTTTTGATAGTGAACTATTTGTTACAACAGTTGTATTTTAGCTTTTGAAGTAAATTTTAATAAGTAGTGAAAGTTAGATGTTTCAGCTTTCATAATTCTATAAATATTAAATAAATATTGCAAAAAAAAAAAGATTTAGAGAAGTTTGCATGAGAACTTCAATTTATCTCCAGCAAGTTTTCTCATTCAACATACTTTCTTGTCTAAGTTTTTAATTAAACTGTGCGATGCATTTAATTGAATCTGGCTATCAAGAACCAAATACGTTTTGCAGGATTCACATTTCATTTTTTTAAGAACTGAACAGGCACAGTAACCAGCAAAATAGGTTAAGACAGGTAGGTAGTCTCCTATTTTCACAATATCATCATCAGTAATGCTAAAAGGAAAAGAAACACTTAAATTTTCCTTTAGCTCTTCCCATCTCTGTTTGGCAGAAAATCTAGAAATGTGGATACATACTTTTAGTTGGTAACACTAATTTCGGTATTGAATGCATCCTTAATTTGTTTTCACACACATATACCTGCCTTATTGAAATGTGATATTGACCTCCAGCTAGTTGCCTGTATTTGCTAAATCTACCTTCTGAACAATCGGTTTGGAATTTCCCAGACAATATGTATGCCATATTTAACTTTTCACAACAATATGATAACATACTGCTTGAAAATTATCAACACATGCTTTGTTGGAATACAAAGCATGTGTTGATAATTTTCAAGCAGTATGTTTTTCTTTGGTCAGCATACCTGTATCGCAACCCATACTTTGCCATGAATCCAGCCAATCCAATAATTTATTTAAAAATAAATTCCTTTCATCTAAAGATGATGCTGTGAGAGGCATTTTATAGATGTCGTTTAGTCAAGTTCCTTTAAAAGGAGATTTAACATTTATTATATCCCACCATGTGTTAACAGTCTTAATGTACTCTGCAGTACCTCAATTTCTTTTTCACCCATTCCTAAAAGTGCTTCTGCAACAAATTTATTAAAAATTTGAAGAACCAGCTTAACATTTTGCTTATCTAAGTTAGAAAGTCATAAGGCTTTCAAGGACAAATTATAATTATATTTAATAACTATTGTTTTCAATGTAATGAAGCTTTCTAAGGGTTGAAAATGCTGTTGTAGAAAAGTCCTGCCTTTCAACTAAACACTCTGATCTAAATTTTGGATAAAACATGCCCTGACCATAATTTTTTTTTTATTAATTCAATTATTTCTTATACATTTTAACAAGTGCACAGCATCAATTCAGAAAAACAATAGTCTAACTTTGTCTACAGGATGAGGATACAAAATATTCAATGAAGGTGGTTTGGTGAAAAAAGACATTGCTTTTCTATTAATAGAATTATTGTCACTGAACACATATGATTATCTTTAAAAGGAGACATAATACCAGTTAGCAGCATTTGTGAAGGAACTGCATCTTTGATGAGTCTAGGCTTTTCTAACTTTGCTGTTATTACTCTCCCTGTGACTTCATCACACAAGCTTGTCTCATGCTGAATTTCACTGGCTTTAAAATGAAGTTCACATACTTACAGGAATTTTTTAATTTTAGTATGTTGGAACATTAGAACTAATTGTGAAAATTAATTTTTACTATTCTAATCTATATTTTTGAAATATTCTCGTCTTAGTAGCAAAAATAATAGAGTACGTATAGGAATGCATTACTCATTTAAAAAACTGTAAAACAAAGCATATATGTAGAAATAAATCTTACATATGACAAGAAATTTATTAACTGTCGATTTCTCACAATTTGTTTTTATGAATGCATTTTCTGGTTATTCCAAATATTTTAAAATTTTACTTTCCTTGCTATATAAATGCACACACTTTTCCATGCTGGCTGGGGCGGGGGTGGCTCAGTCGGTAGCGCGCCAGGCTCGTAATCTGTAGTTCCCAAGTTCGAGTCCCAGCTGGGTCAGCGTTGAGATTTATCTCCGCAAAATTCCCCGCCCTGCCCACGGTCAGTAGGGGACACCGATGGGCTTGGAAAGGCCGCCGTCCGTCGGATGGGACGTTAAGTCGTGGCCCCGTGTGCGGGAGAGCCATACCCTGTGCACGTTAAAGAACACGCTGGATGGCCTTGACGGGAGGCTACCATCTGTCTCCCAACAGCTGTTCCAGTGGGTCCCCTCCCCCAACCTTCTCTGAGCCTTCGGGGTCCATGTGACCTGGCCATTTAGCCCATGGTGTGCAAAAAAGTGCGGCTCAGAGGTAAAACAACCCAACAACCCAACCCATGCTGGCTGACAAATTAATGGTCAGCTCTTCAATTAATTTGAATTCATAAACTTTAGTCAAAATTGACTGGCACCAGTAACTTATACGTTACAAACACCCTAAACTGCATTTCCTCTATGCTAGCCAAGGTTACTAACCTGAAAAATTACCGATTATTTTATTCCTATAAATATTTGCTAAGTATAATGATACTGAAATGCATGTAAATTCAATAATTCAAATTGGTTATTACAATTTTTAACATATAATGCGTGATTTTGCAAATAACATTAATATTTTATCAAAGTAAGAGATTTAATATTTATTTTATTAAACATCAAGTGGTCTTAATACCTACACAACACATTATTTATTTAATTTGATATACTGTGGGATTGGTGGCAGAATGCATTGTCAGTTTTTCCTTTCGGTTGTAAATTGTGCAATATTGCAAATTGTGAAATTTCATTCATTAACTACTGTCAGAATTATTTAGTTTGAAGTTAACATTTAAAAAAATATAATCAGAGTATAATCAGAGAGACTTAGTGCGTTTTCCAACAAGTTTTGACACAGTGAACTCTGCAAACAAACCAGCATTTTTCAAACACCATTGAGGACGGGGGTGGCTCAGTCGGTAGCGCGCCAGGCTCGTAATCTGTAGTTCCCAGGTTCGAGTCCCAGCTAGGTCAGCGTTCAGATTTATCTCCGCAAAATTCCCCGCCGTGCCCACGGTCAGTAGGGGACGCCGATGGGCTTCGAAAGGCCGCCGTCCGTCGGATGGGACGTTAAGCCGTGGCCCCCTGTGCGGGAGAGCCATACCCTGTGCACGTTAAAGAACACGCTGGATGGCCTTGACGGAAGGCTACCATCTGTCTCCCAACAGCTGTTCCAGTGGGTCCCCTTCCCCAACATTCTCTGAGCCTTCGGGGTCCATGTGACCTGGCCATTTAGCCCATGGTGTGCAAAAAAGTGCCGCTCAGAGGTAAAACAACCCAACCCAATTCAAACACCATTGTAATAAATTACAAATCGCTGAAATTTTGAATCTTAAAAAATTATGAAGGATTAGAAGGAATCACCTTTTTGAAGAAGGAACCTATCGATATTATTTTATAGTATAAATAATATTTCCATAATAATTTCGTATAACAAGATTTTTTGTTTTGGTAGAGTGAAATAAGTTAGATAATAAAAATACAAAAATTTACTTTGGATTAACTGACCATATTAGCTTAGCGTAACGATTTCCTGGTAAAAATTAAGTTTAAATCCTGAAACACTTTGAATATATAGAATACAGTTAAAGAAAATAAAAGTGAGAACTTATGTTACGTACCTTACTATGAATTGACGATGTGAAATTGATCCAAGCTTCTTTTTGAGAAGTATCCCTATGGAACTGAAATCCTGGACATTGTGCACATTCCAAAAGTTCCTTTATTTACACTTTTGGCACTATCCATGAACTAGGCATAGCTAAAACGCCAAAACACAAATATAAAATACTTATCAACTCCACCAGAGTAACTCGATCGAAATTAAACCTATTCAAAAATGGCGACCGGAACACCAATGTTCGTGATGACACAGCTCTTCCGGCAAAGGAGTTCCTTGGCCTTGTCTCTCGTTGGTCACGGCCAGGCTCGTAATCTGCAGTTCCTAGGTTCGAGTTCCCATCTGTGATAACTTTGAGATTATTGCACCCACAATCGCACTTCGATTATCTGCACCTAGATTAGTAAGTTTAATCCCTACCCGCAACAGCTAGGAACCTGATCTCTGAAATAAACCCAAAGCCACACAGGGGGAACGAGCATCCCAAATCTGGGACCAATCTAATTAAGTATTTGCAGAATTACTGGGCGCCAAAACTGCAACGTCACTACAGACGTGCAAGAAGCGCACGTGTCCCACACCCATGCATGCGTTCACCCTGCCTTTCTTTCGGAATACGCCTATTATATAATACGATAAATAATTTTATGTGAGGTCTAAATTTCCTGTGTCCAAACCCTTACGTTACACTAAATTACCATAAGATGGGGGCGGGGGTTGGCTCAGTCGGAAGCGCGCCAGGCTCGTAATCTGTAGTTCCCAGGTTCGAGTCCCAGCTGGGTCAGCGTTGAGATTTATCTCCGCAAAATTCTCCGCCCTGCCCACGGTCAGTAGGGGACACCGATGGGCTTGAAAAGGTCGCCGTCCGTCGGATGGGACGTTAAGCCGTGGCCCCGTGTGCGGGAGAGCCATACCCTGTGCACTTTAAAGAACACGCTGGATGGCCTTGACGGGAGGATACCATCTGTCTCCCAACAACTGTTCCAGTGGGTCCCCTCCCCCAACCTTCTATGAGCCTTCGGGGTCCTTGTGGCCTGGCCATTTAGCCCATGGTGTGCAAAAAAGTGCCGCTCAGATGTAAAACAACCCAACCCAACCATAAGATGGAGCTATATGCCGAATTTGGTGGTCCTAGCTCTTAGAGTTTAGGAGGAGTACTTGAACACACAGATTCTCTAAAATGTATAATAGATACATCAATTAAAATTGTTTTTAATGATCACCTAGAAAATCTATTGAAACAGAAATAAAAAGTCGATGTTCACTGACTATAAGAAGAGTTTAACGTCAATAAAATAATGTGAGAAAAACATAAAACTTTAGGACCTTTTGAGAGAATACCTACCCCCACTATTGAAAATGCATATCATTATACTGTAAAAGCACAAATCCGTTTAAAATTAATTACTTCCATGTTTTAACTAATGTATTAATCCGAATGAAACCACACATAATTGATAAAATAACAGATATCACTTTTGGGAATTCCTACACCGACCTGCACAAACTCCATAATGAGCTTGTGCAATTAGTGCCTTAATTAGAGCATGCTTTTATCTCGATACTATAGTGCTTTTTAACTTTTTCGAAATTACAACAGCAGCAAAAAGGGAAAAGGCCAACCTCATTACAGAGAGATAAATGATAACGAATGTTTTTTCTTTTTCGTTTTTTCCAGAGCAACAGTTTCTGGTTCAGCTAGCGCATGTTCCACCCAAAAGCAAGTTGCCATGTGGACCAGCACGTCTTCATCTTCAAGACCACAACTTCTGTGTCGTAGCGGGTGTTCCACCCCGTCTCCTGGGCACCTGGCCAATCAAGGAACTCCGCAGGTTTGGCGTCATTGAAGGGAAGTTCTGCTTCGAGGGTGGCTCTCTCTGCGGACGAGGTTAGATTTTTGTTTGTTCTAATACATGTCAAACACTCAGTGCGTTTTACGCAGTTATTGCGGTTTGTATTTTGTTGACTCAAGTAACTCGACTGAATTTCTTGTTTTCGTAGGAGAGTAGTCTCCGAAACGTCACCAACCGTTTTGGAATTTTTTAAGGAGATTGTTGGTTCTTTCTGAAAATAAAGGTTCACTTGATTCAATCAGATGATCTTCTCAGTATGAACAAAGCATTTTTAGTGACATTTGTAGTATAATAGAAATTTTTCGGAAGGATGCATTAGAACAGGCTCAACCAATCTTAGACCATCGGCGGGTTGGGTTGTTTTACCTCTGAGCGACACTTTTGCACATCATGGGCTAAATGGCCAGGTCGCATGGATCCCGAAGGCTCAGAGAAGGTTGGGGGAGGGGACCCACTGGAACAGCTGTTGGGAGACAGATGGTAGCCTCCCGTCAAGGCCATCCAACGTGTTCTTTAACGTGCACAGGGTATGGCTCTCCCGCACACAGGGCCACAGCTTAACGTCCCATCCCACGCCAGCGGCGGGGATGGATCAGTAGATAACGCGCCAGATTCGTAATCTGCAGTTCCCAGGTTCGTGTCCCATCTGGGCCAGCAATGAGATTTATCTCTGCAAAACTCTCCACTCTGCCTTTCGTCAATAGTGAACACCGATGGGCTTACAAAGCCGTCGTCCATCGGATGCGATGTTAAGCCCTGTGCACGAAAACCATACCCTGTGCACGTTAAAGAACACGCTGGATGGCCTAGACGGGAGGCTTTCCACAAACCTTCTGTTGCCTCTCTGGGTCCTTGTAACCTTGCCATTTAGCCCATCGTGTATACAAAACTGCTCCTCAGAGGTAAAACAATTCATTTAGAGACATTACAAAAAGAAACTATATTCTTAAAAAGTCGCAAGAAAACTTCTCTACATAAAAACGAAAACACATAGATAATGAATTAAAAGAAAACTACATTTTTTAAAGAATGAAAGAAATGTTTTTATTGAAAACCAAAAACGTACATTTTTAATGAGTATTCTGAATTGCCAAAACGTTTTTTGTAGGCCGAAAAATGTTTGATAAAAAAATTGAAAGAAATGGGACAGATTCAGCATTTTATTTTGTTTTAAGAGTCGCAAGTTCGATTGAAGTGAAGTTGAGTGCTCAAAAAACCCCGGCGAAGTGCATCTGTTGATACGGAGGCAAATTCTTGACAGTAAGCACCGGGCGACTATATGTAAGGTGCACTGGCCAATCAGTCGCGAAACGCTCAAAACAAATGAAATTTAAAAAAAAAAAAAAGCAGCAGTCATTTATGTTAAACCGAAATAAAAATTACTCCTCAAGAATTTTCCTGAGACAGAGGTCTGACAGGAATCTCTGAGTGTAGAGAAGATCTGAGAGGAAAGTTAGACGCCAACATAGAAAGTCAACACATGAAAAGAAATTTATGTACGTTATCCGAGACACTAACCCAGCCCTTATCCGAGACACTAACCCAGCTTTATTCTGTAGGGCAAGGGTTGTCTCAACCGGAGAGAGCGAAGCTATTAATCTGTAGTTCCCAGGTTCGAGTCCCAGCTGGGTCAGCATTGAGATTTATCGCTGCAAAACTCCTCGCTCTGCCCACAGTCAATAGGAGACACCGATGAGTTTGAAAAGGCCGTCGTTCCTAGGATGGGACGTGAAGACGTGTCGCCGTGTGCGTGAGAGAGTCATACCCTGTGCACGTTAAAGAACACGCTGGATAGCCTTGACGGGAAGCTACCATCTATCTCCCAACAGCTGTTCCAATAGGTCCCTTCCCTCAAGCTTCTCTCAGCCTTCGGAGTCTTTGTGACGTGGCCAATTAGCCCATTGTGTTTTGCAAAAGGTGCCACTCAGAGTTAGAGCGACCCAAAAGGGGGCGGTGGTGGCTCAGTCGGTAGCGCGCCAGGCTCGTAATCTGTAGTTCCCAGGTTCGAGTCCCAGCTGGGTCAGCGTTGAGATTTATCTCCGTAAAATTCCCTGCCCTGCCCACGGTCAGTAGGGGGAACACCGCTGGGCTTGGAAAGGCTGCCGTCCGTCGGATGGGACGTTAAGCCGTGGCCCCGTGTGCGGGAGAGCCATACCCTGTGCACGTTAAAGAACACGCTGGATGGCCTTGACGGGAGGCTACCATCTGTCTCCCAACAGCTGTTCCAGTGGGTCCCCTCCCCCAACCTTCTCTGAGCCTTCGGGGTCCATGTGACCTGGCTATTTAGCCCATGGTGTGAAAAAAAGTGCCGCTCAGAGGTAAAACAACCCAACCCGACCCAAAAACCCAACCTACGTTTAGATCACCCTGTATATATCACAGTGATTCTAGTATTATGGTACAAGTTGTTAACACTGTACATTTCAGTAAAGAAATTTATGAAATTATATATTTATTGTACTAAGATCTTAAAAAATTGTATTTTTACTGACATTATATGCAAAAAAACGGCAATTAAAAGATCTGATACTCCAACAGGAACAATTATTCTTCTGAAACATAATATACATATGTTTACAAAATTCTAACCCTTAATTAACATGTCCCTTGGGATTATCTTGTCTGTTGCAAAAGTCACCTATCGTCATATTGCTAGACATAATTGCTGGTGTCCGTTTACGAAATTATTTTTCCCCCCGTTAATTACAGGAAACGTTATCTTAAAAACGGAAACGTTCTTTCGATAAAGTAGCGGTCATTATATCTTGCTAGCGAAACGATACTAGCTGGCGTCGAATTTAATAATGTCTTTAAAAAAAAAGACGTTTGTATAACTTTTATTACACCATTTTTCGTTCTTGAAACTTTTTTTATTAAGAGCTAGATATTCATTTTAAAAATGAGCTATTGGTGTTGGCTGCAATTTCGTTGGCAAATGGCGCTTGAGTAAACACTCGAACAATATATGTTAGAAAAGAGCTTTTGGAAAGATTCGTTTTTTTGTGAATGAAATGCTGCATTCAAGTTTAATAATGAACTGTGTGTTTAAACTTTATATCGAAAATTGACATCAACAATAATAATGCCCCCTCAAGCAGCTGCTTGCCACAGTGGTCTGACAGAAGCCAATCAGTTTATATGCCATAGTAGAAGGTCTGAGAGGATGGCAGGACCTCAGCAGAAAAAAGGAATTAAAAATCTCAAAAATTTCATGCAAAAACATCATGTATGATAACCTTAATTCCGGATGGCGGGAGGGGGATAGATCGGTAGCGCGCCAGGCTCCTAATCTGCAGTTCCCAGTTCGAGTCCCGACTGAGCCAGCGTTCAGATTTTTCACCACTAATTCCCACTCTGCCCTCGGTGAGAAAGGGGACACCGTATGGCATGGAAAGGACGCCGCACGTCGAATGAGACGTAAAGCCGTGGCCCCATATACGGAAGAGATATACCCTGTGCACGTTAAAGAACACGCTGGATGGCCTTGATGGGAGGCTACCATCTGTCTCCCATACCTGTCCAGTGGGTCCCTTCTCCCAAACTTCTGAGCCATTGGGGCCCTTGTAACCTGACCATTTAGTCCATTGTGTGCAAAAAAGTGCATCTCAGAGGTAAAAGAACACAAGAACTCTGCAACTGTCTAAAGTTGTAGTAGATGGCACTCTCCACGAGATTTTGAATAACTGCTAAGTCTACGAGAACACTTGTTTTTAATCTCTAATGTTAAATCTATTGGAATTTCGAAATATTCAAATTCGCCAACCCCAAATTTAATTGATCCCAGAAGATTCACACATAGCCTATGTAGAGGGCGCGGGTAGCTCAGTCGGTATCGCCCCAGGATCGTAATCTGCAGTTCCCAGGTTCAAGTCCCAGCTGGGTCAGCGTTGAGATTTATCTCCGCAAAACACCCCGCCCAACCCACGGTCAGTAGGAGACACCGATGGGCTTGGAAAGACCGCCGTCCGTCGGATTGGACGTTAAGCCGTGTCCCCGTGTGCAGGAGAACCATACCCTATGCACGTTAAAGAACACACTGGATGGCCTTGACGGGAGGCTACCATCTGTCTCCCAACAGATGGTAAAACATCTGCTCAGAGATAAAACAACCCAACCCAACGCCTCCAATCAAATACGACATTTTTAGCACACGATGAAAAATAAGTGAAATGGCCAGATCGCAAGAACCGCAAAGAAGGAGATCCACTGGAGCTGTTATAAGAGAGAAATGGGGAGAGACCGAATGTGGCTCTCTTGCACACGAGGACCACAGCTCAACGTTCCATCTACAGTGTCCCCTTTATAACCAATGGAAGGGGGGCGGGGGTGGCTCAGTCAGGTAGCGCGCCAGGCTCGTAATCTGTAGTTCCCAGGTTCGAGTCCCAGCTGGGTCAGCGTTGAGATTTATCCGCAAAATTCCCCACCCTGCCCGCGGTCAGTATGGGACACCGATGGGCTTGGAAAGGCCGCCGTCCGTCGGATGGGACGTTAAGCCGTGGCCCCGTGTGCGGGAGAGCCATACCCTGTGCACGTTAAAGAACACGCTGGATGTCCTTGACGAGAGGCTTCCATCTGTCTCCCAACAGCTGTTCCAGTGGGTCCCCTCCCCCAACCTTCTCTGAGCCTTCGGGGTCCATGTGACCTGGCCATTTAGCTCATGGTGTGCAAAAAAAGTGCCGCTCAGTGGTAAAACAACCCAAAACAACTGCTACTGATCAAAGGGACCTGGGTCGAGCCCCGTCGAAAGCATGGATGTTTCTGTTGTCTTTCTGCTGAGGTCTCGCCTTCCTCACAGACCTTCAATTAAGGCGTATTTAACAGACAGGCTCCTGTCAGATCTCTGTGGCAAGCAGCTTGAGGGGATATTTATTTTTATTTTTTAATATTTCATTAGTATTTATACGAACAAAAACATTTTTCATTTATCTATTAAACAACAAAAGTTTAATCTATGTATGGATGAATATAGCAAACTGAAAACAATAGTTCACTTTCTTAAAATGAGCTAAAAACTTGATTAACACGTCATTACGCGGCAATTTTTACCAAGCAACTTTACGAAGGTGGGGTCCATACGGAATCAAAGAGGGGCGGGGGTGGCTCAGCCGGTAGCGCGCCAGGCTCGTAATCTGAAGTTCCCAGGTTCGAGTTCCAGCTGGGTAAACGTTCAGATTTATCTCCGCAAAACTCCCCGCCCTACCCACGGTCAGTAGGGGATACCGATGGTCTTGGAAAGGCCACCGTCCGTCGGATGGGACGTTAAGCCGTGGTGCCGTGTGCAGGAGAGCCATACCATGTGCACGTTAAAGAACACGCTGAATGGCCTTGACGGGAGGCTACCATCTGTCTCCCAACAGCTGTTCCAGTGGGTCCCCTTTCCCAACCTTCTCTGAGCCTTCGGGGTCCATGTGACCTGGCCATTTAGCCCATGGTGTGCAAAAAAAGTGCCGCTCAGAGGTAAAACAACCCAACCCAACGGAATCAAATTTAATTGGTTAAATGAATTATTCTAATGCTTCAAATCAGCGGTGTAACAGTTTCAAAGATTTATTTCTACATGAAAACAAGTAATGGGTTGGGTTGGGTTGTTTTACCTCTGAGCGGCACTTTTTTGCACACCATGGGCTAAATGGCCAGTCACGTGCACCCCGAAGGCTCAGAGAAGGTTGGGGGAGAGGACCCACTGGAACAGCTGTTGGGAGACAGATGGTAGCCTCCCGTCAAGGCCATCCAGCGTGTTCTTTAATGTGCACAGGGTATGGCTCTCCCACACACGGGGCCACTGCTTAACGTCCCATCCGACGGACGGCGGCCTTTCCAAACCCATCGGTGTCCCCTACTGACCGTGGGCCGGTCGGGGAATTTTGCGGAGATAAATCTCAACGCTGACCCAGCTGGGACTAGAACCTGGGAACTACAGATTACGAGCCTGGCGCGCTACCGACTGAGTCACCCCCGCCCCACAAGTAATGGGTATCATAAACTAAAACTAAAACGGCCGATATTGCCAAGAAAATACGGTTTCAATCGTTAGTAAGACAATTTTCACCTAAGAAATGATAACTTATATCCATAAAAATTTGTCTAGTTTGGGACAACTGAACCACAGATCAAATATTGACGCGTCAACGCAGATTGGGCCGATTGTTTCGAAATTAAAAAAGAAAACTTTACAATTCATTTTTTTTTCTTTGTTTCCCGTAGGACACTTCAAGCAATGTGGAAAAATATATTTTTGGAGGGATTAGAAAAGAAAACGTCTTAATAGATTAAAAAACCGTGGCCTGGCTAAATTATTAGAAACAGTTGCGT
Source organism: Ryuthela nishihirai (assembly GCA_038380435.1). Taxonomy (NCBI): domain Eukaryota; kingdom Metazoa; phylum Arthropoda; class Arachnida; order Araneae; family Heptathelidae; genus Ryuthela; species Ryuthela nishihirai. Next base: position 42,334,534 of record JAWZYU010000015.1, on the reverse strand, counting down.
AATACTTCGTCGTATATGTGTCATGGTACAATCCGTAAATTAAAAAAAAATTTTAAAATTAAATTTAAATTTAAATTTTTTTATTTTAAATTTAAATTTAAACGCTTTCTGTTCTTTGAGCATAGTTCTCATTGAAATGTGTTTTGAATGCTAGCGGCCATCTCTCTCAGCTGATGAATTGTAGAAATCCTGTTTTGTCGTACAGTTCCTGCCAACAAACTCCTGTCCTTATCTGTCAGAACCATTTTCCTTCCGCATTTTCTACGAGTGGCGGACGTTTCTCGAGACCGTTGGGATACTGTGTCCCGTGATTTTCCGCTGAGGCCTATCACCTCCATTACTGGGGCGGGGGTGGCTTAGTCGGTATCGCGTCAGGCTCGTAATCTGTAGTTCCCAGGTTCGAGTCCCAGCAGGGTCAGCGTTGAGATTTATCTCCGCAAAATTCCCCGCCCTGCCCACGGTCAGTAGGGGACACCGATGGACTTGGAAAGGCCGCCGTCCGTCGGATGGGACGTTAAGCCGTGGCCCCGTGTGCGGGAGAGCCATACCCTGTGCACGTTAAAGAACACGCTGGATGGCCTTGACGGGAGGCTACCATCTGTCTCCCAACAGCTGTTCCAGTGGGTCCCCTCCCCCAACCTTCTCTGAGCCTTCGGGGTCCATGTGACCTGGCCATTTAGCCCATGGTGTGCAAAAAAGTGCCGCTCAGAGATAAAACAACCCAACAACCCAACCCCCAACCTTCTCTGAGCCTTCGGGGTCCATGTGACCTGGCCATTTAGCCCATGGTGTGCAAAAAAGTGCCGCTCAGAGGTAAAACAACCCAACCCTCCATTACTGATGCTCCTACCCATTGTGCTCAAACAACGATCTCCTTTTGAAATCAGTCATATCAGCCTTTTTACCATGTCGCACTTGATTTTGCTTTCGACCATGCCTTTACGGCCTTTATAGGATTTCGTAGTGGCGTAAAATACCAATATAACATCAGTAAGAAATTTTGCAAAAAGTGGCATGTTTCATGGTATTTTGTGCACTATGCAGTATTGATATTAATTTGGCCAGGCAAAATAGTTTGACTCTGGTTTATTTGCACTCCACCCGTCTGCAAAACTCTCCGCCCTGCCCATGGTCAGTAGGGGACACCGATGTGTTTGAAAAGGCCGCCGTCCGTCGGATGGGACGTTAAGCCGTGGCCCCCGTGTGCGGGAGAGCCATACACTGTGCACGTTAAAGAACACGCTGGATGGCTTTGACTGGAGGCTACCATCTGTCTCCCAACAGCCATTCGAGTGAGTCCCCTCTCCCAACCTTCTCTGAGCCTTCGGGGACCTTGTGACCTGGCCATTTAGCCCATTGTGTGCAAAAAAGTGACGCTAAGAGGTAAAACAAACCAACCAATACTCCACCCGTATAACGCAGTGTTAATAATTGCTGTATGATAGGAAGAAGAGGGCTTAAGAGTGCCAAATACTCGTGCAGCAGTGCGTTAACGGAAAAAAAAAACTAGGTATTGAAATGATGGATTTGTTCAATAACATTTGAGGCAAAATAAAAAACACAAACGAAAAATCACAAAGATTTTAATAATCAGAAACCTTCACTCGAGCAGTTAGAGAACGCTATATGCAAAATGTATGTGAGATATCAAAATAAAAATTTAGAATGAAAGCTTTGAAAAGAATTGCCTGCTGTAGAAGCTGAAGAGCTCTATTTAGTACTGGAGGGGGGAACAAGCTGACGGAAGAGGGCATCAACATGTGTGACACGTTGAAAGAGGAAGAAAAATATTTTTCTCCATCTTCCGGAAAGATGAAACCTGACACCTGGTGTCCTTCAATCAAACTATGAGAGTTCGCCTCTAGGCAACCGCCACATAGTCAGTCAAAATATTACCCCTTAAAGCAACATCGATAACTAATGCCCGTTCATCATCACGGAGGCGAGTCGACAGTGAGCTTCAATTTACGACCTCGTCAAAGGGTTCTTTTATATCGAGTGTTAAATGATATCCTGCTTAGTTTCGCGGAACTCGAAACAGTTTTGCTTTGAGAGTTCCGCGAATTGAGGAGCTGAAATCCTCACTGAGAGGTGCAATGAGCGGATTTCTTACATTTGGTGTTTGTGAGTTTATTTTAGCCGTTGTTTATGTTGTCTTATTTTTATTCGTAGAAAACGGAGATTAAGAAAAAGGTCTTCAAAAATAAGTTCCAAAGGATATTTTTTATTCTACCGAGAGTTTACTTTAAAGTTAATCTTGTTAAATATTTTAGTGCAGTATAACACCTATTGCCTTGATCTCGGTCGTACCAATCTTAAATGTTCAGCATCGTACCGATATAAATGTTCAATATTTTTCGGATCTCTGTATTCCTTAACAATCGAAACTTTATATTCCGAACCGAAGTATTATTTCGTACTGAAACTTTATATTCTTGTATCATCCTGACCTTTTACATTCTGTATCATCTTGATATTGCGTATCATCTTGATATTGCGTATCATCCTGATTTTTATATTGCGCATCATCCTGATTTTTATATTGCGCATCATCCTGATTTTTATATTGCGCATCATCTTGACCTTTATATTGCGCATCATCCTAATCTTTTTGTTCCGTATCATTCTGGTATCTGTATTGCGTATTATCCTGATCTCTATATTCCGTATCACACGGATCTCTATACTCCTATCGCTCCGAACTCTATATTCCGTATCATCCGTATCTCTATGCCCCATATCATCCTGATCCCTAGATCCCGAATCATCCTGATTTCTATATCTCGTATCATCATGTGTTCTACATCTCGTATCATCCTGATCTCTATATTCTATATCATCATCATCATGTGCTCTATATTCCATCTCTATCTTGGTCTCTATATTCTGTTTCAACTGAATCTCTGTATTCCATATATTCTGGATCTCTATATTCCATATCATCCAGATCTCTATAATCAGTATCATCCGGATCAACATATTCTACAATATATTGTCCTGACGGATCTTTCCTTGCATATCATTGTCATTTATAATAACGAAATAATTAAAGCAAATAATATTTCAGGTTCATATATATATTTTTTACCAAAGAGGAGGTGACTAGTCTCTTGGAGAGCATATTGTCTTGGAGGAATATCGACATTCAAACAATGCTGATAATTGATGTAGGTAAAGGGTTTGATACAAGGATGTAGCGAATACTCAAGCCCCCTATTTTTGTATCCGGCCCTAAAATGGATTAAATGCTAAATTAATGGGGGTAGAAACTATATTATTTCTTGACCTTTGTCTTGTGGTTTAAATTCCAACCTTAATCTGTCACTTAGAGTGTAAATAGGGCAAAAAAAACCACTAAAAATATTAATCTACATCCACAATAACTTGTCTATTTCTCCCAATTAACAGGGGAAGGCTTGCACGTTCTACTTACGAACCAATCGGAAGAGATGGCCCAAGCGATGGATCTCGCCTCGAAGGGGAAGCTTCTCGGCAAGAGGAAAACCCTGTCGAGGAAGAACTCAGGTACGTGACACACGATGTGGAAGGGGAATCTCTGGGAGAGTTGTGATAGCACGTGGCACGAGAGTGCGTGCACGTCACTTGCATCCATAAAACATGAATGGATGATTAATTGCTGACGTTGGATCTAACAGACGGGATGGTTCGCATGGCACACGAACAACAACATACAGAGAAGACGAAAGAGAGAAAGCAAATTAACATTCCCCCATCCCATGAGGACGAATCATTTGCGTACATAATTATGCCCTGGTGTAGTATTCATTGTAACCGCCCTTTTGCCCCAAACCCAAATCTCGATTGTAGAGGTAGTTACCTTCATTTATCCTGCTTACCCTGCAATTCCGGCTTCTTTATCTCCGTTTCACTCCAGATCAATGAGAAAATGAAAGAATGCTTGTTGAGCTCTTGTTTTGTCAGTTGGAGTGCTGCTCGGGGTCGTTCCTCCTTTAGTTGACGTGCACAAATGGTTGAAAGAAACTTGGTCTCTTTCGCTACCCTCCAACAAGGTGAGGAAACCAATTTCCTTAAAGCCTGAAGATCATCGAGGATTTCATTTTTTTTTTCAAGTCCAGTAGTAGAAGGAACGAAAAAGCAGGATAATAGTTTAATGCAGAAAACGGAAACTTATCCAGAAGAGTTTCCCCTTCCCCCCAGAAAAAAATAATGAATAATTAAAAATTTCAATATTTCTGGCAAGTAACCATTCACAGAGATTTTACTTTTGTGACTATTTTGAAAACTTTTTTTAGTATATTACAAGCAATTTTATACTTTACTAACAATAGAGATTTTTCATTCGTTTCTAATTTTTCTCTTCCACCACCAGTTTTTTATTTCTACTCCCAAGCAAAATTTTGCCTAACACCTCTCTCCACCACCACTACCATAATCACCACCACCACCTTCCTGCCAGAGACGGGGGTGGCTCAGTCGGTAGTGCGCCAGGCTCATAATCTGTAGTTTCCAGGTTCGAGTCCCAGCTGGGTCAGAGTTGCGATTTATCTCCGCAAAATTCCCCGCCCTGCTCACGGTCAGTAGGGGACACCGATGGGCTTGGAAAGGTCGCCGTCCATCGGATGGGACGTTAAGCCGTGGCTCCGTGTGCGTGAGAGCCGTACCCTGTGCACTTTATAGAACACACTGGATGTCCTTGACGGGAGGCTACCATCTGTCTCCCAACAGCTGTTCCAGTGGGTCCCTTCCCGCAACCTTCTCTGAGTCTCCGGAGTCCTTGTGACCTGGCCATTTAGTCCATGGTGTGCAAAAAAAGTGCCGCTCAGAGGTAAAACAACCCAACCTTCCTCCCACCCAAAAAGTAATATTTCTAGCTATATGCCTTATATTGCACTATGCTGAAAAAGAGAGATTAGCGTTTATTCGCTGAAAAGTAAAAGATTCAGAAATCAATAAGGCATATATTATTCAGTATTATTATTACACAAATGATTTCAATATTATTATTATTATACAAATTATGTTGGGAGACATCAATAAGGTATATATTATTTTTTACTGCAGTGTCGCCTTCTCACAATTTCGCTCTATCATATTTTGTTGTCAGCTTTCCGTGGCGAAAGGAGTCTCAATCGATAGAGCATAAGTTTCGTAATCTGCAGTTCCCAGATTCGAATGGCAACAGTGCCAGCGTCGAGATTTATTTCCACCAATCCCCACCCTACCATCGGTGTGAAAGGGGACGTTAGGCTTGGAAATGCACCGTACATATGATGGGACGTAAAGCCGTGGTGCTCTGTGCAGTAGAGCCATATCCTGTGCAAGTTAAAGAACACGCTGTTTAACTTTGACGAGAATTTACCATCTGTCTCTTATCAGCTCTCCAGTGAGTCCCCTTCTCCCAACATTCTCCGAGCCCTCGGGGTCCTTATGATCTGATCATTTAGCCACGGTGTGGGGGGGCGGGGGTGACTCAGTCGGTAGCGCGCCAGGCTTGTAATCTGTAGTTCCCAGGTTCGAGTCCCAGCTGGGTCAGCGTTGAGATTCCGATTTTTCTCCGCAAGATTCCCCGCCCAGCCCACGGTCAGTAGGGGACACCGATGGGCTTAGAAAAACCGTCGTCCGTCAGATGGGACGTTAAGCCGTGGCCTCGTGTGCGGGAGAGCCACACCCTGTGCACGTTAAAGAACATATTGGATGGCCTTGACGGGAGGCTACCATCTGTGTCCCAACAGCTGTTCCAGTGGGTCCCTTCCCGCAACCTTCTCTGAGCCTTCGGGGTCCATGTGACCTGGCCATTTAGCCCATGGTGTGCAAAAAAGTGCCGCTCAGAGATAAAACAACCCAACCCATGGTGTGAAAAAAAAATTACCGCTTAGAGTACTTTTTTTTTTGGACACAATTTTTGCAAACATAAATGCAACAACCCAAACTTTGTCATTGTTATATTTAGGTTTTTTGCTCTTCGGTTTAACTTTTTGGTTTTGTTTAATATTTTCCTTCTGTTTTGTTTGGCAAGCAATGTAATTGCTTGCTACCGAACCATAAAATCGCAACCGACCAAACAACCATTCTGACAGCCTTAAATCATCGTCACAATCTACCATGAACATGACATGTATCTCTGCATTATTCACGATTCTCTCGTCATCCATATTTATAGAACACGACCTAAAGGAACAGAATCTGTATTGCTTGCCTAAGAGCATGCTGAATGCGACTTGATGTTTCTGTAGGAAAATGTCGTTTATTTTCAGAGAAGATCCAATCTTATCGATGCCAAACTCGGCCTACTACAAAAAGGTTTCAATCTTTTGCATTGCTGAATACTTATAGTATGAATATTTATATGAGGTTGCATATCTGACATTGACCGAGTGTTTCCTGAAACGTCAATCCAGTTGTTTATATCAGACAAAAATGCTCTAAAAACAATTAAATGAAGCTCTTCACCAGGTCTTATTTAACCTACATTCGGCTGAGAGAGGTTTAAAAAGGGGAAGTGATGTTTTCGTTTGTAAAGTAATTGGTAAGTAATTGGTGGGTAACCAATGTAAAGTAATTGGTAACCAATGTAAAGGGTAACCAATGTAAAGTAATTTGTAAAGTAATTGGTGGGTAACCAATTTTAAATTTCCAATCTTTTATCAAGGTAAGATACAATGCGTAGTGTCTCTCATTGTATCAAGGTTATCACCGTTATCAAGGTTAAAGATACAATACGTTGTTCAAAGGAAATTCAAGGTTAAAGATACCAAAAATGTATCAAAGAAACCAAGGATAAAGATCAAGTGTCATTGTTATCAAGGTTAAGATACAATGCGTAGTGTCTCGCATTGTATCAAGGTTATCATTGTCATCAAGGTTAAGATACAATACGTAGTGTCTCGCAAGGTTAAGATCAATGCGAGTTAATCTCGTTAGAAAGGAAGCATAAATGCCCCCCCCCCGCCATCTGTTGGATGGCTTGTTAAGCCATGGTTCCATGTGAAGGACAAGCCATACCCTATGTGTGTGAGGCGATGGTTACCCCAATTTGTAGCGCGCCTGGCTCCTAATTTTCAGGTTTCAGGTTCGAGTTCCCACCTGTGCCAGTATTGACATTTATTTTATTTATTTATTTAATGTGCTCACAGCAGATCAATGATCCAATAACAGTGGACACATACAAAGAGAATAATTAAACATTAGCACGTATAAAGATACATAAATAAATCAGTATAAAAAAGTGAAAAGGACACATACCACATTAACAACATATACAACACACTTAAATAAATACAGAAAATTAAAGAAGTAAAATCAAGAACAAAGTAACATCATACAATGTGATTTGATATTTTTTAAAGACATTGTAAACGAATCGAGGATCTCCGCTAACCCCCCCCCCCCTACCTTCGGCGAGAAAGGACTTAGAAATACCACCGTCCGAGTGGTGCGATGTTAAGCCTGGCCTTGTGTGTAGGAGAGCCATAACTCTGCACGTTAAAGAACACGCTGGATGGCCTTGACAGAAGGCTTTTAATCTGTCACCTAACAGCTACCCAGTCTGTTCTCGAGGTCCTCTATAATATTATTTATTGATTAATAATTAATCAAAGGTTTCTTACAGCAAAATTTCAGACAAGCGTTAAAGACTTGAATGTTATCTGCTGTTATGTCCCCACTGAGGATGCCGATGAGGATGAGAAGGATAGGTTTTACGGACAACTTCAGGATATTTTGAATTCTGTCAAGAAAGGAGATATTACCCTTGTTCTTGGTGACTTCAATGCCAAAGTTGGTACTGACTCTGACCTTTGGGGAGGAGTAATAGGCCCTTTTGGTATTGGTAGCTACAATGGCAATGGGCAACGTCTCCTACAGGGAAGTAAACTCAATGGATTCAGAATAATAAACACTTATTACAAACACCGTGACATGCATAAGTACACATTGGTTTTACCTGATGGGCTGCATAAGAATATGATTGATTATATATTAATTAACAGCAAATGGGCTAGTTCTGTTAGGAATACCAGGGCATATAGGGGAGCTGAAATTGGATCTGACCTTGTTAAAAGTGTGTTGCAACTTAAACTTAAAAAGTGTTGTGCTAGGGTTAAAAAATTTACTTTTAATACTGAAGCTCTGAAAGATCCAGTTATAGCCAAAGCTTACCATGATAGGTTACTTAGTCATTATGACTCATGGTTTGCTTACTACTGAAGTTGAGGAAGAATGGGATCATTTTAAACAGGCTTTTTTGGACACTAACAGTACTCTTTTAGGAAAAAAAGAGCAGAGGAGACAGAATTATCTGAGTGATAAGGCACTTGAGCTTATTTCAGAAAGAAGGAACTGTAGGAATGTCCTTAATCAGTACCCTACTAGTCCTAATAGAAAGCATTACAGAGAGCTTAATAAACGTGTAAAGAATCAGTTAGCTACTGATAGGAATCTTTTGCTTGATGGCCTGGCTGACAAAGCTGAGGAAGCAGTTAGACAGCACAACAGCAGAGAGCTGTATCAGATAGTTAATGTTTTGTGTGATAGAAAACGAACAAGTATACAGGGATTGAAGGATAAACAAGGTAAGGTTATAGAAGGTGAGGATTCTGTCATGGCTAGGTGGGCTGAGCTTTTCAGTGATGTTCTAAACAACGTGGTTAGTTCTACTCCCCTTGTTTGCAATGATGATAGATGCATTGGTGGCTTTAATGTTGGCCCTATATCACAATCTGAAGTTATTTTGGCTATTTCTAAACTTAAACTTAATAAATCCCCAGGAGTAGATGAAATTACTACAGAAATGCTTAGAGCTGGGGATATTTCGGTTATCACTTGGATGACTGAAATTTTGAATATCTTTTATGATAAAGACATGGTTCCTAAGGATTTTACCAGAGCTATTATTATCCCTATTTTCAAAAAAGGTGATCGTAGTTCTTGTGATAACTATAGGGGTATCAGCCTACTCTCTGTTCCAGGTAAAGTTCTTTCCATGATTGTGCTTAATAGAATTAAGAATCTGGTTGACAGTCAATTGCGTGATGAGCAATGTGGATTCAGAAGTGGTAGGGGATGTGTGGATCAGATATTTTCATTTAGGCAGATTCTTGAGAAATGTTTAGAGTTTCAGAAACCTTTGGTTGCTAGCTTTGTTGATTTCAAAAAGGCTTTCGACTCTGTTGATCGTCATAATTTGTGGTTGATTGTGAAATCATATGGTATACCAGACAAGTTAGTTGACATAATGAAAGTTCTCTATAATAACACCGAGTCGTGTGTGAGAGTTGGTAAGGCTTGTAGCAATTGGTTTAGCATTACTTCTGGGGTTCGACAAGGGTGCATTTTGTCTCCTTTTCTCTTTAGTTTGGTTATTGATTATGTTATGCGAAATTCATTGCAAGGGAAAGATTTTGGCCTTAAATGGTCTGGAGATACTAAAATTTCTGATTTAGGTTATGCTGATGATTTAGCCCTTTTGGCAAATGATGTTGATGAGATGAGCTCTTTTATTCGAGCTGTTGATAAAACTGGTAGTAGAGTAGGTTTGGTTACAAACAGAGAGAAAAATAAAGTGATGAAAATTGGTCAGGCAGGTTGTGATTCAGTTAATCTGAATGGTTGCAGTTTTGAGCAGGTGTCACACTTTAATTACCTTAGGAGCTATGTAACAGATACTGGTGATATGCGGCATGAGATTAACAGACGAATAGAGATTGCTGCCGGGACTTTTAAGAAAATATGGAGATTGTGGAGAAATAGGCGTATACACCTAAAGACTAAAATTAGACTGTATAATAGTTTGGTTCTTTCTAGGGTTAGTTATGGTAGTAAAACTTGGACGCTGTGTAAACAAGATAACATGAAACTAGATGCTTTTGATTCTAGATGCTTACGTAGTATCTTGGGTATTAGGTGGTTTAACTTTGTAACTAATGATGAGGTTAGGCAAAGGAGTCTGCAACCTCCTTTAAGCAGCATATTGTGCAGAGAGAGACTCCGCTGGTTTGGCCATGTTGCCCGTATGGATAATTATTGATTGGCGATTAGGGTTATGAACAGTGTGCCTAGAGGTCTCAGAAGGAGGGGGAGACCTAGGATGCGGTGGTCAGACAATGTCAAACAGGACCTTGTTAGAATTGGTGTGCAGTGGCCGGATGCAGCAGATGTAGCTCAGGACAGATATGTGTGGAGAATTAAACTGCACGGTCTGGTTGGACCTCCGTAGCCCATGGCTGCTTGAGGATGATGATGATGACTTATTTGTAGGTTATTAAAATAACTTACACATCTTGTTAGAATTTGTTTCTTCCAGTGTTTTTAATGATGTGTTAATCGTATTAGAATTCATCCTAGAAACTCGGCGGAATTTTTTCCGAGTGATTTTCCCATTTCTTCGTTAGTAGTAACGTCCATTAGCAGCTATTAGTCGGCAAAATCGCTGTGGGTAGTCAACGAAATCGTAGAAATTTTGATATTTAAAAAAAATTAAAGTAAAAAAAATATATAAAAAAGAACAGCATAAAAACTGCTACTTTGTGTGTGAAATTACATTTTTCATATTTCTTTAATTACACATGAGAAATGAAACCTTTAATATTAAATGCAGAATATTTATTTTTTTATATTTAATTATAATATGACTCACAGCTGCTGCACAGTGGGGAGATATTGCTCAGTCGGTAGCGCGCCAGACTCGTAATCCGAAGTCCTGGAACCCAAGTAAAAGGGGATCCCACAGTGGACAGGGTTGTTTTACCTCCGGCAGCACTTTTTTTCACACAATAGGCTAAATTGTCAGGTCACAAGGTCTCGAAGGCTCAGAGAAAGTTGGGGGAGGGGACCCACTGGAACAGCTGTTAGGAGACAGATGGAAGCTTCCCGTCAAGACCATCCAGTGTGTTCTTTAATCTGCACAGGGTGGGTCTCTCCCGCACATGGAGCCATGGCTTAACGTCCCTTCAGACGGATCAGCCCATCGGTGTCCCTTACTGACCGAGGAAAGAGCGGGAAGTTTTGCGAGATAAATTTCAACGCTGACCCAGCAGAGACTCGTAGCTGAGAACTGCAGATTACGAGCCTGTCGCGCTACCGACTGAGACCCCCCCCCCGCCCACACACACACACAGACACAGTGGGCAAACTGTTTTAGGCCATTCAATTGACTTTTATATGGCGCAATTATGTCCATTTTGTTGTTTACAAAATGCCACTTTAGAAATTGAATCTACTTACAAAGTTGCAAGAAAATTAATTGAGCGCTCAATAAATATTGTTTCATTAGTGAATACGTTGCATAAATTGTGTATCTTTTGTTTAATAAAATTATATATTATTTAACTAGTTACATTACACTCATTTTCGTTTTAATTACATGTTTGAAGTTTCAACATACTAAGCTTGTGACCCATGTATTTAAATACCTGGAGACCTGGATCTCTTCATTAGCCAACTGAGTGCAAAAAAGTGCCTCTCAGACCGTAAACAACACAATTGGTTCACAGTTATATTCTGTTGTGAGAAATGGCCCATGGATATTTGGGAAAAAGTGAGCTCTGCAGTAATATGTTTGATTATTATATTGGAAAAAAAAGTGATATCATTATATATTTGGGAAAAAGTGAGGTCTGCAGTAATATGTTTGATTATTATATTGGAAAAAAAAAGTGATATCATTATATATTTGGGAAAAAGTGAGCTCTGCAGTAATATGTTTGATTATTATATTGGAAAAAAAGTGATATCATTATATATTTGGGAAAAAAGTGAGCTCTGCAGTAATATGTTTGATTATTATATTGGGGAAAAAAAGTGATATCATTATATATTTGGGAAAAAGTGAGCTCTGCAGTAATATGTTTGATTATTATATTGGAAAAAAAGTGATATCATTATATATTTGGGAAAAAGTGAGCTCTGCAGTAATATGTTTGATATGATCTTTTCAGATAAATTATCGATAATTCCATTCATTTCCGGATCTAAGGAGGCAAGTTCAGCTTATTTTACGCATTTTTAAAAAGAGGTTTTAAATGTTTCTAAAGTAAAGGAGAAAATGTTGCCACTGCAATGAAAATCCAATCAATCGTCCCCTCCTCCCACTTTTACATGTTTTCGACTTGATTACGTCACTTTACCCTCCACTCTCTCCCTCTTATTTTTTTAAGATGCGAGCCTGATTCCACGCAACAAATTTCGCATCTCTCAACGTCAATTGTAGCATACTTTTTTTTAAAAAATCATTCTCTAACTCAGCACTCTTGTTTTTTTTCGTTTAAAAAAACTGCTACTTTATGAGTGACAAATGTTCTTTTTCTTTCAGTCCTAGAGACATCGACCAGGATGTCTCTACACAAATCCAGCCGTCGAGACTCGGACAAGTGCAGCACAGACTCGAGCAGACCACTGCTCAGTTCCGGATCAGAGAGCAGCACGTGCGATGCCTGCTCTGAAATCCTGAGGTCATCGGACCCATTGGGGACAGACGACATGTACACGCCGAAGACGACGTGCCGGATTCACTACCGATGGCCCTCTTGCGTATCTCGCTGGGGTCAGGGGTCAACGGTCACGGCCAGCGACGTCGAGAGCATGGACACTATGTCAGTGACACTGAGTGACTTTCAAAGCTCAACGCATTCATCGGCCATGAGTAAAAACAATGGACACGGGCAAAGTCTTTCTTGTCTCTGTGATGGGCAAGGAACGTGGTAAGTGATTGCTTTCTTTCCTACCCGTTGTGTATCTTATATAACTTGCATTGCGGGAAACATTTTGTACCGGCGCATTTGTGGAAAAAGGATTACTCAGTCGGTAGCGCGCCAGGCTCGTAATTTGTAGTTCTCGGGTTCGAGTCCATCTGAGTGGGGCGGGGGTGGCTCAATCGGTAGCGCGCCAAGCTCGTAATTTGCAGTTCTCAGGTTCTAGTCCCATCTGGACCAGCGATGAGATTTATCTCCGCAAAATCCTCTGCCTCGGTCAGTAGGGGACAACGATGGACTTTGAAAGGCCCCGTCCGTCTCATGGGACGCTAAGCCGTGGCCTAAGCCGGTATCTGGCCTTAACGGGAGGCTGCCATCTTTCTACCAATAGCTGTCCAGTGGGTCCTTCCCCCCACCTTCTCTGAGCCCTCGGGGTCTTTGTGACCTAGCCATTTAGCCCATTGTGTGCAAAAGTACTCAGAGGTTAAAAGAAGAAACCTTACCCAGCTCTTATCCTTTATGTCATAATTATTTAGCCCATTTCGCGCAAAAAAAAGTGTATCATAAAGATAAAAACAATCCATCAAAATAAAGTATTAAAGCAAAATACTTCAACGAAAAGGTAATGGGATAAAACGTTTTCATCGGATTTTAACAACCCATGTATGAAACGGTTAAAGGAAACAGAAGAACGTTTGATAAAGGGAAGTTCATCTTTCGCAATATCCCTGACCTCTGTGAATGGAAGATATCGGCAAAGGCAGAATGATGAAGTGTTTCTATTGCAATGAATAATGCATGTCAGATGTTTCATTTCTCCCTTTTCCTCAACGAATCCTGAGGCTATATTGTGCCAAAAGTTACGGAGACTTCCTCTGCCTGTGTTATCCTTACCTCACAAGACAGTTGTAAACTTTTGAATGATGTTGTAGGCGAGATGATTTATCGATAAGTGATGTTTTACACGTTTTGCAGCTTCTTTTAAATGTTTCGTCCTTCCTTAACAATTCTTCTGACATCTTTCGAAATGTTGTACGCCATCTGTATAGATACGCAGATTTTTTTTTCTTTCTTTGAAGATAGGCTTCGCCCCTTTAAATTTGTTGCTGAAGGAGATGAAGATGTCAAGAATATTCCTGATTGTGAAAATACTTTGGTTCACTGTGGAATTTTATTCTGAAACTATATTTGTATGGAATTCTCCAACAAATTTAAATTGCTGAAACTCTAGTTGAATTTTGACTTTCTACTAGAGCTTGATGGCATGGGGATTGGCTGAGTTTGTAACGGTCCAGGCTCGTAATCTGCGTTGGGTTGTTTTACCTCTGAGGAGCACATTTTTATACACAATGTGCTAAATGGCTAGGTCACAAAATCCCCAAGGGCTAAGAGAAGACTTGGAACGCACTGAATAACTGTTATGAGGCAGTAGTCTCCCGTCAAGTCCATTCAGCGTGTCTTTAATGTGCACAAGATATGGCACTCCCACACACAGGTCTACGGTTTAAATGCCCCATCCGACGAACAGCGATCTTCCCAAGTCCATCGGTGTCCCCTACTGATCGTGGGCATGGTGGGGAGTTTTGTGGAGATAAATCTCAACGCTGGCCCAGCTGGGACTTGAACCTGGGAACTGCAAATTACGAGTCCTGGGGCGCTACCGACTCGATCTCCCCCACCCCATTTTTTTAATGTATTAGAAATAATATTTATTACGAAATAACAGTGACATAGCGTCAAGGTAGACTATTAGATCATCATCCCAAAGTAAAAATCAACCAAATAATTTTAGTCGATATCATTTATTTTCAAGAATAGATAATAATAAATTATTATTTTAATATAATCGACTTGTTTACCTGTTTATATTCTTTCGCTAAAATTGTATTTCTGCCATTTTAATGTCTCGCGATATCTTAATGAAACAGGATGTGTTTTGGATACACAGTGAGATGTGATTTTTCTGGACTGAATTCTTTCAGGCAAGTAAAAAATCGTGTTTCATCTCATTTTTAGCAGCAAGTCTGACTTTGTAGACTATTATACACTGCTGGCCATTAAAAGTGCAACACCAAGAAGAACTCATCAGATTTTCCTGAAATATGCAAGATGAGTAGCCCATGGGAGAACATGTAAATGATTTAAAGTGCAGCACATAAGCACATCGTGTGTGACAGTAACGCCCCCTGGAAGTGGTATAAGAGAAGATTACAAAGAGCCGATGTAAAGCACTGGAATTGTCTTTGCTCGCAGTTCTTGCTCACTAAAGGATCAAGTATGCCCCGTCGAAGAACACGGCATCCATTCGACCAGGTTTCCTACTTTGATCGAGGGAGAATTGTGGGATTACGGGAAGGCGAATTATCGTACAGAGATATCGGTGCTCGTGTTGGACGGAATGCTACCACGGTGATGAGAATATGGCGTCAGTGAGTAGAAGAGGAATGAATGCACCGACGTGAGGGATCTCAACGGCCCTGTCACCCAAACGAACGAGAGGACAGACATCTCGTGTGCATGGCTTTGAGTGATCGTACAGCCACATCAAACACCTAAGCTCAACAGTTAGGGTGTGTTGCACATCTACCAGTGTCCGCACATACGGTTTGACATTGTCTGCAGCATCGGGGCATCTTTGCTAGGTGGTTATTGCTTCGGCTAACCATTGACTCTACAACACAGGCGTATGCTACTCAATGGTGCCAAGAACGTCATGCATGGATGTGCGAATGGCTTCACATCGTCTTTTCAGACGAACACACTTCAGATGAAGCACCACGATGGACGAATCCGTGTCCGGCGGTTCGGCAGCGACAGGCTCAGTGAGATATGTATTATGCAGCGCCATAAAGGTCCGCCCCCTGGTGTTATTGTATGGGATGCCATTGGACCCCCTCACTTATGCACATCATACTCATTACCGGTACTTTGAACAGCCAGCATCTAACATTTCAGTGATGTAATCATCACTGAGGTGTTAGAGCCCGTGGTCGTACCTTATCATCAAGAGCTCTCTGGTGCCATTTTCCAACAGGACAATGCCCGACCACATGTGGCATGCATCGTCCAACAATTCTTGGAAAGCCACCATGTGACACTTCTGCCTTGACCTGCGTGTTCACCAGATCTGCCCCCAATTGAACATGTCTGGTCCATCATCTCTCATGACCAGCACCCCAGACACCAGCAGCAGCTACAACAGATGAACTTTGGCTGCGTATCAAAACTGCATGGACTGACATTCCCCAAACACACATCCGACGTCTCATCCTATCAATGCCTGACCGTGTAGCCATTCATGGTGTCTACACAAGATACTGATTTCTTTGTATTCCACAAGTCTAAATGAGTTGTATTTGTAATCATTTGATCCTTGTAACATAAGCTACGTATTCACTAAACATGGCTTTGATATCTCTTGGCTTTCCTGGTGTTGCACTTTTAATGGCCAGCAGTGTATATAAACTAAATATAGCTGTTTCATAAATATACTCTTTCATAAAATATCATAAAAATATATAAGTGCTAATTTTACAAAATATAAAGCGTTAAGTGTTGGTACATATGCTTATTTCTTTCTTTCAAATTCGATAGTGTACTTCTACTTGATGATGAACATTGTTTTTTTGGCCAAGAGAAATGTGAGATATTTGTGTAAATTTATTCAAATTGGCGCAAATAAAGCACAAAATAATGTTGCGTTAACGTTTATTATTATTGCTGAACTGAACTTTGATATAAATAAAACTTTCAATGAGCCTTTCATTAATAACACGGTTTTTTTTTTTGGAATCTCTCTTTTTTTCCTAAGTTGTTATTTTAGATTTGCGCGGTGATTTTCGGGAACCTATCTACCGTGTTAATCGAGGAGTAGATGTAATTGAATTCTTTAGACAAAACATGTGCAAATGTTTCCATTTTGTATTTCTCCCTCCACTATTATTTATGCATTGATGTCATTTAATATCGAGAATTATCCTTAAACGGGTAAGAAAATTAATCAAAATTTTAATAATAATAATAATAAAAGCTGACGCTTATTTTTAGTTAATGCTCTCCATTTCCTTTGAAGCTCAATTATGGCAACAATAATGTATACAATAGAAAAAGGTCAAATGGTTATGAGACATATTACACTGATACATAGAAGAAGGTTTCATTGTTTTGTAAGAAGAAACCTTTTTACATTTATTTTAAATAATTATAAAGTTTTTTGCATTTTTAACATCACATGGAAGTTCAGACTAAATTTTTATTGCATTAAATTTGATAGATCTCTGCCCAGTTGACAATCGACACATAGGTATACTCGGATTCTGTCTATGATGTGTTTCATAATCATGAATATCCGAAAGACTCTGGAAATAGTCGTTAAATCAGTCTTAATTCAGCTCATAGTGGATTGAAATAATATAGAGTATGGGTAAAACATACTAAAGTTTCTAAATGACTGATCGAATGAGGAGTGGTTGGTTAAGTCAGTAATGCCGCAGGCTTGGAATTTGATGTTCCCAGGCTCGAGTGCCAGTTGGACCACGCTGAGCTTGGGAAAAGCCATCGCCTGTAGGATGGAACGTTAAGCCATGGCCCCATGTCTGTGAGAGTCATAGTGTGTGCACTTCACAGATCACACTGGATGGCTTGATGGGTGGCTACTGTCTGTCAACTAACAGCTGTCCAGTGGGTCGCCTCTCTCAACCTTCTCTGAGCCCACATGGTCCATGTTGGGTTGGGTTGTTTTACCTCTGAGCGGCACTTTTTTGCACACCATGGGCTAAATGGCCAGGTCACGTGGACCCCGAAGGCTCAGAGAAGGTTGGGGGAGGGGACCCACTGGGGGAGACAGATTGCTGTTGGGAGACAGATGGTAGCCTCCCGTCAAGGCCATCCAGCGTGTTCTTTAACGTGCACAGGGTATGGCTCTCCCGCACACGGGGCCACGGCTTAACGCCCCATCCGACGGACGGCGGCCTTTCCAAGCCCATCGGTGTCCCCTACTGACCGTGGACAGGGCGGGGAATTTTCATGGTCCATGTGACCTGGTCATTTAGCCCATTGTGTGCAAAAAAAGGTACTGCTCAGAGGTAAAACAACCCAACCCTCACATCTGGCTCATGTATCTGTAGCAGCAAAAAGACAAGAAACTCAAAATATGATCTTTCATCTTTGGCCAGCTTGAAAAATGTATTTGAGGATCCCTTTTCTAATCGTTTTGAATGATGCACAGTTAAATTAGCTTTTCCTGTATGTACAATTCTTAAGACTATTGATCTATCTCTTTCGTCTTCGTAGGCCTTTCAACCATTGCAGCAAGTGTGGAAGACAATTCTACAGCAGGGACAGTGTCCACCAGAACGGAAGTCGACAGCGGTCCCTCTCTCCAGAGATGCGCACTGCAGAATGTGGGACAGGATTCAGTCCCCAGTGGACTATGGACCTCATGGTGGTGTCTCCATCCAGCGAAGTAGGAGTACACTCCCGAAAAGGCTCAACATATCAGTTGATGAAACCATCATCCGATCGTACGTCCTTATGTTCGCACACAAGTCATAGTAGCAGTACGAGCACAGCAAGTAGCAGTGGTTCCGAGTACTCGGTCCCTCGAAACTTCCTCGAGTCGTTATACGATCGCCCCCGAAGCATCCATCAAGTAGCGAATGGAAATTTGTCCAAAAATGGAAGCAATGGCAAAACAAGTCAAGCGACACCTGCTGAGCGTCGCCTTAGCAACGCTGAACATGGACCAGCAGCAGCGGATAAATGCATCGTCTGTCCGTGCCACGAACCAACCAATGGATGGACTCCTTCGCAAGTGACGTCATCGCAGGTGAATAGTGATAACCTTCCAAGCGTTCACGTGGCCACGCCATCTTGCATTTGTTGGAATAAGTTACTGATGTGTTCGCAGAAAGAAAGAGATACAAGAGTTGCTACAAACAACAACAAAAGTTCCAGCGCTCATCCTTCGCCTTCATCTTCACCCAAGAAGGCGCAGTACAATTCTGGGGCTAGCACGATGAGGTCCTCATCTGCGTCATCATGTTCTGTTGGCCATCAAGTTCCACCCTGTACGTGTACTACCAAGAATGGTGGTCCGTATATGCATTATGCTATTCCAAGGTCAGCTCTGGCTAATATGTACCTGAAGGTAATTTTTTTTCGCTTTCTTTAGTTTATTAAATGGTAGCGTTAACTGTCACAAATCCATCTCATAGACGGCGTTCTCTATCATGTTTGAATATTTCCTATCGCATTAAATATTTATATTCCATATGATATTCCCAGCTCTCAGCAATATTATTATCTAACTATCTTCACTGCGATTACCTGTTCCCATTATCTTCATTACAAGTCAACAGGAATCATTCCCGGCTCTCAGCAATGCTTTAATCTGTCCCTGGACTTGGGTAGCTTAAATTTGGCGACTATGAAAGTAACGTCAGATCGTGATTAGAGAGCCAATATTAAAGTCTTAATCTATCAATCTTTATCTCAATGAAAATAACAGGAAGCGGGAAAGTGTAATCGCAATGAAGATAAACAAATAATCGTAATACAGATAATGGGAACCATATTAATTGGAATTGTAGGATAAGATAATGGGAACCATATTATTTAGAATAGTGCTGAAATGTTCAGCTTGCAATGTTATTCATCATACTTAGGTCACTTCAAAAGTAATGCATAATGTGGCAACACTCCGGTATGGATGACGTAATCACCATTCTCATTGCATCAGTTGTAGCAATACCACCGGGTAACAGAAGGCCAATGGGCCAAGTTATGATGTCATCATAGGTAGGCCTGTAATATCAATATTCCTTATACAATTATTTGGGGCGGGGGTGGCTCAGTCGGTAGCGCGCCAGGCTCGTAATCTGTAGTTTCCAGGTTCGAGTCCCAGCTGGGTCAGCGTTGAGATTTATCTCCGCAAAATTCCCCGCCCTGCCCACGGTCAGTAGGGGACACCGATGGGCTTGGAAAGGCCGCCGTCCGTCGGATGGGACGTTAAGCCGTGGCCCCGTGTGCGGGAGAGCCGTACCCTGTGCACTTTATAGAACACACTGGATGTCCTTGACGGAAGGCTACCATCTGTCTCCCAACAGCTGTTCCAGTGGGTCCCATTCCTTCTTCTCTGAGCCTTCGGAGTCCTTGTGACTTGGCCATTTAGTCCATGGTGTGCAAAAAAAGTGCCGCTCAGAGGTAAAACAACCCAACCCAAAGGACCAAGTTATGACGTCACCATAGGTAGTCTTGTAATGTCAATATTCCTTATGCAATTATTTCTATTATTATTACTGGTTTACTTTTATACGGATATTTTATTTAATATTTATTTATAAATATTTCTTATTTAGAAGGAAAATTATTTGGATTGATTAGAATTATCATAATGCTAGTAAATACGAATAATGTTTCTTCTAAATAAGGTATATTTATAAATAAGCATTAGTATAAAAGTATACCACTGATAATAACAGAAAGAAATGTATAAAAATTATCTATATTACAAGACTACATATGTTGACGTCGTAACCTGGTCCACAGGACTTCTGTTGTATGGGGTGTTGGTTGTAGACAGGAAGTGGAGAAAGGCGAAGGTGACGCGTTTTGCATCATAGCATATCAGATTTCAGAACAGCAGTTGCTGAAAATGGCGCTTGCAGAAGTTTCAGGTACTGTTATGCATGAAGATCCGACGTTTTACATTGAGTGAAACTTTACAGGGAGGATTTTCTGCATCGAATTGCCGCTATTGATGAAATATGGATTAGGGATTTTGAAATCTCAGTCCAGTCAGTGGAGAAGTCCTTCCTCCCCAAGGCCGAAGATTACACTGATCTTATGGCAGAGTGCCTACTATCAGCACTGTCACAGCACAGTATTACAATGATTTTCTCCCAGTTGGGTCAGCGTTGAGATTTATCTCCGCAAAATTCCTCACCCTGCCACGGTCAGTAGGGGACACCGATGGGCTTGGAAAGGCCGCCTTCTGTCGGATGGGACGTTAAGCCGTGGCCTCGTGTGCGGGAGAGCCATACCCTGTGCACGCTAAAGAACACGCTGGATGGCCTTGACGGGAGGATATCATCTGTCTACAACAGCTGTTCCAGTGGGTCCCCTCCCCCCAACCTTCTCTGAGGCTTCGGGGTCCATGTGACCTGGCCATTTAACCCATGGTGTGCAAAAAAGTGCCGCTCAGAGGTAAAACAGCAACAACAACAACAAATTACAATGAATTTCTTCAACAGCTGTGTAGAAAAATGCCAGCACCCGACCTGACAGTCTGAAACGTAGGGTGTTGATTCTCCATAACAACGCAACACCACACGTTTGGAAGGTCGTTCTTTTCCACTAACTGGACTGAGATTTCAGTTCAGTTGAAAAATCCCTATTCAAAGTTTCATCAATAGCGATAATTCGATACAGAAAATCCTAGGTTCAATCTTAACGTACGCCGGCTGATCTTCAAGTGTATCAGTACGTGAAACCTCTGTAAGGTCCATTTTCAGCAGCTGTTCCGAAATGCTGTAAACTACGATGCGAAACACATCATCTTCGCCTTTCTCCATTCCTTGTCGACAACTTCTGCAACGACTGTAGTGATTGCGTCATCCACACCGGAGTGTTGATACATTATGCATTACTTTTGAATGATTTGGTATGGGTACTTGGTTTGGTACGGTTGAATGATTGGGGCGGGGGTGGCTCAGTCGGTAGCGCGCCAGGCTCCTAATCTGTAGTTCCCAGGTTCGAGTCCCAGCTGGGTCAGCGTTGAGATTTATCTCCGCAAAATTCCCCGCCCTGCCCACGGTCAGTAGGGGACACCGATGGGATTGGAAAGGTTGCCGTCCATCGGATGGCAGCCTTTCCAATACTCTGTGCACGTTAAATTGTTGGATATGGCCCATGTGCGAGAGGACCATACTCTGTGAACGTTAAAGAACACGCTGAATGGCTTTGACGATAGGCTACCACCTGCCTCCTAGCAGTTGTCTAGTGGGTTTCCTTCTCTCCAACGTTCTCTGAGCACTCGGGGTTCTTGTGACCTGCCATTTAGCTCATTATGTGCAAAAAGAGGGCTGTTAAGAGGCCCTCTTTTTGCACACAGTGATCTCAGTTATTCTTTCCATTAGATCCTCAGTATTTTATCACCTAAAGATTTTCACCAATGGGCTTGGTGAGATGCTTACGTGCCATCGGATGAAATCATTCCTTGTCTACAACTTCTGCAAGATATGGCCTAGTGCACAGGAGAGTCACCCTAAGAATGGATGTGGATAGCCTTGACGGGAAACTTTCTTCCAATTCAGCGGGTCCCATTATCCTATTTGATCCTTGTGACCTGGCCATTTAAGCTCATTGTGCTCTAAAAAAATGTATATCTGTTTAACCAACTCAATCTTAATATCCTTTCTCTCTTTGAATTAAAATTCTACTTACCATTTCTCTTACGTTTAGTGTATCATTACAGTTTCAATTCAGTTACTAAGATGCGAATTACCTTATTTTGCTTCCTACAATTGCCTCTATCTTTTTTATAGGAATAGAGTAGAATTAAGATCGAAATATTTTGCAGGTTTCAGATTAATGAAGGCAATGCTGTATTCTACCTCGATGATATTTCATTTAATTGTGCTTTTACTGAGTCTCAGCTAGTTAGTATAAGTAATTAGAGTACTTTAGGCCTCAAAATTAGAATAGTTCATAAATAAATCAATTGCGGGAGATCTGTGGTCGAAATTTACCAATAGTTTCATATGCTACGATTATTATAATCAACGCACAATAAAATTTTAGAATTTATAGCATCGTCGAGGTTTCCCTCCCACAAGAGTTATTTGTTTTATTTGTTTTCAGGAGAAACAAACTGCTCATTCCCTCCAAACGAATGGGAGCAAAGATAGCGCAAAAACACCTCAGGTGTTGGGAACACCTGCAGAAGAATATGACATTCCGAAAAAGTTTTCGGTAAAGTTTTTTCATTTTAGCATGAAGAAGTGTTTGTGGTTACACTTTTTAAACATGATGAATGTGTTTGTATCACTTCTCACTTGTGAATTTCTACTCAGCATTATTTTTAATTAAAATTTGTCCCCATTAATTTATAAACGTTTTCTACAGATTTCAAACTCTGCAATGTCAATAAGTACTTAGTGAACTATTTTGAAGTTTAACTTCGATTGTTCAGCAAGCAAATCAATTATATATGTGCTCACTTCCTAAGCAGAGAAATACTACCGATGTTATGTTTCTTTAAAAAAAAAAGTTTTTACAGTACAATGTTGCTATAAATATAGGTTTAAATCAAGTGAATCTAAAATTTTAATGGGGCGGGGGTGGCTCAGTCGGTAGCGCGCCAGGCTCGTAATCTGTAGTTCCCAGGTTCAAGTCCCAGCTGGGTCAGCGTTGAGATTTATCTCCGCAAAATTCCCCGCCCTGTCCACGGTCAGTAGGGGACACCGATGGGCTTGGAAAGGCCGCCGTCCGTCGGATGGGACGTTAAGCCGTGCTCCGTGTGCGGGAGAGACATACCCTATGCACTTTAAAGAACACGCTGGATGGCCTTGACGGGAGGCTACCATCTGTCTCCCAATAGCTGTTACAGTGGGTCCCCTCCCCCAACATTCTCTGAGCCTTCGGGGTCCATGTGACCTGGCCATTTAGCCCATGGTGTGCAAAAAAAGTGCCGCTCAGAGTAAAACAACCCACTCTAAAATTTAAACAATAGTCTTTCAGTATTAAAGAGTTAAAGAAGTTAGAATATTTAATGCTCTTCTCCTTAAAATGTTTCTTTTGTCGAAAGTATAAAAGTTTATTAAAGGGTTTTCTCGTTTATCTGCTGAGGTCCTGCCATCCTCTCAGACCTTCTACTATGGCATATAAACTGACAGGCTCCTGTCAGACCTCTGTGGCAAGCAGCTGCTTGATGGGGTATTTATTATTTATTTATTTCTAATATTTAAAGCTTAATATAGTGTATAGATTGGAAAAATCAACGTGATTATCCGGTATAATGTCATAGAATGTGTAAAACAGATACCCTATAAAAGGAGTACTTTCATAGACGTTCTTTCATTTAAACCGAAACTACATTGTCATGGAATATATGATTGTTTCATGCTGCTTCAAGGAAATGTTTAAACGACTCAAAGGGATGGAGTGTAGTAGATGGGAAACAATCACAGAATCACACAGGTGAATATATTTTTTTCAGTTCCCAGTAGAGGAGGCGGCGGCTCAGTTGGTAGCACTCCAGGCTTGTAATCTGCAGTTCCTAGGTTCGAGTCCCATCTGAACCAGCATTGAAATTTATTTCCTCAATGCTTCCCCCCCCCCCCCCTTGGTCAGTAGGGAATACCGATGGACTGGAAAGGCGCTGTCCGTTGGTTGGGACGTTAGGATGTGGATCCATATGCTAGAGAGCCATGCTCTGTGCACGTTAAGGAACGTGCTAGATGGCCTTGATGGGAGGTTATCTTCTGTCTCCTAGCTGCTGTACAGTGGTCATCTCCCTCCAACCTTCTCTGAGCACTCGGGGGTTGGAAAGGCCACCGTTCGTCGGATGGGATGTTAAGCCGTGGCGACGTGTGCGGGAGAGACATACCCTGTGCACGTTAACAAACACGCTGGATGGCCTTGATGGGAGGCTACCATCTGTCTCCTAACAGCTGTTCCAGTGAGTCCCCTCCCCCAACCTTCTCTGAGCCTTCGGGGTCCCTGTGACCTGGCCATTTAGCCCATGGTGTGCAAAAAAGTGCCGCTTACAGGTAAAACAACCCAACTCTGAGCACTCGGGGTCATCCAGCCCATTGTATGCAAAATAGTGCTGCTCAGAGGTTACCCAATCTTTGGTGCCTATCATTCTGAACACTTCTGTCCTCTAGGATGCCCACTTTTTTGGAGACCTGTTTGGAGTAAGTGCACCCCTCAAAATGTTCGCTATATTGATCTATCCTGACAGAACAGAAGAGTAATAACAGCATCTCTGCCTTCAGCCCTCATTGCAGCCACAGGAAGAAAAGTATGTCTCAACTGTGACCAAAAAACTTCATAAGACCGGATTGTATACCCATCCAAACATTGCATGTGTTTCTTTAACCACGGACAGACCGGCTTGAAGGTTTTTCACTATCATGTAGCTCGAGCCCAAGAACAATGGAATCACTTTAGTGGTGGAAGCATTTAGAGTTGCAGTAGGTGGTGATTTCCACCTAATGGACGATAATGACCATCCACACAGAGGAAGGTTGGAACAATTCTCAGGAGCTGCAAATAGCAGTGATTCGCCCACTCTAAGCGCGTGAAGTATAGGTTGAAGAATTATACTGCATAGATAGGCTTGCTGTCAATGTCTCAGAGAGATGTGACTTTTCATATTAGCGGAGCGTTTTGGAAAGGTGTAACTTTTCTCGTGTCACGGCTAATTCGAATCCATAGGTGATGCATGTGGTGAAGTTCGTACCTCGGCGATAACACTCAACTACGTCGCCTACGTGCAATGAAAAGTGCTCAGTGCAAACCGTGTTATTCCAGAAAACAAAATTGTAGATCTGAATTCGGTTATTGGTGGAAGTCTGACTGAGTGGGTCGGGCTTCCACCATTAACACTTATTAATAAAAAGCGCAAATGCACTGACAGAGTTTCTTCAACAATGCGTTAATTATATCCACGTAAATCGAGTTCATCACAAAAATCGGGATATTAGGATGTACCGAAAATTTTTAGGGACATCGGGACTGTTTTCTGAAAACCGGAAAAAATCCGGGGCATATGGATAATTTACCAGTAACCCTCGTATTAGTAAATAGAAAGCTGCAAAAATATCTCAGTATTTATACTTTACATAAATAAACTAAGATATTCTGGGCTATTATGTTTCATTTAACAAACACATTCTGTTAATTATATATTAATATTATTTTTGAATGTTTTATAGCCTTAAATTATAAATTGATAATTTTTCCTTTTCAACAGGATCTCATGCCCAGTTCTGATCAGATTCTGAAGTCTCAAGTCCAGAAGGTAGTTGGCAATGGATCCCTCTGCACTTGTAAACACCAGAAAAAAACCTCTCAGCAATCTCCTCACGTTGCTCATGGCAACGATGCCCGCATCCACCATCACACTCCTGCCGTCGAACACCTGCAGATGTGCACATGCCAAAGGGTGATGCTCTGGGCCGGCAGCCTTGTCCCTTGCTTAGGAGGAGCTCCAGCATCCTCTACGGAAACCGGTTGGCAATGCGGGAAAGCCCTCGGAATCTCGTCGGCCGAAACGAAGAACGGGAGCAAGCCTTCCACGAGAATAGCTCATCATCTTGGTGCTG
The DNA here is from genome assembly GCA_038380435.1 of Ryuthela nishihirai. Lineage (NCBI taxonomy): Eukaryota > Metazoa > Arthropoda > Arachnida > Araneae > Heptathelidae > Ryuthela > Ryuthela nishihirai. The sequence goes on along the minus strand of JAWZYU010000015.1, from coordinate 42,308,535 downwards.
TCTGTAGCGAGCCTCCAAGAACTGCTGAACTCTTGCTCGTAAATGGCAAAGCTAAACATATCATCCACAACGGGAAAGAACATCTCAACGGTCAATGTTCATCGTCCATCGAACAGGCAACAGATGGTCCACTCAGGCCTCCAATGGTCATTCCCAATAACAGTGATAAAACCGATTCCGGTTGCAATTATGTGAATATAGAATTTCCTCCAGGCCTGTCTACGAAAGATAACAACGGCAGTCCAAAGCACACGGCTGAACCTTCTCTGAACTATGCAAATTTAGAATTCATGGAGACTCTTCCGCTTTACGAGAATTCCGGTTATCTCTTATCCCGTCTGGGACCAAACGGCGAAAAGAGCGAAACATATAGTTGTGAAAAACCACCGCTACCTCCACGAGGTCTCTCTAATAACAAATCGAAAGTAAATTTGTTTAGCAATCCCAGTGACAGTCACTGTAGTGTGTGCACTTGTAAACATTTATGCACCCACAATGGACCACTGAAAAAATCCGGTAAAGACATTAATGGTAGTGCTTATGAACTTATGTGCTTTCAGAAACAATACATAGGCCGTAGCGAAAACGAGGGTGATTATCTAATGATGCAGCCTCTGTGCTCTGGAAAAACTGTTACTGCATCGGGGATGGAAACAGATACTCTACAAACATGTTCTTCTTTAGCGGAGTGTAGAGACAATCACCTTCATGTGTCGAAAGAGGACGATCCGAATCTACCTCTTAGGCCTTTCATGCCCTATTCCTATCCTAATAGTTCTAATGGAGGTGAGGATCAGTATCTTTTAACAACTGATTTAGGGGAATGTTCGAGTCTAACCCTGCCAAGTTCCAGTGGTACCTTCAATGAATCCATGTCTAGGAAGTATCAGATCATTTCTCAGGAAATGCAGGGAAGATCCACGAGGTCAAATTCTCTGGGAGACTTGAAGAAAAAGGTCTTGATGAGGAAACGGTCGAGCTCCGTCGATGGCAAGAGCAATGCGGTGGCCCACGACGGCGGTTCCGATGCAGGCGAGATGCCAGCATCACCAACAAGCAGTCCTAAGCCTACTATGCATCGCAAGAATTCTCTCTTCTCGAAACTATCCTTGAGATCGAAAGAGAAGTCGATGAGCACAAACGAGATCACTCCTCCGGCTTCGATACCTACCACTCCCAACAGCTACGCCCTGAGCAGCATGAGCAAAGCGGTGTTCCATCGCTCTGCAGATTGCCTGAAGTTGAACGAAGAGTACGCTTACTCGGATGACGAGTTGACCAGCGAACATAGTGAGGTCGTCGAGAATAAAGAGTTCACAGCTGCGATCAAGAGATCTGCCAGCGTTCCGTGCAGAGCTGCCATTTCTGATCGCCTTGCTAGCCCGACGGAAAGGAATGTGCCGGTCTCTCCCAACAACCCAAAGATCGTTGTCTCTCCTAACAGTCCTTGTCACATAAGCAACGTTCAGGACTCTCTGCATAGGAAATATAGCCTCGATAGCCATGAGAGACCTAGAAGGAACTTTCGACAGGTTTTTAGTCACGTGATAAGGTCCAACTGTGATACCGAGGCCCACAAAGAAGAGTGTTTAGACGAAAATGGTGCTACCGTTGCCGAATCTCCAGGTGAGTATCCTACATTGGAAGGAATTCGGGCTCCAACTTTCGAGCCCGTACTATTTCGGCAATTTTTGACACCATTTCGGGAAAAAAATTTTCTGATACATCAGAAGACATATACACTGAGTGATTATTGAAATATGACCACTCATTCCCATGTTTATGTCAATGGGACGTTAAAGTGGAACCTCTATAACTTCTAAAATAAGTTTTCTTGTTTTGAAGAATGTGACAGCAGATAAAGATATCAATCAAATATATCAATATCTCGATTTTCAACAATATTCGCTCAGTTGGGTTGGGTTGTTTTACCTTTGAGCGACACTTTTTTGCACACCATGGGCTAAATGGCCAGGCCACATGGACCCCGAAGGCTCAGAGAAGGTTGGGGATGGGGACCCACTGGAACAGCTGTTGGGAGACAGATGGTAGCCTCCCGTAAAGGCCATCCAGCGTGTTCTTTAACGTGCACAGGGTATGGCTCTCCCGCACACGGGGACACGGCTTAACGTCCCATCCGACGGACGGCGGCCTTTCCAAGCCCATTGGTGTCCCCTACTGATCGTGGGCAGGGCGGGGAATTTTTGCGGAGATAAATTTCAACGCTGACCCAGCTGGGACTCGAACCTGGGAACTACAAATTACGAGCTTGGCGCACTACCGACTGAGCCACCCCCGCCCCTCGTTCAGTATTTAATGAGTTATGGAAGTTTGAATATTTAACAACAGCAATGCTAGTTTTAAAAAACTTACACAAAATTGATGAATAGTGAAAGAATTCTTCTACACAAATTTTAGAAATTTGTGTAAAGAATTCTTCTACACAAATTTTAGAAATTTGTGTAAAGAATTCTTTCACTTTACACAAATTTCTAAAATACACATTTATTAAACACTTTGATAAAATAAGTAAATTTTTGTGACAGGCATTGTTATTGTTAAATATTCAAACTTCCAGAGCTCTTTAAATACTGAAAGAATATTATTGAAAAAATCAGTATTTAGATAGAACTGACTGAGCTCTTTAATTTACCTTCAGTCACATTTTTCCATAAAATCCTTTTATTTTAAAAGTTATAGAGCTTCGAAGTTTGCGTCCCACTGACGTGGAGTGGTCATAATTCAATGATCACTAAATGTATACAGAAAACACATGTCGCTAATCATTTTTGTTAATTCTTATATTATTAATTTATTAATCATTTTATGACAAAATTAAAACGTTAAAGCTATTTGGAACGAAAAATATTAGAAGCTAGTTATAAAACCACGCCAATCGTTTGGCGCGAAACGTATTGATAACTTTCCCCACCGACAAGTTAATTCACAGCTTTCTACCATTCCAGTCACAATTAGGTAAATCCCGCAAAATGTTTGGCGCAAAATGTATGTCCATATATAGCTTTATTCACAGTTTTCCACACGTACTACTCGCTACGTACTACTCTTTTCACAAGGTTGTCAACGGCAGCCCCTACAGAAATCTCGGCCAATTCTAGGGGGATCACTCCCGACCCACGCCAGCGAGGAACCCGGTCTGTTACCATAACAAATTACAACTAAGCAGGACCAGACCACCAAATTTCGGTTGGGTTGTTTTACCACTGAGCGCGCTGTTTTTTGCACACAATGGGCAAATGGCTAAGGCAAGGACCCTGAAAGCTCAGAAGGTTGGAGGAAACCCACTGGAACACTAAGGGGGACAGATGGTAGCCTCCCGTCAAGGCCATCCAGCATGTTCTTTAATGTGCACAGGGTATGGCTTTTTCCACACACGGGGCCACGGCTTAATGTCCCATCAGATGGGTGGCGGTTTTTCATAGCCTATCGATGTCCCCTGTTTACCGTGGATGGGGTGGGGATTTTGCGGAGATAAATCTCAAAGCCGAGACAGCTCGGATTCGAACCTGGTATCTGAAGATTACGAGCCTGGCGCGCTATCGACTGAGTCACCCCCACCTCTCGAAATTTGGAACCGAACGCTCAAGTACTTGGCAATTCACAGAGAAACTCCAATTTCTGCGTCCCCTGACGTCACACTGATCCGCCGTTCCGAATTGCGCTTATTATACAGTATTAGTAGAAATTGAAAGTTCGTGGGTAGCATTTCAATATGTAATATATAAATCAATCACATTCAAATATATTTTTTGCAATAAATGCAAGGAGCAAGTCATTTATTAAAGACAGAAAATGAATTAAAAAAATCAAAAGCCGCATGGCATTTGTTTTTAAATACTAAAGGTTGAAATTATAATTTTGTTTTTGCTTTTTTTTCACAATTGCAATAATGGGAATTAAAATTTTTTTTAGCTCGAGCCCCAGCTCATCTCTTATCGTACAGTATCTGCCAATAGTTGACATTCATAATATTTTGTGGTTACGGATGGCGTATCATTTAAGATTCAATAGAGCACAGAATTTTTTACTAAACTTTGAAAGAATATATAAATGTACATTTTTAGTACTCTGTGTACTGCAGAAAGTGTGAGCTGGAGCAAGGCTAACTTGATAATGAAAGTGATGACAACGATTTTGGCGACATTATAGTCAGTTAGCTTCACATTGTACTCAGTAAACTTCACATTGTACCCAGTGAACTTCACGTTGTACCCAGCGAACTTCACGTTGTATTCAGTAAACTTCACATTGTACTCAGTAAATGTCTACACCACTGGAAACTTTGAGCTTTTCGTTCCAGATAGACAAAGATGGGTCAAAAAAAGCCTAAAAACAAGACTTCTTGGTTTGTCGAAAATATGTCAGAATGTTATTTATAAATCTTAGTATTATATAATTGCAGGCTGCTTGAGGACATATATATGTAGAAACGAATAAAGCAATAATTACTAAAGATAATTAAGCATATATTCACTTAAAAGTTTTACTTTTTTGTTTTATTGCTGCTACAGTAATATATTTAATATTATATTCATTTGTTGCACACATACAAACCAAATCTATCTGCAAAAATATATATATATTTATAAAATGGTTTCCCTCTCATGATGGATGCGGTCTGGCTAAGTAGGTAGAGCGCCAGGCTAGTAATCTGCACTTTCCAGGTTCGAGCCCCAGCTCGGCCAGCATTGAGATTTATCTCCCTCAAATTGCCCTGCCCTCGTTCAGTAGAGGACACAGATGGGCTTGGAAAGATTGCCGTCCGTCAGATGAGATGTTAATCCGTAGCCCTGTGAGGCGGAGAGCAAAACCCTGCTCCTGTTAAGAACGTGCTCGACGACCTTGACAGGAGGCTACCATATGTGTCCCCCCAACAGCTGTTCAATGGATTTCCTCCCTCCCAACTTTTTATGAGCCCTTGGGGTCAATGTGACCTGGCCATTTAGCCCATTGTGTGCAAAACAGTGCCACTCAGAGGTAAAACAACCCAACCATTTACATGATATGAAAAATCTTATCATTGCTTTAACCATGGAGGAGCCTTGGTTGCGCCAGTTTCCACGTATTTTCTGGAACTGGTAGTTAAATTTTGAGACAGTTTCATTATGATACTATTTCCCGGTTTGTTATATAAATGAGCGTTTTGAATCCTCTGTTTTCTTAGAGGTGGGTATGTCTTTTCTCAGTCCGTAGCACGCCAGACTCACTCTGTAGTTCCCAAGTTCGAGCCCCAACTGTGCTAATGTTAAGATTTATTTCTTCTAATCCCCACCTTGCACTCTCTGAGAAAGTGGACACCGATGGGTCTAGAAAGATCGTCATATGGAATGTTCAGCTGTGACCTGGTACGAAAGTGAGCCATACACTGTACATGTTAAAGAACGTGTTGGATAGCCTTGATGACGCTTCCATCTGTTTCCTAACAGCTGTCCAGTGCATTCTCTTCCCCAGCTTCCACTGAGCCCTTAGTATTCTTGTGACTTGTCCATTTAGCCCATCGTGTGCAAAAAAATGCTGTTCAGAAGTTGAACAATTCAACAGTTTGTGGGGCAATTAAGTTCTCTTGACATATCCTCAACTGCAAACAACAGAAGGGCAGTGGGGGTAGCTTAGTGAGTAGCATATCAAGCTTGCGATCTGCAGTTCCCTGCTTTTCCCTACAGTCTATTCTTCTGTTACCCCACTGTGGAGCCGGGGCGGGGGTAGCTCAGTCGGTAGCGCGCCAGGCTCGTAATCTGTAGTTCCCAGGTTCGAGTCCCAGCTGGGTCAGCGTTGAGATTTATCTCCGCAAAAATTCCCCGCCCTGCCCACGGTCAGTAGGGGACACTGATGGGCTTGGAAAGGCCGTCGGATGGGACGTTAAGCCGTGGCCCCGTGTGCGGGAGAGCCATACCCTGTGCACGTTAAAGAACACGCTGGATGGCCTTGACGGGAGGCTACCATCTGTCTCCCAACAGCTGTTCCAGTTGGTCCCCTCCCACAACCTTCTCTGAGCCTTCGGGGTCCATGTGACCTGGCCATTTAACCCATGGTGTGCAAAAAAGTGTCTCTCAGAGGTAAAACAACCCAACCCCACTGTGCCGTATCAAGGTGGTCTTGGCTGTGGACCCTTATTTGAATAGTTTGTAGTAGCAGATTTATATATTTCACTATATAAAAATTTATCCCATATGACTGAGGCACCTTTCCAAGACCAATAGGTATTCCCTTTTCTGATCGAGGTCAGAATGGAGGCTTAATGAAAGTAAATCTCAACGCTGGTACTGAAGGGCAACGCGCCAGGTTCGTGATCTGTAGTTCCCTGATTAAAGTCCCACCCGAAAAAAAAATCTTGTTTATAAGAAAAAGCCATCGAGCTTATAACCTTTGCAAGTTCAAATGTGCAGATGTATTGTGCTTGTCATAAGCCCAAACCGATTAACTCTGAAAATAATTTTCAAAAAATTTATATCATTGTAGAAACTTGCAGAAAAAATTTCAACTTGCGAAACATCTTTAACATTTGCGCAATAAAATCTTTCAAAGAAATGTGCTCCATATTTCTAAAAATACACAACTTCTCAGATAATCTGACTACAATTTTATATCTAAATTTTAGTTAGAACACAATTAACAGTCAAGAAATAGAGATCTCGATTAAAGCATAATAATCTGAAAACTGTAATTAAATTAAATATGACAGACCTTAATTTTAAAGGTAAATATGAAGCGCCACTATAATTAGTTTCTAAGCATGTTCGATCCATTTTAGTTGGTAAACGAGACGGACCTCCAAGCATAATTTCACCGTAAATATAAAATATATATTAAAATATTTAATGCATTATGCATTATAATATATATCACAATGTATAATATATTTTATATGAAATATGTATGAATCAAATATAATTTCTTGAAACATTTAAAGTTTGGTTCAAAATGAAAATCTTGAAGTGTTAACAAAATTTTCGTTTCGTTTCCAGCAGCTTTCCGTAAGAGTCCTCTTCCGATGACTTCGCAGGAGAGATTAACGGTGCTGGATTCGAGCAAAAGTACAACAAGCAGCAGTTCTTCCTCTGACATGAGTGACTTCATCGAGTCCTTGTCCTTCTGCTCCCGTAGCAGTAGCAGCAGCAGCGGGAGTACCAGCAGTTGTGACTTTATCAGGACTGAAGACCTGTGCCTACAACAGAGTGGCAAAACTTCTACACATCTTAAGCACTCTTCGAGTACTAAGAACTCCAATATCTGTATAGTTCCTTCCGAAGGTCAGATACAAGCGAATGATGACGTGGATAGCAACAAAGATCATCACTTTCATCATCACCTCCATCATCATCACCATCATCTTCCTAGTGGATGTCCGGTAGAAATCTGTAGTTCTGCCGTACACGCTCCTAACGGAAAAGCATCCTTGAGGACAAATTGTGTACTAATGTCTCCTCCTTCGTCTCCAAGTTCACTAAGCACATCCCCCAGTACAACAGACTACAGCTCTTCCTCTTCGGGGAACAACAGGAGACTTTCAAATGCGGATCGTAAAGGTTCAGAGGATACGAACTACCTCCAAATGCAGATGGTTGCGCTAGATCCAACAGTAGTTGTGTCCCAGCCTTCTAACATTTCAGCTTCTATTCAGTACACTGTCATTGATGTCTCCGCATCATCAGATCTACAGGTGACGTCAGCATCAGAGAAAATCTTAAACGACGCGAGAGGTGCTCTCTGTGATTTCGAATCTACCATCGATGACTCGTTGAGTACATCATTAGACGGCCACAGTGATGACTGAGGGCAGCATGGACTTACAAAGGTTTTCAAGTGAGAGTATATGTATACGTGTGTTTGTAGATAGGGATCGGTGTGCTATTTATATAGTCTGCAGGGACCAAATCAGGTACAGAAAAAACTTATAAGGTTAATCTACAACTCTTAAGTGGTCACAGGAAACAGGTGGATGCTTCGAGAGAGAAACCCTTTCCATATCCATATGCAAAGACATTTTAATTCCGCTGTGTGCCAATCTGATATTATTAGGAGATAGTAGGCAATAGATACGGGAGCTTTCCACAGACTAACCATTACTGATGATGGTTAAAGGTGCTAACGTATCTTTGCACTTCAGAATAACAAAGGTTTTAAAGCTAATCGACATAGTTTTTTTAAACGACTCCGACTTTTCTGTGATTTATGGTTTTAATAAAGTGACGATTATGTTTGGTCAAAACACAAACTTTAGAAGTCTTTCGTTATTTTTTTTTACGTTAATTATCCTACTTTAGAGTAGTTTCTAATTTTTAGCTTCCTTCATATGAAAACGAAACTAGGAGATGATTTGAATATCAAAGTACATTTCTCTGATAAAAGGATTTCATTTATATATACACTATATTATAAAATGGAACCAGACATTACCGAGTTAAAATGAATGGGAAGCCACATTCGAAGCTCTTTAACTTCTAATATAAGTTTTCTGTGAAAAAATTTTTGGAGATAAATTGAAGATTTTACAAAAATCTCTCGAAAACTCTATTTTCCACAATATTCGCTTAACATTTAAAACTTTGAACTTTAACTTTTGGTAGTCGTGAAAATTTACCTCAAAAGTCTTCCCCGCCCTGCCCACGGTCAGTAGGGGACACCGATGGGCTTGGAAAGGCCGCCGTCCGTCGGATGGGACGTTAAGCCGTGGCCCCGTGTGCGGGAGAGCCATACCCTGTGCACATTAAAGAACACGCTGGATGGCCTTGACGGGAGGCTACCATCTGTCTCCCAACAGCTGTTCCAGTGGGTCCCCTCCCCCAACCTTCACTGAGCCTTCGGGGTCCATGTGACCTGGCCATTTAGCCCATGGTGTGCAAAAAGTGCCGCTCAGAGGTAAAACAACCCAAACAACCTCAAAAGTCCAAACGCATCTGTTATAATAAATTGTTCGCTAACGTACATGCAGTATTTGAAGTTTGTGTAAAATTTTTTTGAAGTTTTCAGCATTTTGGAATTAAAAATATTCAGGAAAATTGTGATAGCAGCAGGCCCGGATCTAAAAAAAAAAATCCGGGGAAAGGGGGGCAAGAAACACAATCAAGACAAAAAATGCAAAAAGTGAGGGGGGGGGAGACTGGATTTTCAATGTAGTATAACATTTTCCCCTCCGTTTAACAGATTTTTAAAAACGTTTTTGAAAAATATATGAAAGATAAACTAGTTTCATAATATTTTTACCATTATTAGCATTCTTAAAGAGGGGGGGGGGTCATGGCCCTCTTGTCCCCTCCCCCTAGATCCGACCCTGGATATCTGCACCTGCTGTTAAAGATTCCAGTTTCAATAATTCTTTAAATATTAGAGATATTCTTGAAAATCGACATTTGGAGAAATATTACTCAGATCTACAATTTATGTCATGTTTTTTCCTAAAATGTTTATTTTCAAAGTTAGAGAGTTTTGAATGGATCTTTTCATTCACATCACAGTGTCTGGTTACACTTGAAATTCCAAGCATTTCTCTGCTGCACACAATCACAATATTTATCAGTTGTATTTAATCACTGAATACACTTATCAGCCACAAATAATCATTAAATTTTATCATTAATTTATCAGCCACACAAAATCACTTTGTTAATCAGCTACAATAATCATCATTTTATACTTAAGCACACAAAATGTCACTAAATATGCTTTATCAGCTAGACTTACCTAATTTTTCTTATCTGAAAGTAATCAGTATGCTTTGTCAATTGCACTTAATTACTAGGATAGGCTTAATTTTGTCGTCTATGATTATAAACTAAGTATTGTCATGAATTAGAAGTAAATATATATGATGACAAGACCCACTAGTTCCGCCTGAAGCACTACCAGTATAGGGAAATGCCATATTCACCACTACCTACGGTCAGGGGCAAGACAGTACCATATATATATATAGCTCATCCCCGACTACCTAATGGCGAACAGTACTATAGGAGTAAGCTAATCCATCGGTCAAAACTTAAATTTAATCTATGTCCCGGACCGCCACAAACAAGGTTGGGTTGTTTTACCTCTGAGCGGCACTTTTTTGCACACAATGGGCTAAATGGCCAGGTCACATGGACCCCGAAGGCTCAGAGAAGGTTGGGGGAGAGGACACACTGCAACAGCTGTTGGGAGACAGATGGTAGCCTCCCATCAAGGCCATCCAGCGTGTTCTTTAACGTGCACAGGGTATGGCTCTCCCGCACACGGGGGCCACGGCTTAACGTTCCATCCGACGGACGGCGGCCTTTCCAAGCCCATCGGTGTCCCCTACTGACCGTGGGCAGGGCGGGGAATTTTGCGGAGATAAATCTCAACGCTGACCCAGCTGGGACTCGAACCTGGGAACTACAGATTACGAGCCTGGCGCGCTACCGACTGAGCAAACCCCGCCCCACCCCACAAACAAGGATATAGAATCCAAGTTGCCTCAGCTCCCGTGACTGGGACTCTTAGTGCGGCCCTACTGTCGGGGCCTTGTCCAACATGACCGGACCTAGTCAGTCAGCCTCAACTTCTGAGATGAACGTTGGGGGAGGAAACCCACTGGACAGGTGTTGGTAGCCTCCCGTCAAGGCAATACAGCCTGTTCTTTAACTGCAAAGAGTATGGCTCTTTCGCACACAGAGCCACGGCTTAATTTCCCATCCGACGGACGGCGGCCTTTTCAAGCCCATCTAACCGTGGGCAGATGGCCATCTGACTCTGGGCATCTGACCGTGTCCCCTACTGACCGTGGGCAGGGCGGGGAATTTTGCGGAGATAAATCTCGACGCTGACCCAGCTGGGACTCGAACCTGGGAACTACAGATTACGAGCCTGGCGCGCTACCGACTAAGCCACCCCCACCCCCGCCCCTTATTGAATAAATGTAATGATACTCCTAATACATGACGATGCTTAGTTTATAATCGTAGACGGAATTACGTAAAGCGAGTTATCCTGTGTTTTGAATTATTCAATATCCTTTACAATGTTTGTCACATTCACATTTTAAATTTTTTAGAATAAATGCTTATGGGTTCTTATACTAAATAAAATACACTAGAAGAAGCATAATTATTTTACACTTCCAGGTACAATTTTACAAGGGTATACATAAGGACACTTGCTGGCTTAGTAGTCTGGTAACGCTGACCACTAGACCAGTTAGGGCTAATAAATTTGGTCTAGTGAAACAGAAAAGAATGCAATATAAACTATAATTTAACTGAATATCTTTCATAATTAAAACGTACAAAATACTAAATACTACAACCAAACTTAAAGTAATTCCTTCAATCTGAAATGGCTATTTTTTTCTGCAGTGTGATAGGCTTGTAGCAATCATTACTTGAACTGTAAATATCTCGCCCCACTAATGGCGAAACTTTGCTGGTTGCGTTGTAATTCCTAATTGGCCGGGGGCGGGGGTGGCTCAGTCGGTAGCGCGCCAGGCTCGTAATCTGTAGTTCCCAGGTTCGAGTCCCAGCTGGGTCAGCGTTGAGATTTATCGCCGCAAAATTCCCCGCCCTGCCCACGGTCAGTAGGGGACACCGATGGGCTTGGAAAGGCCGCCGTCCGTCGGATGGGACGTTAAGCCGTGGTCCCGTGTGCGGGAGAGCCATACCCTGTGCACGTTAAAGAACACGCTGGATGGCCTTGACGGGAGGGTACCATCTGTCTCCCAACAGCTGTTCCAGTGGGTCCCCTCCCCCAACCTTCTCTGAGTCTTCGGGTCCATGTGACCTGGCCATTTAGCCCATGGTGTGCAAAAAAGTACCGCTCATAGGTAAAACAACCCAACCTAATTGGCCCTACTCAGCCAGTAACTGCTGGAGTTTTATCTCAACATAGAATAAAAGTAAAGTTTATTATTCTAAGTGTAAAATAAATACCCCTTCAAGCAGCTACTTGCCATAGGCGTCTGACAGGAGCCTGTCAGTTTATACGCCACAGTAGGTCTGAGAGGATGGCGAAACCTCATCAGAAAAGCAACACAAAAACGTCCATATCTTACCCGGGGCTCGAACCCAGGCCCCTTATTAGCCAAACGCGCTAACCACACAGCCACGGATGGAGAAAAAAAATGTCACGTTTGCTACTCGATATTTGTTCAGAATACCCGCCATCAGATCTCATAAGGTAAACTCATCATTTCTACACTAGGGTTAAAGCTGGAAAATACTTTATTATTGCCTTTTAAAATTAGCCTTGTAATACTTCTTTCAATTTCTGTTCTTTTATCGTTAACAAAAGAAAGAGCATTTATTTGCTATGTGACAAAAATTAATTTTATTAGTTATTTAATAATAATTTTTTTTCGTTTAATAATTTAACGAGTTTCTTTATTTAAACTTTGTATTCTAGGATTTAAAAGTTGTTAATAGACAAAACAATCAACAACGAGCAGCAATAGATCTCTGATAAAATCTCTTTCTGAATGCGATTGCTTTTATTCTCTTTTGGTCACCGTTTTAATCAGGGTATCCTCTCAGACCTTCTACTGTGGCATATAAACTGACAGGCTCCTGTCAGACCTGTGGCAAGCAGCTGCTTGAGGGGGTATTTATTTTTATTTTATTTACATTGGATCGTGTGAGCTCACAAAAACCTGGATCGTGTGGGAAGGAATATCACAGAAATATTGAGCGTGTGCAGTTACCGTTCACAGCAAACTGGAGCGTGTGCAGTAACTGCACACGCTCCAGTTTGCTGTGAACGGTAACTGGAGCGTGTACAGATGCTGTACACGTTCCTGAGGTCCTGCCATCCTCTCAGACCTTCTACTATGGCATATAAACTGACAGGCTCCTGTCAGACCTGTGGCAAGCTGTTGCTTGAGGGGGTATTTATTTTATTTACATTGGATCGTGTGAGCTCACAAAAACCTGGATCGTGTGGGCCCACTCACAGAAATATTGAGCGTGTGCAGTTACCGTTCACAGCAAACTGGAGCTTGTGCAGTAACTGCACACGCTCCAGTTTGCTGTGAACGGTAACTGGAGCGTGTATAGATGCTGTACACGTTCCTGAGGTCCTGCCATCCTCTCAGACCTTCTACTATGGCATATAAACTGACAGGCTCCTGTCAGACCTGTGGCAAGCAGCTGCTTGAGGGGGTATTTATTTTTATTTTATTTACATTGGATCGTGTGGCTCACAAAAACCTGGATCGTGTGGGCCCACTCACAGAAATATTGAGCGTGTGCAGTTACCGTTCACAGCAAACTGGAGCGTGTGCAGTAACTGCACACGCTCCAGTTTGTTGGTCCAGTTGAACGGTAACTGGAGCGTGTACAGTTGCTGTACACGTTCCTGAGGTCCTGCCATCCTCTCAGACCTTCTACTATGGCATATAAACAGACAGGCTCCTGTCAGACCTCTGTGGCAAGCAGCTGCTTGAGGGGGTATTTATTTTTTATTATAGAAAACAGTAAAGTGGGGGGAGGGCTAGCGATGCAGTTGAACCCTAAAACGATAAAGCAGAGGGGGGGGGGCGAGAATTGATTTCCGTTGCAATGTAACATTTGCACCATAATTTTAGAAGTTTTTAAAAAAAAAATTTTAAATTTACGAAATACGCACAGTTTAATAACTTTTTAGGTCTCTATTAACCTCGCAGCATTCTCAAAGGGAGGAGGCATGGCCTCCCCCCCCCCCCGCTGGCTCCGCCTTGGTTATATCTATTTTATTTCTGATTTTCCTTTTGAATATTGCATATTTTAAAATAAATGACAAAAATAAAAATTTCTGTTTTCGCAATTTTTTTTCCTCGTGTTTCAGATTATAAAACAAAAATTGAGACTTACCGCTTATTTTTAAAATATAAATCATAAATATGAATGTATAATACATATGTAATGTAAATCAAATATAAATTAAATCATAAAAATCACAGAAATGTCGGAGTTTTATCAAGTGTATCCTCTAGTCAATTATATTCAGGACTTCTGCATGTACTATATCAACACATATCTCTGATGCCTTGTTGAACCCAGAGTTGATTATTATTTTCTCAAGTAGATTTTTCGTAAGTATCCATGCTACTTCCAAAGGCGAACTACATTATCCACAGTTTATATATATATAGGATATAAAATGGAGTTCATGGATCTTTTTACTTGCTGCTATGGAAATATTATCGTCCCGTCGCAAATGTAAGGAACAAATGCAAATTTTGTATGCCTTTTGTAGGTGCAATGAGATTTAGATCTAGTTTATGCTACGAGTATTACATTTTTTACACATCAGAACGAGCTTACTATTTCTTTGTATTTTTTTATTTGAGTATGTAGTAAGTTTGTAGAAATCCCTTGAATTTGCACATCCATATCGGATAATACTTTTGCCATACTATTTTTCTGTCGAAGTTCAAGAGATTCTTTAGAGTCAGACTATTTCCAATAAAGGTATGGCTTCCAAATTTTGACAATTGTTTGGAAAATGAATGTGAGTAGATTTGTGAAATGACAAGCAATTGATTCACTAAGTGTTATTGTCGTAGATTAGTGCGTTAAATATTTTTTATTGATTTCCGAAGTGCAAAGTCTTTATGTGAATGTATAAAGAATGGAAGAAATCTTTGGCTGTGTAAGTTATTATGTTCTCAAGTAATTTTTCGTAAGTATCCATGCTACTTCCAAAGGCGAACTACATTATCCACAGTTTATATATATATAGGATATAAAATGGAGTTCATGGATCTTTTTTACTTGCTGCTGTGGAAATATTATCGTTTATTAGGGCTGGGTTTCATGTATCGGAATTGGCAAGAGAATCTGATTTTAACCAGGGTTATCAATAGCTATACTCTCAGTCTAATATGCTGCAAAGAAAAATGGAAATAGTTGCATTTTATCTCCATAGAAAATCACGTCAGAGTTCAATAACTTCTTCCATGTGATTTTTAATGAAAAATATGTCTAAAGATCTTAATCAAATCTGCTGTATTTCTTCGATTCTAAGACGCCATCGATTGTAAGACGCAACTTAATTTCAGTACCACCAACAGGAAAAAAAAGCTTTGATTCCAAGAAAAAAAAAACGCTAAAATATATCTAACAAATATTTTTATTATAATAGAACTCATTTACTAACAACAATAATACCTATTTATCAGTAGGTATGTTATTCGTCACTTCCTTCTGAATCAATATCAGAGTCTGATTCTTCCGAGCCGTCATATCTGCATCAATATCAGAGTCTACTTCACATTCAGAGTCTGATTCTTCTGAGCCGTCTTTATCTTCATTATATCATAATATA
The DNA here is from genome assembly GCA_038380435.1 of Ryuthela nishihirai. Classification (NCBI taxonomy): domain Eukaryota; kingdom Metazoa; phylum Arthropoda; class Arachnida; order Araneae; family Heptathelidae; genus Ryuthela; species Ryuthela nishihirai. Next base: position 42,293,265 of record JAWZYU010000015.1, on the reverse strand, counting down.
TCGTCTTCTGAGCCATCGAGAGCGTTGGTGACGCAAAATGTTTTAAATGAGTGCTGCACTATTCTTTCTGGGATTAGCTTCCAAGCTGTTGATATCTATTCCTCCAATTTTGATGCCTCCGCTTTCTTAATTTTTCCGGATAATTCATTCACAGAGCTCCACTCTAATGAAATAACGGTGACTTCACATTTGGAAAGCGCGGGAAAATACCCTCGCCTCTTTATTCTCCGGGGCGGGGGTGGCTCAGTCGGTAGCGCGCCAGACTCGTAATCTGTAGTTCCCAGGTTCAAGTCCCAGCTGGGTCAGCGTTGAGATTTATCTCCGCAAAAATTCCCCGCCCTGCCCACGGTCAGTAGGGGACACCGATGGGCTTGGAAAGGCCGCCGTCCGTCGGATGGGACGTTAAGCCGTGGCCCCGTGTGCGGGAGAGCCATACCCTGTGCACGTTAAAGAACATGCTGGATGGCCTTGACGGGAGACTACCATCTGTCTCCCAACAGCTGTTCCAGTGGGTCCCCTCCCCCAACCTTCTCTGAGCCTTCGGGGTCCATGTGACCTGGCCATTTAGCCCATGGTGTGCAAAAAAGTGCCGCTCAGAGGTAAAACAACCCAACCTTTATTCTCCAATGGAATTGGGGGATGCAATAACGGTCAAACCTGGAGGCGGGATTTCCGCATAAAAACAAAACGTGTGGTGCCGTGTGCAAAGCGCTGGAAAATTTGAAAAAAAAAACTGCGATTCTAAAACGCACCCCGTTTTTAGAGACGTTTATATAGGAAAAAAAAGTGCGTCTTAGAATCGAAGAAATACGGTATCTAAAATCTCGATTTTAAACAATATTTGTTAAGTATTGTTAATGAATTAAGTTAAGAATTGTTAAGTAAGTTATGAACGACAGAATATTTTACCGGCTAAAAAAATTGAGCTCAAAATTTAATTAAAACATTAAAACACTCTACTAAAGTCGGTTATAGTCTCTTAACCCGTTTAAATTTTGGGATCATTTTTTTGTAGCATGTTAAATTGTTCAGCGGTCAGATAACTCTTTCAATACCGAACTCGTTTGAAATCGAGGTTTTGAGGGATTTGACTGAGATCTTTAATTTATCTTTAGACATATTTTTCATTAAAAATCGTATTGAAGAGTTGGGTTGTTTTACCTCTGAGCGGCACTTTTTTGCACACCATGGGCTAAATGGCCAGGTTACAAGGACTCCGAAGGCTCAGAGACGATTGGGAGAGGGGACCCACTGGAACAGCTGTTGGGAGACAGATGGTAGCCTCCCGTCAAGTCCATCCAGCATGTTCTTTAGTGTACAGAGTACGGCTCTCCCGCACACAGTGCCAGGGCTTAGCGTCTCATCCGACGGACGGCGGTCTTTCCAAGACCATCGGTGTCCCCTACTGACCGTGGGCAGGGCGGGAGTTTGGAGGAGATAAAAATCTCAACGCTGACCCAGCTGGAACTCAAACCTGGGAACTATAGATTACGAGGCTGGCGCGCTACCGATTGAGCCACTCTCGTCCCAGATATTTGACTGAGATTTTTAATTTTAGACATGTTTTTAATTAAAAATAGTATTGAAGAAGTTATTGAGCTCTGAATGTGATTTTTCTTTTGAGACAGCATGGAACTGTTTCCATTTCTCTCTGAAGTACCTGTATTTAGCATACTAACAAAAAAGAACCTCCAATACATGCATTTCAATCAACTTGTAAAATGTTGCTTCAAACACCGAATCTTTTTCATTGTTGAACTAATAAATAAAGGTATCGTACTTAATTTTAATTGTATAACTACAAGAAGCCTATTCCAAAAAAAAAAAATGAAATGCATAACCACGATTCAAAAAATGGCGTTTCTATAGCAACTGATCATCTCCGATCGCAAAGCATCAGTCCATGCTACTGACGTCACGTCACAAGATATGCAGTTTAGAACAGGCCGGTAATTCAGACGGCCCTGTTTTTAACCGCATCAGATTAGTAAACTGGTGTTTATGGCATCGAGTTTCAACTGTATAAACAAGGGTTGGCTGAATCGGTAGCGAACCAAGTTCGTAATCTGCAGGACGAGTCCCAACGTTAAGATTTATCTCCGTCAAACCCCCCAACCTGCTCTCGGTCAGTAGGAGAGACCAGTGAGTTTGAAAAGTCCATAGGATGGGATGTAAGGCCGTGAGCCCTTGTGTAGGAAAGAGATACTCTCTACAGGTTAAAAAATAACCTGAATGACCTTGACGGGAGGCTATCCTCTGTCTCCTAACAGCTGTTTCGTCATTGGCAATTTAACTCATCTACTCCCATGTTAGAATAATCCTTCCACAGATAATGCTAGTCACTTACATCAATTTCCAAGCATCTTGCAAAGAGAACTTAATCATTTTTCTCTCTGAAAAATGAAGGAACTGGGAAAAAACATAATAAATAAATACCCCTTCAAGCAGCTCTTGTCACAGAGGTGTAACAGGAGCCTGTCAGTTTATACCCCATAGTAGAAGTTCTGTGAGGATGGCGGGACCTCAGCAGAAAGTCAACATAAACATCCATACAACATCATATTTTAGCAAGTAGCGTGACAAATAGGATACAGCGGAGTTGCATCTTTCACAATTCTCACAGATTATATAGGTCAATGTCTTATCGATCATCGTCCAATCAACGTATGATCCATCTGAACCTCGGAGCATCTAGTCTCCCCATTTACCACCCGCGGTACAGTCGCTCAAAAAAGTATCCGAACACTATGGTTGATTATAGAATTCAGAAAAAATATCTGGCACCGATTTTTTTTAGAAATTAGCGATCTGGCAATCTTCGTGTCACGTGACACGAAGGTTGCCAGATCACCAATTTCTAAAAAAAAATCGTTGCCATATATTTTTTCTGAATTCTGTAATCAACCATAGTGTTCGGATACTTTTTTGAGCGACTGTACTCTCAAGTTAAATGTGAAACACGTTGGTTTGCTTTAATTAGTGATTCAAAATGGAGCACGCGAAGTTTATAAATTATTGCTTGTCATTTCGCAGCTTTACCAAAAAAAAAAAAATTTATTGTCGGAGCCCAACAAATAATGCTGCCAATTTATTAGGAATGTTAGATGGACAATTTATTAGGATAATTCAAAAACGTCGCCGGTGTTAAAGAAAAATGTTTTACAAAGCTTTTGTACGAAATTTTCACCTTTCACTTCTCTCTTTTGTTGTCAGAAGGACGATATTATAAAACAATGTTAAAAAATTGCACAGCTTATGTGAGTGTAAAAAAGAAATTATCAATATCGTGTTTGACCTGCGAAGCACAATGTTCTCTAACAGATTAAAATTATCATATCAGCGTTGGTATATATATATAAATATTATATATAGTATGAACTACGTATATTATGAAAAATCAGCAATTATTGCATTGCTTTCAAATGTTCAAAATTTTTGAAATGTCAAATTTAAATTATAAATTTTTATATTTATATATACGGCAATTATGACTCAGATTCATAATTTAGGCAGAAAATTTTTATCAATTTCGTACGGAATCTATATTATTGCAAAAAATGAAGTATTGAAAATTATATTGTTTGTGTTTAGCTGAGAATGCTAACTACTGTTTTAATATGTGGACTATAATGGTGACCATGGTCCCAATTTTTGGGTCCATGTCCCGCTTTTCTAGAAAGGATGGCAGGACACCAAAATATTTCTCTTTTGAGAAATTACATGAGATTTATTCTCTGACAACATTTTTATTTCAAAGTATCGAGTTGTAAAATATTAAAACTCTGTCAGTTGAACTAGAGTTGAAAAGAAGCTGCGGCGAAACTTAACTAAAATTTATAAAGCACGGGGGGGGGGGAATAGTTTTCCCGCGCTTTATTGTTTTCAATTTTAAATTCTTCCGCATCTTTCTTTGCTCTCTAACAGCCGATTCATGCAGACCTGCATGTATGGTTCAAGGATGTGATATGCACTTGATTTGATGACTCGTGGTGGTGCGGCTTTAAATGAGCGTTTGACAGTTTTCGTGAATTTTTTGCTCGTCAGATGTTATTGTTTAATGTGATGGGTTTCTTTTTTTAATCAATAGGCAAAAAGAGTGTACCTTTAATACTGAGATACATAAAAAATTTCCGTTTCTTAGAAAATGAAAAGTAGGCAGGGAAAAATGCTGTTCACTGTTCTCCATTGGGTAGAGTGGATCATCTGACATTGCGAAAAGCACATAAAAAAAGATGACAGTACGTGACGATTTTTTGGGGGGGGAGGGGAGAGGGGTCTTAAAGAAAATGTTACGCTTTTGCATCAAAGATGGTCAAACGCAAGCTTTATATATTTACAATGCATATAAACAAAAATATATGGTTAAATATAGTATTATTGTATTATAAAATTATGATGATTGAGATAATGCATCAAAGGAGAAAACAATTTGCTGTTAAAAGATTTACGTTTTCTTAGGAATTTAATTCCAGTGCTTAACTCGTCTAGCTTTTGCATCCTATTGCTGGGGCGGGGATAGCTCAGTCAGTAGCGCGCCAGGCTCGTGATCTGCAGTTCCCAGGTTCGAGTCCCAGCTGGGTCAGCGTTGAGATTTATCTCCGCAAAACTCTACGCCCTGCCCACGGTCAGTAGGGGGACACCGATGGGCTTGAGAAAGGCTGCCGTCCGTTGGATGGGACGTTAAGCCGCGGTCCCGTGTGTGGTAGAGCCATAACCTATGCACGTTAAAGAACACGCTGGATGGCCTTGACGGGAGGCTACCATCTGTCTCCTAACAGCTGTTCTAGTGGGTCTCCTCCCCCAATCATCTCTGAGCCTTCGTGGTCCTTGTGACCTGGCCATTTAATCCATTGTGTGCAAAAAAAGTGCCGCTCAGAGGTAAAACAACCCATCCTATTGCTATTGAAAGTGTAGATAAAATCTTAGGATGGAAAGATTAATGAATTATATTGACTTGAATCACAACCATTATTTCACCAAATTCCTATGGGGATTTCATTTTCATGAATTTCCGGTTTAATAATCTTTTGAGGAAGATAGGTTTTCTGTTGAAGTTCATCAAATGCAAAAAACAAAATTATTGCGTCAGTTTTTTTACAGAACTAAAAAAATGGACCAAAGGGCAGATCATGGGTAAAACAACCCAACCACTCTTAAAACGTTTTCACAAACGTGTGACATTCTCGAATTCTAAGAGAAATCAGAAGGTTGGGAGGAGATTTCTTTTAGAAAAAAACTGTAATTAATACTTGGAATAAAAAATAATGTACAATTCTCTTTGGATATCAGAATATGTTAAGTTTCGGTTAAAGTAAGTAACGGATAACAATTAAGAACTCTAATAATAATCTCTGGTGGAAATGGGATATTGGTTTTCAAACATAACAACCATTTTACAAATTTTTCGGCTTCTAACGGTGGAAAATCAAACTAGTGATATATTTGGAAAATGCAAATATTAGTATTTATCCAACACAGAAAGATGTTTTTCATTTATCTCTTAAGACAATAAAATCCTTGCCATCCCAAGGAAAAAGAAAGTAAGTCGCTATTGCAATTTGAAGTGAAGATAAAACAATAGGCTGTAAAAAAACAGCAATGAAAACTTCTTGTTAACCACACTTTATCACCTAAATAACAATGCTCTTGCATGAAGAGGCTGTTTAGAATAATTTTTCTTAGATCTGAAATTGCAAAGTACAACGATATAAAAATCAAACCCTTGAAAGATTCTGTGTTATTAGTATCTATTTAACCAAAAATTACTTTTTAAAAAGATAGTTTTTTTGTGACAGTGGGGGTTGTATTTCTTAAAGTTAGATATACTGATTACTAGAACAAAGTAAAATATAATAAATTGTTTCTTTTAAAGCGAGCTAAAAACGTTTTACTTCTTTCTCTTCGTTCATTAGAAGAAAAAAAATGATAATGAGAAACTCTTGGATACAAATTATGATCGAAGGAGTTCACTTGAAAGTTATCTTGAATTCTGGTTAATCCTAAATCGCCTTTGAAAATCAAATTTAGAATCATTCGAAATTATAAGAAAATACTATTAATGAAGTAAGGTAAGGATAATGTTTAATGCATGTTCTTTTATTGTTATCACCAGACATTAATATTTGATTCTCTATGATGTTTTTCACATACATCAGAATATTCGATTTTCTTTTATTAATTTTTTACATTATGTAGTAAGATCATATAGCCCTTGTGACTCGTTTTTTTTTTTGTCGAAAAATAGAACTGAATATTCCGTTGGAACTTTTCACAATTTTTTTCTAAGAAAGCTGATTAAGCTTATCATAAATAGAGAGTGTTTAAAAATTCATTTAAATAATTCGTAACAGCTCTAAAATGCTGGCGAGACAATTGTGTTTCTTATTCCTACAAGAAAAAGCAGCTTATGACGTATTGAGATGGAAATTTTTTACGAAGTTTTACTTAATCAAATATAGGCCTTTAAGAAAAGCATAATTAAAGCTGTACGTAGTTTATACTCCGATTTCCAAATGCAAATTTTTCTGTGTCTAATTCCGTTTTATTTTCGAGATATAATATGTAATAAAAATACTTGTATTATTAATTTACTAACGATTTTGAAAAATTCTTATTGTAAATTTGTTGCACTTAATTCTGTTTTTACACGGTAGATAGGATCCCGAGAAAACCGTGCAAAAAAAAAACATGTAAAAAAAAAGTACAGTGCATATGAAAAAATAGAAGATTGGTTCTAGACGTGGAAAACCCAGTAGAAATAATAAGTTGTTTTCAAACAAATCATATCAAAATCTTTAATTAAATTTTTGTTTGATTTTTATTCATTTAAACGCATTTTTTATTTTACAAACTTATAAAGATAATTATATGTACATATATAAAGTAAATTATCCTTCATAAAGAAAATAATATGTCACTAATTCAAGAATACAAAAGTGCAAAAAAAATGACTTGCATGTGCTTATTACCTAGATTTTATTCGTTGTCACTTTGAAGACAATTCGTTTACATAAGACTGGAATTAAATCACTTTCATCGCTTCAAACATTTTGGCCGTCGTGTTCATACTCCAATGGTGCATCTGTAGTACAAGCAAACACTGATAAACAAACAATTGTACAAACAATGGTGCCAATAGTACAATTCCAATAGTACAGTCGCTCAAAAAAGTATCCGAACACTATGGATGATTACAGAATTCAGGAAAAATATCTGGCAACGATTTTTTTAGAAATTAGTGATCTGGCAACCTTCGTGTCACGTGACACGAAGGTTGCCAGATCACTAATTTCTAAAAATAATCGTTGGCAGATATTTTTCCTGAATTCTGTAATCATCCATAGTGTTCGGATACTTTTTTGAGCGACTGTACTTTTTCAAAGTTAAAACTACTTCGAAAAATGTGACCATTAAAGCAGCATTTTTGTTATAAATGTAAATTCTAGGAATTTTTTCTCGAATAGGAATATTTTTTTCAGAATTAAATTCAAATGGAGATTTTTAAAAAGGCGCCGTTTGAACCATGTTAGATTAAAATAAATCGTGTAAAAAGAGAATTGGAATTTTTTTCTAAACCGTGTTAAATCAAAATCGTGTAAAAAAAAATCCGTGTAAAAACAGAATTGGGTGTATAAGTTTTAGATATGCAATAATATTCAGTTCTAAAATATATCTGATATACAAATAAAGATTTCTTTTATCTCTTTTGGTAATAATGTATATCTCGATTATCTCAATCTAACAGAGATAAAGTGGCAATAGAGAAGACTTATCTGAAAGACTGCGTTTTTCAGCTAAAATATGAAACGTTTGTCGCATGAGACTAGTATGAGTATTATCTACTAATATTAACTTTACTGAATGAACTTTTAATCAAATTACATATCTTGAATGTATATCATTAAATAGAACTGAAAGTTTATGAATATTTATGTATGAATCATTCTTTTTCTTTTCAAGAAGACCAACGTTATTTCTAAAACTATTTAAAACTTAAAACGAGTTTAATGAAACGTTTAAGCTTTTAAACCCTAAAATCTTCGAATCCTAATGAAGGATTTTGGATATTTGTAAATAATTGGAACTAGATATATATATGCTGAAAGAAAAAAGTCATTCTAACTGCAAAATTGAAACCAGTGGTTAAAATAGAGAATGAAATGTATGATAGATATATTTTGATCAAAATGTTGAGTGGTTGAATTTATTTCTCAATTTCTAAGAAAATTATTATCTAAAACAACAATAATTTTTTTTCGTTTCGTCAGTTAGGAATAATAATTCAAAACAAAAGTTTGTAGATGTTGTAAAAACACTACACGTGATTTTCAAAGTTGGTTCACTTGCGAGTTATGTGTTAGAGATTGCAGACAGGAATTAAAATCTGTAAATTGTGGTACAAAAAGATTATTTAGTGTTTAGCTGATGATGGACTAAGTAGGACCGAGTCATTTTTCTGTACTGAAACCTGTGTAAAGTGTTGTACAGAGGTAAGCTTTCTACTGAACAAGCACTAAGGTCATGTAGCCCCAGTGTGTTCAGTCTGCCTAATTTACGTTGAGAGCACTAATTTTTTGTGTTGTGTATTTTAAATCATTTCTCACTATTCTCATGAACGGACGGATGTAAATAAGTTGGAATAAAAAGTGTGTTCTAGGAGATCTTTAACACTTTCTCTGTGTTTTTTTTATGTTTGTGATTTGCAACACATTCAACAATTCATTACTACACTGCTTTTCATAAATTAAGGAAAAATCCTATGTTATGTTAATGGGAAGCTAATGTTGAAGCTCTGTAACTTCTAAAATAAGCGTTTTAGTTTTAAAAATGTGATAACAGATAAAGATCGCCATCAAATATACCAAAATCTTGATTTTCAACAATATTCGTCCAATATTTAATGAGTTATATGGAAGTTTGAATATTTAACAACAGCAATGCTAGTCTTAAGAAACGTATATAAAATTGATGAATGCTGAAAGGATTCTTTACACAAACTTCTAAAATGCACACTTCTTTTATTGAATACTTTGATACAATACTTCTTAAGTGAATTTTTTGTGATTTGCATTGTTATTGCTAAATATTAAAACTTCCATAATTCATTAAATACTGAACGAATATTGCTGAAAATCGAAATATTAATATTTTTGCGCTCTTTATCTGCTATGACACTTTTAAAAGCGAGAAAGTAATATTTCAAAAGTTATATGAGCTTCGATGTTAGCTTTCCATTTATCTAACATAAGGTTCGATAATTTTTGAAACCAGTATATAGACATTGCGATTAACATATTAAAAATTAAAAGAATTGTCAGTAAACTGACAATAAAGAAGTTATTGCAGTGGGGGAAAAATGGAGGGAGACAAGGGAAAAAAGTCCCGAGAGAGAACCATTTTTTTTTTAATTTAACCTTCGGATGTTTTTTTTTTTGCTCTGTGGGAGTTTTTATTTGCTGGCCCAGATAAGTACAGAACAGTTGGTTCAGTTGGTATTGCATCAGGTTCATATGATGGTTCTAGGTTCGAGTACTTACTACGACTACCTTCAGATTTTCTCTACCAACCTATATTCGGCCCTCGATGAGAAATGGGACACCTGTGGGATTGCAAAAGGTGCCGATCTTTAGAGTCCCTTGCTCAACAAAGCTCTGATCTCTTGGGAATTTTCTGACCTAGACTTGGACGTCGGGAGAAATATTTTGGGGAGAAATTTTACTCCTGACTCAAAATTTGCTTCAAACAGGGGCCAAATTTGTCCATTTTTGGGGATGGGGGGGAATCTATTGGACAACTGCTAGAAAACTATTCTCCCCCCTCCCTCATCCATAATTAGGAGTTGGTGGGGCAAAAATCAATGTTTCAAGACAGATATTTAGGTCCAGCCGTTCATTACTGAGTGCAGTCGTAAATACATAATCATGCATCATACCATTATAAAATATATAATCTGTGACATACTAATAATAAAATCGTAATTAGTATGTCCCGAAACAAATTGGATAGAATAGAAACGTATTTAAAATAAAACGTATTTAAAGTAAATTTGTTTTTTGAAAATGAAAATAAATAATAAGATTCATAAAAAAAAAAACATTTACCTGTAGTTAAAGGAAAAACATTAGTTTTTGGTACACCTAATACCATTCAGCCTGAATTAATTATTCAATAAATTTTTCTATTCGGAAGCAACTGCCGCTTTTACATTTCCACCATCCCTCCTGCCGAAACCCACAGACCTAGCCTTTCTGTGAAAAAAAAAAAATCAACCTCTGGGGACTTTGTAATCTGGTCATTTTAGCTCTGAGTACCGCTTGTTTCACACATAGGGTTGTTCCTTTAATTTTTGGAAACCAGTATATACGACATTTTGATTAACATTAAAAATTAAAAGAATCACGAGTAAACTGAAAAAGAAATTTTTCTCCTGAAGCAAAAATTACTTCAGACGGGAGCAAAATTTGTTCTCTTTTGGTGATGGGGTTAGGGGGGTGGAATCTATTGCACAACTGTTAGCACCCACCGTGCACAAAAGAGCGTAGTTCAAAAGTGAAGCGACCCAATCCAGGATATTCCTTCCTCTGCACAGTTGCGAGAACTTTGTGACGTGGCAATTTTCCCATTGTTTTCAAAAGCAGTACCGATCCTTATTAACTTCTGAACTGTTGTTGGAAAGGCCGCCATCCATAGGATAGGACGTTAAGTCGTTAACCCTTGAGTAGAAGAGCCATACCCTGCGAATGTTAAAGAACATACAGGATGGCCTAGATAGGAGGCTACCATCTGTCTCCTAGGAACTGTCCAGTAGATCCCCTTCCCCTAACCTTCTCTGAACCCTCGGGATCCTTGTGGCCAGGCCATTTAGCCCATTGTGTGCAAAAAAGTAGCCCAAAGAAAAGCAACCAAATCTTGCTCCATAAAACACCAATCAACGATGTTTTGTGCACAATAAGGAATATTTTGAATTACCTTGACGAGATGCTTCAATCAGTTTTCTAGCGGATGTGAAGTAAATCCCCTTCAGCTGAGTTTTTTGGAGTCACTTTCATCAAGCCATTGGGGCTGGGGTTGTCTCAATTAGTAGTACGCCAGACTCGTAAACCCACTGGATGTCATTGCATATCTCCTAGCAACTGTCCAGTCTATTTAGCTCATTGTGTGCTAAAATGTACACACAATGAGCACCAATGAAGTTCCCCGGTTCGAGTTCGAGCTGTGCCAGCTTCGAGATTTATCTCCGCTAACTCCCACCTTGCCTTCGGTCAGATAATGGACGCGATGGGCTTGAAAAGGCCGCCATCCGGCGGATGTGACATTAAACCTTGTCCTCATATGAAGGAGAGTTATATTCTGCGAACGTTAACGAACACACTGTGCATGCTGGATAGGAGGCTACCGTCTGTCTCGTAGCTATCCAGTGGCCCCTTCCCCTAACTTTTTTTGAGCCTTTAGTATTCTTGTAATCTGGCCATTTAACCCTTTGTGTGCCAAACAATGCCACTCAGAGGAAACCACAATGATTAGGTGATTTAATTCACTGTGGTGCAAAAACCTACATGATCCTTTTTTTTATTTTCTCCACATCTGGGAAGGAGTAATCAACTTCACCGGGTCTCAATGTAGGCCATTGCATGTATCCCAACTTTTTGATGTCTTTGAACGTCATTACAGATCTTGGACTAGTGCACTGGTGGGCACTGATTTTAATAGCACGGGGTTGTTTTACGTCTGAGTGGCACATTTTAGCACACAATGAGCTAAATAGACTGGACAGTTGCTAGGATACATCCAATGATATCCAGTGTTTTTTTTTAACATTCACAGGGTTGGACTCGACTACACCCGAGGCCACGTCTTAACGTCATATTCCACAGACTACGGCCTTTCCAAATCCAGCAGTCTCCCCTTTCTCACTGAAATCAGAGCGAGGACTAGCGCAGATAATTCTGAGCGCTGTCACAGTTGGGTCTCGAACTGAAGATTACGAGCCTGGTGCACTACTGAACTGAACCAACTTCCGCCACCATCAAGCACAGTAAAAAGATAGTAGGAAATTTGTTTTATTAAGTCCTAAGACAAAATACCACACATATACGCTTCGCAGTGGCAGTTAAAGACCAGTGATAATAGCATCTCTGTTCGCTATTCTTTTGTATGGTTTGTGCAAGTGTAGTCTTGGTTGTCACATAAAATTCCAAACACTCTGAACGTTTATATATGGCATACAGAATCGAAAAATTTAATAATTCAATAGTATTACCCTTTTTTGGGGGCGGGGGGGGGGGCTCAGTCGGTAGCGCGCCAGGCTCGTAATCTGTAGTTCCCAGGTTCGAGTCCCAGCTGGGTCAGCGTTGAGATTTATCTCTGCAAAATTCCTCGCCTTTCCCTCGGTCAGTAGGGGACACCAATAGGCTTGGAAAGGCCGCCGTCCGTCGAATGGGACGTTAAGCCGTGGCTCCGTGTGCGGGAGAGCCATACCCTGTGCACGTTAAAGAACACGTTGGATGGCCTTGACGGGAAGCTACCATCTGTCTCCCAACAGCTGTTCCAGCGGGTCCCCTCCCCCCAACCTTCTCTGAGCCTTCGGGATCCTTATGACCTGGCCATTTAGCCCATGGTGTGCAAAAAAGTGCCGCTCAGAGGTAAAACAACCCAATCCTTTTTGTGTTCAATAAAGATTCCGTCCAGATATCAACTTTACTCAGTGCTGTCAATAGGTTGCTTAATAACGCAAAAGTAGCACTTTAATTTGACTAAAAATTGAGATATTTGCGGAAATAAATTACGCCCGGAATATTGGTCTTAACAGTAGACATGTGTTTCCTAACAGCTATCCAGGAAGGAAGGTGTGTGTGTGGGGGGTGTATCCTTCACAAAATCAGGTTCGAGTCCTTGCAATCCTCTCGAATCGGCTATTTATCCCGTTGTGTTGAAAAGGAAGGACTGCTCTGTGGTAAATAAAAAAAAATAAATACCCCCTCAAGCAGCTGCTTGCCACAGAGGTCTGACAAGGAGCCTGTCAGTTTATATGCCAGAGTAGAAGGTCTGAGAGGATGGCAGAACCTCAGCAGAAAAACAACACGAACATCCATGCCTTACCCGGGGCTCGAACCCAGGTCCCGTAGATCAGTAGCCAAGCGCGCTAACCACTCGGCCACGGGACGGCTTCTGTGGTAAAACAACTCCTCAATTCTGTTAGTAATGTTAAGACAGATGAACTAGCAGTAATGAAACCGTGATGTATCATTCTGATGCCCGGGTTTACTTCAGCGTGAGAATTACATCATTAACCACTTCGAACGAACTTAGAAATAAAGAATAAGAGAGTTGGAAGAAAGAATTTGTGTGAAGGAAAACGTAGTTTGTTTTAGCCTGTGTACTATAGTATAAAGAAGAAACGTTTTTATTTGATGTGTGCGTGGGAGGTTAAATAAGTTTATTAGTGTGGATCTTGTTAGTGAACGAGTAAGAAAAAAGAATTCATCGTCTGAAACGTGGTGATCATCGTCTGAAAGCAATTGGTTCCTAGAAACCATCATCCTTAGCCGCAGTTTTGGAGTACTTGATGACTAAAATCTTGGAAGGAAGTCATTTGGTGTATAATTATTTAGTTGTTTAGGAATTGGTAATTCGTTGTAGACTGCAGATTTTTCACAAGTATGATTTTGTCACTTATCAGTTGTTATAAAAAGCTTTATTTTATACTTTGAGTGGTGACTGTAAGAATTATAGAGGAAACAACTCTTTGTAGGAATAATAATAACGAAGGTTTGTGTTGGTTGAGTTTAGTTTATATAAATGTTTTCATTCATACTTTTGTAATAAATTACATTATTTTAAAATTATTGTTACTAAATATTATTTTTGAATTCACGCTCAGTTTCCATCCATTTAATTCATAACAATAATAACAATATTTAGTTGATTTTGAAACCTCTTGCTTTTGATCTTTAGACTTCACAGTTTCGTCTTTGTAATGTAATAAGAAATTTCTAGCTGATAATGGCCAGGGTCTGTATCGATTAACTACGCAAATGACTTTTGCGACAACTGGTGTACATATTTACATCATTATGAATATGATTATTTTATTTATCGCAATTATAACGCGTTGTTTACTTTAGTAGACACTTCTTATCTAGCTTGAAGTAGTAGAATAAGTTGGAGTTTAGTGGCAAAGGAGCCAACACAGCACTTGGAAAAAGAGTACATTCTCTTGAAGTGGCAAGGGAGCCAACTCAGCTGGAGTGGCGAAAACAATGCGTTCACTTGGGGGTGGCAAGGAAGCCAACTCACTGGAGTGGCGAAAAAACAATGCATTCACTTGGGGTGGCAAGGGAACCGACTCAATTGGAGTGGCAAAAAAGTGCATTCACTTGGGGTGGCAAGGGAACCGACTCAATTGGAGTGGCAAAAAAGTGCATTCACTTGGGGTGGCAAGGGAACCGACTCAATTGGAGTGGCAAAAAAGTGCATTCACTTGGGGTGGCAAGGGAACCGACTCAACTGGAGTGGCAAAAAATGCATTCACTTGGGGTGGCAAGGGAGCCAACTCAGCTGAGTGGCAAAAAAGAGTGCATTCACTTGGGGAGCAAAGAAGTACACTCATCTGGAGTAGCACAAATGGTGCATTCACTTGGGATGGCAAAGAAAACAATATAACTTCATTGTAGCTCCCAGTCCCCCCATAACCACATTGTCCCCCCTTTTGCCACTCCAGCTAACTCACTAGGAGTGGCAAAAGGACTCATTCACTTGGGATGGTAAAATGTCTTGATTTTTGGTTGGCTGTTTTACTTTAGAGTACATTTTTGCACACAATGGCCAGATCGAAAGAATCCCAGGAGCTTTTAGACAGTTGAGAAAGGAGACTGAGACACTGGACCGCTGTTGGGAGACAAATGAAAGCCTCTCTTCAAGGCTATCCAGTTTCTTCTTTAACATGCATATGGTTCTCCTGCACACGGATCCACAACTTTCAGTCTCATCTGACGGATGGCAAGTGGGGGGGGGGGGGGGTTAGCGGAGATAAATCTCAATGCTCGCACAGGTAGGACTTGAACCTAAAAAATAACAGATTATGAGCCTGGTGCGCTATCGATTCAACCAACACCATAGTATGCAGGAGAGCATAGGCTGTGCATTTTAAAGAATATACTTGACGGTAGAGTTCACCTGTCTTCTAAGAAATGTCAGAGGATTACTTTCCTCTAACCAGCTGCGAAGTCTTGGGTCCTTGAAAACCAGTATTTAGCCCGTTGTGTACACAGAGGAAAAACTACTAACCCTACACGTTTAACAACCAGACCCGTATGTTTTCAACATTTGCGTCGTCAATGGGTTATTACTCTGCTTAACTATTGTTTTCTTAATTTAATTTTAAATAAAGAGATTAGTCCGTTGTTCAACTACGGCCTTTAATGGATACAAATCACATGTAATACATATTTCTAACTGGTTACAGTAGTTAATACAAAGAATATAGTTTCTCCTCAAGTATAAAATTTCAGTACAAAATAACGTAGAAAAATTGTAAACAATAATAGATATAAGATAATTTTACATAGGTTTGCAATAAACACAGTACAGAACTCATAGTGTCTTATAAAAATAACATATTTAACAAAAAACAGTGCTGTTTAAAAAATGAAGTGACCAGTGACCCGGTCTTACAAAAATGATGATACTTGTTAAATAATATTGAAATGTACGACACATCTATACATGTAACTAAACTACATTGAGCTCTATAAGTGTAACTTCTTCATTAATATTTCGTGATAACTATATAATATAAAGTGATTCTTTTAATCTATTCGTAACTCTATCATCTCTGTTTAGGTTATGTAAATTGGCAAAACTTAGCTGTCCAGTTACCTTGCCTTGAATACGATGAATCTTTACACGCAATATCAAGTGGTGGGGTGTTAAATTAAGAGGTAAGGAAACACTCAAAAGCATTAAGTGGATTCCCCCAACCTCGTCGATGTTTTTTCCTAACTATCGAGTATGCTGTAACTCCAAAAATAGTAAATCCTAACGATGTGCTCATCATCATATATACTGTATAGTAGCGGATTGTGACTGAGTGAGTGAAGATTACATTAATTCTAACTATAATTCTAACTATAAGTCAAGAGTGGTAGAGCTCTGAAAATTTATACCTAGGGATAATCAGGGGTCTAGATCTCGGGAAAAATCCAAAATTTTATATCTGACGTGTTCTTTAAGGTCAAATTTAAGTGATATAATGGTCGAACCTTGATCTGCAACGTGAAAATTCCTGTCTGGTGGTATTTCGCATCCTGAATCTCAGAAACGTTACGAAATTTCGGATGCGACGAGTCCATCGAAGTCGGAAGTCAAATTTCTGTCTCGTGTGCTACGAAACTGAAAATTGGTGACTAGGAGTGTTTCCATTCCTACATCTGAGAAACGCTGCGAAATTTCGAAACTTCCTCGAGGCCGGAAATCAAATTTCTATCAAACGCCTGCTAGAAAGGTGGGAATTGGTATAGGGGTAATTCGGATCATAGATCTCAGAAATGTTAAGAAATTTCAGACCCCATGTCGTGTTCAAGGTCAAATACGACTCGGACGGTAGAAAGATCAAGAAGCCGGCGACTGATTTCTCGTCCATTCATAAAAACTTTTAACTATGCATTATTTTATCTCCGAGCTGTACAAAGGTGCTTGACAACTTAAGGTTAGCTCTTACAAATGGCTTCGACAACGGTAGAAGTGAGAAATAGTAAAAGACGCGTGTCTTCCAAAAAATAACAAGCAAAATAATCATTTTCACATATTACCACCACATTACACTATTGCTAATATGATCGAACTTATCTGCACACGAAATTTTTTAATTACTTTAAAAATAGATTAGCTTTGCTTTTCACTATAATAAAGTAGAACAATTTCATTACAATAAAGTGAGAGAAGGGAATTTTTTTAACTCGTGTAATATTAGGTAAGAACTGTAATATGTAATCGTAATAAAATTCTGCTATTGTTATAACTTTAAATTTTTTGTATTTATATAAATAACGACGAATTTTACGAACCCGATTTTTTTTTTGCCAGCTAATTTTCTCATTGCTGTGTCTGTTATTCTCAAGTCAAATCAAAAATTCTTAATGAATCCGAGTCATAAATCATTCTAGGCTGGTTTTAATTAAGATCTTTTAAACAGTTTAAGTTGTGCTACTTCTGAACTGCAATTTCTTGTGCACAATGGTTGCATACAGCCAGGTCACAAGGACCCAAAGGCTTACAGTTGAGATTGGAAAAGGAATCAACTGAAGGGTTGTTAAGATAGAGACTCAAGTCAAGACCATTTGGCGTGTTCTTTAACGTCCAAAGGATTAGTTTTTCTGCACTCTGGTCCACGGCTTAATTCCGCATCCAATGGACGGCGGTATTTCCTTACCCATAGGTGTTCCCTTTTTCATCACGCGTAGAGAATTAGGAGAAAATCTTTCGATACAAGTATAATGAAAAATCGAAACTGCCGCCCTATCGACTGTGCAATCCTCCTTCACATATTTTATAGTAAGTGTGATATAGTTTGGATAAAATTTTATAATTACTTAATATGAATAAATATAAAATAATCTCCTAAAGCAACTGCTTGTCACTGAGGTCTGACAGGAGTCTGTCAGTTTATACGCCATAAGTAGAAGGTCGGTGAGGAAAGCGAATCCTCAGCAGAAAAACACAACACAGACATACATGCCTTTCCCGGAGCGCGATCTGGGGTCCCTTAGATCAATAGCCAAGCGAGCTAACCATTTGGCCACGTGACGAAGAATGCTAACCAAAAGCATTGCTTCTCTAAAAATTGAAAGATATATATATTCTAATCTTTATGGGAATCGTTTAATATTTTGAGTTATGTAGCAGTAAAAGCAGTATATATATATACTTGAAACTAACATTGTAATAAGTGTAGATGACCCTATATAACAACTCATAGTAACTATAAATGCTCCAGCAGTGATAAGATAGGACCTATTGGCTAATGCTTGAAGAGAACAATAAATTACGTACAATGGTACATGTATTCCAAAAATTTCATTGCAAAACAGCTGATATGAATCAACCGTTGTAGTTTTGTAACAGCTATCAAAGATTACATAACTGTTAAGAAATAGAATTTAACTGACGTCATCATTTTGAAAAAAAATAGGGAGCGAATACTAGAATAAATCACTTCCTGTTATGTATCGAACACATTAAAATGTTCATTAACTATCCATGCTTATAAAGCAATTTTTTTTAACTATTTGTATGATCCTTGTTTGTGTTGAATATTACAATATTCAATAAATATTGTTAGCAATATTTGATTAGCTCTTTGATACTTTTTGTTACATGTTACAGCTGAAGTTTATCTCTATGGCTTTAAGTGATGCATATAATTTCAAGATTTCTTTTCTTATATAAAAATAAATGTAAACAAAAGCTTCGAACTTTAATTTATTACACAATTATTTTCGGTAGGTTATCTGGCCAACATTAAGACATTAAGACATATTTATGAGATGATGGTTATTACTCAAAAATTAAAGAGAAATTTTGTGGGGTGTATATTAATTTCGTAAATGGTAATATTATCAGATTTTATTATTTCAAAGGTTCTAAATATGACAAATAATGGAAGCGTAAACATGAAATCTGTTATCTCAAATGAATATATATATTAAATTCGGTATATGTTTAGTAAAAACATTTAGAATATTTACGATAAAGTCCTCAAGGCACAGCTGAAAAGCCATTAAAATGTAAAGGTTCAGAACACAAAATTCAAAGAAATCTAAACGCATTTTTATCGGGATTTTAATTAAATGATATCCTTGATGTATAGTTGTAAACTTTTAAGGGATAAGAATATTTACTGATGTCATTATTTTCTCTCCAAAATAATTTATGATATGCCCTTAAAGACAATGAAACTAATTACATCACATGAGAGATTTTCTTGTTCTGTGCATCAGTCTCCTCCCATTCCCATCATCATCATCATAGGAGCAGGAGTCGGCATTGCCCACGACGCCCATGGATTTGCCGCCCACGGATTAGATGCAGACCATGGCATAGCTGCCCAGGGGTTGCTTGTAATGTTAGCACTTCCACCGTTGTCCCCACCATTGCCTCCGCCATTACTTCCACCATTACCATTACCATTACCACCACCACCACTACCACCACCAAGAAGATTTTGAAGTAGAGAAAGAGTCCTCGAGTCTGGACCTCCATTTCCTCCAGAAGTAACACCTGCTTTCGCCATTGCAGCAGCCAGCTGTAAAGGATTGATCCCACCTCCCAAGCTTCCAATACCACCTAAAGCAGCAGCCAAATCGACTGCTGGATTTAATGACTCGATACCGTTGCCTTGCCTGCTCAATGCATTTCCTCCAAATCCAGTACTGATACCCTGTAATATGGCAGCTAAATCTGCAGTTGACTGTAAACCGGAGCGGCCTTGCAAAGTGGTAGCTAGATCAACAGCTGGATTAAGACCTGCGCCTCCTTGCAAAGTGGTAGCTAGATCAACTGCTGGATTAAGACCTGCGCCTCCTTGCAAAGTGGTAGCTAGATCGACCGCTGGATTAAGACCTGCAGCACCTTGCAAAGTGGTAGCTAGATCAACCGCTGGATTAAGACCTGCGCCGCCTTGCAAAGTGGTAGCTAGATCAACTGCTGGAATACCCGTTCCGCCAGCTATGACGCCTCCAGCATTAGCTGCAAGACTTAGCAAGTCGCTGTTTGCCAGACCCTGAGTTTGAAGAGGATTCGATATGTCGATAAGATCGAAAGCGTTATTGTTGTTTCTACCACCGCCAATTAAATTTTGTGATAACAGTTGCGCCAGATCCAGAGCTTGCTGTCCACCACCACCATTATTGCCTGTGCCTAACAAGAAAGCAGCTGGGGAGAAACCTTGACCGTTAGGAGATATACTCTGACCTAAATTGCTAAAACTAGTGAAAGGACTACTACTAGGAATACTATTTTGTAGAAGCCTCCTCACATTTCCATTGACGCTCCTGCCGATGGTAAAGCCACCACCGTTTCCTGATGTTGGCTGCCATGGTTGAGCCTGACCTCCAGCACGAGTTTGTCTAGGAATGGAACTGCTGTATTGTATCAGACTCAATGCTGGAGCAGTCCTGGGAAATGCACCTTGCAACTGAACACTGTTCGTCGTGCCTCTAGCTGTTGGTAAGCTGCTTGTGAACGCTTGCAAAGCTCCGAATGGGCTAGTGAGCCGATCGGAAGAGCTACCGGTCTTTCCACGTGCCAATTCCCTCATGGATCGCTTCCAAATCCCATTCTCGTTGCCTTTGCTCTTGGAAGGCTTCTCTCTTTCCGCCTCATCCTTCAGCGGCCTCTCTCGTTCTAGATTCGGAGCCCTAACGACACTGATAAATGCCCCATTTCCTATATCTTTCCTCTGAGGAACCATCCTCTGTCTCTTAGTCGTGCCAGAGGACGAACTTCTAGTATTTGATGATGGAGTGATAGCTTTCCCAGTCTTGGGATTAACCAGTTCGTAATCCTTCGGTGGATTATCAAAGACAGGTTTAGATTTCGTTTCTAAATGATCGAAGAATTGATCTTCGTCCTCATCCTCTTCATTACGAGAATATTTTTCGGCGTCCTCGTCGAATCTATCAGTCCTCGAAAGAAAACTTTCGCTCCCGAACCTACGATTATTTTCTATGTTAATAATCGGATCTTCTTCTTCGTTGATGACATCCTTATCTGTAAACTGATCCTCGGCATTTCTGATTTTCTTAGAAGCCGACGGATTAGAACTCAAATAGCTTTTCAATCCGTGCCTCAAAATTTCCTCTAAAAAGTCGGCTTCCACGGAACTTCCTAATCCTCTTATAATGTTCTTGAAATTACTCGGCACTCCGATTTCATCTTCCTCGTTCGTGACAAAAAGCGCTCTCGATCCGCTTTCGTTTTCACTGTCGGACGGGGTCGACTTTGCATTCCTCTTATTTCGAAGACGAATTAGCAGATATCTGGGATACTTCGTTGCCGAGACGGAGTCTTGTCCCTGAGGAACAGCATTCTCTTCAGTAAATCTGAAACTCTGCCTTTCAATGTCGGTCGACTTTCGATTGTATTTTCTGGCGAGCTTTATATTATCTTCGAGGAGAAGCTCATTTTTGCTCTCTTCGGCCTCTTCATCCCCTCGAGTAGCAAAAGCTCTCCGGGCACTTTGCAATGCAGATGGTGTGGAAGTCGAGACAGTCGTAGTTATTGGCGGGGACTCCGTGCTGCTTGGGGATGCAAGCGGACCTTCATTTGGACGTAATGGCTGAGAGGACACATTACGATTATTTTGCATTCCAAACACGATCAGACTAAAATGGGGTTTCGAGAGATTGGATCGTGTAAGAGTTTCAGAGGAACCGGGAAGGCGTTCCCGTGCCTCGTCCGCCTTCGCTCCCTTCTCGGCTTCAATCAAGGCGTCTGTCGCGTTAAGTTTCTTCGGGTTATTATGCCTAATGCCACCGTTGAATTTGGAGAAGAGTTCGAGGAAAGACTTGCTCGGAACGAAAACGTTCAATGCTTTTGTTACTTCGGCTGGTGATGAAAGCAGTTTTGAGTAAGGTGATTTGTGATGGCGCGTTAGGATCTTTGATCTAGGAATAGGAAACCAGTTGCTGTCTTTAATCCCCAGAGAGAGGCTCCAAGCTGAGCCTACCTTTTGAGATTTCCCTTGATCGGTCGTCGCCGTGGTAGCAGGCTTTGATGTT
Organism: Ryuthela nishihirai; assembly: GCA_038380435.1. NCBI lineage: Eukaryota > Metazoa > Arthropoda > Arachnida > Araneae > Heptathelidae > Ryuthela > Ryuthela nishihirai. The sequence goes on along the minus strand of JAWZYU010000015.1, from coordinate 42,271,489 downwards.
GACTTTTCTAAATCACAGTTGGAACAAGTACTCGAAGTTAGTTCTGATTCTTTGCCAACGGCGACGTTTTTCTGTCCGTTTGTGGTTGTTAAAAGATAACACACAAATAGAAAGACAGCCACTCGAAAAGTCTGAAAATTAAAATAAAAAAGAAGTTAGCTATAATTATTTAAAAAGTAAGAGATACAAATTTTTAATTTATAACATTTCTGCTGTAAAATTCAAGTACGACGAATGTGTAGTAAAACTTGTTTCAAACGACCAATTTTTTGTCGTCTTCTCAAGAGATCAAATTTAAAAAACAAATATCAGAAATGCGCATTGGTGTCATCCTGCCGGTTCGTGCAAGTTCAGCCTAACAGCAGGAAGGAAATAATAAAAGTAAATACATACATTAACCCTTTCAATCCCATACGGATACACTAGCTTTAAAACACTTTTTAATTAATATAAAAATAAATTATTCCTCAAGCAGCTGCTTGCCACAGGGGCCTGTCAGTTTAATACGTAACATACAAGATCTGTGAAAAAGGCGAGACCTCAGCAAAAAGATCCATCCCGGTGGCCTAATAGTTAGCGCGCTTGGTTGCTGATCAAAGGGATCTAGGTTCGAGCCCAGGATAAGTCACAGATGTTTAATTTATGTATTGTTCAAAAAGTATTTACCGCATTGTATAGGGGCGGGGGTGGCTCAGTCGGTAGCGCGCCAGGCTCGTAATCTGTAGTTCCCAGGTTCGAGTCCCAGCTGGGTCAGCGTTGAGATTTATCTCCTCAAAATTCCCCGCCCTGCCCACGGTCAGTAGGGGACACCGATGGGTTTGGAAAGGCCGCCGTCCGTCGGATGGGACGTTAAGCCGTGGTCCCGTGTGCGGGAGAGCCATACCCTGTGCACGTTAAAGAACACGCTGGATGGCCTTGACGGGAGACTACCATCTGTCTCCCAACAGCTGTTCCAGTGGGTCCCCTCCCCCAACCTTCTCTGAGCCTTCGGGGTCCTTGTGACCTGGCCATTTAGCCCATGGTGTGCAAAAAAGTGCCGCTCAGAGGTAAAACAACACAACACAACCCAACCCGCATTGTACACTATATTTACAATTCTTAAAGAATTTTATTTTATAGAAAGGAATCTCACTAACAGTGAGAGCCATTTTGTAGTATGAAAGAGTAGGCAAGTGTGGAAAAAATCCTGAATGTACCGGTTAGGCGCCAGTTGCTCTACCAGCTAAGGCGGGGACAATTCACACCTGCCTAAAGAAGGTTATGATAAATGATCATGGTCTCTTGAAAATCTACTGTCTAGTTCCAAGTGACGGGTCACCTATGCGCTATATATACTGACGTTTAACCTAGCATTTATGACCATGCATCAAGTACTAATATACCTTTGATTATTCAGATGCAAAGCATCGAAGTACGGAATGAAACTTGCCTAAAAAATCCAAAATGACTGTTAGTAAAATTTTTTTATTTGTATCAAATTGGTTGGCGTTCTACAGCATAAAATGTTATTTCCATCCAATGCTTCGATGCTGTACATCTGAATAACCAAAATATCTTAATATAGTTATAAAGGCATGATTCAAAGTCGATATAAATAGCGCATGGTCATCCGGACATTTCGAACTAGATGGTAGCGCTTTGAGAGAGCATAATCAACCATCATAGCCTTCCTTAACAGGGGCGGGGGTTGCTCAGTCGGTAGCGCGCCACTTTCGTAATCTGCAGTTCCCAGGTTCGAGTCGAGCTTAGGTCAGCGTTGAGATTTATCTCGCAAAACTGCCCTCGGTCAGTAGGGGAAACCGATAGACTTAGAAAAGCCGCCGTCTGTCGGGTGGGACGTTAAGCCGTGACCCTCTGTGCGGGAGAGCCATACCCTGTACACGTTAAAGAATGCGTTGGATGATTTGATGGGAGGCTACCATCTGTCAACAGCTGTCCAATGGATCCCCTCCGCCCAACCTTCTCTAAGCCTTCGGGGTCCTTGTGACCTGGCCATTTAGTCCATGGTGTGCAAAAAAAGTGCCGCTCAGAAATAAAACAATAGCAAACTTCCTTAAACAGGTGTGAATTGCCTTTGCGTTAATTTCGACTGGTAGAGCAATGGCGCGTCACCAGGAGATTCTACTCCGGGAATTAAATTGATGAAATTTTAGTTTTATTTTAAATGTTATTTATTTCGTTTTCATGATTTTTTTCATTTCTTTCGCAAACAAGGTGTTTATTTAGGCCCAAATAACAATAACATTGTGTTTTAGACATTGTTATCTCAAACCGTCCTATGGCCGTTTGCCGTCCTATGGCCGAGTGGTTAACGCCCTTGGCTACTGATCTAAGGGACCTGGGTTCGAGTCCCGGGTAAGGCATGGATGTATGTGTCGTTTATCTGCTGAGGTCCTGTCATCCTCTCAGACCTTCTACTATGGCATATAAACTGACAGGCTCCTGTCAGACCTCTGTGGCAAGCAGCTGCTTGAGGGGGTATTTATTTTTTATTTTATTTTATCTCAAACAAATTCGGGACTGAAACGGTTAATAACGAAATGAATATACTTACCTAAGGACGAGTTTTATGGTTTTGCCTTTTACAACTCTTTCGTTCCTCCAAATGAAGGTTTTATCAATTTACGTTAAACGTAATATAATAGTAAAGGAAAAAATTAAAGAGATCCGATTGTTAATAGATTAGTATCACACTACTGCAAATTGGTAATCAACATTTTTCAAATCCACTCTTTTGCCCCCATTCAAAGTATATAATGCTTTTGACAGTGGTCGACTGTTACTGAACGAGCTTTTTTTTTATACGTTTATTCCTGCAACAGAACGATTGGAATCTATATTCCTTAAATTGTAAAGAATGATGTCTAGAATGCCTTTAAGCTATGCTTATATTTCTAAAATTTTCTTTTTAAGTATTTAATGAAATCCGGAAGAAAAAAACGCCGTTAAATTCGAGGAAGGAGAGTTTTTGTTGTTAACTACTCAAAGGTAATGATGCATGATCGTATTTGAGGTATCTAATTAAAGCGAAGTGTGTGTAGAATGCGAAGATAATGAAAGAAAATCCAATCGCCTCTGGCGGATATGGACTGTTTGTTTTCGAGGAGAATAAACTGCTATCATTTTGCAAATTTAATCGCCTCTAACGTTGGTAATTCAAATTAATTGGAAGTTCATTAAAGAGAATAGCGATATTCTAATAGCACAAAAAAAAAACAATTTTTGTTTTTATTTATTTCTGAAAACAATAAAAGTCGATTTCCTCTCCCTCTCAACGCGGAAGAATTGTTGAATTGTTTTACCTCTAAGCGGTACCTTTTGGTACAGTTAAGCACAGCATTAACGGGCTAAATGAGCAGATCACAAGTACTCCAAGAGTTCAGAGAAGATTTGGTGAAGGATACCCACTGGATACCTGTTAAAAGGCCTATGATAGTCTCTCGTCAAGGCCATCCTGTTTGTTCTTTAACTTCAACAGGGTAAGGCTTCTACAGAACACAGTCCATTGCATAACGTCCCATCCGATAGACGGCAGCTTTTCCAAACACATAGGAACTTCCTATTTTTTTTTTCAGCTGGGTCAGCGTTGAGATTTATCTCCACACAACTCCCCCGCCTTGCCCTCGGTCAGTAGGGGACACCGATGGGCTTGGAAAGGCCGCCGTCCATCGGATGGGACTTAAGCCGTGGCCTCTTGTGCGGGAGAGCCATACTCTGTCACGCTAGATAGCCTTGATGGGAGGCTACCATTTGTCTCCCAACCTGTTCCAGTGAGATTCCTCCCTCAACTTTCTCCGAATCCTCTGGGTCCTTGTGACTTACCCATTTAGCCCGTTGTGTTTGCTCAGAGTGCTCAGAGGTAATACATCCAACCCAACCTCCTTTTTCATAGAAGTCAGAAAATTGGTAACCTGATTTCAATGCAGATACAGTTAAAACCAAACTTGGGAAATTTAGATTATGCGCCGGACAAGCTATCCATTTATCCAATCCCGGCGCCTAACTGATAGGGATTAGTAAACTCACTGACCTTTGAGCTGAAAAGCAAAATCAATAACGTTTCTGGATAATAAGCCTATTTATTTATCGAAGCACGATGGTCTTTTCAAATTCGAGCTTAATGTTTAACGTAGACAATGTTCAAACAAAGTGCTGAGAAGCGGGGATTGCCTTTGGCGCCCGTCGGGAGGCCATCGCTAGACGCGAAATCTGCAGTTCCCAGGTTCGAATCCCAACTGTGTCTGCTTTGAGATTTATCTCTGTTAACCCCCCACATTTCCCACGCTTAGAAAGGGGGGACATTTATGGGGTTGGATAGGTGGCCATTCATCGGATGGGACGTAAAACCGTGGTCTCTAATTCTGAAGAGCCATATCCTGTGCACGTTAAAGAACATTCTGGAATACTTTGACGAAGGCTACCATTTGTCTCGTAAAAGTTGACAACTAGATGCTTCTTTTCTAACCTTCTCTGAGCACTTTGGTTTCTTGTGATCTGGTCATTTTGTGCATTGTGTGCAAAAAACTTTTCGCTCAGAGGTAAAACAACCCAACTCAACATAATGCTGAGTTATTAATTATTTATAGTAAATATATATTGGGAAGCAAATTGTTGCTTTTGATTATAAAAGGAAATTTCTTAAGAATAAAGAAATTTTCTTTCTTCATTTCAAAATGTTTCAAGCAAATGTAATCTAAAATTGTGAAAAAATATGTAGATTTTCAGACAGTAAGAACTGAAAGAAGCAGAATTTGGGGTTAATTGATTAATCTTCTGATAATTCTAAATCTTTTTAAATCTCGATCACCCTGAAGAGACATTTTCGGCCCAGCTTAAGAATAAGATCTCTTTGGATTTCTGAAAAACAGAACTGATATCCGTCATCCTGAGGAGACACTTCCGGCCCAGCTTAGGAGAAATATCTCTTTGGACCTATTCAACAAAATAACATTTTAACTGAAAGCTTAGCTCAAGTAATTTTCAACATAATAAATGAATTTACACAGTTCAGGACCCTGCATAAATCCAATTGGTATTCCACTTCTTGCCATACACGCTGCAGCATATCTCTTGTTACTTCCTCAGTTGTTTCTTTTATTTGTCTGTCAAATGATTTAGGTCTCGAATTTTGTCCATGTAAACATCATTATTTACAAAGCCCTGCAAAAAAATCCAGGGGTATTAAATCAGTGCTCTTTAGTGACCGGCTGTCGATACCGCTGTGTGACCGACTGTGGATGGGGCGGGGGTGGCTCAGTCGGTAGCGCGCCAGGCTCGTAATCTGTAATTCCCAGATTCCAGTCCCAGCTAGGTTAGCGTTGAGATTTATCTCCGCAAAAATTCCCCGCCCTGCCCACGGTCAGTAGGGGACACCGATGGGCTTGGAAAGGCCGCCGTCCGTCGGATGGGACGTTAAGCCGTGGCCCCGTGTGCGGGAGAGCCATACCCTGTGCACGTTAAAGAACACGCTGGATGGCCTTGACGGGAGGCTACCATCTGTCTCCCAACAGCTGTTCCAGTGGGTCCCCTCTCCCAACCTTCTCTGAGCCTTCGGGGTCCATGTGACCTGGCCATTTAGCCCATGGTGTGCAAAAAAGTGCTGCTCAGAGGTAAAACAACCCAACCCAACCCGACTGTGGACTACACCTGCCAATCCATCTGTCAGCAAATGTTACACTAATAAGAATTTCTACAACATCTGTAGAGAAATGTGGCGGTGCGCCGTTTTATCTGGTGGCCACCCGGATGATGTACAAGTACAGCATTCAATTTCATGCATTTTGCGAATTTGGTGATGGTGGTTCCCGAAACTCCATCATTATTTGGCGAACACAATGTATTGACTTTAATTCATAAATAATATTTTCACTTTAAAAAAATCTGAATATCAAAATCTCTGCCTACCAAAAAAAAGTAGAATTAAAAAAAAAACGGATTCCAATCACCTTATCAGTTGTAAGCTTTTACATGATGTCTCTTTTAAGACAGCTTACAGATACATTATTAACAAAAAATGACTGGAAAGCCTGTGGCATTATTGAAAATACCAAATTCCGATGCACGCCACCAAAAGCGTTCTCAAACAGTATTACTTAAGCCTGGAACATGGAAATGCCTTTCTGAATATTTTCTTCCATGGATTTGCGGTTGCTATCAGTATTTATTTATACAGGGGAGTTCTCAAATATGCCTATTATGCTGCGTTGAACGTAGCAAGTATGTGAAGGCTCCTGTTTTTACAATTCAGTTATTCGGATGCTGCACGCCGAGACACACGTGCTTGGATCAACATCTTCTGCCAATCTTCCTTTTCTCAGCCACTTGTGAATGCAACAAGAGTTCGAAGCTTTCAAGGAATTTTAAAGAAGTCCCTCTTCAGGAGTTTCAGCCTTATTCCCAGAACAGTCAACTAGAGTGAGATTACCAAAGGCCCATTTCTGTGCAGAGTATTTGTCCCGATGCGTGTTTTTTATGCATGAGTTAGTTAAATTATTTTAATGGGTCGACAGCCGGTTTCTTTTGGGTTAGGTTTCTGTTCCTGGAGAAAATTGGGATTGATGGGAACGATGAAGACCCAAATGCTTTCAGTTACCCTGAAGGCAGTTTTTTTTTTTAAATCATGTTTCCGTAGCATGTTTTATTATCGGGTGAATTAAGATGGAAAGGAATGGAATTACGCTACGTATTTATTTATAGTTTATAACTATAAATACTTGGAAGTTGAATGTGATCACATCTAAAAAGGAAAAAGTCATATTAATTTACTACAGAAAAGATTGTGATATTTCTTGTGTAGACTATATATGATGAAAAAAATTGTTCCACCAAAATTTTTACATACATTATACTATATGTGGATTTATTCCAGAATTCAGTATGGCATATGTAGGTGGGGAGGACTATAGACGTCTAGTCTGCTGCCATTGTATAATATTCATCAAAGAAGGTTTTTAATTATGAATATTTGGGATTCCTACGTTATCCCTTTTTAAACAATAGGCAACTTTATATATAGAGAGAGTCTTACTGTTTCTGTTTTCTAATCAAGACTGGTTAAAACCAAAAGAAATTAAATTTAATTTTAGAAAAAAAATTACTTTTCTTTCATGTTCCAAAGGCCAATAAAAATATTTTGCAGTATCATTTTATTTCCATAGCACCAAAACTGTTTAATTCTTTAGATTACAGCTTTAGGAATGAATAAAGCTATTCTTTGTTTAAAAGAGAATTGGAAAAATATATCGGCAATATTTACTGATTCTGAAAGCCTTATTTGTTTTGCTAATTTTATTTCTTTATCTGTTTATTTTTCAGTTCTATTATTGCTTTTTTTTTTCTTATTTAATGTTCTTATTCACATCTAGACTAAATGTTTTTTTCGAAGATACGTATTGTAAATTTTTAAGAAATATGTGTTGTAGTTGAACTGGATGATGAATAAAATTATTTTTATTATTGAGGTTGATGCTTAGAAACGAAAGATACAAAATATTTAATTGTTCAGATGCTTTGCAGAATTTTTCCTCGGGCAAATAACAGGTATTGAAGCTTGACGGAAGACCAATAAACCGTCCAATATACATAAATCGTTATCGACAAGGTTTGTGAGTTTCGACCTTAAGGCTGGAAGCAGACCAAGGTCAACTTGATACACCAAGCTTGGACAGCGTTGAGTAAAAGATTTTTTTTTTTGATTTGCGACGTATAGGACAGAGAAGAATCCTAGAAGCTACTCCTAGCTTAATACGAAAGAAGGAAAGAAATGAGGGAAATTAAATATACATAGAAGTTTAGAGATTTAATTTGTCTAAAATTTAACTAATTTCTCTTTATTTTAAAGTATATAAAATAATTTATTTATTACGATTATTTGAATATTTATGAATATTTCAAAATAGATTATCAGGTTTTTAAAAATCAGTAATAGGAATAAGCCCTCCCCTTTCATGCATATGGGTACTAGCTATGTTATTAATATATAATCATTGTATCCCAAAGGATTCTTTCATGAAGATGAGTCATTCCAATTGCATTAATATATTACTTAAACAAATTTCTTTCTTTCATAAAATTAACTTTTGAAATTAGAGTGGTAGAAATTTAACTATTATTTCAGTTAAAAAATAACAATTTACAATAAAATGTATTTTAAACACACAAATATTCCAAAAAAATTAATATGAATTGAATATATTTTATTTCGGATAGAGCTACACAATTGTTTACTTTTCAATTCCTTTTTACCTCTGACTCGTGTACTTTTTTTCGTTTCACCGCTAACCAGGGTGAGGAAAATTTGGAAAAATTAAAAAATTGGGCCCGTTTTGAAATGCAATTGAGTAATCCTAGGATAAACCAAATGGCGTCCCAACAGGTTTTACAAATTTGAATTAGCCTTCTTCTTTTATATTGCATGGTTACTGAAAATGAATCGGTCTGCATAATGAATGAAACCATCAAACAAGCTGGCGGGTCTAAATAAAAGAGGGTTGGGGGAAGGGGTTGGGTTGGGTTGTTTTACCTCTGAGCGGCACTTTTTGCACACCATGGACTAAATGGCCAGGTCACATGGACCCCGAAGGCTCAGAGAAGGTTGGGGGAGGGGACCCACTGGAACAGCTGTTGGGAGACAGATGGTAGCCTCCCGTCAAGGCCATCCAGCGTGTTCTTTAACGTGCACAGGGTATGGCTCTCCCGCACACGGGGCCACGGCTTAACGTCCCATCCGACGGACGGCGGCCTTTCCAAGCCCATCGGTGTCCCCTACTGACCGTGGACAGGGCGGGAATTTTGCGGAGATAAATCTCAACGCTGACCCAGCTGGGACTCGAACCTGGGAACTACAGATTACGAGCCTGGCGCGCTACCGACTGAGCCACCCCCGCCCCATGAGGGAAGGGGACACACTGAACAACTATTGTGAGACAGTTAGCAGCCTCCCGTCAAGACCATCCAGTGTGTTCTTTAACGTGCACAGGACATGGCTCTTTCCTGCACACGGGAACACGGCTTAACGTCCCATCTGGCGGACGGCGGCCTTTCCCAGCACATCTGTGTCCCCTACTGGCCGAGGGCAGGCCGAGGAATTTTGCGGTGATAAATCTCAATGCTGGTCCAGGCGGAACTCGACTGGGAAGTGCAGATTACGGGCTTGGCACGCTACCACCTAAGCCACCAGCGCCCGTGTTACACAGAATGGCACACGGAATACCGGTCGACGAAATTTAGAATCTGATGATCAAATAGGTTGGGGTGTGACAGGGGGCCGAAATCTGTTAAAGATAAAAATCTTTTTTCAACAGTTTGTGTAGTAATTAAGCTCTCACCAACAGTAAAAGATCAAAGTCAAGCGCTGACGAATACCAAGAGCTATTATGTACATCAGCATACCAAGGAAGAAAAACATCACTGAGCACACACATGCATCACAGATTAATGTAACTCCATGCAGATAAAATACTAACGTTAAAATATATATAACTGCTAAAATTTAGTTTTATAGTTATGTATTCATATATATGTGTGTTTAATAAATCATAGATATTAAAATTTATCGGTATCATTTTTTTAAAGTTAACAATTTACTTTGAATATTCATAAATATTGCCATGAATAGTAATAAACATATTATTTTATTTACATAGCTTTAAATTTGTATAAATTTAGATAGATTTATTCTTTAAAACTTTATTCATATTTAATTTCTCATCATGCCACTAGTGTCGCTGATATCGGTTAATGGTCGTTCGAAACCCATTGAAAGAACCGAAGTGTTCGACTGGTTACTATACATTTTTACGTATGTGGACTCCTATCCAATCCTTGCATGCATATTCTCATATTATTAATACATAATACACTTGTATCCTCGAAAGAATACCTCAAAGATGAAAAGCATATTTAAGATTTTCAACAATTTCGTGATTAAATTTTTTTTTATTTTTTTAATTTATAGATTAATCATTTAAAATTACAGCGGTAGTGAAATGACACTATGATTTCTATTACACAACTTTGTAACTAAAATGAAATATATGTTAAACGCACAAATACAGCAAGAATATTTTAATATACTTTGTTTTTATTATCTTAAATAAAACTATCTTTTTCATCTATATATTTTTTAATCCACCTATGGCTTTCATACAGCAAAGAACTTTTTCCCTTTCTGTCATCAGTGATAAAAAACGAATATTTTCATTTGAATTTTCTCAATTGATTCTTTACGTTTTTTTTGTCGATTTAGGCGAAATATTTTTTACAGTGTGACGCTATTGTTTATTGTTCCATCTTCCATAACTCCCTCAACATCGAACGAATATAATTGACTATCAAGATTTAGAGAGCTTCGAATGGGACTTTTAAATAATCTCTAATAATATTTTTCTCTAAAAATTTGGTTTTCAGAGTTTGAAATATAACTTCGATTGCATTTTACACAGCTGTCCAACATTGAACATCTAGAGAAGCCGCATTATATTTCAGGCGGCTAATTTCATGGTGCATTGCAGAAAATGAAATAAGTATCTGCAAGTATATCTGCTTTCCCAATGAATAAGATTTTTCAAGTGCACATCTAAGAATTTAAAATGCAGGATCCAAGTACATTATATATTTTGCAATATTGTAATAGAAAAATGGAATTCAGGCTGATGCGTCAAATCCTTCTCCAGAGCGATTATTCAGATTAAGAGAACCTACATCTGTAGCAACTATGGATTCGTATAGGAAACCACTTTCCTTTACGAAACGGTCGCTTCTACAGACGTGGCATGCTCTTCCCGATCCGAGGAACAATGGTATCCAATGAACAGTGGTGGGTATGCCCTTCCCGATCGGGGCAGGGTTGGCTCAGTCGGTAGCGCTCCAGGCTCGTAATCTGTAGTTCCCAGGTTTGAGTCCCAGCTGGGTCAGCGTTGAGATTTATCTCCGCAAAATTCCCCGCCCTGCCCACGGTCAGTAGGGGACACCGATGGGCTTGGAAAGGCCGCCGTCCGTCGGATGGGACGTTAAGCCGTGACCCCGTGTGCGGGAGAGCCATACCCTGTGCACGTTAAAGAACACGCTGGATGGCCTTGACGGAAGGCTACCATCTGTCTCCCAACAGCTATTCCAGTGGGTCCCCTCCCCCAACCTTCTCTGAGCCTTCGGGGTCCTTGTGGCCTGGCCATTTAGCCCATGGTGTGCAAAAAAGTGCCGTTCAGAGGTAAAACAATCCAATCCAAAGCCCTTCCCGATGAGTTAGAGAGCCTGTATTAGAAGAGAGTGGCCATACGGACTTCAGGTCACCATGTTAGTGCCAACGGATAGATTGCTGACGAATGGGCAGGGTATGATTTGATTGTGCAAGTTTTATACTTTCAAAATAACCATTTTAGTTGGGATTTTGAAAAAAGAATTTAACCATTAGTTAAAGAGTCTCAAAGAAGTGTTTTAATTGAATATAATAATATATTTACACATGTTGAATTATTTTAAAAGTCGCAACACTTTTATTATAGGAGTAAAGCACTTTTACAATATTACGTTAATGTTATTGTTATGAATTGAACCAATGATTTAAATAACACCGATTTCCATTATTTTTACCGTACTGTATAAAAAGTACAAGAGTACAAAAATGCTGCTCCTCAAGCAGCTGTTTGTCATAGAGATCTGATTGGAGCCTGAAGAATAATAAACCTTAAAGAAGATCTGTGAGAAAGGTTATTTTATAACAGGGATGCACAAACTCCAGCCCATTTAGCAATTTTATTCGGGCCCGCGGGAAAATTGGATAATACAAAATATATATTTTTCAATCTGGATCTACTAGAGTGAATGGAGTTTTAATAAGTCGAAGGAAGAAAATATGAATATCATCATAAAACTACCTATATCATCATAAAACTACCTATATCATCACTGAAGCCTAATGTTAACAATGCATTTGTGGAATTCTTCACCTACTGCTTCGACAAGAGAACTTCTGCCTTGATGTTAAAAACTTGGTTATTATTAATTCTTTTTTTATTATTATTTTGTACCTAATCATGTGCCAAGTAAAAAGTAATAAACAAAGTTAAACTTATTTCTGTTCTTTTTGTTGCACCCCCTCCCCCAACTATTGGCCAACAGCAAACATAATATTTTTTTATTCGGCCCGATGCCAAAAAAAGGTTTATGCACCCCTGCTTTATAAGCTTCTATTATCAGAGTAATTTTTAACACTTAAGATGCATTTTATCACACATGTTATTTTACAAACAACTAGTTTGAAATAAATAAACAGATCTAATATTCCAAAGTCAAATGGAATTACTGACTTTTGAGATATGCTAACAAAATTACCACGCACGTAGCCAGAAAATATTTTCGAAGGGGCCCCGCGCAAAGTTTTAAAGCAATAATAGAATGTTGAGTTGAGTTCTTTTAGTTCCGAGCGACATTTTTTGCGTACAATTGGCTAAATGGCCAATCACAAGGGCCCCCAAGGATTCGAAGAAGGTTGGAGGAAGGAACCCACTGGACAGCTGTTAGGAGACAGATGTTAGCCTCCCGTCTAGATCATCCAGTGCTTCCTTTATCTTCCACGGGGTATGATTATCCTTCATGGGACAACGGCTTAAGTTCCATCCGACGACGAGTGTTGACAGTGTTCCCTTTCTGAATAAGAACACGGTTGGGATTAGAGGAGATAAATGTTAATGCTGACACAGTTGGGGGACCTGGAAACTGAAGATGCATGGCGCAGTACCGACTGAGCCAACAATTAATAGAAGAAATTTTTTTAACATAGGCGCATTTTTTAATTTACTACTGATAAAATATGCAATTGTAATACAGTGTTAAATTGGTTTAAAAACACCTAAATACTCATAGACAATTTATTTGTTAAATTTTAATTTTTTGATTTTTTTTAAATTTTCTTAGTTTTTTTGGTGGAAGAGCCGTATTCCTTTCTATATGCCCAAAATTTCAAGAACCACATATTCTCAGCTATATTAATGCTATATATACTTATATTTAATGCTATCCCAAAGGAAATATTAAATATAGATTCTTCTAGTGGACTGAATCTCCAAAGTCAATTCATTAAGGGGCCAGCTAGGCCCACTCCTTAGGAGAAATTCCATTTTAATGATTAATCATAAGCTTTTACTCTATGATATGATCATCAGACCGGTGATTCTCTATGCTTCACCCATATGGGCGAATACTACACCCACCATTATTCGTAAGATTCAGGTCTTACAGAACAAGATTTTGAGAACTGCGGTCGATGCCCCCTGGTTTGTCACTTACAGACAACTTCATAAAGACCTGGGCATCGACCATATATATATATACACATATAAAACGCACCTCAAAAAGTTTTTTTGAGGCTGTAAGCAATAATCCCAATGAGATTATTTCTTCTCTGATTCTTTACGATCATACTGTTTTGAACAAGTACAAGAGGCCTAAAACGGTAGCGTTCTCTGAGGAGACCTACCCGTTTTAGGTTTTTTATACAATTTTACTGCTATTTTTAGTTTTTCTTATGTTTGCCCTTAGGGGCCCACCTAAGGGTGGTTTACTTATATATTTTGTTCTTACTCATGCCAAATAGGCATATCTTTATGATGGAGATGGTTAGGGGTAAAATTATTACCCGGTACATCGAATATGATTATACGATCTACGATCTACGATAAATATAATTTAATAATTAAAATATTTTGACGAAACATACAAGCTAAAAATTCAACACAATAAAAACACAAGACTTCAAAACCTAAAGGTATTACAAAATGCCTTCTTTTCGAAATAATTACAGAAAACATACCTCCGAATACCAAATACCACTTATATTTAATGCTATCGCAAAAGAAATATTAAATATAGATTCTTCTAGATTGAAAATCGAATTTGAAAAATAATTGGGAATTTCAAATTAGCTGAATATTATGTTTTGTGTTTTGTGGATTTATCTGATGTACACCATTTTTGTGGCTGAATAACCAATGTTTAATTTAATTTATTCATTTTCCTGCAGATAAGCTATTTAGCTTTGCGGGTCAAATGGTAAATGTATTTCCAATCTTTACTCTTATGAATAAAAATTATATTCTTAAAAAAAAATACCAAAACGAAACAAATTTCCTTTCGGCAATGAACCTCCTACAAAGTGACATCCTGGAATATTCGTTCGTGAAGAGCGGTTTTTTGCTAAATCCAGTGTTTATGTGGGTTGGGTTGTTTTACCTCTGAGCGGCACTTTTTTGCACACCATGGGCTAAATGGCCAGGTCACATAGACCCCAAAGGCTCAGAGAAGGTTGGGGGAGGGGACCCACTGGAACAGCTGTTGGGAGACAGATGGTAGCCTCCCGTCAAGGCCATCCAGCGTGTTCTTTAACGTGCACAGGGTATGGCTCTCCCGCACACGGGGCCACGGCTTAACGTCTCATCCGACGGACGGCGGCCTTTCCAAGCCCATCGGTTTCCCCTACTGACCGTGGGCAGGGCGGGGAGTTTTGCGGAGATAAATCTCAACGCTGACCCAGCTGGGACTCGAACCTGGGAACTACAGATTACGAGCCTGGCGCGCTACCGACTGAGCCACCCCCGCCCCTGTTTATGTGGTGTTGCAGTTCGGTTCACACATTCACACGGAACAAAACCACAAAAATTTTATATATATGTACAACATTGATCTTCGACAATTTGGTGAAGTCAACTAGGTGGACGACAGTTGGGTGCAACTCAACTAGTGAACTAAGCCGTACAGACGCAGTATATCACGGAATTCATTTGAAAGATGACCGGCCTGTAAGACAACGACCCTATAGAGTTCCATATGCTTTACAAGAGGAGCTAGATAATCAAATAGCTGAACTTTTGGAGAATGATATAATCAGAAAAAGCGCATCTCCCTTTGCTTCGCCCATTGTCTTAGTTAAGAAAAGAGATTCTAGCTATAGGTTCTGTGTTGATTACCGAGCACTGAATGCGAAAACTATCCCTGATTCCTGCCCCTTACTACTAATTAGTGAAATTATATTCTCTCTATCGAACGCTAACTTTTTCAGTTCTCTCGACATGGTTTCAGGATATTGGCAAATCCCAGTACACCCTAGAGATATAGAAAAGACGGCCTTTATCAGTAAGAACGGACTATACGAATTTTGCTTCCTTCCATTTGGACTTTCCGGATCACCTTCGACATTTCAAAGGTTATTAGATAATGTTCTAATGGGGTTAAAACATGAACAGGTCCTTGTATACCTGGATTTTATTATTGTGGCATCTCAAACTTTTGACAGCATTTAAATCGATTGCAAAAGGTTTTTGACAGGCTGCGAAAATTCAACCGTAACTGAAGCCAGCAAAATATTCAATTTCTGAAGGAATCATTATCCTACCTAGGTCATTTAATTACACCCAATGGCATACAACCCGATCCCCGGAATTTAGAGGCAATTCAAAATTTCCGAAGGCCCCAGTCAGTAAAGAAGGTGAGAGCCTTTTTAGGATTAACAGGTTATTATTGGAAATTCATAAACAAATATGCAGATATTCTCTTCCCTAGGTAGAGTTAATTAAAAAAGACAAGAAATTTCAGTGGACTCCTCAAGCAGAAGACGCATTCCAGGTTCTAAAATTAAAATTAGTTAGTGAACCGGTGCTGCTGTACCCAAATTTTGAGAAACAATTTTTTTATCAACCGATGCTAGCGGCCTGGCCCTTGCGGGAGTCCTCGAGCAGACCAATACAGAGGGAATCCGACAACCAGTAGCTTTCGTCAGTAGAAAATTAAAGCCACCAGAAACCAGATACTCGACTATAGAGAAAGAAGCTTTGGCAATTAAATTTGCTATCAATTATTTTAAACCGTACTTATACGGAAGGAAATTTATTGTGATTTCTGATCATGCACCTTTGTCTTATCTCATGAAACTAAAAGATCCCTCGAGCAGATTAGCGAAATGGAATCTAATGCTTCAAGATTACGATTTCGATATCGTGTATCGGCCAGGAAAACAAAACATTCCAGCGGATGTACTATCCAGGAATGTAAACACCATTGAAACAAATTTAGTCCTACCTGATAAATTTGAAAACAAGGTTCAATTGCGAGATTACAAATGGGATACTCAAAATTAAAAATCATAATTGAGGCGTTAGAAGTTACAAGTACAAAGCCATTAGCAAAAATGTAGCCTAATAAGTCAAATTTTAGAACTCTGTCATGATAATACTTCTTCTGGTCATTTAGGGGAATTTAAGGCTTTGCAAAAGGTAAAGTCGCAATATTTCTGGCATGGCATGTATGCCGATGTAAAAAACTTTTTGCAGACGTGTATTTCCTGCTTACAAAGGAGAGGTTATAGACCAGGAAGGAAGGCTAATCTTCAACGAATACCGCTAACCTCTCGCCCCTTTCAGCGAATCGGGATGGATTTTCTTGGCCCACTACCCACAACAGAAAATGGAAATAGATATATTTTAGTAATAACTGATTATTTTGCAAAATGGTCCGAACTCTACGCCTTGCAAAATCAGTCAGCTGAGACCGTAGCGAAAATTTTCTTGGAGGATTGCATCGTAAAGCATGGTATTCCCCAATATGTGATTAGTGATAACGCAAAGAATTTTACTGGGAAATTGATGACAGAATTATACAATAAATTGGGTATTATTAAAAGTAATACTTCATTTTATCACCCTGCCTCAGATGGCGCTGCGGAACACTTGAATCAATCAGTATTGAACCTTCTTTCACACATGGTAGCCGAGACCAACAATACCTGGGATGAGTTCCTTCCTTTCGTTTTAATGGCTTTCCGAAGTGCAGTTCACAATTCTACAAAAGAGACACCCAATTACCTTGTCTATGGCAGAGACTTGGTTCTCCCACATAACATTTGGCGGTCGCAAGACAACCCCTCATATTTTGCCGCCGAAAATTATGGAGAGTATATTACAACAAAGATGAATAGGGCTTATGAAATAGTTCGCCTTAATTTAGAGTTAGCAGCCGAAAGACAGAGACAAAAAGTATCTTTTTATAAACATATCAGGGTAGGAGATTTGGTACTTCTTTACAGTCCCCGGGTACCTCATAAGAACACAAAAAAGTTGCCCAAAATGTCAAGTGGACCGTGGCGAGTACTATAGAGATTAAATGAGGTTAACTATAAAATTAGTTTAGTTATTAATCCTCACAAGACGGAGATTGTTCATGTGGACAGACTAACGAAATTAAGGGAGAGAAAAACCTTTTTCACTCCATCGGCAACAGACGATGAACAGACCCTACCCAAACAAATCGACAATGAGGCACCTACCATATTGACTGAGCCCAGTGGAAACGACGAAGTGGAAGAATGGGAGGTAGATCCTCGTTCGAATCACCCTAGCCAAGAAGAAACGCGGTTACCTATTTCAATCCCCACTGATTTGTTGGTTAGAATACCCTGTTCTCCAAAACCTCAACAGTCACATCACTATGACTTAAGAAGCAGGGATGCCTTCGGTCGAGTAACTTATCCAGCCGCGGATATTTCAGCACCTGAGGCTGCGTCACCTCAGAGTGGATCTGAAAGCATGTCGGAAGTATCATCACCTGAAGAGTCATGAGGTATAGAGATAAAATGCAAAGGAGGTATAGATAGATATTTTTTTTTCCTGATAGAGATATAGGAGGTTAAAGAGAGGAAAGATAAGGGTAAAAAGTTATGGAGTTAAAATAATATGACGTAGAAGTAGGAAATGATAGTACAAGGATAAGACACTGTGTCTACATCAATGTAGTAAAATGAAATTAATTCATTTATAGTAGTCAGATATTACAGTGATTGATAATTGGAAAGAAATAGGGTAAATATTAGTTTCATATTCTTTTAAGAAAAAAGTTTATATAACCAGATAATGAGATAATTTTTGCAAAATCCATCAAGGAAGAACTATATCGCATTGATTTTCTAATCATCTTGATCCAGAAACAGAAACTGCTAGTCGATTTATATTCTGCTGATTTGTTAATGACAACAATTTAGTTGCGCATTCCGACACTAATGTCCTACCTAGTTAAATGAGGTTAAGAAATGCATATGTTCTAGTAATTTCTCCATATATGGATATCTAGGCACATGAGGACTCACAGCTCCTCATATAGTACCCCAAAAATCATAGGGAGATAGTAACTTGATGCACAAGTGCCTCCGTAGGTCGTCATTTAACGGTGGAAATGACTCAGTTCAATGATTCAAATCACTTGGGAAGTAACAATTTCTGGGAAAGAGATTAAGAGTATTTGTTAGACGTTTAGAAAACCAACCCTATCACTCATTCAAACCTTAGACCCCAGATGGCTCCTCATAATGCGTTGCTTAGATTTCATGATGATTTCTTCTCTTGATATTTGGTTAAAGTGATAAAAACATGTATTGAGCAATACTCAAGGGTGAGCTTTAGATCAGAACAGATTATGAAGTTGACATGAGACAGTGTGAAATTGAGTTGGTATATTGAGAGCTGTATTCCCTAATCATTTGATTACATCATAAACACACATACACTGTAAGTCGCACCAATTAATAAAAAAGGTAATTCGCAAATTCACATAAAACTATTTTAAACATGAGAACAGCATTTAAACAAATATAATGAAATACGCAATACTTAGAGAGTATTAATTCAAGGTGTTACAGAGAATTAATTAGTAATACATCATTAATATTTTAATCAGTTGGCGCCATAAGCAGTTGTAAAACTATATTGTTTGAACAATGAGCGTAAAAACATGCAGGTAAATTTAAAAGTATTTTCAAAAGAAAGAGGAGAGGAAAGAGATAAATTAATGGGATTAGTGCCTAGTTAAATTGAAAGCAACCTGAAACATATCAGGATTAGAGAAATAAAGACTCTAGCTATAGCAATTGAACATTCTGATTGTAACCACCTAGATAGCAGTATCCGATTAAAAAATTAAAAGGGAAGTAACACAATAAAGTCACACCCGACACAAAGACAACACACAATACGGAGACATAATACTTTGACTGTGAAACACAACAGTGGAGGTACAAACCCCCGTGGGGACAGGGGTGAAGCAGCAGTGAGAATTTTATGATATGAAACGGAGCCTAAATCGCAGGTTGTCTAGTTAGTTAGTCTATAGTGACTGAGTGAAATTTTCTCTCCACGGATTTGATGTAATAAAGGAATACAAAAGCATTTTTTTAAATATGTATATGCATAAATTGTACCAATTATATATGGATTATGAGAAAATTGAAAAACATTTCTTTAATTAGTGATATATTGAGAATAAGGTCATGTGAGCTAAATACTATAGAGGAACCCCAGAGATTAATAGTTATTTAATATAAGATAGCAACTTTAGATAAGCAAAGTATATGTCATAACAGAATAGAAAGATTGTATACGAAGGATATAAGAACTGTTGTTTGATTTTATTTGATTATTCTGTCATTAAGCAATAGTAATGGAATATGTACGGAAATGATATAAGATTGTTCTCAGCTGCACGTAGCTAATAGAGAGAACAGAGATTGAAACTCTGAATATTTATTGGACACAGCCTGTGGTGATAGATTTTGTAGCTGTGTAACCAATTGTCTGAAATACTTTGAATGTATAAAAAAAACGATGACGCATGGGAAATAAGAGGAATAATTACTCTTAGAATGCTTCCACATTATCGGATAGTTATTTATATTGGTCAAGAGTCAGGAAAGGCCATAAATATTAATTAGAGAAAATAACCTACTGTTAACCCTCAGATTAACAAGAATTATAGAAAGTAACCTACTGTTAACCCTCAGAACAAGAGGTGCTCAAACTGTAAGAGTTGCCATGAAGGAAGAAGTGATATGTCAGACACTCACCTTGAAGGATGCATTATCATTGTAGGGTCATGTAGGAATAAGAATGTAACAAGAGTAAGAGCAGTGTGTCAATTATGAAATAGTAAGAAGGGTGCAGTTTAGAGAATTTTTGTTAGTAACAATATTCCTTTTGCTAACCAACTGTATAGTACCTTGGTTAATATTGTCAATACCTGAATTTGATTAGATATGCCTGCAGAGTGTGGCATACAAATTGATGAATGCCGAGGTGGCTTCGTATGCATTGTATATAAATGAAATCTACTAAATTAAGGACTGTTGAAAAAGGAGGAAGCAAATCAGTGTAAGGAGTGATGCTTTAAGCGGTTATGCAAAATCCGCGTTGGTAACAAAAGGTCTTGTAAATTAAACAGGCCTCGGTTAACATGAAAATATGTTGGAATCAGCCATTCTCAGTTGGCAGATTCCGCATAATGAACTATGTTCCCTTGATTGCCAAACTTTCTGAAATATGGTTGGAAGGAATTTTTATAACATATGTAAAGAAAATACCATATCAGAACTGGTGCATAAGCATAAGAGGTTTAATTTTGTAGGATGATATAGAGTAGTGCATCATAAAATAAGCCCTAGGGGTACGATGAATGTTATTTTGATAATAACATTCTGTGAAAGTGTTAAGCAAAGTTGAATTTTAAAATTATGTGAAACTTTGTTGATTGTATATAGATATTGGATACTTACACCTTGTTTCACTTTTCTTCATGTAACGGAGTGACGCCCTCAGAAGAAATAATTACAGAGCCACAGTGAACAGAAAGAGATTTCAGGACATTGCACCTTGTGAAAAAAAAAGGATATGTGCTAAAAGGTTGTGCTGTTTCAATAAAATATGATCTGTGAAAAGTCATAAGACTCTTTCTTAGGCACGAACTACAATCCTTCAGGGAGTCAAAGACTCGTACAGTCGGTGCTCTATACACCCCACTACAGACATTATTCTCCAACCTCAGTTGGGGAAAAAGACCGCTCGGGAGAGAGCCTGGAAGAAATTGACAATTTAGCATTGGCAGAACCGGCCTGCTCTGAAAGGCAGAAGGAGCCTCCATGGACTCATCATTATCCAGTTCCAACGGACTCCCCGTGGATGATAGGACTGTTTTTTTTTTATGAAAGATAATTTTCATGAGGATAGCAATTACAGTATATTTTCATGTCATTTTGTATATATTTAGTCTGTAAGTACATAGTTAAGTAAGGATATGTGGACCCCATTTATGTGAAAGTCAAAGGAGGGAGAGTTTTATTTTTTTTTCATAAGGGTGAAGGTGTGTTATGCGCTAATTTTACATCAGGCATAACGATTAATTTTTTTAAAATTAATTTCTCATTTGATTGAGTTATCTTTTTTTCAACACAGAGGGAATACACGAACAGACTAACAGGGTGGACATGTTAGGAGGGGGCGGGATTCGCAGCTGCCCCGATGGGCCACACACAGAGAACGCCCAGCGCCCAGATGACATGACACAGCACCCGTGGGTGGATGACAGGCAGAATCACCATTTATTCTCTTGCAGTGTGAGGTCCGGCCGGAATGGTCTGGGGGTGCGAAAGACTGCTGACAGTTTTAGTGCGATCTCACACAGGAAGCTGTATTCGGGAAATCGCCCCCCACATCAAATAAAGATGTAGGACAGGACAACATTATCCAGTTGTTTACAGTAACGAACGAGGTATTCTGTTTCTCAGGCGGCGATGTCAACCTCAAGCGCAACCACATACCCCCTAGGGGGAATTTATTACTCGTAAGTTACTCTGCAGATGCTACATATGGTGAACATACCATTTTCGGGAAAAACAAGGGGAAAGGAACGTGGGGTAGAGTAGCGAGGCAGAGAGGGCTTCAGTTGGACCGAGATTTTGAACAGAGCAGACAACACTGAGATTTTAGAGAGAGCAGTTGGACGGGATGGCCAGAGCTCTGGCCAGATTCAGTATCGGCATATCAGAATCATTGGAAATGAGTGCAGGACTTTGAATCATAAGCAGTGTAATTTGATGCGTTAATGCAAGGACATACCTATGAATGAGTGGTTTCCTAAAATTAGAAGCAGAGAGACTGGAACCTGCTTCCGAAGCGCCTAACTAGTGAAGGACACCCTCCCCCTTCCAACATAACCACGATGATGCAGCCGACCGCCTCCCTTCGCCAAAGCCAAATTACCCAACAGCGTATGTGATGGTCAACTGAGGGCCCGTCTCCACATCAGCCACAGTGCGACAGAGCTGTTTTCCCAGTCATCAGCTAAAGGACGAATTAAGGAAATGGTCCCCACCCGAAGCTAGAGTGACGACGACCTGGCCATAATCCGATGCAGCTGACGAACTGAGCACTTAGAACGGTACGCTTACCCTTCCTTTAACTTATAAGTTGTATCCTTAATTTTAGATTTAATTGTAAAGGGGTTCCACAGTTCCATAGTCCATTTAATTCTTTAAGTTCTTTCTTTTTTTTAAGTCCACGATAGATGATTGATTATTAGAAAGATTAATTGTTTTACCTGTACTTTTAAATATTTTGTCTCAATAAATACTGTTATTGTTTTATATTTCCATAAACCTGAGTTGCGCTCATCATTGTTCATATTAATAAAAACGTCTTCCCCTAAGGAGACGGCATGCGATTTTTGCGGACCGCATTGTCTAATTAAGGGAATAATCCGTAATTGGGCAATATGGGAAACACAACGCCACAGATTTAAATTTGCATATTTCTACATAAAAATTAAATAGTACTTGCAACCGCGAGGTGCGCACAACAAACAACCCAAATGTGAGGACCATAGCGAGAATCTATGTTTAAAAAACTTGAGGTCGATAGAATTAAAAATGTCTGAGATATAGATATAACGACTAAAAGTCATAATAATAAGTCATTTAGTGTTTCTATTGATTAATAAAATATTTCCAAAAATTATAACTACTAGTATTTCATTCCAAAAATAATTATATATATTTTTGTAAACATAATTTTTCATTGTTCACAGAGGGCGGGGGTGGTTCAGTCGGTAACGCGCCAGGTTCGTAATCTGCAGTTTCCAGGTTCGAGTCCCAGCTGGGTCAGCGTTGAGATTTATCTCCGCAAAATTCCATGCCGTGCCCATGGTCTGTAGGGGACACCGATAGGCTTGGAAATAGCCGCCGTCCGTCGGATGGGACGTTAAGCCAAAGAAGGTCTAAGGAGAAGAAGGCTAGCTTCGCAAAAGCGTAAGTGGCGCCGTTCTGCGGAATTTTACCGAAGCTGAACGTGGCAAATTGATGTGCAGGCACAAAAACAACTGTAAGGGGCGATCTGCGCATGCGCAATGCAATCATTTTAGCCCAATGCAACTATGGTTTGTCTTACTATTGGTATGTATATTGCGATTTAACCAGTTTTTCCAAATTTCTAACAGCCATGGCTGTTTGGCACAGTGGTAGCTGACCCTAAGGTTATTCAATGAGTGTTTTATCTCGTTCAGGAGTACATTTTACGATACCTGGAAAAACCGTTGTATGTTTATTTTGAGTAAATTTGCAGAATTTTTAAAATTAATATGTAAATTAATACATTTAATCATCTTGCGAACATGTAAGTCAATGTATGTTGCAGTTTTGTGTTCTCTGGAGCATATCGATGTATATAGGTGTCTGCAGTTTGTTCTAATAGTAAATTTTTTTATGGTTGATACGAGAAGTGCCTGCTGCCATCTATTGACAAATTATACAACTAAGAAACTCGATATGACTTTTATTGAAAATATCTAAAATTCTATAAAATATAATTAAACAAAACATGTTATCTCGCATAGAGCCATAAATTTCAATTTATTATAATATATTAAATATTGTAGAATGTTCAAAATATTAAAATTCTTTTCTTGAGCACAGCTACTACCTGTTTTACAAAATGGGATTTTATTAAAGAAAGTAATTTTAACTAATCCTTGTAAAAAGGAAATTATGATGGTAAAATTTCAGAAATGAACACTTTGAACAGAGCTAAAGTGAATGTAAAATTAGTGACGTGGTGTAAACCATTGAAAACCTTGCTGGGCGGTGGAAAAATAACGCAAGGAACTAGCTCCTCTCCATGGCTAGGTGGCTTCACTGCAATGCACGAATTTGCCATATTTAAGGGCGCTGCAATCGAAAAGTTTACATTAAGCCTATGGAAGCTAGCTCTCTTCTCCCTTAGACACTCCTTGGTTAAGCCGTGGCTCCGTGTACGGGAGAGCCAAATCCTGTGCACGTTAAAGTAACACGCTGGATGACCTTGACGGGAGGCTACCATCTGTATCCCAACAGATGTTCCAGTCCCTACCCCAACCTTCTCTGAACCTTCGGGGTCCTTGTGACCTGGCCATTTAGCCCATGGTGTGCAAAAAAAGTGCCTCTCAGGTAAACCAACAATCATTGTTCACAATTTATGGTTTCAAAACCCATAGTCATCATGTCTACTTCTGAGCATTATTCATCTCACACGAATCGAGATCAGATTTAATTAAAAAGCAACAAACAGAGATGAACTCTTATCACCTTTCTCACTCTCTCGATATGAAATATCATCGCATAAATTCATTCTCTCGTGACCTCAAAACGAAACCTTGCGTTCAAACTCTCGGCATTAAGGGATAAGTCACTAGAAACTCATTAATAATAAAAGCGATGAATGAATATTCATCGTTATGTTGCTTCTTACTGACACATTAGCAATTGTCAGCTGGCTTGTGATGACGGCTCCGTCAACTCCATGATGCAGCAATTTCCGTCTGCCCGTTTGCCTCAGGAACAACAACATAACGCTTTTCGAAATCACACCGGCGTGAAACAAAGGAATCGTTCAAGAGTAAACGACTTAGCTTTTATTTCTCGTAACGAATCTTTCTTTATTGTCTTCGGGAACTGAATATTATGCATCTCAAATATCGTCACCGCGGTCCTTTGGCATCGCTCTCATTGTTTCCGCCGTGTCACAGTTTGGGCGCAAACGATCCAACCTGATGCAAAGCTGATAACAACAGATGCAAAACCAATAGCAGTGTTTAAACTTCAACATAGTGTTGAGGTTAATTCATCCGTGAATAATATCGGAAAGTGCATCCTGTACGAAAAGGAGAAACCTCGGAATGTAATAACAGTGTTCGACACTGATTTTTTTTTCTTTAAGCATATTTATTTATTACTGACACAAATATGAAGAAAACTTACCCAATAATAACAGAGTTTTGCTGTTGTAAAGGCGCTTATTTCAAATATGTCTTTTGGGGTAGTGAAAAACGGGAAATTTTTGAGTATAAACTGGTATTGGTGATGTCGTGCCTGCAATCATTCAAGGAAACAAAAGTTAATTAGCGCTTTTGGGTCCAGAGAACAGATGAATGGTCGTTAGTATCAGAAAATCTAAGCAGTTTCGACCGGGAAAAGAAGAAGTATCGAGAACTAATCTAAAGGTTGATACAGTCTACAAGAAGTATTCCTTTTTTGTTTGTGGGGGTGTTGTGTAAAATAACACACTCATAAACGGAAACAAGCTTTTTAGCTTCGTGGAGAGTGATTTTGTACTAAAAAAAAGTTACGGGAATATCAGAATAAGAATAAAGCTACAATTAAACACAAAAAAAGCAACTGCGAAACTGAATTAAAATAAAAAAGATTCTGAGTCAACAAACTTGTCAGCGAAAATGGATAACATTAGAAAATCGATTTAAAAGTTTTGAGTGCAATAAATTCCAGCCTTTTTGTTTATTTTCGCATGCAATTTGTTTTGTTGTTCAGCTGTTCAGTCAATAGACTCTTATTATTATTCACATAGAAGTAGGATAACTGTTTGACTACCAGATCTATAAAACATTCATCACAATAAGTAGCGTTTTATATCACTGAAAACTCGATTTGCCTTATCTGCAAAATAAACTTTTACATTCTGGATAAACTCTTTCAATAAACTTTAGAAACTTTCAGAATGCTTTCGCTCATTTTCTAGAGTGTGGTTTGTATTATCATTAATATAATATTTATTATATATTTTTATTATCATCAATATTAATCATATTGAAGAAGTTATTGAGCTCTATATGTGAATTTCTATTGAGATAACATGGAAATCTTTCTATTTTTTATATCATGTGTTTATTCCGAATTAAATACTACATATCTAAATTTTGGCATTAGATTTTACGATGAATATCATTTTATTCCGGCAACAGTTTGGTCATGTCCTTGTTTTTCACTAAATATTACTCCGTAATTTTATTATTAAACGTTCATTTATCCATTCTTGAATTTATTTAATAAGCAAAACATGCACTCTCACGTACCTAAAGTAATTTGTTTAAACAACAAAACAAATTATATATTTTGTTCAAATACGCAGATGATTTATTACATATACAACAAATTTGAAACGTCTTTCTTGGGTGTAATTGAAATTGAAACATATCAGTGTGAATTTTGCTATCCTGCAATATTAATGTGGTGATTGCAGTTTCTTTATTTGAAAAAGATTTAAAAAAATGCACGTTTGAATTGAAATTATACCCTTAGTGATACAGTTTATTTTGGATACGTGTCATCTCTTACGAAACAAGATTAATGTATCCATAATAAATGCACAGATTATTTATAGAAATAGACTTCAATAATTATTAAATACATCTGAAAAAAATTATCGCTGCCATGGCTTGAATCGAACCCACAACTCTCTAGATTATACTCTACCGTATCTATCTTCCATCTATACTTCAGGAGAGTCAACTTTTCCAGTTGTTGCTTATGATTTAGATGTTAATGAGAAAGTCAATCATGCCTCAGCGTTTATTATAATAAAATTTTTCACATAACATGCCCAAGCAGCTAGTGGGAGTGTTATATGAGAAACCAGGACAAGTCGAATCAGAGCTTCAAAATTACCTCTCTCCTTTGTGTAGGTAGTAATTTCTTCTCTTTTTAAGTAGAAAAAATATGTTATAAAATATTAACAAACAGGAATGGACCGCATGGAAGAATCAAAAATGATATTTTTTAATCTAGTTAGTCATTGCCCAGGTCTATTAAATTTCGCTCTTCCTGTTGAGGTCACGTGGAATGCCTATTGTTTAATTCATTTAATTAAATATTTTTGCCCTGATTTTATTCATGTTTATTGCAGCATGGTTTCTCAGTGGCGCAGGCAGAGGTTAGTGAACAGGAGTCGTTTAAATTCCAAAATAGGGCTTTTCGACTCTGTATTTCTATCTTTTTCATCACTGGAGTTCGCAAGAGACAAAGGGAGTTTGAATTTCCAAAAGACTACCCTGGAAAGCCCCCCCCCCCCCCCGCTGATGCTCTTAATATTCTTATTTATTTACCAAATGATGTGCACTAGATTTCTAGAGAGGAAAACTTCTCCTTTTAGCACATACTGTTAGTGTAGACAGGCCCGTCCAACCCAAACAAATTATCAATATGCTTGATCTGGCTCAGTTCTTCAAACTTTTTAATCAAACATTTTTAGGTTCATAAGTATATTACTAAATGATTTTGCCAATTCATAGTACTCATTATAAATGTATATTTTTGTGTTTTTTTAGTCAAGATATTTCCTGACTTTCTTTAAAATGTAATTCAGCTTTCCAGTTTATCACTCATTAGAAATGAATGTTTTCATTTTTTGGTAGGAACGTTTACTGCTGTTCTTTATAAATGTAGATTATAGTTCGATTTTTAGATGGATAGATGCTAATGAAATATTTTAATTCTCCCTTTTAAAAATCCGTAGTTTTAATTTATATCGTTAGAGATCACTTAATACAGAAACTGCGAAACTTTTAACGAATGTTGCAAGTGATCTGTTAATGGTAGAAATTTGAAATTTCGGTGGTATAGTGTACTAGCGGTTTTCCACTGACAGAAAGTGTTTGCCTTTTTACTCACTGACAGAAAGTGTTTGCCTTTTTACTCAGAGGGGTGCGAGGAAAGCAACTTTTAAATTTAAGTAATGAAAGACAAATACTTTTTTATTTTGTATAAGTAATAATAAAAACTGCTATTTGCATTTATCCAATCATCCATTAGTTCAAGTGAAAACTTTTAAACATTGCAAAAGTATGTAAACGAAAAACTTCATTCTCTTTGAAAATGAGGGGCGGGGGTGGCTCAGTCGGTAGCGCGCCAGGCTCGTAATCTGTAGTTCCCAGGTTCGAGTCCCAGCTGGGTCAGCGTTGAGATTATCTCCGCAAAATTTCCCGCCCTGCCCACGGTCAGTGGGGGACACCGATGGGCTTGGAAAGGCCGCCGTCCGTCGGATGGGACGTTAAGCCGTGGCCCCGTGTGCGGGAGAGTCATACCCTGTGCACGTTAAAGAACACGCTGGATGGCCTTGATGGGAGGCTACCATCTGCCTCCCAAAAGCTGTTCTAGTGGGTCCTTTTCCCCAACCTTCTCTGAGCCTTCGGGGTCCATGTGACCTGGCCATTTAGCCCATGGTGTGCAAAAAAGTGCCGCTCAGAGGTAAAACAACCCAACCCAACTCTTTGAAAATGAGATTCCCATATGAGCCGGAAGCGATATGCGCTTTTCCAGTTTTAGTAATAATAATTCAAAAAATAAATGCTCAGGAAATATTGCAGAAGAAACGCTAAAACAAATGAAAGAGCATTAATGCTAAATACGAATAGATCGAAGGAAGAGCAATCAGAATTTAAATCGTTCAGAAAAAGAGTTTCATAGTAAAAAGGCGAAAAGTTTGTATCCAAAATGGAGTTAAAATGTGCAAAGGTTTTCGTCCTCTGTCTGTTGATAAAGATCATTTGAGAGTAAATTAAATCGTGAGTACAACAATAAAAGAGAGTTGGCCTATTTGGCGATCGAAATATTGTGTTGATGCTGATCATTCTTGTGTACAATTCGGCCAATCATTGTGTGTAGCTCAGCCGATCGATATTGGATGTAGCTTTGTCTGTTACTTTTGTTTGTAGCTCTCCCAACCGGTGATGTCTGCTGTTTGATTGATCAGTGTTGTCTATAACTTGATTAATCGATGTTATCTGTAGCTTGATTAATCAGTGTTATCGGTAACTTAATTAATCGGTATTGTCTATAACTTGATTAATCTACTGTCTATAACTTTATTAATGGGTGTTGTCTCTAGCCTGATTGTTCGGTGTTGTCACTACAACGTCTGATAGGAGTTATTTCTAGCCGAATTAATCGATGTTGTCTCTAGCTTGATTGATCGGTGTTTTGTTCAGCCAATTTGTTTTTGGAAATATCTCTGTTGACCGGTGTTGGATATAGTTTGGAAAATCTCAGTTCAGCCGATCGGTGTTGTGCATAGTTTGATCGATTGTTGTTGTCCGATCGGTGTTGTGCATAGATTGATCGATTGTTGTCCCATCGGTGTTGTGCATAGCTTGGTCAATTGTTATGCATACCTTGGTAAATTGTTCTGCATAGCTTGGCTGATTATTGTTGAGTGCAGTTCTTTCGATTGCTCAGAGTAATTTGTTCTGCTGTTGAGAGTGATGCGGCTATTGTTGAGGATAACTCGATCGATTGTTGTTGAGAGTAATGAGGTCTATTGTTGTTGTTGCTGAGTTAATAATGTCTATTGTTGTTGAGTTAATAAGGTCTGTTGTTGTTGAGTTAATAAGTCTATTGTTGCTGTTGAATTGCTCTATTGTTGTTGAATGTAATAAAGTCTATTGTTGTTGAGTGCAACTCGGTCGATTGTTTTTCTCATTTATGTTCTAAGAGGTAGATTTTGTTCATTTTTAAACTTGAGGCATAATTTTATGCAAAGAATTTTGTCATTAAACTTGATATCGATCCTTGTATCCGTTCAACGGTCATTTTAGGATAAACAAACAAATGCGGGATTCCAAAAAGTCCAGTAAAATCAACAACTTCGATTTTCTCGCTCACCGAGGACAAACAGTTTAAGCGACGAGAAAAATAAACCAATGACACACATTCTTAAACTTACCCAAGTTCAGAATGACATCAATAATTTGCGAGTGTTATATATGATATCGTATTACTGAAGGATATTATCTGTAAGCGATGCAAATAATGATAGACCAAATCGGAAGAAGCTTTAAATGTTTCTCAGAGAAACAAAATTTTCTCATTTTCCCACTTCAAAATTGCCGATAGAGAAAATGAATGCAATTTAACGAGAGGAAGAATCCTTCCTACCAGAGAAACAACGTAACCTCTTCGCAACCGACTCATCTTCCTCATTTTCTTTTTCGCATTTAATGTGTTACATCCCATTTTCTCTGTTTAATCTCCTTCATTTTTTCTCATTCTCTATAATACTTTTTGTTCAACAAAATCCGATTTCTTTCGAAATGCAAACACGAATCATTATCTTAATTCAGTTTGCAGAGATAACGCGGTGAGGAATGAAATTATATTTTCGCTCAGCCCCAGTCCTTCGGCTAATTAGATCTCAGCGCATGCCATATTAGTCGAGAAAGAAGCTGACGCAGTCGATATCCTGGTCTCATCAAAATTAAATCTGAATATTTATAAGATGAAATTGCCTCTATAGATTTTGTACTGTTATATTTGGGGAGAATTTAATATATAATTTGTGTGCGTATATTCTACTCTTTCTAGTTTTGCATGATTTATTAAAGTTGGCGATATTTTTTGTTTGTTGAGTAGAATGATATTTTATGTGTGGCAGATTCTTCAGCAATGATAAAATACTTAATGGAAGTAATTGAATACTCCGGTTCTTATGTAAAAATTGGATGAAATTAAAATTTAGCGTAGTTATCCTGAATTAGATGAATTAGTTGAATTACGCTGTGATTAACATTCAGAGATAACGTCGAGCTGAAAACTTGTCGTTCTCGTAAGATTCCAAATTCAAAGAAGTCTCAAGTGTTTTTTTCTTGTTTTCTTATTTAAAGCATCACCCAAAAAGTGTCTTCTTCCTTTTCCTCCTATTAAAGAGTAGTTAACAACCAATCTGTTTTCTTCATTCCTCATTAAAAAGTAGTCACCCATAAAATGCCTTTCCCTTGTTCTCCTGTTTAAGAGTAGTCTCCCACAAAGTGTCTTTCCCTTTTTTTTGTTAAGGACTAATCTCCCATAAAGTGTGTTTTCCTTGTTCTCCGTTAAAAGAGTAGCCTCCCACAAACGTTTATTGCTGCATGTTCTCTGCATTTTCCTTGTCCCCCTATTAAAGTCTCCATCCATATGGGGCGGGGGTGGCTCAGTCAGTAGCGCGCCAGGATCGTAATCTGTAGTTCCCAGGTTCGAGTCCCAGCTGGGTTAGCGTTGAGATTTATCTCCGTAAAATTCCCCGCCCTGCCCACGGTCAATAGGGGACACCGATGGGCTTGGAAAAGCCGCCGTCCGTCGGATGGAACGTTAAGCCGTGGCCCCGTGTGCGGGAGACCCATACCCTGTGCACGTTAGAGAACACGCTGGATGGCCTTGACGGGAGGCTACCATCTGTCTCCCAACAGCTGTTCCAGTGGGTCCCCTCTCCCAACCTTCTCTGAGCCTTCGGGGTCCATGTGACCTGGCCATTTAGCCCATTGTGTGCAAAAAAATGCCGCTCAGAGGTAAAACAACCCAACTCCATCCATATAGTGTTTTTTCGTTGTCCTCTTATTTATATATTATTATTATAGTTGGCCATCCATAAAGTGTTTTTTCGTTGTCCTCTTATTAAAGAGTAGTCACCACAAAATGTCTTTTCCTTGTCCTCTTATTACGGAATAGTTATTCATAAATTGTCCCTTGTCGTCTTATTGCGGAATAGTTACCAACAAAGTGTCTTTTCCTTGTCCTTCGATTAAAGAGTCCACCCACAAAATGTCTTTTAATTGTCTTCTTATTAAAGAGTAGTCACCGCAAAATGTCTTTTCCTTGTCCTAATAATTAAAAACTGGTCACACACAAAGTGTCACTTCCTTGTCTTCTTATTACGGAATAGTTACCCACAGTGCATTTTCCTTTTCCACGTACTAAAGTGTAGTCGCCAATAAAGTGTTTTTTCCCTTTTCCTCCTATTAAAGAGTAGTCACCCCTTAGCACAAAGTGTTTTTTCCTTTTCCTTCTTTAAGAATCCACACCTTCAAAGTGACATTTGCCTTTTCTTTTTTTGCTATTGCAGAGTCATCACCTTCACCAATGTCTGTGTCTTCTTCTTAAGATATTACCACCCTATGAGACATTGTATGTTTTGCCTTTAATAAATCATCTCCATTGCTGATCGTGTTTAAATATGGCTATTAACAAGTCACCAATTTTGCAATTTGTGTCTGTGTCTCTTATAAGAAATAAAAGTTTTTCTGAGTTCCTATTAAGAAATCTTTACCTTCATTGATTCTGTATGAGTCACCCTAATAAAAAGTCTATACCTTCACAGATTATATCTTGTCTTTCGGCTAGGAAGTAGCAGCAATACCATTCTTTTTTCTGTCTTATTAAAAATCAATTGATGGATCGCAACTATTACGTGACGGAGATGCATCCCCATATCTCATATAGCTCTGTTATAATCGAATCCTCACATTATATTCTGTTGCAATCGAGTCTCTACCACATTTCGTGGCAAACAAATCCGGATTTAGCAATAAAAGAAGAAGCCAAGTGATCCGAGTGAGTTGAGTTGTTTTACCTCGGCACTTTTTTTTTTGCACACAATGGTCATGTCACAAGGACTCCGAGGCTCAAAGAAAGTTAGGGGGAGGGGACCCATTGGATAGCTGTTACGAGACAGATGGTAATCACCCGTCAAGGCCGTTCAGTGTGTTCTTTAACGTGCATAGGATATGGATCTCCCGCATACGGGGAAAGACTTTAGGTCCCATCCGAAGGATAGCGGCGTTTCCAAGCCCAACAGTGTCTTCTTTCTGACCGAGGGCAGGGCATGGAGCTTTGAGATGAGAAATCTCAACGCTGATCCAGTCGGGACTCGAACCTAGAAACTGTAGATTACGAATCTGGCGCGCTACCGACTGAGCCACCCCCGCCCCAGGGATCCGAGTATAAGATGTGAGTGAGGGTTTGGCAATATCGAGTCAAAACACCATTTCACTATAAAATCTTTCTCTCTTTTTGGTCTTTAAAAAATATTTCTTGAAAAATACGCGTGATATACATAATTTTAATATTTTTTTCGACTCTGTTCCGGTTACTAGCATTCTACAAAAAAAAAAGAGAGAGGGAACGTTCCCTTTTTTAAAAAGGATTCTCGGATCACTCTTATCTCCATTCTCTCACCTAGATGCGACCCTGGTTGTAACCTCGTGTCCATTCTACTTTGTGTGAGTTGGGTTGTTTTACCTCTGAGAGGCATTTTTTGCCCACCATGGGCTAAATGGCCAGGTCACATGGACCCCGAAGGCTCAGAGAAGATTGGGGGAGGGGACCCACTGGAACAGCTGTTGGGAGACAGATGGTAGCCTCCCGTCAAGGCCATCCAGCGTGTTCTTTAACGTGCGCAGGGTATGTCTCTCCCGCACACGGGGCCACGGCTTAACGTCCCATCCGACGGACGGCGGCCTTTCCAAGCCCATCGGTGTCCCCTACTGACCGTGGGCAGGGCGGGGAGTTATGAGGAGATAAATCTCAACGCTGACCAGCTAGGACTCGAACCTGGGAACTACAGATTACGAGCCTGGCGCGCTATCGACTGAGTCACCCCTACTACTTTGTGTGGTAATCTAGTCCCATTTATGTTCATCCCGGCGTTCTCGCATCGCTTTAGGTTGCAATCGAGTCACCCATTTCATCTTACAGCTTCGTTTTAAAAAGACGAGCAAGCCTTTACACTTCGCCGTTCGTCGTTCGTAGATCTGTAGACAGACATTCAAAATTGTTCATCAATACGTATCTAACCGAAATTCAATTTCGGTTAGATACGTATTGATGAACATTACGATTCGCATTTTATGAGTTTCCCTTTTGTTGTTATTATTATTTATTTCATGCCCGAAGGGGTTACGGTGAAGACAATGTACAAGTTAATTATAGATTTACTAGGCTCTCTAACGGTGGAAAAAGTTGTAAATGCCAAAACTTGAAAAGAATTTTGGAAATGTTCTATTTATGTAAAAAAACTGAACTTTTCATGTGAAGTGTGATAACATAAAAAAAGATTAATATTTGGCAGCAATGACTTGCCCCCTTACTTCTAAAATTGGTTGAGGCTGATGACGAAAACAGCTTTTTGTGTTGTATAAGTACTAATAAATGTTTCTGTTTGCAGTTTCCAAATCATCTATTAGTTCAAACATTCACTGTTAGAATGTTCTAAAGGAAGAAAAAAACTTCATTCTTTTTGGAAACAAGTATTCCTTTTTCGCCAAGGACGATATGTTGTTATTCTTCCAATTATTTGTGTCTTCAAGTTAGAATAAATTGTTTAATTGCTCCAGATTTTCAAGATTGAACTGAAGGCATTTTTCAAAAAATAATTTTGTACAAAAAATTCAGTTTTGGCGACTTAAGGAATCCAAACCCACGTCTCTCCATATTCATGCCAGAGTGTTCTAAGGTTTGTAGCAATACCTGCTGCACATCCAAGGAAAAGTGCCAAGACACGGAACGAAATAGTGACATCTTCGACATTAATGGGTTGGGTTCTTTTACCTCTGAGCGGCACTTTTTTGCACTCCATGGGCTAAATGGCCAGGTCACATGGACCCCGAAGGCTCAGAGAAGGTTGGGAGAGGGGACCCACTGGAACAGCTATTGGGAGACAGATGGTAGCCTCCCGTCAAGGCCATCGAGCGTGTTCTTTAACGTTCACAGGGTATGGCTCTCCCGCACACGGGGCCACGGCTTAACGTCCCATCCGACGGACGGCGGCCTTTCCAAGCCCATCGGTGTCCCCTACTGACCGTGGGCAGGGCGGGAATTTTGCGGAGATAAATCTCAACGCTGACCCAGCTGGGACTCGAACCTGGGAACTACAGATTACGAGCCTGGTGCGCTACCGACTGAGCCACCCCCGCCCCTCGACATTAATAAATCTGAAAACAAATATATAAGTCTGGGATGGGGGAAGAGAATGACAAACTTATTCCTAAAATACTTGTAACTATTTGAATGACGTGAAAATGTTGATTATTTTCTTAAAATTTTCTCTCTTTAATGGTTAGAGGATTAGGCAACGCCCCCCCCCACCTCCATTATTCTTCCAATCAAGCACGGATCTACAAAAATATAAAGGGGGGCGGTGGCAATAAATGCAATCGAGCCGGAAAAAGTAGGGATGGGAAGAGACTGGATTTCATTGCAATATAACATTTCCCCCCTCCAATTTAAAAGTCTAAAATATTAATATAAATGGACCATTGCTAGCATTTTTAGGGGGGGGGCTTCCCCCCTCACCCTAGATCCGGCCCTGATCAACTAACCCAAGTCGTTCATAAATTGGAATTCTTTATTTCAATTCAGTAAGAGATCAAATAAGCCATGCAGTACATTCCTTGCACTCCTGAGTGATATACGTTATTCGATAATAGATAAGTATGAAGATCGTTTTTATTATTAGTTTTGCTGAAAGGTAATTATCATAAAAGCAGGAAGCATTTTTATTTTCTTGAAGAACGTTCTCTTGCAGTCCACAGGAAAGAGAAGCTTTCGATGTCTTTTGCCAGTTGGAACAAAGGTTGGATTGCCCCCCCCCCCCCATTTTGCAAATTCCATTAACAGAATACATATATTTCAGATTGCGATTTCGAAATTTCTTTCAAATCTCTATCCTACAGAGCGAGTTAGTGAGCTAATATTTTGAATTTGAAAACCCACATATTGAAAACACAAAAAATAACATAAAAATAAATAAAATAAAAATCATCTCAAGCAGCTGCTTGCCACAGAAGTCTGACAGGAGGCTGTCAGTTTATACGCCATAGTAGAAGGTCTGTGAGGATGGCGGGACATAAAGAGAAAAACAACACAAAACATCCATACCTTACCCGGGGCTCGAACCCAGGTCATCTTGATTAGCAGCCAAGCACGCTAACCACTCGGAGCTGAAGTAAATATTAAAGACGTTAGATTAACTGTTTTATGGATCTCTGTTACCAATAAAGTACTTATAAATGCCATTAATTTTTTTTTATTTGCGACATATAGGACAGAGAAGAATCCTAGAAGCTACTCCTAGCTTTTACAGGCCATTTTGAGTAGTTATTGCCACTAGCGTTTAATGTACATGGCATAACAGTACTTCAAGTTGGAATCGTGCTTGTGTTCTTAAAATAATAAAAGACAATAAAAAGAAGTTATTATACACAGCGAGAGAAAAAGAAATTGATACTAAGGACCTAAACAATGATTCCCCCCCTACCCACGGTCAATAGGGGACACCGATGGGCTTGGAAAGGCCGCCGTCCGTCGGATGGGACGTTAAGCCGTGGCCCCGCGTGCGGGAGAGCCATACCTTGTGCACGTTAAAGAACACGCTGGATGGCCTTGATGGGAGGCTACCATCTGTCTCCCAACAGCTGTTCCAGTGGGTCCCCTCCCCCAACCTTCTCTGAGTCTTCGGGGTCCATGTGACCTGGCCATTTAGCCCATGGTGTGCAAAAAAGTGCCACTCAGAAGTGAAACAACCCAACCCTAAACAATGAAATCAAACCGAAGTAAAATATTTTTTCATTCTGCAAAACGTACTTTGTAGAGAATCTGTTTTCTTTAAAGCATTAGTTAAGGGAATGCTATTTCTCTCTCTTCTTCAGGAAATCCTCTTGCGTGACAAAATAATAATGACAAAAAAAATATCAATGAGAGCTGAAATTCCGTCGGATAGAACTTTGATGGTTTTGTATAAGGTGATAAACCTATTGTGCACATTAAGAACAGTATTGGACGTTTTGTAATGGGAGATTTCTGTCTTCCATTAAGTATTCTCAGTTGGACAATAAGAGAACGCTTTGGAGTATGTTTAGGTAAGGGTAATGAAAAAAATGCATGTTTAATCATTAAATTTCCAGTACATCTAAGGGGCCTGGGTTTGAGCCCCGGGTAAGGCATGGATGTAAGTGTCGTTTTTCTGCTGTGGTTCTATCATCCCCTCAGACTTTCTACTATGGCGTATGGGGAAAGCAGCTACTTGAAGGGATGTTTATTTTTTTTTTATTGCTTAGATTTTTATTAATATGTTTTTAATTAATAATACTAACTTAACATATACACTGACTGCAAATTAGGAATTTTCCCTGTTATAGCAATGGACAGCTAAATTCGTAGCTCCATAACTTCTAAAACAAGCTTTTTAATCCCCTCGCTGTTTACTGAAGAAAAATCAAAATTCAATATCAAATCTAACTTCATTTTGAATTTCAACACTAATTATTAAGCATTTAAAAAGCTACGAAAGTTTGAGCATTTGACATCAGTTTACCTCAAGTATAAATTGAATGATGTCACATTTCAACCTATTTAGTAAACTAAACTGATATTTCAGAAGTTTTTCTAAATAATTCTTTCAATGTTGATCAATTTTTATGTTAG
Source organism: Ryuthela nishihirai (assembly GCA_038380435.1). Taxonomy (NCBI): domain Eukaryota; kingdom Metazoa; phylum Arthropoda; class Arachnida; order Araneae; family Heptathelidae; genus Ryuthela; species Ryuthela nishihirai. The sequence continues at coordinate 42,234,138 of JAWZYU010000015.1, read as the reverse complement.
TTTCCTAGACCCATTGCTTCTGTCAAATATTTCAGGTTCCACAACTTTAATACCGAACTGATAATGTTGAATTTCGAGATTTACCTAGACTTAAATGTACATTTTTAAATCACTTTCACTAACATTTGACCACGAAAAAGTTTATTTCAAAAGTGAACAGAGGTTTAAACCTAGTCTTCCCATATACATAAACATGCTAATTCTTTAATTTGTTGTCTAGAGCTGATACTCAAGCAAGAGATTACATAGTCAAATTCGCAGAGAAGTTCAAGTGTGGAATAACCACTTAGCCTTAACTGGCATAGTGGTTAGGCAGCTAGCGACTGTTCCAGCAAGGCAAACTTCGTGTGTTGTGTTAGCTCTAACTAAGGCAGTGGGCAGCAGTGACTTCGGTCTTAGTAGGGCATGTCCTTGTATGAGAAGGCCTGTATTAAGCTAGGAGTAGCTTCCAGGATTCTTCTCTGTCCTATATGTCGCAAATCAAAAAAAAAAAATCAACCTTTCTACTGAACCGGGAGAAGGATCATCGGTGTATTGTTTCGTACTTTCCTTCTCTACATACTAATAAATATTTTAATATTGAAGTTTCTTAACTGCCGATATCTCTGTAAATCGAAATAACTCTTTCTCCAGTTTATAGTATGACTTGTGACACCAGATGCGATTACAACTGAGAGAATGAGCAGATCAAAATGACATTCCATGAGATGCGGTGTCATTTTAATCTGCTCGTTGAGTCAGCTGTATATCCCCAAAAAGCTGCTTGGAGTAAAACTATCCAACTCACTTTGAACAACAAAAGAAACTTTTTCCAGCTTATTGTTTGTCTAGAAAAAAATATTAGAAAATAACTGATGACTACAGTAAAACTAGAAACATTCTTTGAGGGGAAAAAAAACGAAACATAAGAAGATAAAAGCATACTAGATTAAAGAATAAAACAAACAAAGAATTTTTAAGAGTTTTATTTTACCAAAGATTGCTTTAAAATTTTGAACAAAAAATTATTCTCTGGATAAAAGTTTTAATCCTTCAAATCGTTAGTTCATTATTAAAAGGTAGAACTTAGCCAAAAAAATTCCAAATACTACGAATCGCATTAATCTGTATAAATACAAGGAAATATTAAAAAAAAAATACGAGACATCTTCACAGCAGAACACAATACAGACTGAGAAATAAAAACACCTCTACTCACTATAACTGCCATAATTCCTTGAAGTAAATTACACGGGTAAAGCTCCAAAGGCTGGAGTGATATTCTTTGTACTTTTTAACACTTTAGCAGATATATCACATAGCTTAAAGGTTGACCTATAACCCCATAGTAACAAACAGAACGTGATGTGAAATTTTTCTCCTCTTTATATACAACCCAGAGACCGACTCTTGCATTCACTCAAGTGAAGAGATTTCCAAGCGAACCGTGGAGTATCGCTACATCCTAGGGCGCTGAATATTAATGAGTGTTGGACCTAGTTAGCTAGTAAAGCAGTCCTCGATGCTATAGCAATGATGAATCAATACTTCCAGGGCCTGTGGAGTTCCTTTTGTGTTCATTCCATGCTTGATCGGATACTTCCACATTCTCTTGGCAGAAAGTTAAAGGATCCATTAACATACGAATGGGGAAGACTTCGGAGGAAGAAGAAGAGCCATCAGGGATAAACAGGAATTAAAAAAGGATGAGCCAATGGTCGTGATGTTAGGAAACAATACTATTGGATTACGTTACAATGAGTGATGCAAATATGGAATTGTTTACTTCCGATTTTCTTTCTGTCTAACGTTTACATAATGATTTTGATTTATTGATGTCACTGTGTTAGGGTGTTTGCAGACGAATGCTTATTGTTGACGTAGAGGACAGATTTTTTGCACACGATGGCACATTAACCGGAAGTAGAAAGTCTGTAAGAAAGTGTTTCCGGTTTTCTTTCTTTATTGTGAGCCAACACCCTGCTTCGGTTTGACTCGTTTAAATGCTTAGTGATGCTAATTTAAACAAACTGAAATTTCCAATAATTGTTTTACGAAGTGACCTAGATAGCTTCCGAACTTCGTATGTTCAATATGTGCAGTTCAAATAAATTAAGGGAAACTGTAGATCAGAAGTTGAGATTTATCTTCGCTAAATTTCCACTTTGTCCACGGTGATAAAGGAGGCGCTGGCGGGATTTGAAAGTCCTCTTATGGCACACGGATTGTATTGGATTGTTTTACCTCTGAGCGGCACTTTTTTGCACACCATGGGCTAAACGGCCAGGCCACAAGGACCCCGAAGGCTCAGAGAAGGTTGGGGGAGGGGACACTGGAACAACTGTTGGGAGACAGATGGTAGCCTCTCGTCAAGACCACCCAGCGTGTTCTTTAACGTGCACAGGGTATGGCTCTCCCACACACGGTGCCACGGCTTAACGTCCCATCCGACGGACGGCGGCCTTTTCAAGCCCATCGGTGTCCCCTACTGACCGTGGGCAGGGCGGGGAAATTTTGCGGAGATAAATCTCAACGCTGACCCAGCTGGGACTCGAACCTGGGAACTACAGATTACGAGCCTGGCGCGCTACCGACTGAGCCACCCCCGCCCCAATATGGCACACGCAAAGCCGTGGCCCCTTAGGTAAGAGAATCATACCCTGGGCACGTTAAGGAAAATGCTAGATGGCCTTGACAGGAGATTTCCACCAGTCTTCTAACAATGTACGTTGGATCCCCTTTTCCAACCTTCTCTAAGGTCTAGTGATCTAGACATTTAGTCCATTATGGACAAAAAAAAGTGCCATTCATAGGTAAAACAACAACACAATTCGCTGAGTTTAAGTTAAGAAGGAGGACGTTCTAATTTTTTTTTCACTTTTTTACACGAATGTTCCATTTTCATACTGATGGTTCCAGTTGTAGGAGGTGTAACAATATTCAAGGAATATTCCACTGTCCATGGTGATGCTTGTGTTATAATAGTAGGTGTTAAAATAACACATTCTGCACTACACGAAGGCTACAAAATGCAAGTTATTAAAACTGTTCATTGTCAAACTGTCAGTTTTTTCGTAATAAAGTATTAAAATTTATTACAGGGATATTTCAGTTTTTATAGACGATTCTATGGGTGAATATTAGAGCTATCCAGATTCTATGACGGTGTATTAATATTACAGAAAAGTAAATTTTTGGGAGAGAAAATAATATTTATTTTCCAAACAGATAAAAAGTTATTTTTTATTATTGTTTAGAGACACGAAACTAAAAAAAACTCTAAGACACCCAAACGATCATGACAACAAACCAGAAATCAAACCGGGACCTTAGAAGCTGCATTGTCATTGTGAGATAATGTGATGCCACAAAAACATTAACTTCCATTAAACTTTATCGATTTCATTCACATAGAATTTTATTTTGGAACTAACTTTAATTCAACAAGAGGATTATGTGTGAAAATTAAGTAAATAACAAGTGAGCTGCGAATTGGCTGAATGCCCAAATCAAAAACTCATCCAGGGCTCAGAGATTGCACGGGAATCTACTAGACCAGGGGTGGGCAATTGTTTTCGTATCTACACTGCGCATGAATATTGACGTGGCCGTCCTAGTGGAAAATACGAGACGAATCTTCGGTCGCGCACGGGAAGGAAATCTCGGTTCAAGGCGGATTTTTCTGACTGTCTTGGCGGGCCACAAAAAACTCTTAGCGGACCGCTATTTGCCCACCCCTGTACTAGACCATTGACTCGAAAACTGTGGTTCGCGTGAAGAATTCTGGGGGCCGCAGAAAATTCAATTTAATATTTTTCGTTTGAAGATTGGGATTATAAAAGCCAAATAAATAATTTACTCTGCATATTTCATTTAGTTGCAGAATAATTTAATTTACTTTTTATATATGTTGCAAACAGTAATCTATTAGGAGATCAATTTTAATAGATTTATATTCTTTCCTAGCACTCAATTTTATGTATATTGAATACATTAAATTACTGCTAAATATTAATAAATGGCCATTAATGAAATAAAATACATTTATCTATTGTATTATATGCTTTAGAATGTTTGTTTCTTACTTCAAGATGGATTGATTTACTTCTGAGCAGCACTTTTTTTGCACACAACATGCTAAATGGCCAGGTAGCAAGGACTCCGAGGGCTCAGGGAAAGTTGGGTGGAGGGGACTCACTGGCCAGCTGTTAGGAGGAGTTTACCCCTTGTCTGATTTCAGCAAGTTTACCCCTTGACTGATTCCTTGACTGGAGGTTTTATCCATCCTTCAATGAGCCTCAGTGTCCTTGACTGGAGGCTATCATTTGTCTCCGATATCTAGTTGTCCCCTTCATCCATCCTTCTCTGAGCCTCGTGTCCTTGATTGGAGGTTATCATTTGTCTCCCAACACTTATCTAGTTGTCCCCTTCATCTATCCTTCTCTGAGCCTCGTGTCCTTGATTGGAGGCTATCATTTGTCTCCCAACACTTATCTAGTTGTCCCCTTCATCCATCCTTCTCTGAGCCTCGTGTCCTTGATTGGAGGCTATCATTTGTCTCCCAACACTTATCTAGTTGTCCCCTTTATCCATCCTTCTCTGAGCCTCGTGTCCTTGATTGGAGGTTATCATTTGTCTCCCAACACTTATCTAGTTGTCCCCTTCACCCATCCTTCTCTGAGCCTCGTGTCCTTGATTGGAGGTTATCATTTGTCTCCCAACACTTATCTAGTTGTCCCCTTCACCCATCCTTCTCTGAGCCTCGTGTCCTTGATTGGAGGCTATCATTTGTCTCCCAACACTTATCTAGTTGTCCCCTTCATCCATCCTTCTCTGAGCCTCGTGTCCTTGATTGGAGGCTATCATTTGTCTCCCAACACTTATCTAGTTGTCCCCTTCATCCATCCTTCTCTGAGCCTCGTGTCCTTGATTGGAGGCTATCATTTGTCTCCCAACACTTATCTAGTTGTCCCCTTCATCCATCCTTCTCTGAGCCTCGTGTCCTTGATTGGAGGCTATCATTTGTCTCCCAACACTTATCTAATTGTCCCCTTCACCCATCCTTCTCTGAGCCTCGTGTCCTTGATTGGAGGTTATCATTTGTCTCCCAACACTTATCTAGTTGTCCCCTTCATCTATCCTTCTCTGAGCCTCGTGTCCTTGATTGGAGGCTATCATTTGTCTCCCAACACTTATCTAGTTGTCCCCTTCATCCATCCTTCTCTGAGCCTCGTGTCCTTGATTGGAGGCTATCATTTGTCTCCCAACACTTATCTAGTTGTCCCCTTCATCCATCCTTCTCTGAGCCTCGTGTCCTTGATTGGAGGTTATCATTTGTCTCCCAACACTTATCTAGTTGTCCCCTTCACCCATCCTTCTCTGAGCCTCGTGTCCTTGATTGGAGGTTATCATTTGTCTCCCAACACTTATCTAGTTGTCCCCTTCATCCATCCTTCTCTGAGCCTCGTGTCCTTGATTGGAGGCTATCATTTGTCTCCCAACACTTATCTAGTTGTCCCCTTCATCCATCCTTCTCTGAGCCTCGTGTCCTTGATTGGAGGCTATCATTTGTCTCCCAACACTTATCTAGTTGTCCCCTTCACCCATCCTTCTCTGAGAATCGTGTCCTTGATTGGAGGTTATCATTTGTCTCCCAACGCTTATCTAGTTGTCCCCTTCACCCATCCTTCTCTGAGCCTCGATGTCCTTGACTGGAGTGGGGCGGGGTGGCTCAGTCGATAGTGCGCCAGGCTCGTAATCTGTAGTTCCCAGGTTCGAGTCCCAGCTGGGTCAGCGTTGAGATTTATCTCCGCAAAATTCTCCGCCCTACCCACGTCAGTAGGGGACACCGATGGGCTTGAAAAGACCGTCGTCCGTCGGATGGAACGTTAAGCCGTGGTCCCGTGTGCGGGAGAGCCATACCCTATGCACCTTAAAGAACACGCTGGATGGCCTTAACGGAAGGCTTCGATCTTTCTCCCAACAGTTGTTCCAGTGGGTCCCCTCCCCCAACCTTCTCTGAGCCTTCGGGGTCCATGTGACTTGGCCATTTTTCCCATGGTGGGCAAAAAAGTGCCGCTCAGAGGAAAAACAACCCAACCTTGACTGGAGGCTATCATTTGTCTCCCAACACTTATCTAGTTGTCCCCTTCACCCATCCTTCTCTGAGCCTCGGTGTCCTTGACTTGGAGGCTATCATTTGTCTCCCAAATCTTATTTAGTAGTCCCCTTCACCCATCCTTCTCTGAGCCTCGGTGTCCTTGACTTGGAGGCTATCATTTGTCTCCCAACTCTTATTTAGTAGTCCCCTTCACCCATCCTTCTCTGAGCCTCGGTGTCCTTGACTTGGAGGCTATCATTTGTCTCCCAACTCTTATTTAGTAGTTCCCCTTCACCCATCCTTCTCTGAGCCTCGGTGTCCTTGACTTGGAGGCTATCATTTGTCTCCCAACTCTTATTTAGTAGTCCCCTTCACCCATCCTTCTCCGAGCCTCGGTGTCCTTGACTTGGAGGCTATCATTTGTCTCCCAACTCTTATTTAGTAGTCCCCTTCACCCATCCTTCTCTGAGCCTCGGTGTCCTTGACTTGGAGGCTATCATTTGTCTCCCAACTCTTATTTAGTAGTCCCCTTCACCCATCCATCTCTGAGCCTCGGTGTCCTCGATAATCCAACTGAGGACCCGCCTCCACTCAAACGGTGTAAAATTATGTTTCGTGTTAAACGGCATTACAATAATCCGACACCCTTTCGCTTTACTGTGTGTCGGATTATTAAATACATGTTGATCATCATTATTTCAAAATCGGGAAAAAGAAAACAAAAATTAATTGTTTCAATGAGGGATGGCATTTAATCTTAATAACAAATATAATTGCATCATCTTAATTAGCTTATTTTATGGTGAACACATCAACTAAATCTTTTTTTTTTGCATTAATTGTGGTAATCTTTATTCGAGTGATTAACTTCATTAATAAGTTAATGGATTTTAAATGACCTAAATTTCCATTACAGTGAAATTTCCTATCAACGTAAAATGTTTACAAAAAAAAATTCAACAGCTCGCCAACTCGATGTGATTTGGTTTAATCTTTTGGCAAAATATTGAATTAAATGAAAGAAAACAGAGTTTGAATAGATTTTGCATTAGGACTTAATTGCTAAGTCATTTCATACATGTGATTTCAGGTTTATTTCCTTATTTCCATAAACATGAGCTCAAATCCATTAATTGGTTCTACTTTATTGAAAACGTCTCTTAAAGTTAAAAAAACTTCCTAAATTTTATCTGATGTTTGAAGCTTTAGAAAATGTTATTGAACTTGTGTTAAAATGATGCACTTAATGTTGACATGAAATGGGAACATTGTAGTAGGTTTTGAAGAAATACGAGGATTGTTCAAAAAATAAGCATGCAAGTAATTTTAAGTCAGAGCGTAGAGGTTGAAACTGGTCATAATAGGTGACTCGAAAAGCTTACGCTATGCAGTGATTATTATGTTTCGACTTAGTTGTGATAGTGTCGTTGAATAGATTTAAAAATCAGTCCAATTTGAAAATGTGTGCAATTATTCGTTTTGCCAATGATTAAATACCACACCAGATGATATTCATCATGAATTAGTGCAAGTTTATGGTGAGTATGCAACAACCAAGAAAAATGACGCAAAAATAAGGTATTTTTTTCAGTTAAGAAAGAGTGTCAGTGGAAGATGAACTAAGCGACCACTCCGGAAAACATCACCTGCATAAACAATGTTATTATTCAAAACCGTAGATCCACGATTTTCAAATTGAAACACTCTTCCCAGATTTCCTCTCTCGTAGAACATTTTAACACATCCAACTAGCCCAAACACCTTGTGAAATCCGAAGTCATCACGAACAATGCGAAAAGTGTTCTAAGAGCGATCTGGGAAGAGTGTCTCAACTTGAGAAATAGTGTTTCTTCGGTTTTGAATAATGAAAAATTTTTATTCACTTGATTTTTCCAGGAGTGATCGATGTTTTGGCGTCTGCCTCTTCTTGTCTGATTATCAGTTGACTCACTTCCTTCATTAACGGTTTCACAGCATTTTGTCTCACCGAAAACTTGTGTTAACTTACCATGAATATAAGCTGGACTGGTGTTTTTGGCATTGAGAAAACACATATCTATACGCAGGGCCGGATATGAGGGGAGGAGGTAAAGGGGAACACTCTCATCCCTTCTAAGAATGCTAGAAAGTTTGTTATGGACTAATGGCAAAAACTCCATATTTTAATCGAGGCATGATGCTAAATCGGGTATATTGAAAGAATTTAAAACTATGTTTAATTATTGTAACAAACCATTTTCATAAAAAAGTGAAATGAATAATAAGTAATAGAGGCAAAAATAATTGTTGAACTCATTTAATATCAAGCATTTTTTAGGAAATTTTTCAAGACCTTTAAAATGGAGAGGGAAATGTAATCCTGCATTGGATATCCAATCTCTCCTCCTCTTTATTTTTGACCTATTTCTGGTTCGAGAATGTTTTTTTTTTCGACTCTTTGGCGCGCAACCGACAGAACCCCCCCTCCCCCCGCCCCATGCTGGATGGATTAGACGGGAGACTTTCATCTGTCTTCTGACTGCCATCAACTGCATCTCCTAATTATATTCAACTCTGAACCTTGGAGTTCTTATCAGTTGGTCATTGAGCCCATTTTGTTCACAAAGCGCCGCTCAGAGGCAAAACAACTCATCCCTAATCACAGCCTCTAAAATGAACTCCTTATTGCAATTCTGGACTTGAAGATCGGAATTTATTCGCCATAAAAATGCTTTCTCCATAATTCGTAAGAGAAAGCAAAACTGATAATAAGAAAAATCAAACAGAGAGCACAAGGTTTGTAAGCTAATATTCCCAAGTTCGAGTCCCTACTAGGCCTTCATCGAATTTTTTCAGCTAAATCCCATTATGTCCTCCGTGAAAAAGAGGGCTTCAATAGGCTTTGGAGGACTCCGTCCGACAGATGGTGTGTTGAGTCGTGTACAGGAGGGCGGTTACCTGTTCACGTTAAAAGAACACATTGAATGGCTTTAAAGGAAAGTGGATCCTTTTCCCCCTATCCACCTTTGAGCCTTTGGGATCCTTGTGATCTGGCCATTTACCCCATTTTGTGCCGAAAAGTACAGTTCAGAGTTCAAACGATCTAACTGGTCAGAAAAACATCAACAGCTTTTCGATTTCTACCAGAATTGAACTGCGTAGTAATGTCAGTTGCGCATTAAGATCGATTCAGACATTAATTTTATGTTTTTTCTTTCCTGAACTCCATCCCACATATACCACAACCCAATCAACATGGTATGTCAAACAGTTCGCAGAAAGTTTAGTAACAAACAAATCCACAGTAAACTGATTCATTTCATTGATATACACATCCCATTACAGACTCAATGAGAATGGCACGACTTATTGACATTCCCGAACCGTTGTTATTATCAACCACAAAAGCACATTCTTGTTCAATCACAATCCATTCCCAAACTGATTCTTTCTGTGCAATAGCATTCCTATGGGAAACACTTAATGGCCTTAGCATCGGGGATAGTGTTAGATTTATGTCGCTATAAAAACCATCATAACAGAAATTCTTTCTATGTGCTTTGGTGTTTTATCACCTCCACCTTAATTCGGAATCGGAAAGGGTTGCTTCGAGGCTCATTATCCAATGCATTAAAGAGGCGTTGGCAGACAAATAGTTTGAATCCCCCCCCCCCCACTACCCAGCAATGTATTCGCAGTTTATTTCTTCGACTTTTATTCCGCTCTCTTTGCAGAGTATTTATTTCTGAATCCTCATCCATTGAGATCAACGACAGGAAGCATACTTTTCAGTTGCGGAACATCGGGGATTAGTGCAAACAATTCAAATATTTTACAAAAAAAAAATTCTTGACATAAGCTTTAAGTAAAGTTTCTACATGAAGGTATAAAAATAATTTGAAAAACAAAATTATAATTAATGATCAAAATATGGAATAAAAATGTTCTCGGCCGAAAAATAAATCTAGGAAAGATGCAAGCGACCGCATTGACTAGAACAGATCAAAACGCAGTTCTTTCTTTTTCATTTATTTATTTTTCATTCTTGCTAATAATAAAATACATTTTTTTCCTCCTGGGGAGAGGGGCGGGGGTGGCTCAGTCGGTAGCGCGCCAGGCTCGTAATCTGTAGTTCCCAGGTTCGAGTCCCAGCTTGGTCAGCGTTGAGATTTATCTCCGCAAAATTCCCCGCCCTGCCCACGGTCAGTAGGGGACACCGATGGGCTTGGAAAGGCCGCCGTCCGTCGGATGGGACGTTAAGCCGTGGCCCCGTGTGCGGGAGAGACATACCCTGCGCACGTTAAAGAACACGCTGGATGGCCTTGACGGGAGGCTACCATCTGTCTCCCAACAGCTGTTCCAGTGGGTCCCCTCCCCCAACCTTCTCTGAGCCTTCGGGGTCCATGTGACCTGGCCATTTAGCCCATGGTGTGCAAAAAAGTGCCGCTCAGAGGTAAAACAACCCAACCCTCCTGGGGAGACCTAGGATACGGTGGGCAGAGAGTGTCAAGGGTTGGGTTGTTTTACCTCTGAGCGGAACTTTTTTGCACACCATGGGCTAAATGGCCAGGTCACATGGACCCCGAAGGCTCAGAGAAGGTTGGGGGAGGGGACCCACTGGAACAGCTGTTGGGAGACAGATGGTAGCCTCCCGTCAAGGCCATCCAGCGTGTTCTATTAACGTGCACAGGGTATGGCTCTCCCGCACACGGGGCCACGGCTTAACGTCCCATCCGACGGACGGCGGCCTTTCCAAGCCCATCGGTGTCCCCTACTGACCGTGGGCAAGGCGGGGATTTTGCGGAGATAAATCTCAACGCTGACCCAGCTGGGACTCGAACCTGGGAACTACAGATTACGAGCCTGGCGCGCTACCGACTGAGCCACCCCCGCCCCAGGGCAGAGAGTGTCAAACAGGACCTTGTTAGAATTGGTGTACAGTGGTCAGATGATGCAGATGTAGCTCAGGACAGATATGCTTGGAGAACTAAATTGCACAATCTAGTAGCCGATGGCTGCTTGAGAATGATGATGATGATCAGAGTATTTTAAAAAACATTCCTGCAAAATAATATATATGTAGCACGTTTTAACTCTTTTCATTTGATTAACCTTTACAGTGTCAGGATGGATTATATCGACGCTAGGGAAATTTATATAAATTGTCAGGATCGATAATATCTAACCTCTGTATTTCATACGCAATGATTTAAATGTGTAACGTGTGGGCTATTAAATACGTAAGGAGTGCGAATGTGAAATATTAAATATATAAGCAGTGCCCACTTCTTATGTGAATTATTAAATGGGTTAGGTTGCTTAGCCTCTGAAAGGCATATTTTTGCCCACAAATGGGTAGGGGACACCGCCCTGCCCACCGTCAGTAGGGACACCGATGGGTTTGGAAAGGCTGACGTCCGATGGATGGCACGTTTAACCGTGGTCCTGTGGGCGTGAGAACCATACCCTTTGCACGTTAAGAACACGCTGGATGACCTTGACGGGAGGCTACCATCTGTCTCCCAACAGCCGTTCCAGTGGGTCCCCTCCTCCAACCTTCTCTGAGCCTTCGGGGTCCTTGTGACCTGGCCATTTAGCCCATGGTGTGCAAAAAAGTGCCGCTCAGAGGTAAAACAACCCAACCTGAAGGAAAGTGTTTCTGAACCAATGTTCATACGAACGTTTTTCATCCCTATGCGCAGTATATAACACGTTTCCAAAGTTTGACTAGACCTTTTGGAAACACCCTATATCAAGGTGAGGCTATCATAAAGTTTTTACGTTTTTAAAGGTTGTTTTTGTGATAAGCAGCTGTTTGAGAAGTAAAGTTTTTACTAATAAGTAAATAGGATGCCACGTCAAAAGAGATCTTTCATAAGCAAGAAGAAAACAAGAAAAGAAATGAAGAAAGTCAAATTTAAACACCAGTAGTATTTAAATGGATCTGAAAAATTCGCTCATACTCTCATCCAAGGTCGAATTGTCCATAAGGTTCAACGGACGAAGCCGGTTAGTAGCTGGTTTGAACATACCAACGTGCCTTCTCCATAACTTTTATCTTTGCATATAGTTTCAGACTAGTACAGTCTCAAACTCAAATCATAGAAGGACTAAAGCAGTTTCTTCTGAATATATGGTAGGCGCATGTGGCAATGTTTATCTACAGTAACATTTCAAAACAGCTTTATAAAGTATATAATTTAAAATTTTTTATATGTGATATATAACAGTAGTAAATATATTTGAAATGTTGTATATAGAAATATAGTAGTATAAAATATATTTCAATAGAATTTGAAATATACAATGTTTGTTACTACGTATTTGTCCTTTCGCAATCTTAAATACCAAACAGGTTATACTTCAGCTGCAGTCAATATATTTATATAAATATTATTTATAATAAATTACCTGTTTTTAATGAATATGATGAAAAATTATTGAAGAGTATGAAATGAGTAGGATACAGGGGGTGGGAGGTGTTATGAGTAGATTACAGGGGCTGGGAGGTGTTATGAATAGGATACAGGGGGTGGGAGGTGTTATGAATAGGATACAGGGGGTGATAGATGTTATGAGTAAGATACAGGGGGTGAGAGGTGTTATGAGTAAGATATAGGGGCAGGGAGGTGTTATGAGTAGGATACAGGGGCTGAGAGGTGTTATGAGTAGGATACAGGGGCTGGGAGGTGTTATGAGTAGGATACAGGGGCTGGGAGGTGTTATGAGTAGGATACAGGGGCAGGGAGGTGTTATGAGTAGGATACAGGGGGTGAGAGGTGTTATGAGTAGGATACAGGGGCAGGGAGGTGTTATGAGTAGGATACAGGGGCTGGGAGGTGTTATGAGTAGGATACAGGGGCTGGAGGTGTTATGAGTAGGATACAGGGGCAGGGAGGTGTTATGAGTAGGATACAGGGGGTGGAGGTGTTATGAGTAGGATATAGGGGCAGGGAGGTGTTATGAGTAGGATACAGGGGCTGGGAAGTGTTATGAGTAGGATACAGGGGGTGGGAGGTTTTATGAGTTGGACACAGGGGGTGGGAGGTGTTATGAGTAGGACACAGGGGGTGGGAGGTGTTATGAGTAGGATACAGAGGGTGGGAGGTGTTATGAGTAGGATACAGGGGATGGGAGGTGTTATGAGTAGGATACAGGGGTGGGAGGTATTATGAGTAGGATACAGGGGGTTGGAGGTGTTATGCGTAGGATACAGGGGGTGCAGGTGTTTACGTAGGGCCGCAGATAGCTGTAAGCATGTGACGTTAGACCCTGATGCTCTCAACATATAAAACTAGGAATACGTTATGGTATCGACTATATTTATATGTTCCAATTTTATATGTTCAAAAGTTAAATTTCAATTCCATTTTGTGTCAACAGGAAACTAGTTTCGAAATTCTGTCTCCCGGCCCTGCCCTCGGTCAGTAGGGGATATCGATGTGCTTGAAAAGGCATAAAGCTGTGGCTCCGGGAGAGCCGTCCCTGTGCACGTTAAAAAACACACTGAATGGTCTCGATGGTAGGCTACCATCTGCCTTCTAACATCTGACCTGTTGGTTCACTTCCCCAGCCTTCTCCGAATCCTCGGGGTCCTTGTGACCTGGCCATTTAGCTTTTTCGTGCGAAAAAGTGTCGCTCAGATGTATAAGGAGCCAACCCAACACGAACCTCTGCAACTTCTCAAATAAGTATTTTAGGGGTAAAGTCTGTGAAGATAAATTATTATCTCAATCAAACTATCTAAATCTTAAATTTCAGCAATATTCGTTAGGCATTTAAAGAGTTATGGAAGCTTCGATATATAAAAATAGAAATGGCAGTCATAGGATTTCACCTCAAGAGTTAATTAAAACTTAAATAATAAGTATTGTTTCAGGACGTTTAATAAAATAAATGCCTGTTCTAGATCAGTGGCCCTCAACCTTTTATGCTTCACGTACTCCCTGCAAATGTGTATGTCACTGGAGTACCCCTTATATAGATAGATAAAACTATAGTTATAGTATAATAATGCCAATTTAATGACTTTGTTACTAAATCTAGCGACTTTTGAGCTCTCACGGCGTACCCCAAAATATTTTACCGCGTACTCCACGTTAAGAACCCCTTTTCTAGATGTTTGTGTCAGTAATTGTTTCAATATTCGTCTATTTAGTATGAGTCTCAGCGCAGCGCACTACTGATGTCAAAAATTCCACCTTCTAAAATTCTTAAAATTCTTTTTAAAAAAATCGAGATATATATAGGTTTGATTGAAATCTTTGTCTTCAGTCACATTTTGCCATTTGCGTCGTCTAAAATAATACTTTAGACGACGTTACAGAGTTTTGAAGTTAGTTTCTTATCGACATAAATTGTACACCAGTGTAGTACTTGAAGCAACAGTAACACTACAAAAAAAACCAAATGCTACGATATTAAATTTTATTTATCAGAACATTTCAATATACGTTATATGTTACAATTATTTCAATATACATTATATGTTACACTTATTTCAATAAAGAACCTGTAAATTAAAATGTAATAACTATTTAAAAATTTATTTTTTAAATAACAAATTATTTATAATTAAATAACGATTATATTTACAAAAAAAAAATAAAGTATTTGCTATTTATTGGTCTTTCTACCATTAGTAAAATAGCATAATGAATGTCTTCATTCTCTAAGTTCTTCTTTAGCAAGTGAAATATTTCCATACTATCATTTTTCACACCCTTATACTTACTAGTTCATTCCAGAGCATCAGACTACTATTAGGAAAGTGTTTGTACCTTCGCCAGAGCTTGACGTACGTGACCGTTATACTACCTCACCTTTCTTTTCACGGACCACTGTATTCATTCTCTTAATTAACCTTCCCTTCATCTCTCTCGTACAACATAACCAAGCCACCTATGAGCATTCGCATCCACTTCTTTCTCCATTCTTTTGTCTAACATTTCGCATTCTCCGTAATAGACCCATTCGTCACTTGGTGACTTTCCTGTGTCGCTACACCCAAGTCGTTACTGTTCAAGCTACAATTAGGTCCTTTGTCCCCATCTCACGAGGCCATTGTTTGCCATAGACACTCGCTAATTATCTCTGTAACGTGCTGCGTGAAAACCGGGTGTTTCTGACCATTACTCACGTGTGAGACAGAAATGGCGGCTTCAGGTCGAGACAGCAGGAGGAGGGGTATATCATCTTTCACGGCCAGCTCTTGTGATGATGACTCTGCAGTAGGACCTAACCCAGTCCAGGATAGGTCAACTAACTATTCACTCCCCAAGCTCCGAAGTTGTGTGAAGCTATTCCCAACACTTGTAGCTCTACAGTATGATGTGCAAGAGAGCATTTTGAGAGTGGGTGAAGTGCGTGGAGGTAATTAAACTCGGTTGCAATCAGACAGAATGAAGTGCGATCTAGAGATGATGTGGAGTGCGCATGTGTGGATCAGTGAATAATGGACGGTAATTGCATTAGAATAACAATGTGGATTGTTCATCCATTTGCTGCCATGGTGACGAAAACTAGAATCTGCAACAACGACGCTGCTTCATTATGCGAGGCCTATGTCAAAGATGCTGGGGGAATTGTTCTGCTTGCACGAAATGCTTCGAATTACATCATTTGAATAGAAAAGAGACATCATTTGAATAAGAGACATCATTTGAATAACGCTGTTTTGCGTAGAGAGTGAGAAACAAACGAAAATAAAAAAAAGGAAATCTTTTTTTTCCTATAAAGATGTTAATGATACGATGGCAATGGAGGAAACGAATTCCTCATGTTAATCTTACGATCACCATGTCGAGTACAATGGATCTCTCAGATGGAGAATTTTCCCAATTTCAATTAAATGCAAACTACTGATAATTATCTCATCGGCATCTCCAGGAAATCGTAAACCTTACGCAGCTCCATAAAGATGATCAGAAGAGCGACTCACTATATGTGCTCTATTGAAGAACCAGCAAGACAATATCTTTGCGTCTTCTGGCACGTTTATACATTTTTATCTCGTTTTCAAAGAAATCGAGATGTAGTTTCGCTTTGTCGTCTGACTGTTTGTCGGTCTGGAGACATCGAACTTTTTTGTTTACAGAGATAAATTAAAAATTCTTTTTGTGTCGGATAGACATTGATGAAATATTACGATATACACTTTCCAAATCTCTCTAAAGCTATAATTATGCCTCCTGGCGGTGGAAAATTCCAATATTCCAAACGAATATTGCAAACGATGTATTTAGGCTAGAAATTTAAAATTTTGGTGGTGGAATATGAAGGTCACGAAGTTTCCACTGCCAATAATAATAATATAATTTCCAATGAATAATAATTTGAGCAGTAGATTAAGAATGAAATTTCCCATATTGCATAATTTATAACCCAATGCGAACTAGTTTTTACCTGTTAATGGGTCGAAGACTAGACAGACCTCTGTCACTTCGATTTGTATTTAAATATGATAATTTATAAAGCCTTTAGAAGTCCATTACTAATTAGTATAATGAGTTAGATTGTTTCATTTCTTAGCGGCACTTTTTTCTGCACACAAGGGGCTAAATGACCAGGTCACGAGGGCTCCAAGAGCTCAGAATAGGTTGGGATAAAGATATCCACTAGACAGCGTTTAGGAGACAGATGGAAGCCTCCCGTCAAAGCCATCCAGCATGTTCTTTAACGTGCACAAGGTACGGCCCTCCTGCACACAGACCACGGCTTAGCGCACCATCTGACGGACGGCGGCATTTCCAAGACCACAGGTGTCCCCCTACTGATGGAGGGCAGGGCAGGTAGTGTTTCGGAGATAAATCTCAACGATTTTACAGGCGGGATTCGAACCACGGCACTGCATATTACGAGTCTGGCTCGCTACCGACTGAGAAAGAAGAAATTTCGGTAGTCCTGGAAATGAACACTTTTGAAAGCATCATGAAGAAATATCTGATGGTCATCATTACCCACTCTAGTGAATGAGTTATCCGCATTTCTTAAAAATATTTCAGAATTTCAGGATTGATATTGTTACGAATTAAAACGGATGAGCACTGAACGTGAGTAAGACTAACTCTGTCTACTCGATTAACGTTTATCTCTTCATTTTTATTGTCCATGTCCCTTTTATATTGGGGCGCGGGTGGCTCAGTCGGTAGCGCGCCAGGCTCGTAATCTGTAGTTCCCGGGTTCGAGTCCCAGCTGGGTCAGCGTTGAGATTTATCTCCGCAAAATTCACCGCCCTATCCACGGTCAGTAGGGGACACCGATGGGCTTGGAAAGGCCGCCGTCCGTCGAATGGGACGTTAAGCCGTAGCCCCGTGTGTGGGAGAGCCATACCCTGTGCACGTTAAAGAACACGCTGGATGGCCTTGACGGGAGGCTACCATCTGTCTACCAACAGCTGTTCCAGTGGGTCCCCTCCCCCAACCTTCTCTGAGCCTTCGGGGTCCATGTGACCTGGCCATTTAGCCCATTGTGTGCAAAAAAGTGCCGCTCAGAGGTAAAACAATCCAATCCAAACCCTTTTATATCTTTCGCTTCAGGCTTAAACCATTCTAATTTTCTTTGTTAATTCATTAATATGATTTTCACTAATAAAACTACGCCTCCCATATAAAATACTTCTTCTTTTTATGGGGCGGGGGTGGCTCAGTCGGTAGCGCGCCAAGCTCGTAATCTGTAGTTCCCAGGTTCGAGTCCCAGCTGGGTCAGCGTTGAGATTTATCTCCGCAAAATTCCCCGCCCTGCCCACGGTCAGTAGGGGACACCGATGGGCTTGGAAAGGCCGCCGTCCGTCGGATGTAACGTTAAGCCGTGGCCCCGTGTGTGGGAGAGCCATACCCTGTGCACCTTAAAGAACACGCTGGATGGCCTTAACGGAAGGCTTCCATCTTTCTCCCAACAGTAGTTCCAGTGGGTCCCCTCCCCCAACCTTCTCTGAGCCTTCGGGGTCCATGTGACCTGGCCATTTAGTTCCATGGTGTGCAAAAAAATACCGCTCAGAGGTAAAACAACCCAACCCAAATCTTCTTTTTATACACTAATCGTGTACAGACTGAGTCTACTATGTCCCCTTTCACACATCCACAACTCCATAACTATTCTTTATTATTTTTCAGTTGGGTTATTCATTCCAATTCGTTGGTTATGTAATTCTCACGCAGAAGAATACGCGAGCGTTCATGACACGTTTATCATAAATGCAATGTAGCACGTTCATCTGTAGTAACTATATGAATGATCTCAGTGTCGAATACCGTGAAGTAATAGAACTAACTTAGTTAATCGTTAGCATATGGAGTACGAATGCTACACTTAAGGGCAAAGAGAGCAAAATAATTTAAAAAAAATACCCATCTTAGTAGTGTAGTAAATGAGAGTTCTGGGCCAATGTTAAAGTATAGGGAATCCCGTGTTAACCTATGGGACACTTTTGGGGAGATGAGCGTTGACCTGGTTTTGGGGGAAGACGCTCTGCGTGAAAGAAAGGACAAGAGGGGGTTTTGTTGGGAAAATGTTGCAGTTATCAACACTTCACTGAATTATTGGGCTGTTGGGGTGTAAAATCCGGTAAAACTCATCTTCCTCTATGCGCCCTAAAAAGTAGAAAACAAAACTACAGCATATCGATGGTACAATCACTGAATTTAGTATTCACTTCAAAGGAAGAGGGGCGGGGGTGGCTCAGTCGGTAGCGCGCCAGGGTCATAATCTGTAGTTCCCAGGTTCGAGTCCCAGCTGGGTCAGCGTTGAGATTTATCCCCGCAAAAATTCCCCGCCTTGCCCACGGTCAGTAGGGGACACCGATGGGCTTGGAAAGGCCGCCGTCCGTCGGATGGGATGTTAAGCCGTGGCTCCGTGTGCGGGGAGCCATACTCTATGCACGTTAAAGAACACGCTGGATGGCCTTGACGGGAGACTACCATCTGCTGTTCCAGTGGGTCCCCTCCCCCAACCTTCTCTGAGCCTTCGGGGTCCATGTGACCTGGCCATTTAGCCCATGGTGTGCAAAAAAGTGCCGCTCAGAGGTAAAACAACCCAACTCAACCCAAAGGAAGAAAACGACCTATCTTCCTTTGAAGTTAATACGAACTCAATGATTGATTGCACCATCGATATTCTTTAGATTTATTTTCTGCTTTTTAGGGCGCATATAGAAAAATAGGTGTTTTTTTAAATTTTTGATTAATTTGCATTTTTTTCTTTGTCATTAAAAATCACCAACCTTCAGATACTTTCATTTGACCTATGACTCATGAACGTCGACCACATTTTTATTCCCCTTTGTTTGGAGTCGTGTTTTATGTTGCCCATGATCCTGGAGATCTCACGAGCTTTTATTTGACACATAATTCGTTAAGGTCGACAGCCCCGCGAAATTTCCGTCCCCTTTTGGGCAAGGGAAAAATGGTGGGGGCATAATTTCGAAGTACTCTATGACTCTCCTCATATAAGCTTTCATTTGGCACATAACTCTTAACTGCAGTAACCCCCCTCCACTTTCAGAATGTTAGTAAGGGTAATAGAGGTAAAAAATTATTAAATTTATTTGTATTTCATGTATTTTTCAAGAAATTTTTCAAAGACCTGTAAAACGGAGGGAGAAATACTGAATTGGATATCCAGTCTCCATTTTTTCGACTCGATCACATTATGCCATTTAAGCTCTATTGTCCAATTACAATGTCATTAAAACTATATTGTTCAGTTACCGTGCCATTTAAGCTATACTGTCCAATTACCATCCATTTAAGCTATACTGTCCAATTATCATGTCATTTAAGCTATATTGTCCAACTACCATGCCATTTAATCTATATTGTTCAATTACCATGCCATTTACTCTACATTGTTCAATTGCCATGCCATTTAAGCTAGCTATATTCTCCAACCAGCACACCTCTAAGGATATAAAGGGGCGGGGGTGGCTCAGTCGGTAGTGCGCCAGGCTCGTAATCTGTAGTTCCCAGGTTCGAGTCCCAGCTGAGTCAGCGTTGAGATTTATCTCCGCAAAATTCCCCGCCCTTCCCACGGTCAGTAGGGGACACCCATGGGCTTGGAAATGCCGCCGTCCGTCGGATGGGACGTTAAGCCGTGGACCCATGTGCGGGAGAGCCATAACCTGTGCACGTTAAAGAACACGCTGGATGGCCTTGACGGGAGGCTACCATCTGTTTCCCAACAGCTGTTCCAGTGGGTCCCCTCCCCCAACCTTCTCTGAGCCTTCGGGGTCCATGTGACCTGGCCATTTAACCCATGGTGTGCAAAAAAGTGCCGCTCAGAGGTAAAACAACCCAACTCAACCTCTAAGGATACAAGAAACAGAGGAAGAAATTGGTTCTTCTTTACTCCTAATACTTCCATTATTCTTCATCTTCACGGGCACAGTCGGTCACAACAGTAATTTGATATATGATATATTTGATGTAAAAACAAGGTTCTTCACTACGAATATGGCCTCTGAAACTCAGGATACCAACTAATATTCAATATTCTTTCGTTTAGCAGGTTTTTGCTATGTTGCGTTAAAGAGATGTAAATTCCCTAAATATTTTTCCCCTATAGAAAGATGCATACAATTCGCACATGAGCCCAAATGTTTCAATGTATAAGAGACAGTTCATATAAATAGTCATATTGATTAAAGCTTCAAGACAACTTCGAAATAGATGGGGCTAGAGCAAACAGCAAAAGAAAAACAGAAGGAATCTTAAGTCCCTGTCTCCAGACTCACTACGACTGACACAGTTGTCGCGTTATCGATCTTCATCAAGATCAGATGACCTTTGCCCCTCAGAGGTTATTCATGCGTCCGTAGTGGCCAGGTCGATCCAAGAGCCAGGATCAGAACGTCAATAACAGTTCTTCTCTAACAAGCCTCTCGTTCTACCGGAAGAAAGAAGACAGATCACCACCCCCGAGCTGTCTAACCAGACCAGGGGTCGTGACCCAGCAGACCTCTGTATCGACAGCTAATGGAATTCGCGTGTCGTTCTCCCCGTGATTGATCATCCTTTGATCTTCCTCAGCTTGGGCATATCACCGGGTAGTCTAGTTCATAACCTCAATGCAAACAGTGAGGGTTTTTGCTGCTGTTTTTGGGAAAGATGTCAGTTTGGGTAATGTCGGACGATGGAGCTGTATGGATGCGGTATAAACACTCTCGTTGATAAGGGATGACTTGAGACAAAGATGAATCTCACTCGTGTATGAGCATAACTCAGAGTTTATGACCTTAGTAGATGCTATGGATGTTGATGTCATGGAAGCGAAAGCGGATGCTGAGGAAATAGCATCTGTTTCTCTCTGCTTCTCATAACGACTCTTTTATTAGTTTCCATAACGTTACCATTTGAAAGAGATTTCACGTTGGAATGTGTATGTGGAGAAGTCGTAAACTCTTTCTAAGGTTTTGAAAGAAGTGATGCAGGTCTTGATTTCATTCTTTCTTTCTTTTTCTCTGATGCTACTGCAACGGAAAGTGATTGGATGTACAGTCGCTCAAAAAAGTATCCGAACACTATGGTTGATTGCAAAATTCAGAAAAAATATCTGGCATTGATTTTTTTAGAAATTAGTCATCTGGCAACCTTCGTGTCACGTGACACGAAGGTTGCCAGAAGGTTGCCAGATTTACACCCCTTAGTGCCATTTTTTGGTGCACTATGGCCAGGTCACATGGACCCCGAAGGCTCAGAGAAGGTTGGGGAGAAGACTGGAACGGATGTTGGAAGACAGATGGTAGCCTCCCATTAAGGTCATTCAGCGTGTTCTTTAACGTGCAAATGGTAGGTTCTTCCGCACACTGGGCCATGGCTTAACGTTCCAACAGACGGACAGAGGCCTTTCCAAGCCATCGGTGTCCCCTACTGACCGTGGGCAGGGCGGGGAGTTTTGTGGAGTTGGGGGGAAGGCCACTAGACAGCTGCTAGCGCAGATGGAAGTCTCCCATCAAGGCTACCTAGTGTGTCCTTTTATGTGCACAGGGTATGACTTTCCCGCACACAGAACCAAGGCTTTTTCTCTCATCCGACGGACGGTGGCCTGTTTAAACCCATCGATGTCAAAATTTTTTTCTACTTGATTTAAAAACGTACAAAACTATTGTTGAAAAGCGTTTCGTTTATTTGGCGCCAAATTTTTTAACTGTTTACCAGAGTGCATTAAAGGAATAAGGGAATGATAACATTTTCTTTAAGGATTTAAGAAAATGGATTTTAAACATGGAAAATAATTGAGACTATGTTTTAGAAATAAACAACGAATAAAATTTAATATAAATTCATTAGACGCAAAGTTCCTATTAAAGTGTTCAAATTGATCATTTATTAACGTACAAAATCAATATAATATTTTACTTTTGTTTTCTACCAAATAAAGTTTTTTCTTGTCATTTATTCTTAAAGATAATTTTCGACCTTATAAATTGATGAATATTTACGTTATGATTTTTATGATCTAGCTAGCAAAATGTGAGAAAATGTGAAACGAAAGCATGTTGTCTTTTCGTTAACACAAAACTATTAATTTTTCTTCCACAGGCAAGTTTTTACTCTCCTGGAAGACAACGTTTTTTCTCGGACTTCTACTGAAAAATGTAGGTAAAATTATAAAACACTGACAAAATATAATACTAAGATTTATTTATCTATCTATCTTTGTAACTGAAGGGGGCGGGAGTGGCTCAGTCTGTAGCGCGCCAGGCTCGTAATCTGTAGTGCCCAGGTTCGAGTCCCAGCTGGGTCAGCGTTGAGATTTATCTCCGCAAAATTCCCCGCCCTGCCCACGGTCAGTAAGGGACATCGATGGACTTGGAAAGGCCGCCGTCCGTAAGATGTGACGTTAAGCCGTGGCCCCGTGTGCAGGAGAGTCATACCCTGAGCACGTTAAAGAACACGCTGGATGGCCTAGACGGGAGGCTACCATCTGTCTCCCAACAGCTATTCCAGTGGGTCCCCTCCCCCAACCTTCTCTGAGCCTTCGGGGTCCATGTGACCTGGCCATTTAGCCCATAGTGTGCAAAAAAGTGCAGCTCAGAGGTAAAACAACCCAACCCAACCTTGTAACTGAGGGCAGGGTAGGTTAGCGGAGAAAAAACTCAACGCTGGCCCAGTTGGGACGCGAACCTAGAAACTTCATTTGCGAGACTAATGCGATACAGAATGAGCCCCCCTCTCCCTCCAACCTCACTTGGTAGGAAAAGGGAATTGAACAGCTGTTAGTAAACAGATGGTAGTCTCTTACTAAGGCAGGGGCGGGGGTGGCTCAGTCGGTAGCGCGCCAGGTTCGTAATCTGCAGTTCCCAGCTTCGAGCTGGACAGTGTTCATATTTATCTCCACAAAACTCCTCGTCCTGCCCACGGTCAGTAGGCGACTCCGATGGGCTTGGAAAGTCGGATGGGACGTTAATCCGTGGTCCGTATGAGGAAGAGCCATACTCTGTGCACGTTAAAGAACATGCTGGATGGTCTTGACAGCAGGGAACCATTAGTCTCCCAACAGTTATCCAGTGGGTTCCCTCTTCCCAGAGGACGGGGGTGGTTCAGTCGGTAGCGCGCCAGGCTCCTAATCTGTAGTTACCAGGTTCGAGTCCCAGCTGAGTCAGCGTTCAGATTTATCTCCGCAAAATTCCCCGCCCTGCCCACGGTCAGTAGGGGACACCGATGGGCTTGAAAAAGTCGCCGTCCGTCGGATGGGACGTTAAGCCGTGGCCCCGTGTGCGGGAGAGCCATACACTGTGCACATTAAAGAACACGCTGGATGGCCTTGACGGGAGGCTACCATCTGTCTCCCAACAGCTGTTACAGTGGGTCCCCTCCCCCAACCTTCTCTGAGCCTTCGGGGTCCTTGTGGCCTGGCCATTTAGCCCATGGTGTGCAAAAAAGTGCCGCTCAGAGGTAAAACAATCCAATCCAATCCCTCTCCCCAGCCTTCTCGGGGTCCTTGTGAGCTGGCCATTTAGCCCATCGTGTGCAAAAAAGTGCCGTTCAGAGGTAACACAACTCAGCCCACCGGTGTGCCGGTGTGCCACCACAACTCAGCCATCCAGCTTGTTCCGTCATGACTGTTAAAGTAAACAGTTTGAACGCCACAATATCTGATTTCCACCTCAGATTGTTTACAATTTTTGATTAAAATTTTGTCATTTCCGAAAATTTGAGCGCTTCAATTGCGGAAATTCAAACTAAGGAATGATTCGGAAATGCTGAAAGTAATATTTTGCTAGTGCGTGTTTCACACAAAAATCAAGGTTTCCTTTATCTCTTAGAGCGGAAAAGTCGATTGTCTGCTTATGACCAGATGAATCAAAGCGACGAATGATATTGGTGTTAAATATTCCAGTTCTCTTTTAAAACGCTGAAGGAGTAATTTTGAATATCATGATTTATTAGAACCTACTTCGTTCTTTAATCTTCAAACTCACTTTCCCTACACAATGCGTATTGGGTTGGGTTGTTTTACGGCGGCATTCTTTTGTACACCATTGACTAAATGGCCAGGTCACATGGAACCCGAAGGCTCAGACAAGGTTGGGAGAGGGTACCCACTGGAACAGCTGTTGGGAGACAGATAGTAGCCTCCCATCAAGGCCATCCAGTGTGTTCTTTAACGTGCGCAGGGTATGGCTCTCCCGCACACGGGACCACGGCTTAACGTCCCATCCGACGGACGTCGGCCTTTCCAAGTCATCGGTGTCCCCTACTGACCGTGGACAGGGCAGGAGTTTTGCGTTGACCCAGCTGGGACTCGAACCTGGGAACTGTAAATTACGAGCCTGGCGCGCTACCGACTGAGTCACTCCCGTCCCCCACAATGCCTATTAGCTCGTTTTCAAAATGAAAAGCTTCTTAACGTTTTCATAAAGAAAACCTTCTTAACTTTTTCATAAAGAAAAACTTAACGTTTTCAGTTTGCAATCGATCTATCTATCACTCTATAGATATTCAGCTATTTTGTTTTTAAAGATAAATGAAAAATTATTTTTCAGTTAGTTAGCTATTGATGAGATATTACGATTCGCATTTTCTGAATCTTTCAATAACTTTCATAGCGCCCTCTAGATGTGGAAAAATGTGGAAAAGGCAAAAGCTTTAAATTAATATTGCAGACTATTTATTTATGCTAGAAATCTGAAATTTTAGTGGTGGAGTATGATGGTTAAGATGGTGATATTGCTGGGGATAAGGTAGCAATGATTTCTCTCCTTATCCCCCAGATGTGTTCATGGGAAAAGGAATTTTTTTAGAGAGATTAACGAAAATTTGATTTTGTGTTGTAAGCTGCTTGCCACATAGCTCTGACAGGAGCCTCTCTGTTTAATATGTCACAGATATTTAGGTACCAATAAAATATTATATTTACATTTTTTTAAATTACCCACAGTTGGAATTTCTACCGTTAGAGGGTGTTAAAAGCGTAAAATCAAAATTTCAAAAGCGCTCTCTAACAGGAAGAAACAGTTGTAAAATAGCAAATATTTAAACGAATATTACAAACGATATACACTGAGAGCCGTCCCATGGCCGAGTGGTTAGCGCGCTTGGTTAGCGCGCTTGGTGTTGACACCAGACAAGATCCTCCATAGTCTCATGTTGTTTGCAACAAATTCTGATCCTTCCATTAGCAATAATGTGAAAAGAACCTTGATTTGTCCGACCAGGCTACCTTTTTCCAGTCCTCTACTGTTCAGTCTGCCCACAGGAGACGCGCTTTTGTGTTCTTCGCTGACAACATTGGTACTCGACATGGTCGGTGGCTGTTGTAACCCATTCGCGACAAGATCCAATACGTGGTGCATTCACAGATGATCTTCTGCACATCAATATTTAATTCTGCTCTGATTTGCCTGGTTGTGACCAGTATGGGGGCGGGGGTGGCTCAGTCGGTAGCGCGCCAGGCTCGTAATCTATAGTTCCCAGGTTCGAGTCCCAGCTGGGTCAGCGTTGAGATTTATCTCCGCAAAATTCTCCGCCCTGCCCACGGAAAGTAGGGGACACCGATGGGCTTGGAAAGGCCGCCGTCCGTCGGATGGGACGTTAAGTCGTGGTCGCGTGTGCTGGAGAGCCATTCCCTGTGCACGTTAAAGAACACGCTGGATGGCCTTGACGGGAGCCTACCATCTGTCTCCAAACAGCTGTTCCAGTGGGTCCCCTCCCCCAACCTTCTCTGAACCTTCGGAGTCCCTGTGACCTGGCCATTTAGCCCATGGTGTGCAAAAAAGTGCCGCTCAGAAGTAAAACAACCCAGCCCAAGTGACCAGTGTGTTCGCTTGCACGATTCTCGCCAGTCTCTTTTGATCCCTCTGAAACACAAGTTGTTTTCGTCCACAGGATAGCTGATCACTGGTAGTTTTTTGCTTTTCACACCATTCCCGGTAACCCTTAAAATGATTGTGCGTAAAAAGCTCAGAAGGACGGCCATTTGAGAGATGCTAGAACCGGCATGCCTAGTACAACTATCATGCAATGTTCAGAGTCGCTGAGGCCGCTCGTTTTGCCCATACTGACGCTCAATTCAATTCTAATTGATGCTTGAAGAGCTGATCTGACTGATTTATACCGCACACCTCGGTCATGTGACATATTACGTGTTGGAATGAACTGTTTATGTGACGAGGGATTGTGTACCTAATAAACTGGTATCTCAGTGCATTTGTGCTAGAAATAAAACATTTTAGTGGTAGAATGTGATGATAAAATGGTTTGCATTGGAAATGTAATGGTTTACCCCTTAATCACAAGGGGAGGGGGACGTAAAGCGCAACTTTTTTGCTTTAAGAGATAACTTAAATACACTACAGGAGATAAAAAATGGAACATTGCAAGAAGTTATGCAAATGTGACGAAATTTAGGGAGGCAGTAGCATATGAAAATGCGTGGAAATGATTAGGTTTGCAGAACGATCGAAACGATTGGACAGGCGCGAGCTGACGTCACAGGTGCGGAGCAGTCAAACACAGATAAAGGCAACCAAAGCTTCCTGGTTGACAAAACGTTGTGGAAATTGTTTCAAACTGCTAAAGATGCCCTTACGCAGATGTCGACAGCCGTTTGAACGTGAAAGAATCACCGGCCTTAGAGAAGCTGATTTTTCATACAGAGATGTGGACAATCTTATTGGCCGCAATATCAGCACCATCGTACACATATGATGCTAATGGGTTCAAGAAGGATCCAGCACACGCCGACAAGGATCAGGAAGACGACATTTGACCACGCAGCGACAGTACTGCTATTTGTGATGCATGGCATTGCGTGACAGATTCGCGACTACAACGCCAACTGCAAAGGGACTAGCAAAATTAAAAAATATAATTTTTTTTTAATTTTTAAAGAATATGAATTTCCTTAAAGAATATGATTTGAATCATAATCTTTAAGGTGCATAGGGTCTTGCTCTCCTGATTAACGTCCTATCCGACGGATTGTGACATTTTCCGGGACATCGGTGTCCCCTTTCTCAACCGTTCGGGTAAACGGAGAAAATTCTTAACGCAGGGACATTTGGGACTCGGACCTGAGAAGTGCAGATTATGAGCCTGGTCCATTACCGACTAAGTCAATCCCCGGAACCACGGAATACTAGTGTTGGCGATTTAGGGTGTTATAGGAATTGAAGTTGTTGATATAGGTAATCGCTGGACACGGAAGGAACTTTTGCAACTGCACTAAAATATAAAACTACGCTAAATTTGGGAACTTTTTACTTTAAGTATTCATTAATATATAATACACACGCCGGCCAGTATCTAGAAAAAATAGGAGGTAGAGGACAAGAAACGCAATCGAGCCGAAAAAATGTAAAGCGGGGGGACAAGAGACTGAACTGTATTTCCAATGTAGTGTAATATTCTCCCTCCGTTTTACAGGTCTTTAAAAAATTCCTTAAAAAAAATGCATGTCTCTTTGTCCTTCCCCAAAACCGTCTATGTCTACATGCAACGTCTAGATATTAAACTTATACTTATAAGGATTGTGTCTGGGGAAAAAAGAAACATTGATTCTAATCTTAAATACCAGAAAAAAAAACTTTCTCTTCCTTTCTTGAAATGTTTTTTTTTTTGTGTGTTTTTTCGAAGCTACACAGACTTCTGCACAGAAGCATTAACAATCAAAACTACGTTATCTTTTGGCGTGTGAATTTTTCAGAAGATTACCCATCCGTAGGAAAGAAGCAATGGCGCTGTTGCTTGGCAACCGACATCCCTAGGAAAATGTTGACGTCCGTCGCAAAGAGGACGACGTCGCGGAAGAAAATTATACACGACAACAAATCTTGAGAGAAGTGTTCACATCTTCTTCAAAAGATGCGTGTAATTCCATGTATTTTGAGCTTACTTCCAAACAATGTTCCCCTCTTTATAAATTTTTATGACAAAAGAAGTGTTGCCTGAATCTTAAAGTTCTCCCCTTTCTTCTGTCAACACGATCCCATTCCTTATTCCATTTACCTCACGACTCAAGAAAGGAAATATCACATTCCTCAAAAAAATTCTTTGTCTGAAACATCATCCATATTTCATTTTTTATTACTTTAAACCTGTGTTTTATATTTAAGAATTCCACTGATATATTTCTATGTTCTCAGACAGTTCAATCTTTTAAGATGCATGATAGGAATAGAGCTTGAGAGACTTAGACCTATTCAAACCCAAAGAGAAAATGCAGAAAGACTCGTGCAAGTGTAAAGCTCGATGTAATTCCCTTAGCAACCCACAAAATCTCCCCTTCCACAGATTTGACCATCAGTTGTGGATGTAGTGAATGCATAAACCCGAACATCAGTGCAGAAATGGAAAAAAAAAACAGATCTTTCTCAACACTCTATTTTTTCCCCCTTCCTTTCATTTTTTTTTACCAGGCTTTTCATTTTCTTTATTTCAAGTATTATCCTTCACATTGAAAATCTGTTTGGTAGACTTCAAGTTCTTTCTCTGTTTTTTTTTTTCTCCTCATTCTTTCATACGTGGGGCGGGGGTGGCTCAGTCGGTAACGCGCCAGGCTCGTAATCTGTAGTTCCCAGGTTCGAGTCCCAGCTGGGTCAGCGTTGAGATTTATCTCCGCAAAATTCCCCGCCCTGCCCACGGTCAGTAGGGGACACCGATGGGCTTGGAAAGGCCGCCGTCCGTCGGATGGGACGTTAAGCCGTGGCCCCGTGTGCGGGAGAGCCATACCCTGTGCACGTTAAAGAACACGCTGGATGGCCTTGACGGGAGGCTACCATCTGTCTCCCAACAGCTGTTCCAGTGGGTCCCCCCCCCCAACCTTGTCTGAGCCTTCGGGTTCCATGTGACCTGACCACTTAGCCCATGGTGTGCAAAAAAGTGCCGCTCAGAGGTAAAACAACCCAACAACTTTTATACGTCTTTTCCGAGGTTGACTTCAAGTTCACCCTTCGATGTGTTTCTGGCTTCTTCTGGCTCAGTTTGCGTAATGCGAGCTTCACGGCTGTGTATATAAATGCAGAATAACTTCCGAGGTGTTTTTATTTCTTTGCCGTCATTTTTCATAACTTTCAAGGCATAAATAAATTACTGACAACTGTATATATGTGTGGGTAAAAGTATATATTATATAAAGACACAATTATTAAAGAGTACGGCAAGGAACTTTGATTATAGAGATGGCGTAATTCTGCAGAATATTTTTCTGCACACTGAAGCTGAAAATGAACTTATTGGTGAAGGGAAAAAAGGTCCCTGTTCATATTATCTTTTGTTGTTAGGTTGGATTGTTTTACCTCTGAGCTGCACGTTTTTTGCACACAGTGGGCTAAATGGCCAAGCTACCGGGACCCCAGGAACGCAGAGAATGTTGGAGAAGGGTTGGGGAAGGAGATCCACGGGATAGCTGTTAGAAGACAGCTGGAACCCTCTCTTAATGCCATGAATCGTGTTGGTTAACCTGCCCAGGCTATGGCACACCTGCAAAAGGGGGGGGGGGAGAAGTCTGATCTCAGTCTGTAGCCTTCCAGGATGGTAATCTGTAGTTATCAGATTCGAAACCCACTAGGCCAGTTCGTTGAGGTTATCTCTTCCCCTGCCCTCGGTCAGTTTGGAAAGGCCTGCGTCCATCCTATGGGCGTTAAGCAGTGGCCCTATGTGCAGGAGATCCATACCCTGTGCACGTTAAGGAATACGCAGGATGGCCGTAACTGAGGCTACCATCTTTGCAGGTAGTCAGAAAATGTGAACCCGCCGTCCCTTTGGTCAGTAGGGGACACCGATGAGTTTCGAAAGGCCGCCGTCCATCGGATAGGACGTAAGCCGTGGCTCTGCCGTGTGTATGTTAAAGAATATGCTGGATGCCCCTGACTGGAGACTACCATCTGTCTCCCAACAGCTGTCAAGTGGGTCCTCTACCCCCAACCTTATCTGAGTCCTCGGGGTCCTTGGTCCATTGTAGCCATTGGCCGTTTGTGCAATTTAGCCCATTTAGCCCATTGTGTGCAAAAAGTGCCGCTTAGTGGTGAAACAACCAAACAACAAGAATAAAATACTTGCCGACATGCTATTCATATGCCTTTTGATCAAAAACGAAGAATGACGTCCTTGAACTTTTTTGTGATTTTTTACCATAAAATAAAGCAAAAAGTTCTATTAGAGAAGAGACGTTCTTTAAAAAAATCAGTGGCGCCATCTGTCGAGACATCAAAAAGATGTCTTTATGGAAACGAATGAAAGTCTTGATTTGCACTGGATCTTTTAGCATTTCGTGATTGTTTGTAGTTTTGTGTGTTTGTATGTTTGTTTTAGAGCTGCTTTCGAACAATTACAGAGATCATTCTCATCATTAACAACGAAATCCATCATGCAAAAGCTTGCCTCGAAGTCGAAGATGAACTAACTCAGCCTCTTAAAACAGAAATGGCGAAAGACAATTGAAAGGGATGCCTACAACAACCAGACACTCTATAATACACAGTGATCAAAAACTTACTCAACCCATCTAATATACATAAAGACGATTGAGAGTGATTGACTGAATGACTGACTGATTGGCTATGCGCACTGTTGTGCGTTTTACGTGCGCTAGACGCATGCGCAAAGGCATGCCTCAAAACAGTTGAACGGCGCCGTTTTCAGTGACGCATGCAGTAGCGCACCTATTTCCACTAGTAGTGGATTTTTGTTCAACATTTCGTGCAACTTCTTAGTTTGTCTGGAAGGTTTCGTTCTGTTTTTGTAATTATTGAGCTTGTGTTTTTTTTTGTTCACCATGTCATCAAAACAAACATTGGCCTTCATTGAAGATTATAGGTTAAATAATTCATCAGAGATATAAATTATTAAATTAATTTATATAAATAAAAATTAATTAAATAATTCATCAGATTATAGGTTTAAATATTCATCAGAGACATGAATGAATCACCGATAGCCAAATATCTAAGTGTGATCGCTAATTTCACTTCAGCTGGTATTGCTTCTCTGAAACGAGTAATTTTTTTTTTCAATCTTCGGCTCCACCATTCCCAAAAGCATGTACAAGTTTGTTCTAAACATTTGCGTAAAGTTCTTAAAAAGAACTTTTTCATTTAATTCCAATTCCCTCATTATTCGAAAATTCCGTTTTAAAAAAATCTTTCATCCATATCGATCGCCGGTATTTTTTTCAGCACTTATACCTGCTAAGATAGCAGCATCAGTTACGTCCATTGCAACTTCACGTGTACCCCCTCAAGGCAGCTGCTTGCCACAGAGGTCTAACAGGAGCCTGTCAGTTTATATGCCATAGTAGAAGGTCTGAGAGGATGGCAGGACCTCAGCAGAAAAACAACACATACAACCATGCCTTATCCGGGGCTCGAACCCAGGTACCTTAGATCAGCAGCCAAGCGCGCTAACCACTCGGCCATGGGACGGCAGTCACGTCTGCACTGGTGAAAAATTTAAAACTATTTGACGCACAGATGTAGACAGTTGAAAGCATGCGTCCAACGCATGCCTCTAACTCAATCCATCTAAGGCATGTGCTAGACTACTCCGTGTTGAAAACCGCAATTGAAAGTTGAAAGTGAAGTTGAAGATGAAAGCGCACAAGTGTGGACATAGTCATTGATAGGGGATCACGCTAATTCTAACTGTGATGCAGAAACGATTAAACTTAGATGCATCAGAAAATTTGCACCTAGGGTTAATCCGGGATCAAGAGTCGAAGTGCAAACGTGCATTTTTCCAATGTGCAAACGAGTGTTCATTGTCGAACACAAGCAGGCATCTCATTCTTACTCAACTTTCCAGAATGAAATTTGGGACACATTTACAGATTTTCTGTGCCAAACAAACTGACAGTCTTTAAGCCTCGAAGTCTGAAAGTCAGAAAAAAACATCTCGTCTGGTGAACCGTTTTCATTTAAAACATCACTGAAGAAACTCTTCATTGGGTTGCATCAAACGAGAGCAAAAGAGCGAATGCATGCATTGCTGAACATTGTGGGCATTCACCACACTTCATGTAACCATGTGTTATGCTTTCTGACTTTGATTCGTCTATTTTTTGACAAATTGAACATGTTTCAAGAAATGGGTTGCGTGACTTTTAGCTCATCTTCTAATTTAGATTTTTTAGAGAGCTTGTGCCTCAGATAAAGAGAGCTTGTGTCTCAGATAAAGAGAGCTTGTGTCTCAGAGAAAGAGAGCTTGTGCCTCAGAGAAAGAGAGTTTGTGCCTCAGCGAAAGATAGCTTGTGCCTCAGAGAAAGAGAGTTTGTGCCTCAGCGAAAGATAGCTTGTGCCTCAGAGAAAGAGAGTTTGTGCCTCAGCGAAAGAGAGCTGTGCTTCACAGAAAGAGAATTTGTGTCTCAGAGAAAGAGAGCTTGTGTTTAAGAGAAAGAGAGCTTGTGTTTAAGAGAAAGAGAGTTTGTGTTTAAGAGAAAGAGAGCTTGTGCTCCAGAGAAAGAGACCTTGTGCATCAGAGAAAGAGAGTTTGTGCCTTAGCGAAACAGAGCTTGTTCTTCACAGAAATGGAGTTTGTGTCTCAGAGAAAGAGAGTGTGTGCCTCAGAGAAAGAGAGCTTGTGTTTAAGAGAAAGAGAGCTTGTGCTTCAAGGAAAGAGAGCTTGTGCTTCAAGGAAAGAGAACTTGTGCCTTAGAGAAAGAGAGTTTGTGTCTCAGAGAAAGAGAGTTTGTGTCTCAGAGAAAGAGAGCTTGTGTCTCAAAGAAAGGGACAAAACTCAGAAACAAAGCCTCTTTCATCAAGACTTTTCGTATATTGTAGAAGATGGGGCCACCAAATACGGTATAAAGTGTTCTTCTAAACAATAACGTTTAGGAGTATCAAATTCGGTGTACAGCTTCCTCTTATCGTAACTGAAAGCAATTTAATGGTTACACCCCCCACACTTTCTTTTTCCTTGCAATAAAAGAAGAGATGTGACGAACGATTTCCGAAATATAACGAGTTATATCTCAACTCCATTAAAGAACTACATTTTTCCCACATTATTCTGCTCAGACTGTCAGAGGCTTTGTTCTAAATTCTTCTTTGCCCTAGTTTTGCCGGTAGACTGGTTGATAAGAAAATAATAAATAGTCCATGGGTCTCAATATGTGTAAATTGTCACAGTAATAAATTTCACGAAATCTATTGGTTTTCGGTTCAGTAGTATCTTATGTCATTGTGACGATACTGAATTTGTAAAACGAAGCTACTACTGAAGGAACTACATACTTTGCACAGGATGCGATCTAGGACAAATTAAAATTTTCATTGGAGGGTACCGTTCCGATGAAAAACTCAGGAGCCAAGTGCGGTAGCCACTCGGCCATCGAACTCGACCTGGGAACACCAGGCTACGAGTTTGCCTCACTAGCGACTATGCTAACCCAAATTGTTTTTCTAAACGGGAGCAGGATTCCTCGAAACATAGCGCAGATAACCTAGAGTTATTTTTTATTATTATTATTATTGAGTTTGAACTGATCTCATGAATAATGCCCAAGTTGACTAATCACTTGACAGGTTGTGTGTTGGGTTGTTTTACCTCTGAGCGGCACTTTTTTGCACACCATGGGCTAAATGGCCAGGTCACATGGACCCCGAAGGCTCAGAGAAGGTTGGGGGAGGGGACCCACTGGAACAGCTGTTGGGAGACAGATGGTAGCCTCCAGTCAAGGCCATCCAGCGTGTTCTTTAACGTGCACAGGGTATGGCTCTCCTGCACACGGGACCACGGCTTAACGTCCCATCCGACGGACGGCGGCCTTTTTAAGCCCATCGGTGTCCCCTACTGACCGTGGGCAGGGCGGGGAATTTTGCGGAGATAAATCTCAACGCTGACCTAGCTGGGACTCGAACCTGGGAACTACAGATTACGAGCCTGGCGTGCTACCGACTGAGCCACCCCCGCCCATACTTAACAGGTTAACACTAATTCTATATTTACAGGTAATCTATGTCTTTATTATAGATTGTTTTTTAATAATAACGCTTAATCGTGATTGACCTTCTCATTAACATCTAAAATCATTAGCAACAATTGAAATAAATTTCTTCTCCTGAAGTAAAGATGGCGCAAGGTCCGCCACATCTCAGTGAAAGATTTATAGGTCATATCCTGGAATTACTTTTCTTCTGATGCGTGGTTTAACTAGTTAGATCGCTCTAGCGGGTTCGAGTCACGCCGCGTACAGATATTTTTTTCAGATGAATAATAGGTTAAGGCCAGTTTTTTCCACCTTCATTTAGCCTCGTTAGAGTGATAGCTAGAACTTCCACTGTGTCAACGGCGCAGTTTTCATCCTTGTACCTGTACACAGATGTTTTTATGTTCTCATTACTAAGTTGGCATGATGCAACGATGCCAATGGAAAAGCTCCAGAGGTGGGTGATCAACAGGATAGCAGATAGGTCAGTGTGTCATTCAGCAATAATACTCTAAAGATTATGATTTTATTAATCTGATGATTCGTTAACCTTTCTCTTGTCCATTGAACCTTTTTCATATTATCAATTTAGTTTCACGGAATCTACAGGCACCAGATTTTGTTTTACTTAAAAGTTTTTTACCCGAGTGGATTATATAGATTTAGATATATAGAGCGCCGATTTACCTACTCAAACAAGACTGCCGGCGCTCTATCTTCCTTTGAAGCCAATACGAATTTAGTGACTGATTGTACCATCGATATTCTTTAGTTTTACTTTCTACATTTTAGGGCGCATATAGGAAGAAGCGTAAGTTTTCAGTTGACACCTAAACGTAACTGGGGGGCGGGGGTGGCTCAGTCGGTAGCGCGCCAGGCTCGTAATCTGTAGTTCCCAGGTTCGAGTCCCAGCTTGGTCAGCGTTGAGATTTATCTCTGCAAAATTCCCCGCCCTGCCCACGGTCAGTAGGGGACACCGATGGGCTTGAAAAGGCCGCCGTCCGTCGGATGGGACGTTAAGCCGTGGCCCCGTGTGCGGGAGAGCCATACCCTGTGCACGTTAAAGAACACGTTGGATGGCCTTGACGGGAGGCTACCATCTGTCTCCCAACAGCTGTTCCAGTGGGTCCCCTCCCCCAACCTTCTCTGAGCCTTCGGGGTCCTTGTGGCCTGGCCATTTAGCCCATGGTGTGCAAAAAAGTGCCGCTCAGAGGTAAAACAATCCAATCCATTTTTATTACAGAGAAGCCTCGAAGGTGCTATATCAGCATACTGATACCGGACTAAGAAAAGTACATCAAAATTTGAAACATTTCAGAAATGGTGATAAGTGGGAGACTGGGTGTACATTGTTAATAAACATCCATAACATGTACATTTAATATACAGGGTGAATCTGAAAAAGTGGGCAAAACTTTACGGGGTGGTAGAACGCAGCTATACGAGCAATATTCGTCATAGAATGTATGGTCGGAACGCAAACGGCGAGCAGCTAGGTGGCGTTGGAAATGGTATAAAAGGGTCGGTCCTCGCACCCAACGGCATTTCTACCGTGAATTGCCGAGAGGATGGCTGGTTATACTAACCACGAAATGGCGGATATGCACGTTGTGTAAGGTGCGGCGGACGGGAATGCAAGTGAGGCACCGATATGGATCTAGTCGCCAGGATCGCCTTTGTTGCCGGTGATATTCGGGAAATGCCTGGTGTCTTCGCAAATGTGCGTCGGTCCCTATCCCGCAGGTGTGAAGCCTGCATTACAGCTGGCGGCAGCTCTTTTGAGCAATTTCTTTGAGCATGTACCTCAATTACATTCCTGTTAATAAAATGTTTTCTGAAGTATCTCCTCTCCTTCTTGTGTTCATTCTTTAAATGTGACAGTGGAAAACTACCTTTTAACTTCTCACCGCTTGCGTTCTGACCATACATTCTATGACGAATATTGTTCGTATAGCTGCGTTCTACCACCCCGTAAAGTTTTGCCCACTTTTTCTGATTCACCCTGTATAGAGAGAGGATTGTTAGTAATTGACAACTGACTGACAGAGGATGACTCTAAGTGTAACTGTGATGCGAAAACAGTAGAGCCCTGAAAATTTGCACTGAGAGGTAATCCATGTTGTAGATCTCGATTTTTATTTTTCTGTGTTGAGGGGGGGGGGGGGTTAATAAGTAGCGTTTGCTTCGTAATCTGTTATTCCTTGTTTCGAATTCCGCTGTTTCTGGGGGCGGGGGTGGCTCAGTCGGTAGCGCGCCAGGCTCGTAATCTGTAGTTCCCAGGTTCGAGTCCCAGCTGGGTCAGCGTTGAAATTTATCTCCGCAAAATTCCCCGGCCAGCCCACGGTCAGTAGGGGACACCGATGGGCTTGGAAAGGCCGCCGTCCGTCGGATGGGGCGTTAAGCCGTGGCCCCGTGTGCGGGAGAGCCATACCCTGTGCACGTTAAAGAACACGCTGGATGGCCTTGACGGGAGGCTACCATCTGTCTCCCAACAGCTGTTCCAGTGGGTCCCCTCCCCCACCCTTCTCTGAGCCTTCGGGGTCCATGTGACCTGGCCATTTAGCCCATGGTGTGCAAAAAAAGTGCCGCTCAGAGGTAGAACAACCCAACCCATTGTTTCTGAGTTCATATTTTCTCCTATGACTTCGAGAAGAAAGGGGACAACTACGGGCTTGTAAAGGATGCCTTCCGTCAAATGGAAAGTCAAGCCACGTTCAGGAGAGACCTGTGCACATTAAAGAATATTCTGAATGGCATTCATCTGTAACCTAACAGCTGTCTCGTGGATTCTCTCTCCCAACGTTCTCTACGCTCTTGGTATTCATGTGGCTTGGCCATTTAGAACATTCTGTTCCAAAATAATGTCCTCAGAGGTAAAACAACCCAACCTAAAGCGTTTTCTCAACGTTCACTTAAAACGAATTTCATATATTCTATTAACCATAGCAAGAATTTATTGGCTGTTTTACCAATATTTTAGCATACTAAACGAAACTTTAAATACACTACAATTTTAGAGTCGACTCTTTAATCATTGGAAGTTAATAATTGAGCATATGTGATGTCCTTGATGCATGGAAAGCACTTCGTTCAATTAGATTTTGACTTCTGAGCTTCCAATATTCACTCTTGATATAACAAAGTAAACTAAATCATCAGACAGCTTGTATACTATGACAATGGGAACCAAATTCGAAACTTTGTAGTACCTTAATAAACTTTTGGTCTGAATATACGAATAAAGCTAAACATTTAAAGTTTATTAATTCATTCACAATTTAAAATGTTATGAAATTTCGATTATATCGCTGAAGTCAAGGTGCAAATAGTTACTTATTCAAAGTTTCAAAAGTTCAAAACGATTAATAACTGCTATGCAAAGTACTTTAATAAAATATGTGAAATTTGATAAATTTTTGTAACGATACTATCAGTTTCTGTCAGTTTTCGGTGGAAATTTTCCAGAATGAGCGGCCTGTTAAATATTCCAACTTTGCTACTTTTTACATACCGAAATATTCTGTTCAGTTATTTTACCTAAAAAGTGATATTTTTATAGGCAAAAATGATTAGTGGAAAAGTCACAAGGACTCCAAGAATTTAGAGCTAAGAGAATAAGGGGAGCTACCACAGCGGTAGGATACAAATGAAAGTCTTCATCAAGATCTCCCAGCGTGTTTTTTCATCTCTCACAAAATATAGTTCTCCTGCAAACGGAGCAAATTAGTGAAGAAAATCTCAATGCCGACCACTGTGGGGATTGAGTTGTTTTACCTGTGAACAGTCCTTTTTTTTTCTACACAACGGGTTACATGGTCAGGTCACAAGGACCCCGAGGACCCACAGAAGGTTGTGGAGAGGGGACCGACTTCACAACTGTTAGGAGACCGATGGTAGCCTCCAATCAAGGCTATCCAGAGTGTTCTTTAACATGCACAGGGTATGGCTATCTCTCGCATATGGGACCACGGGTTAACGTCCCATCTGATGGATAGCGGTCTTTCTAAACCCATCGGTGTGCTCTTTCTAACCGAAGGTAAGGTGGGGTTTAGCAAGAGATTAATCTCAAAGCTGGCCCAGCTGGGGACTTGAACCTTGAAACTGCAGATTACGGCATTGTTCGCTACCGACGGAGCCGACCCAGCAAGTTGGGAAATTCGATCAGGTTACGTGCAGGTGTGCTAAAGAGAAAAAAATTCTCTTCCAAATGTTGAAATAATTTTTTTAAGCAACAAGAAGTATTATCTTGCCAAGTAAACTCAGTGTGTGTTTAAATGTGTGGAACTAGTGTCTAATCTCAGAAAAGAACTGTGGTTCAGCTTCATATTCTGCTGAAGGCTATTCTATCTAACCTATCAATTTTGTTTGCTCATAAGAAGTATAGACAAAGTTTTTTGATCTTGAAAAATATTCACATTAAATTTTTGGACTAGGAAGAAGTTTCTGTACCTTTACCCTTTAGATTAAATTAACATCTCTCAGATGTGTGAAGAAATGAAACCCATTCATGCATAAACATCTCTGAAACTGTCTAGCAGCGATGTTCACGTCTTCAAATATCTTCCACTCTGCAAATAGATGGCGTGAGGTGTCAGTTACCGTTCCGCATGGAGCGGGGGTGGCTCAGTCGGTAGCGCGCCAGGCTCGTAATCTGTACTTCCCAGATTCGAGTCTCAGTTGGATTAGCGTTGAGATTTATCTCCGCAAAACTCCCCGCCCTGCCCACGGTCAGTAGGGGACACCGATAGGCTTGGAAAGGCCGCTGTCCGTCAGATGGGACGTTAAGCCGTGGTTCCGTGTGTGGGAGAGCCATATCCTGTGCACGTTAAAGAACACGCTGGATGGCCTTGAAGGGAGGCTACCATCTGTTTCCCAACAGCTATTCCAGTGGGTCCCCTCTCACAACTTTCTCTGAGACTTCGGGGTCCTTGTGACCTGACCATTACCCAATGGTGTGCAAAAAAGTACCTCTCAGGGGTAAAACAACCCAACCGTTCCGCATATAAGAAAAATACACTGCTCGACATAGAAAATGCTACACGTGAAGGAATGCACGAAATGAGATGAAACTTACTAAACATGCAGACAAGTAGGTGGGAAAGAAGTGATTTAATTTATGTGGGATTTTATGAATGCGATGGACGAGGAGACAGTATAATGCGGCCTGAGTCAGTAGGTCGTATGACGGCCATGCTGGGCTATACATTCTGCAACACGGCGTGGTTATCAAGAGCAAAAGTCCTCGGATGGTGTGCTAAGGTATCATAAACCATGTGTCATTGGTCTGTGTCCATAATTCATGGACATTGCGAGGGTGTCGTGCAGAGGGGTAAAGTCGTCTACCAATGACGTCCCACACATTCCTTATTGGGGAGAAATCTGGGGATTGCACTGGACAAGGCAGCACCTGGACACCTTGTAGGCACTGTCCGTTGATGTTGGCAGTGTGGGGGCGAGCGTTATCGTGTTGAAACTGGGCATCAGGGATACCAAGGAGATGTGGAAACAAAAACGGGCTGCTGCACTTCATCGACATATCATCGTGCTGTCATTGTACCCATTATGCATACTAATGGTGAATGGCTGTTGAAACAGACAGAGCCCCAAACCATGACACCAGGCTGAGGAGCCGTATGATGCTCACAGATGGCAGCAAGATCAGTCCGATGACCATGTCGTCTCCAGATTCCAAATTGGCGATCTTCGGCGCTGAAGACGACATGGTTCCATTTGTACCATCATGCATGTCTAGCATGCCAAATTCTGCCGACAGTTGTTGCATCCCGATGTGTTTCTGCCGCGATGTGACGCAGGAACCAAAAAGTAGTATGTAACCCTCTGGGAAGCCTTTGGTAAAGGTGTCCGTGTAATGGTAGGATTCCCAATGACGTCACCCAGGCATTCTCATTCCTTACATGTGCTTTGGCAACCGAGATCACTCCGATGCAGTGGTCCACACGCCCAAGTGAGAACAACCAAACTTAGCTACGCCGAGCAGTTTTGACATGTTATCTCCCTCACCTATCATGTGATGGGTTCACAACTGCACTCATTTCCATAAATAGGTGGGTATATGACTGTCAACACTTACCCACCTATTTGCATGGCGCTCCGACAAATACTTCCAGGTGTGGCATTTTCTATTATCTACAGTGCTCGACATAGAAAATGCCACACCAGGAAGTATTTGTCGGAGCGTCATGCAAATAGGTGGGTATGTGTTGACAATCACATATGAGACTGTCAACACATACCCACCTATTTGCATGGCGCTCCGACAAATACTTCCTGGTGTGGCATTTTCTATGTCGAGCACTATAGATAAGCCATTTCAGAGTGCTTGCAGAGATTGTTTTTAGGAATCAGTTGCAATTATCAAATGCAGTGCGTTATAAAAAACGCGGCATCGCCAGCAAGACTACGGTGGACCCATTTTAAAAGATCCCCCCCCCCCGAAACTGTGTATCATTCAAGAAAAAAAAAACTCCCAAATAAGTTTTTTTCTGTTATTCTGAGTACTGCAAGCTATGCTACAGCGAAAAACTATTAAATATCTCAAGAATATTTTCATCACTTCAACATAATGAAAGTAAGACTTATAAATATTTGATGGCGCTGGATGTTATAAAAATCAAATGAAATTTCCGATTATACATATCAGGCGAAATTCCAATTTATAAAATTATAGTTCTGGGTATGTTTAATGTAAAAATATTCGTAAGCCAATAGGTTAAATTCGAAAAGTGGTTTTGAAAATGTTGGAAGAAGACAGCCTTTAACGTTTTCAAAGCAATGGAGTTCAGATTTCTCATTAACGGATACGTCTATCTGAATTAATTGCTCTCCGCAAAAATTCCCCGCCCTGCCCACAATCAGTAGGGGACACCGATGGGCTTGGAAAGGCTGCCGTCCGTCGGATGGGACGTTAAGCCGTGGCCCCGTGTGCGGGAGAGCCATACCCTGTGCACGTTAAAGAACACGCTGGATGGCCTTGACGGGAGGCTACCATCTGTCTCCCAACAGCTGTTCCAGTGGGTCCCCTCCCCCAACCTTCTCTGAGCCTTCGGGGTCCATGTGACCTGGCCATTTAGCCCATGGTGTGCAGAAAAGTGCCGCTCAGAGGTAAAACAACCCAACCCAACTGAATTAATTGCCCTGAAAATAAGAACCATTTAGCACCAAAACTTAAGATACTTTTTTTTTAAGAATTTATTTGGAAGGAAAAAGCTTTAATGACCTTTTTCACATTTTGAATATTTAAAACAGGGTTAGAAAAATCTCCTTTGCTCCTGCCCGCGATGACCACGTTTTACTAAGGGACAACTGAAAATTAAAAATTATCATCAGCGCTGATGATTTTTTTATTCCAAACTTTCCTAATTTTTCTCCTTTTTCTTAAGTGTTTATTTGCAGTCTTGTTAATTTTTCTTTTTTACTCTCCTTTTAGCGAAAGTAATAAGACTGCAAACGTACTGGTAGATGAAACCACAAACCAGTGAATGAGAAATTTCCTAAATGCCACCTCAAACACACCTGAACAGTCCTCTTCTTGGGAAACAAGTGGGTGCGATATATTTATAAATGCACCCCAAAAGAAAGAGGGAGACTACTTGCCTTTCCCACTGAAGTTTGGATTTAGGTTAATTCCCACTGAAATTAGTCTGTATTCGCATGGCACTGAAAGTAATGAGACAATAAATTTAAATGGCGTATCATTGAGTAACTTGACCCAGTTCTGGCTATGAATCAATGGCGTGATGTTGGATTAACACTCTCGCCATATCGACAGACCTAACTGATTGATATTATGTAATGTTAAGGAAGTAAGGATGTTAGTAAAAGCTTGAACTGAAAGAGAGAAAAGATATACACCGAAGAGCCAAAACATAATGCCCAGCGCGTCTTTATGCAAATTGACTGCACGTAACCGACGACGCGTGTGAAGCTCATGAAACGGTATAAATAACACCTGATATTCTTCTCTGTTAATCAGTGTTATTCTTGTTATTTAGGTGGGAAAGACAGTGGACTTAAGTGAGTTTGACAAAGGCCAAATTGTAATGGCCAGACGACTGGGGCAGAGCATTTCCGAGACGGCAAGGCTTGTGGGGTGCTCACGGTCAGCCGTGGTTAGTACTTCAAAAAGTTGTCCGAGGAGGGAAAAACCACGAAACGCCGGCAAGGTGTGGACCGACCACGGCTCGTCGATGCTAGAGGTGAGCGAAGGCTATCCCGTATGGTACGAGCCAACAGAAGGGATACTGTGGCGCAACTCGCCCGTAATTTGAATGCTGGTGACGGGAGTAATGTGTCACAACAGACAGTACATTGAACCCTGATGAAAATGGGACTGCGTAGCCCCAGGCCGCTCCAAGCGCCCGTGATAACCTCTGTTCACCGTCGAAAGCGCCTACAATGGGCACGTGAGCATCAAAACTGGACTTTGAATGATTGCAAGAAGGTCGTCTGGTCCGATGAATCCCGTTTCCTGTCGCACCATGTGGACGGCCTGATAAGTGTGCGTCGTTTACTTGGGGAATTGTTGGTACCAGGATGGACTGTGGGACGAAAACAAGCGGGTGGAGGAAGTGTAATGCTTTGTGCAATGTTCTGCTGGGAAACCCTTGGTCCAGTCATTCATTCGCCATCCGTCGGATGCCAGCGTTATGTCGTGGCACCGTGTATGGGAGAACCTTATCCTGTGCACGTTAAAGAACACACTGGATGACCTTGACAGGAAGCTACCATCTGTCTCCTAACAGCTTCCAATGGGTTCCCTCCCTCAATCTTCTCTGAGCTTTTGGGGTTCTTGCGATCTCGCCATTTTTTTCCATTGTGTGCAGAAAGAGTGCTGCCCAGAAGTAAAAAAAACAAACCTTGCACCAAATTGATTTTTAGAAGGAATATTACTGTAATCTAACGGGAGCGTCCAGAAAATCCCCGCATACATGGGCAAGTAGGAACCGATTTCAACGATTAGATATCTGAAGAATTCTTGCAACATGAGCAGTGAGCAAGAAATCAGTGAAGGTTCCTTTTCCTCATGACTAGCCAATATTTCCAATAGTTAGTACTGCTCATCCTGTTTCTTCCTATGCAGCAGAGTTTATTGTTTCATAAGCCCAAAACATTCACAAGCATTTTCAACAGTTGAGAGGAGACAGGACAATGAGACGAATGGTGTCAATCAACTACGTATTCTGTGGTAAAAGTGGGGAAAAAGTGTAGAGGTACTTTCATGAAGAGAAAGAATCGTTAAGCGAGGAACAACGACGTATCTTTAAGGATAATAAAAATCAAGATTTCAATCGTTGATTCGAAACTTTTTATAAGCGGTATTTGCTAAAGTGGTTCGTTTTATCTATGAGAATCATTCTCATCTCTATATTTCTTTCTCTAAATAGTAGTTTAAAAGACTCTCATGACTCCTAGCAGCATTTCGGAACGACGAAAAAAAATAATCTTTTGTCGAAAATTAAAATAAGACTCTGAAATCTGAAAAAAAATGACGGCAATAAAAAATGTAAAAAATTATAATTGAAATAGAAAGAAGCAAAATTAGAAAGAAAAGTACAATAACGAAAGGGAAAAAGGAAGGGAATAAGAAAGAGAAATAGGTAATATATCATAAAGGAAGAGAAGAAATAAGATGACGAAAGAAAAGAACAAAAATCGAAAGAGAAAAATACCAAATAGAAATGAGAAAATATTTAAACAGTAGAGGAAAGATAAATGAAATAAAAAAGAGAAGAAGAGAGAAGATAACTAAAAGGATAAAAGAATGAAAAAAAAGAGTAAAAAAAAAAATTAAAAATAGTAAAAAGGAAAGAGTCAAAAAATAGATATAAGTAAAATAGATAATAGAAAAAAATAAATACGAAAAAGGAGAGAATGCATAAATTAAAAAGGTAAAAAAAGAAAAAAAAAGACGGCATAAAGAAAAATTAAGAAATTTAAAATGGACGAAGAAAATAGTTAAAT
Source organism: Ryuthela nishihirai (assembly GCA_038380435.1). NCBI lineage: Eukaryota > Metazoa > Arthropoda > Arachnida > Araneae > Heptathelidae > Ryuthela > Ryuthela nishihirai. Next base: position 42,189,740 of record JAWZYU010000015.1, on the reverse strand, counting down.
GACAGAAAAATATAAATAAGCAAAAAAAATAATAGAAATGAAAAAAGAAGAAAAAAAGGAAAACAAAACCCCAGTATAAAACAAAACAAGAAGGAAGTAGAATGAAATGAAATAAAAAAGAAAATAAATCATAAAAACAGGGTTCACCCCTCAAAATACAGTGCCACCCGAAATGTGCCAAAACCTGCAGCAGAAACCGACTGTTCCATGACCTCCGCCTACTTTCCTTTTCTACCAATTTCACTCCGATTATTTACACTACACGACGTCTCTATTTCCAATGCTTTCAATTCCACAAGTGAAAGGCAGAGAGCAAACGCCAGCGAGAAAGAGATGGGCAGACGGTCTACAGAAGAAAACACATTAAACTAATAACCAATTTCTCTGTTTCCGGACGACATTTCCGCGGCGCTATCATTAGCCCTAACTTTTATCCTTCGACTGTCCTGACACGCCGTGGAGGCGGAAGCAGAAACGCAGCCATATGGATCCATGCATGTTTAATAATTCGGCGGCTGAGAACGCCACGACTCGCACGATGGCAGCTCTATCAACGCTGAAAGTAATTATGCAGAAGAGCAACAGAGATAGGCGACGGATAATTAAACTATGCGTTTCCTCTGACAATGAGTTAAAGCGTGAAGTGAATCAGTTTCCTGGAAACAGAGCTTTTCAATTATGTACGACAGTTACCAACCCACCCCCACAACGTCACCCTAACCGATCGTCTCACTCTCTACTGACTCTCTTTCTCTCTTGCTGTCTTCTCATTTTTTTTCTCGTCTTTCCAACTGTCACGAACACAGGATTTAATGTGCCTCTCGTTTGATGTTCTCTTTTATTCATTTCTTCATTGTCCCACGCAAAATGCATAAATAAAGGTTAACTTAGAAGGGTATTATGCTAATATTATATTAATTGGTTAGATTAAAAAGTAAAGGTGTGTTTGTACTGCTTCAGATATTAACTACGCTATGTTGAATATTTCATAAGAGGAATACCGAACGCTGAATATCTTTGGATATAAGCTGATGTTTTACAGCAGTGATTTAAGGCCTTTTAAAGACCCCCTTCCCACTTTCGAGATCTTTTTTGGGTTGTTTTACCTCTGAATGGCACACCCCGAAGACTCAGAGAATGTTGGGGGAAGGGATCCACTGGAACAGCTGTTGGGAGACAGATGGTAGCCTCCCGTCAAGGTCATCCAGCGTGTTCTTTAACGTGTACAAGTTTACAGCGTGTTCTTTAACGTGCACATCTTTTTTCTTTCTCTTTCGCACACGGAGACACGACTTAAGGCCCCATCCGACGGTCTTTCCAAGCCCACCGGTGTCCCTTATTGACCGAGGGCAGAGTAGGGAGCTTTTGCGGGGATAAATCTCAACGCTAACCCCGCTGGGACGCGAACCTGGGAACTGCAGATTACGAGTCTGGCGCGCTACCAACTCAGCCACGCTCTTTCGAGAAGTATTATTTTCTGAAGTCCAATTTTTCCTGTATGAAACTAGCAGATGGCGATAGCGGCCCCGTTATTGGCTTGCAAACTATACGCCCTCACAAATTTCTAAAAGATTTTTAAAGATACGGCCCGCGGGCCATGAGCGGCCTCAGGGGCAATTATATGCGCCCCGCGACCTCAATTAATAATACTCGAATTTCAAGAACAGTTTTTCTATACATTGAACACATAGGTACAGATTACAGATACCTATTGAATACGCACTTATCCAAACAACGTTGGCATAATGAAGTTGAAAGATGTCAAGTATCTGGATCTTCGAAATAATGCGCTGTTTTTTAATCGTTATGACTTAATGTCATTTCAATTTTGATGTATACTTTAAATTTAAATAAAAGTTTTTTTTATATAAAATTAGTGTTTAATAGAATCCTGGCCCGCTGATATACTTTGAAAGAAAAATTGGCACTTTACAAGATCGAGTTCGACACCCCTGCCCTAGAGGGTAGGGAGTTCTGTTGGTAGCGATCATCAGTTACTAGGTTCGAGCCCCAAAGTTGAGATTCATCTCAATTAACTTTGACTCTGTACTCAGTAAGAAATGGGGCAGCGATCGGCTTAGAAAGGCCTACGTCCGTCGGATAGGACCTTAAACCGTGGTCCATATACAGAAAAATTGCAATTAAGTTCTCGTTAGACCAACCTTCAAAATCAGGTTATCAAATTCAGGTTATCAGTACTTTTCTCCCAAATGTTGGCGAGAGTCACGAATCATTGAGTCTGACCTTTTAGTCAAGTTTTCGAAAAACTGAAAAGTGCCGCTCAAATGTCAAACAATTAACAACCCAATCAGTTTGAATTCATTTTAGAATTTACAAAAAATCATGAGGTTCTGCCCCAGTTACAAATTTATGTTGATTACAAATTCAGTTGGGTCCGATACCTGGGCTAGTGGTTAGTGTACGTAACTACTTGCGGCGGAGGTGGTCAGTCAGTAGCGCGCCAGGCTCGTAATCTACAGTTCCCAGGTTCGAGTAGGAGACACCGATAACTTGGAAAGATCGCCGTTCGTCGGATGGGACGTTAAGCCGTGGCTCCCATGGTGTGAAAAAAAAGTGCCGCTCAGAGGTAAAAACAACCCAACCTAACTACTAAACCAGCGGGCAGGTCCATGCGTTTGTATGTTGTATGAGAAAACCAGGACAAATCCAATAGAGCTTCTAAATTATCTCCATCCTCTGTGTAGGTTTAGAAGAGAATAGGTATTAGTACCTATTCTCGTTTATTTATTTATTATGTTATTTCGCGAAGAAAAGCGCGGAGGAGACTTACGTAGACTTTGTCAAGGATTCCTACGGCAATGTGATACACAGAAAACCTTCCAAAGTGAGGGCCATCGGCAATGCTTAGTAGATTAACATATGCGATACCAGAGAATCATACGTTCCCAATATTGCAGCGCTGGAAACGTACAGGATCTTATGCCACACATTGCATCTTCCTGTTAATACTCATTTCTTCAAAACGGTTTTCTTTTCAGGACAACCTACAACTATTTTATGATTTTATGAACAACTGTATTTCTGTGTGTGGAAACAAGAAAAAAAGTTTTAAACAATTTTTTCTCTCAATCCGCAGTCACCCATTCCATCTCTTATGATGGCATTCATTTCGCCTGTGCTCGCTTAACAACACATAAAGTCGTAAAGTGCCTATCTGACGTCATCACACCAAAGTTACCCGACAATGGAAATCACTCTCTTTCACATACCGCTGATCGAGAATCAATATACGTAATGATTGCGTATTGCCCTGCTGCTGTTCAGTGGCTTTAGAATGAGACAATTTTGTCTTTGCTTAAGAGCAAAGCAATTTCTTTTGGCTGAAATGGTTCTGTTAGGATATAAGCATTTTTTTTTTTCTTACAAATACAGAAACTCTACGCTCTCTTTTATCCACATAAACGGTCGTGCAACCTGTAAAGATCTGCTACTTGTGGCAGCAATCAATCTTTGCCTTAAATGACTCTTGGTTGCTGCCAGCTGGTGTCCACAAATGATTGCTAATTTCTTAGTTGAAAATTGATTTTAAATTTACCACAAAAGAACGGGGGATAAAAGCCAATATTTGAAGAGAGCGATATTGATTACAGTTAACTGCTACGTGCAGGAAACTCTTAACGTGAATCATTACATCGATTAGATTGAATCAACATAATTTATGCAATTATACACTTCAATATATAATTCACATAAAATGATGCAGTGATTCTTAAATGTAGTTATCAGGTAATTCCAGAGCTTCAACCAACTTTTTTTTTATTCAACTACTAAACAGTGTTTTTGTTCTATTATTCAAATATTTTCTTATTCTTTAGCGATTAAAGATTTATACTTTTATTTTTCAGCAATTTTGTTATGACTATAAGAATAATGTCTTCAATCTTTCTATACGTTAATCGATTTTAATGACCGAAACATGAAAGCAACTAACTGCGCCCTCTTGTTAACTGATTACCAAATATGTTAATTGGTAAGAAAAACGCGCAAAACTTTCACCGATACTTTTTTTTAATTAAGACATTTTTTTTCTCTAGCTTTAGAAATGGAGTATTTCAGGGAAAGGGATATTAGTGAAATACAACTGAAACAGTTATATTCAATATTACCATAATTATCGTATATAACCATAAATGGTTGGGGCGGGGGTGGCTCAGTCGGTAGCGCGCCAGGCTCGTAATCTGTGGTTCCCAGGTTCGAGTCCCAGCTGGGTCAGCGTTGAGATTTATCTCCGCAAAATTCCCCGCCCTGCCCACGGTCAGTAGGGGACACCGATGGGCTTGGAAAGGCCGCCGTCGTCGGATGGGACGTTAAGCCGTGATCCGTGTGCGGGAGAGTCATACCCTCTGCACGTTAAAGAACACGCTGGATGGCCTTGACGGGAGGCTACCATCTGTCTCCCAACAGCTGTCCAGTGGCCATAAACAGCTGTCCAGTGGTCGTAACCCATAAATGGTTACGGATATAAAATCTAAATTAGCTCATTAATATCCAATTCTAAATTAGCTCATTAATATCCAACTTTTCTGAAACGATACTTTTATGAAAGGTTGCTACTAAATTCCATTAAGATTATTCGAAAAGCAATTGTATTATTTAAGAGTCTAGCTTGTATTTTAACACGAGCTCAGGTTGATTTACCACTGAGCGACACTTTTTGCGCACAATGGGCTAAATGGCCAGGTTACAAGGACCCCGAGGGCTCAGAGAGACGACCCCCTAGATAGCTATTAGGAGACAGAAGGTAGCCTCCTGTTAATGCCATCCAGCGTGTTCTTTAACATGTACAGAGTATGGCTCACCCGCACACAGGCCATAGCTTTACGTCTCATCCGTTAGACGGCGACCTTTCCAAGCCCATTGGTGTCCCCCTGGTGACAAGGACAGGGTGGGGAGTTTTGCGGAGATAAATCTCAACGCTGGTCAAGGCGGGTCTGGAACCTGAGAATTGCAGACTACGAGCTATCGACTGAGCCAACCCCCTCTTCTGCAAACTTGGGGCGGGGGTGGCTCAGTCGGTAGCGCGCCAGGCTCATAATCTGTAGTTCCCAGGTTCGAGTCCCATCTGGGTCAGCGTTGAGATTTATCTCGGCAAATTCCCCCCCCCCTGCCCACGGTCAGTAGGGGACACCGATGGCTTGGAAAGACCGCCGTCCGTCGGATGGGACGTTAAGCCGTGGCCCCGTGTGTGGGAGAGCCATACCCTGTACACGTTAAAGAACACGCTGGATAGCCTTGACGGGAGGCTACCATCTGTCTCCCAACAGCTGTCCAGAGGGTCCCCTTCCCCAACCTTCTCTGAGCCTTCGGGGTCCATGTGACCTGGCCATTTAGCCCATGGTGTGCAAAAAAGTGCCGCTCAGAGGTAAAACAACCCAACCCAACTCGAACCTGAGAATTGCAGACAACGAGCTATCGACTGAGCCAACCCCCCTCTTCTGCAAACTTGGGGCGGGGTTGGCTCAGTCGGTAGCGCGCCAGGCTCGTAATCTGTAATTCCCAGGTTCGAGTTCCAGCTGGATGAGCGTTGAGACTTATCTCCGCAAAACTCCCAGTCCTGCCCATCGTCAGTAGGGAACACCGATGGGTTTGGAAAGACCGCCGTCCGTCGAGTGGGACGTTAAGCCGTGGCACCGTGTGTAGGAGAGCCATAACATGTGCACGTTAAAGTACACGCTGGATGGCCTTGACGGGAGGTTACCATCTGTCTCCCAACAGCTGTTCCAGTGGTTCCCTCCCCCAATCTTCTCTGAGCCTTCGGGGTATTCGTAACCTGGCCATTTAGCCCATGGTGTGCAAAAAAGCGCCGCTCAGAGGTAAAACAACCCAACCCAACCTCTGCAAACACAGGAAAAGAGCATTTATTAATCTTTACATTACGAAACCTTCCCCGGTCTCAGCGCTTTTCAGAGAGGCTCTGGGAATGAATTTTGATTCATTATTGTGTTTCAATTTTATTTTTTTATTTTCTTGTAAATAATTTGCAAATGGCATGTACTAACATTTAATAGAAAGACAAACGCTATATTAGAAACGATAACGTCATTTGTAATCTGGATTGGGTTGTTTTACCTTTGACTGTTACTTTTATCCACGCAATGAGTTAAATGACCAGGTCACAAAGACCCCAAGGTTCAGAGTTTCACAGAGATTTCACAGCTCAGAGTTTTCACAGAGGATTTCATCTGTTTCTTAACAGCTGTTAAGAAACAGATGAAATCTTCTCCTCAAAGCCATTTAGTTGGTTCCTTAACGCCCTCAGGCTCTCTAGCATACGGAGCCACGGCTTAATATCCCATCCAAAGGACAGCCTCCATTCCAACTCCCAAAAGTATTTTCTTTCACACAGGGGTGAGGATGGAAGTTTAGCAGCAATAAATATGGAAGTAAGCACAGTTAGAACCAGAACCTGGAACCTCAGAATGTCAGCCTGGATTGCTACCAATCTCCTCCTCCTTAATAATCAAGGAATTTGCTAAAATTTCAATCAAAATGAAGTCATCGTCGATGTTCTGATAGATCTTACAGTATCTGAAATGACAAAGAATTTGGATAGAGCTAAATCAAATATAACCATCCCAATAACTGAGTGATTATCGTCAGACACGCACCCAAGATTTAATTTCCGGGGGAGGGGACAATAATTTTGTTTTGGGTGGGTCCAAGAATTTAGTTTTGGAGTGACGTACCTGGGGTACGTCGCTGGTTATTGTGCTTGGATACAAATCAAAGGAGACCCAGGAAAAGCATCGCTGTTTCCTTTCGTCTGTTACCTTTATGCTGAAGTCTCTTCATCCTCAAAACCTCGATGACCTACTGATAGGTTCCTGTCAGGCTCTGTGGTAAGCAGATGCTTGAGTGACAATTCACTCTTTTTAATTGATCAAGTATATGATAATGATATGGTAAACAGGATAACAGGAAACTAGATGCTTTTGATTCCAGATGCTTACGCAGTATCTTGGGCATTAGGTGGTTCAACTTTGCAACTAACGATGAGGTTAGGCAAAGGAGTTTGCAACCTCCTTTAAGTAGCATATTGTGCAGAGAGAGACTCCGTTGGTTTGGCCATGTTGCCCGTATGAATAATTATAGATTGGCGAATAGGGTTATGAACAGTGTGCCTAGAGGCCTCAGAAAGAAGGGGAGACCTAGGATGCGGCGGGCAGACAATGTCAAACAGGACCTTGTTAGAATTGGTGTGCAGTGGCCAGATGCAGTAGATGTAGCTCAGGATAGACTTGCTTGGAAAACTAAATTGCACGGTCTGGTTGGACCTCCGTAGCCCATGGTTGCTTGAAGATGATGATGATGATGATGATTGTTCATTCATTGTGAAGCTGTATTTGGGTTGAGTTATTTTAAGTCTAAAAAAAAAAATCTTTCATGCGCAGAATGGGCTAAATATCCGCGTCACAACGACTCAGAGAAGTTGGGGAAGGGGAATGTATGTACAGCTGTTATGAGACAGACCCTCTCAAGGCCATTCAAAGTGTACTTGAATGTGCACAGAATATGGTTCTCCAGAACACATGGCCAAGGTTTAACCTCCCATCCGATGGACGGTGGCCTTTCTAAGATCACATGTGTCCCCTCTCTGAGCGAGAGAAGGATGGAGTTTAGCGTAGATAAATCTCAACGCTGACACAGTTGGTACTCGAATCTGGTAACTGCAAATTACTAACTTGGTGCACTGCAGACTGAGACAAACCCCCGCTACTAAATATATGTGTAGGTTGGGTTTGGGTTGTTTTACCTCTGAGCGGCACTATTTTGCACACCATGGGCTAAATGGCCAGGTCACATGGACCCCGAAGGTTCAGAGAAGGTTGGGGCAGGGGACCCACCGGAACAGCTGTTGGGAGACAGATGGTAGCCTCCCGTCAAGGCCATCCAGCGTATTCTTTAACGTGCACAGGGTATGGCTCTCCCGCACACGGGGTCACGGCTTAACGTCCCATTCGACGGACGGCGGCCTTTCCAAGCCCATCGGTGTCCCCTACTGACCGTGGGCAGGGCGGGGAATTTTGCGGAGATAAATCCCAACGCTGACCCAGCTGGGACTCGAACCTGGGAACTACAGATTACGAGCCTGGCGCGCTACTGACTGAGCCACCCCCGCCCCAAAAGTATATGTGTAAGATCCGGATCTAGAAGAAAAGTGAATGTGGGAGGACTAGATTTCCATTGCAATATAACATTTTCCCCTCTGTTTAGAGGTCTTTGAAAATTTTGTAGAAGAAATGTGTGAAATAAGCACAAGTTTAATACTTTTCGCCTCCATTATCCTTGCTAGCATTCCGCACGCGGAGGGGGAAGAAAGGTCTCTCTCCCCACCAGATGCAACCCTGTATATGTATTTACTTTAATATAAGGAAAAACTGTCACAAAAGTTTCTTTTTGCTAGCATTACTTTAAGTAATTAAAGATGTAAAATGTTAGAGTAGGGATTCTCACGTGGGGTACGCGGTAAAATTTTTTGGGGTACACCGTGAGAGCTCAAACGTCGCTAGATCTAGTAACAAGTCGCTCAGTTGGCAACACTGCTGCTGATTATAATTTTATAAGATTTGTAAAATTGCTTATATCATTTTTTGTGTTTATCGATATATGTAATTTATGAATACAAAATATAATATATATATACGATTTATTTTATTCCCATTATTATACTATAACTATAGTTTTATCTATCTATACAAGGGGTACGCCAGTTATTACACATTTTCAGGGTATGTGAAGCATAAAAGGTTGATAACCACTGTGTTAGAGAGTAGAATTTGTATCAATTTTAAGCAACTTCTTTAAACCTGATCAGCCAATAAAATTGAATTTAAGATAGGCCACAACTAGATAAGAAAGTTTTAAAAAAAAACAGATGTTACTCATTTTTTACCGCCGTATAGAGTCATCAAAGACCTATTTCTTAGTTCTGGTTTTCCTTTCTGCACTCTCATCATCGTATCATTTACATGGCGCAGTTTTCTCACCTACACTTCTGCGGCTCTGCTTATACAAGTAGTAATTACAGACCGTTGGGAAAGGAAAATGCAAGTCATTAGGGAACAAAGCTGCAGGAATATAGGTTTTGTAAAGAGCTTTGCATGCGTCGAGGGAAAAAAAGATCTGCAGTGATGAAAATTTAAAGAGAAACTAACGTCTAATAAAGAACTTATGTAAATGAAAGTGAAAAATTTGGCTAACGGAAAGGTAGGTGCGTAGTTTTTGAATAGGGTGAAAATGTAATCCACATAGATGTTTCCTTAGTTTTAACCTCTGCGAAATGCTTCAATTTCCAACTGAGAAATAAATGTGCAAAGAAGTGTAAACTTTGGTAAATGAGCTTCATAAAGTTTTGCTAAGAAGTGCAAAACTTTTTAGTTAGTAAATGAGGCAGCAATGTTCTTAAATTTAAAGCTTGAAAAAGAAAAAGGGTTTTATTAACACCAAGGTTTTAACCGACGTTGACAACCCGTCACAAAGAATAAAATTCTTTTGGTTTCAATAACTGTTTTTGCAAAGTTTTTTTTAACCCTTTCAGGACCATAAGGTTTCTAAGAGTAAATATTAGTATGTAACTGTTTATTTTAGTTTGTTTAGACGTAAAATAAATAAAAATCATAAGAAAAATACATAACAATGTAGTTTTTTTGGAATTTTATGGGAAATATTTTTCCCAATGGACTATAAAGGTAACAAATATTATAGTTAGGCTTATTATGCAATGTCTTTTATTTATTGGTTTATTAGAACAAAATGTTAACTAAAATAATACAAAATTATGAAATAAAATTACTATACAAAATAATGTGCTAATTATGATATTCTGCGAAGCAATTTCTTTTGGTAGTGAGGCAAAGATGGACATTGCACATAGTACATATATTATGCGTCCTGACAGTTCTGTTTTTTTTTTCTAAACGTTCCCGTTTACGTAATTGCGTTCGGGATACGTTCTATTTTGACATTCTGTATAAAAAATGCAGATAACGTTATAATTAAATACGACAATCACCAATTTTAAAATGAGAAAAATGTTTCCCTTGGTCGTGAAAGGGTTAAACCAGAAAGCTGTTCCTATTTCTTTTTCCTATTTTCTTCTACTTATTACCTAATTACATTTTAGCTAAAGAGAATGTAGTTGGAATCTCAGATAAATGAAGAAGGTTTCTATTTTTCTGAGGTCTTGCCTCAGGGCCGAACTCTGACCTTCTGAGGCCCTAAGCTACGTTATGTTTAAGAGGCCTCAAAATTTCAAAAGTCGAAATAAGTTATATATTTATTATTCTGATTGAAGAGAACATTAAAAAATAAATATGAAATTGTATGGTGAAAACATTACACTAGCACTGGTTTGCAATAATGACTGTTTAAAGCTGAGATGAACAGTGTTTTCACAATAGATAAATTTAAAAATAAATTTTTGTGGCACAGTAAACCTGAGTGGTTAGCGCGCTTGGCTACTGATCTAAGGGACCTGGGTTCGAGCCCCGGGTAAGGCATGGCTGTTTGTGTTGTTTTTCTGCTGAGGTCCTGCCATCCTCTCAGACCTTCTACTATGGTATATAAACTGATTTATATAAAACTATGGTATATAAACTGATATAAACTTCATTTAGCCCATGGTGTGCAAAAAAAGTGCCGCTCAGAGGTAAAACAACCCAACAACCTAACATACATAGATTTAAAGTCAAATGTCGGTGTGTACAAAGTGGCAAAGACTGTTCTTCAACGTCTTCATACAAGTGTGCATTGAACAATGCCCACATCATGTGATGTTAATGGGAAGCTAATTTCTATGCTCCATAGCATCTAAAATTAACATTTTATGGTAAAATGTCACTGATGATAAATTGCCGATCTTAACTACATCTATTTAAATCTCTATTTTCAAAATTATTCATTTAAATTTTAAAGAGCAATAAAAATTTGAATAATTAATATCAGTAACGCCAATAATTAAGAACTTTACAAAATGGACGAACATTGAAAGATTTATTCACATAAACTTTTAAATATTCACTTTTATTATTAAATGGCTTAAAATAATGCTTTTTTTAAAAGATATAATTGAGGTAAATTCATAGGTCTGCATTTCTGGGGCGAATGTGGCTCAGTCGGTAGCGCGTCAGGTCCATAATCTCCAGTTACCAGGTTCGAGTCCCAGCTGGACAAGCGTTGTGTATTTATTTCCTCAAAACTTTCTGCTCTCTCCTCGGTCACTAGGGGACACCGATGGGTTTGGAATTTTTTCCGACCACCATCCGTCGGATGTGACGTTAAGCCATGGCTCCGTGTGGAGGTATACAGTGGATCCCCTTTTCTGATCCTTGTAGCCTGGCTAACCCATTGTGTGCAAAAAAAGTGCAGGTCAGAGGTAAAACTACCCAACCCAAATGATCCTGAAAGCAAAAAGCCTTGATTTCTTTGTAAGACCAGCCTTCGGGGTCCATGTGATCTGGCCATTTAGCTCATGGTGTGCAAAAAAGTGCCGCTCAGAGGTAAAACAACCCAAACAACTCATTAAATATATACCCACTGGGCTGTTGGACTGTTGGGAGACAGATGGTAACCTCACGTCAGGGCCATCCAGTGTGTTCTTCTACGTGCACAGGGTATGATTCTCTAGCATACGGATCCATGGCTTAACGTCCCATCCGACGGACGGCGGTGGCCTCTCCAAGTCCATCGACATTTTCTACTGACCGAGGGTAGGACGGGAAGATTTGCGGAGATAATTTTCAACGCTAGCCCAGCTGGGAACTGCAGATTACGAGCCTGGCGCTCTACCGACTGAGTCACCCCTGGCCCCCCTTGGCCACCTCCTCGGACCACTTTTTGAATGTACTAGCCACGGCTGACCGTGAGCACCCCCCAACCCTTGCCGTCTAGGAAATGCTCTGACCCAGTCGTCTGGCCATTACAGTTTGGCCTTTGTCAAAGTCATTTAAGTCCGCTGCCTTTCCCAACTGAAGAACAAGAATAACATTGATTAAAAGAGCTCAGTATCAGGTGTTATTTATACCGGTTCATGACCTTCACACTTGCCTTCGTTTACCTGTAATCGCTTCGATGTGCATAAAGACGCGATGGTCACAACGTTTGGCTCTTCGTTATATACAGGTGCTAAGTAATCCTACTCTCAGTCTTGGACACATTAGTTCACATTAGTTCATCAGTCAGGAAGAGTAGAAGGTCGTTCGATTTTTCGTCATGTATCAAATATTCATGCAAGAATTTTGCCTAATTCTTGCCAATATGTGCAATATTTTGCCTAATAATCTGTCAATATGTGCAAATATTCATTCTTCTTCTCCAAGTATTAAACTTCTTCGTATAAGTTTCGCTATTAATTCATTAAAAACGCTAATTATGTAAATGTTCATTAACGAACACTGTATTAAAATTCGAGACAAGAAAAAATTTGGCGGAGAGAAATGGAACAGATGATGGTGACGTAAGATTGTGCTGCCATCTTGTGGGCAAAGGTGTAATCTGTATTTTTAAAGCATTCGAACTGCTCCATGGTGCATTATGATGTTCAGTTGTTTTAAAAAAAATAAAACGTTTTATATTTTCTGTCGGTTGCGACCCAGTCAGAACTTTTCTAAAGAGGTACAAACCTTGATTTACCAAATTAAATCTTAAAACTGAAACGTCATTTAACATTTCAAGCGCTTTGCATACTGAAGATAAAACTTCTAAATTCTATTGTCCTTTTGTAATGGCTTTTAATAATATTAAGAAGTAACAAAAATAAACACTACTCAAGTCAGTACTATGTTTCGATTTTGCTTTAGATCTTGACATAATTTGAGAAAATCCTATTTGATTATTATACACAATAATCTTATTAGAAGCTAATTTAGTAATTTCATAAGATTTTGGAATTCCATTTGCAACACAGTATAGTGATTCGTCACTATCACAGATAAAACATTAATACGGGATCTTAAATCTTTTAACTGTGGAGAACTTTCATCATAACTCAGGCATTGGCGTATTTTGAAAATGTGTTTGGGAGGAGTTTAAGTTTTAAAAGGTTAAAATCGAGGCAATAAATAAGGAAATATTAAAAATTAACCGATAAGCAAATAACAATTAGTGGTATATTTTACCCTAATGCTTAGGAATAATAGTACATCTCAAAAACACAAAATTGCAGAAAAAAACTGGAATGTATGCATTGAGGGAAGTGTATAGGGAGGGGGGAGGGTCATCATATATATTTACCTGTTGGCTCGTACCATACGGGATAGCCTTCGCTCACCTCTAGCATAATAATAGAACAACAATGGTACACTGTAAAATATATTGTCATGTAATAAATTTTTGTGTTTTAATTTTTACTAGTTGTTGCTTTGTAGATCAGTTGGGTGGTTTTTACCTCTGATGGGCACTTTTTGTTGCACAAAAACGGTCACAAAAACCCCGAGAAACCCAGGTCACAAAAACCCCGAGAAATTTGAGGGAGGGGACTCACAGGACAGCTGTTAAATACGTCCCTGCTCACAGATATGTCATAGGGCTAAAATTAGAACTCACAAATAAGTTGCGACCCTACTATGAGAAGGCACAAGTTACTACAGAAACTGAAAAGTAGATCAAGGCTACTATGAAAACCCACAAGGAGCTCGCGAGAACTCAAAGTAGTATACGACAATTCACAAGTTCTCATATCCAGAGAGCCTATGAGATTTCAAAAGCATTCTTAGAACTCACAAATAGGTCATGGGGCATTATAAAAACTCACTAGTAAGTAGCAAGATATTATGGAAACTCACAGATAGGTAGGTCACAGGCTACTATGATAACACATATAGGTTACGGGCTTATGTAAGCATTAAAAGAAGGTTGTGGGTCTCACAAGCAGATCTCAGTACAAGGACGTACACAGGATTTAGTTGGGCGGAGAGAAGAATGTTGTTGTAGGGGTCTGAGAATTTAGTTTGGGGGGAGAGAAGAATGTTGCTGTAGCGGTCTGAGAATTTAGTTTGGGGGGAGAGAAGAATGTTGCTGTAGGGGTCTGAGAATTTAGTTTGGGGAAGGTTTTAAAATTTAGCTTCGGATGGGACGGGTCAGAGAATTCAGTTTTGGGACGGTTTCAGAATTTAGTTTTGGAGGGGATGTCCAAGAATTTAGATTTAGGGAAGGTTTGAGAATTTTGTTTCGGAGGGGATGTCCAAGAATTTAGTTTTGGGGAACGTTTGAAAATTTTGTTTCGGAGGGGATGTCCAAGAATTTAGTTTTTGGGAAAGTTTGAGAATTTTGTTTCGGGGTGTCTGTCAATAAGACTTGAGTAGGGTTTCCCAATTGCTAAAATATTCCACCCGATACAAAAGATTAAAATGATATTCTTCATGGAATAAAATTTTATAGTTGTTTTTAAATTTATTTTTAGTGTCGGACATATATCATGGTGCTAAAATAAAATTATGCAAAACCAACTGTTTTGGATTTCAAAACAGGTAGACAAGTTTGAGATTTCGCATAAGACGACCGACTGGTCCCCTCCTCCCCGGGTACATTCCTGTCTACTATGGCTATTGCAAAATCTCTAGTAGGTCGCAAAATTAAAAAAAAGGGAGGGATATCTGCAGGAGTATTATGAGAACTCACAAACTCACAAAGAAGCGACAAAACTACAATCAGAACTCAAAGAGGTGGGGGGGGGGGGTGTGTTAAGAGAGGTCTGCAGGACTACAATGAGAACTCGAAAATAAACAGCTATGAGAATTAAAAAAAAAGGGGGGGCTGCAAACTACAGTGAGAACTCACAAATAGATCGCAATGACTACTATGAGAACTCAAAGGTTAATGGTTGGGTTAATGGGAGAATACTCAAAGGTTGTTGATGGGCTAATGTAAAAACTCACAATTGCCAGGCATTGTAGCTCACTAGGTTCACTCTGTAGTGATTAGGATATCCCACAAGGAGATGTGTCGTTCCAGGATGAAATGTCACAGGATCAGATTTTATGAACTTTCTATAAATACGTATACGTAGCATCTTCTTGTGTCTCTACAACTATAAGGAGGTCTCACATTTCGTGTTTTTATAAATATCGTTTCATGTAAACACTTGGCAAAACCATTTTGCAACGTCAAAACATGAAATCCAATGTTAGCACAATATTGGATGGGCAGGAGATTAGTTCACTACTTAATATTTCGAAACAGTAATATAATAACACCGTCCCATGGCCGAGTGGTTAGCGCGCTTCGCTACTGATCTAAGGGACCCGGGTAAGGCATGGTTGTGTGTGTGTTGTCTTTCTGCTGAGGTCCTGCCATCCTCTCAGACCTTCTACTATGGCATATAAACTGACAGGCTCCTGTCAGACCTCTGTGGCAAGCAGCTGCTTGAGGGGGTATTTATTTATTTATTATTATTATTATAGAACAACAATGGTACACTGTAAAGTATGTTATCATGTAATAAATTTTTGTCTTTTGATTTTTACTAGTTGTTGTTTTATAGATCCGTTGGTTGTTTTTTACCTCTGAGGGGCACTTTTTGTTGCACAAAAACGGGCTAAATGGCCAGATCATAAGGACCCCGAGAAGGTTGAGGGAGGGGACCCACTGGACAGCTGTTAGGACACATATGATAGCCTCCTGTTTAGGCCATCCAGCCTGTTGTTTAATGTGCATGGGGTATGGCTTTCCCGCACACGGGGCACCGACGGCCTTTCCAAGTCCACCGGCATTCCCTACTGACCGAGGGCGGGACGGGGAGTTTTGCGGAGATAAATCTCAATGTTGGCCCAGCTGGGACTCGAACCTGCAGATTACGAGCCTGCGGTGCTACCGGGTGAGCCATCCGTGTCTCTAGTAGCTCAATATATTGTCGTTTCCATTTCTGTTCTTAGAGAGGATTTAGTTCTAGAATTTGATACGTACTTTTACGTAAATAAAATTATCCATTAAAATATGAATGATCTACGTAATAACTGTCACCCGCAACTTTTTGCTCTTCGAGGCATGCGGCATGAACTAAATATATTCCGCGTTTATTAAATTGATTATCTGTTCATAATTAAAACTTATCTAGAACTGCATATCAATACCTTGATGATCTGGCTTCGAAAATTAATGCCTTCTAACAAATATTTTTGAAAGACGGGCCAAAAGAAGATTTAGATTCGAACCAGGAACAATCTACAAGCTAGCAACACGCAGTCCCGTATTCTCTAACTGAAGTTGCGAGGAGTAGAGGTTTTAAATGATCGACAAAGATACCAATTTTGTTAGAACAATAACAAAAAAATTAAATTTATTTAAATTTCAGAATCAACAGAGTTCCACCACTGGCTTATAAAGGTGGATGAATTTACATTGCAATCAATTTACTAAGTACCCACTCCACTTAAGTAAATTTAACTTCAAACAATAATCAGAATTAAAAATGAAAATGACAACAAGCAGAATAAGTTAAAATAACTATACCATGTTTGAAGTTTCTTGGCAACGAGAACTGTATTCTGCTAGGCTATTGTAATTTGCACTCGGAATAAATTTTCATGAAGCACCCACTCCAGATTTCTCTGATTGTGGTTTTTCCCAAGCAAAGCAAATTTCTTTAGATTTCTCCTGACTTATTTAAGTAAAAGTTTATCATCTCACTAATTAAGAGATGTCTGTTTTAAAATTTCCCTCCCTGAAATATGGCCTAAAATTCAGTCCAGTGATTTCTACTAAACACGGACTTAAGCGAAGAGAGCAAAAGAAAGATAGATAATAAGACCGAACCCTGGTCCTGTTAGTATGATCACCCCACACCACACTCCTTCTCCGCTTCAAGCGTGACAATATCTTTCTGGCAACCCCGGGAATTTTCCAACCCTAAGAGCCAATCAGAAGCAAGCCCCGGGCAAAACACAACGTCCACTTCCATATTTCACAAGTGGAACGGAGTCTTGTTGCCAGGACACAGCATTCCTTTCGAACGTTAATGTCTGCTTTTGCGCAAGATGAAATTGTTCCACACGAGTCGACTTCCTGTCTTGTTTACATGACAGCGAAGCTCTTTCTCGAAGATCATCAACGTAAAGAGATGAAACCGAACCTTGAATGATATTCACAAACAAGATCTAGCACCCATTAACCTCCGAAGACGTCTCCGTCCGGTTGCATCAGAATAATAAAATGAAAAAATTAAAATTATTAATATCAATAGGTCTGCGACGTAACATAACTGTTCTGGATTTGTTGAGAAGCAAATGCATAAACGAACCCAAAGTATTAAAAAATATTAAAGCATTCGATAAAAATCAAAGAATTTTGCGTTTGAATGTTTTGAATTTATTTCTCTTCAGACAGAAAATGCAGAAGGAAAAAAAAGTGTCACGAAAAGATATTTTACCTCTTTACTACTTGATGATCCCAGGTTCGAATCCCAAAAGTGACTGAATAGAAATTTTCTCCCCTCACTCTCACTCTGCCTGCGTTTAAGAAAGAGGACACCAATGTGCTTTGAAAAAGCTGCCGTCGTTCAAATGGGACGTTAAGTCGTGGTTCCGTGTGCAGGCGAGTCATGACCTGTGCACGTTAAATAGAACACTGGATGGTCTTGATAGGGCCTTCGATCTGTCTCCTAACAGCTGTCCAGTGGGTTCCCTATTCACTACAAGCCCTTGGGGTCTTTGCAACCAAATGCAGCCATTGTGTGGCTACGTTTACCAGGTTCATAGCCTGCAGTTCAAAGATTCGAGTTCCAACTGTGCCAATGTTAAAACTTTTATTCAATTCCCATGTAGTAGTTCTTCCGGATGTCTCTGACGTCGTGTTTCCCGTCTTCTCAACCTTCGACATCAGCTGTGCTGCTCAAGAATCAAACGCTCGTTCAGTGGATGACCCTGATGAAATAACATCAGAGTTTCTAGAACCTATCCAGTAAATTACATTTCACATACATATATATGTAGAGAAAATATTTTTTTTTCTTCTGAAATTAAAATTTAACTTAGTTTTACTATTCTCGTGTCTAGGATAGTGTTTTTTTTTTGCTTGTGTATGCCTTTCTACCAACTTTCCTTTTAAAAATTCTGGCATTTGGTTCTAGAAACTCTGATGTTATTCCATCAGGGTCATCCACTGAACGAGCGTTTGATTCTTGAGCACGGCTGATGTCGAAGATTGAGAAGACGTGAAACACGACGTCACTACTTTATTTGAAATTTGCCCTATCAAGTTCGAATGTTCAATTTGAAATTTAGACCGGTTCCATGAGAATTCCGGATACGTGAGTACCGGATAACCAGGAGTTTACTGTAATAATAATACTTATGAAACAATTCAAATTTCAAAAATAAAATTTAAAACTTAAATGAGTAATTAAATCTTTAATTTTTTTATTGTTCTAATTAAATTGAATATTGGGGTGGGGTCACTCAATCTTTGTTCTGAGTTCTTACTTTGTAATTACGTCAGTGTATCCCTCCCCCAATTATATTTTTCAAGTTCCGGTACAAAGAACCAAGTATAAAAGCTCTTTCGGAAAAAAAAAAGCAAGAGTCATCTTTCGTAATTTTGTTTTGACGCGCCAAATGCATCCTTGTCCTTTTGTTAAAAGAAGACAGCGACAAGAGTGCAGAGTCGCACTACTTCTACTCTCAAGGGAACAACCTTGCCCACCAGCCAAATCGACTATTTTCACCTTTCCAACAACAGTTGCTCAATCAAAAAATATCGCCCAACACATAAATGTTAAGTTGTTGTCAATGCGAGGGCTAGAGTCGTCCTAGCGAGAGCTGCTGTAGAGTTCCGTATGATGTGTGCGAACCCTCCTTCCCTATCACAGAGGATGCTATCTTTGCCAACTGTCCTTCAGATCTTCGCCGTCTATCCCGACTGAGTTCCCCGCGACATTTCGGTGCTTGTGTTACTTCGTGCTTTTTGCCGTGCGTCATCAGTATTCTGGGAAGCCTTGTAGTTTGCGAGTTGGGGAATGCCCTTTGATTCAACTCTACCGGCTTAGACGAGTCGAGGTAGTTTGTTAAGGTCACAAGCTGGGCGTCAGCCACAGGAAAAACTCTTTTTAATTCTTCATCCTTGATGGACTTTGGAAAAGTTGCTGCCGTTGATGACAATGAGATGAGGTTGTATTACCTCTGAGAGACATTTTTTGCACACAATGAGCTAAATGGCCAGGCAAGAGAACCCCAACGGCTCATATGAGGATGCTTCTCGTTAAGACTATCCAGCGTGTTCGTAACGTTCACAGAGTGAATCTCTCTTGCACAAAGAACCTTGGCTCCTTGTATAGGACAGCTAATACTTTCAATCAACAGCGGCTTTTCCCACCCCATTGTCCACCCAACTGCTCTTGGAGAAAAAGAGCTCCAAGACCTGGGAATTAGTGGAGAAAATCTCTACATAGGTACACTGGGGACTCGAACCTTGGAACATGAGGTTAGGAACTTGATCTGTTACCGACTACGGCAGACTAGAGCATATGCACGAAGGTGGATCATTTAATTCCAACAATTACCAGATTTTCGTACGAGTTAATACGTGACATGTGGGTTGAGTTGTTTTTACCTCTGAGTGGCACTTTTTTGCACACCATGGGCTAAATGGCGAGATCACAAGGACCCCGAAGGCTCAGAGAAGGTTGGGGAGGGACCCACTGGAACAGCTGCTGGGAGACAGATGGTAACCTCCCATCAAGGCCATCCAGAGTGTGGGGGCCGGGGTGGCTCAGTCGGTAGCGCGCCAGGCTCGTAATCTGTAGTTCCCAGGTTCGAGTCCCAGCTGGATCAGCGTTGAGATTTATCTCCGCAAAATTCCCCGCCCTGACCACAGTCAGTAGGGGACACCGATGGGCTTGGAAAGGCCACCGTCCGTCGGATGGGACGTTAAGCCGTGGCCCCGTGTGCGGGAGAGCCATACCCTGTGCACGTTAAAGAACACGCTGGATGGCCTTGACGGGAGGCTACCATCTGTCTCCCAACAGCTGTTCCAGTGGGTCCCCTCTCCCAACCTTCTCTGAGTCTTCGGGGTCCATGTGACCTGGCCATTTAGCCCATGGTGTGCAAAACAGTGCCGCTCAGAGGTAAAACAACCCAACAACCCAACCCATCCAGAGTGTTCTTTAACGTGCACAGAGTATGGCTTTCTCCAGCACACGGAGCCATGGCTTAACGTCCCATCCAACGGACAGCGGCCTTTACCAAGCCCATCGGTGTCCCCTACTGACCGTGGGCAGGGCGGGGAATTTTGCGGAGATAAATCTCAACGCTGACCCAGCTGGGACTCGAACCTGGGAACTACAGATTACGAGCCTGGCGCGCTACCGACTGAGCCACCCTCGCCCCACATGATATGTGGCAACACACCGATCTTCAAGAGCACGAAGCAATATGTGCAAGTTGAAACATATTGCCATACGATCTTAAATAACAGCAAAACAGTACGCAGTCAGTCTATATCATATTCTCTAAATGACATCTATGTAAATTAGAAATATAAAATAGTTTGAATTTGCAGACAAATAGTTTGAATAATATAATAACAATAGTTATAATAAAATAGTTCGAATTTGCAGACACTAACGTCGTTCACAGAGAAAAAAACAGCAACATTGCGAAAATCTCTTTCTTTAACGTAGGAACAACTAAAAGCTTCTCCTAAAAAAAATTACGATTCAGAACATGAAAATCTTCGGATTTGTATTTTTTTTTATCACACTCTTTCTTCGTATTTTGCATCAGAAAGAGAGAAAAAATGTGAGATTTTGTTTACGATACCAATTATCACTTCCATAGTGTGAGTGGTAATTACTGAGACTATGGGAAGATATGAATATGCGCAGTTGTTCTTCGACAGATCATAGGTGAACTGGTAAATGATCTGATAGCTCGTGGGCATGTGGCACATCAGTATAGCAGCGTCAGTGTCAACCTTAGACTACGGGGATTTGTGGGGTTGTTTTTACCTCTGAACAGCAATTCTATTGCACATAATGGGTTAAGTCCCAAGGAGCCGAAGAACTCCGAGATAGTTGGGGAAAAGGGAACACATTGGACATCTGTTAGTAGATAGATGAAAGCCTTCCATCAAGTTTATTCAGCGTATTTTTAACGTGGACATCTTATATATCTCTCCCGGTAACGGAGTCACAGCTTTACGCCCCATTTGACGGATTTTGAAATCCCTTCGGTGGTCTTTTTCTCACCTAGGGTAGGGTGAGACTTTAGCGGAGATAAATATTAACGCTGGCGTAGGTGGGACTCGAACCTGGAAACTGCAGATTACAAGCCTTGCGCCCTACCAAACTGAATAGGAACATGCGCAGTTGACATCAGGCAGTTTCCTTAGCTCATAGGTGAACTGACAGATGTTCTGATAAGTTGGTGGTTTATTGGAATGTCAACTGCGCAGTCTCATAGTATCCCCAGCTGCTACGCCGCTGCTAAATATTTAGATATTGAAATAAAATTTTTAGATATGAAAAATTTTTGGAACGATCTTGTTTCTCTCAAGTCAATCGCTGAATCTGACATTTCCCCTTAAAATCGACCGGCACTTGAAAACATTCCTTCCCTCTGTTCTTTTAACACTGGTAGTTGATAGATGGCACTTACGACTGAGTTTTTATTTTTTTCTGTCGTTTAAAAAAATCAAAACACAGACGGCCGGAATACAATCTGAGTGTGGAGTGAGAATGCTCTTTATCCATCAAGCACAAGGGCTTGCTTGAAGTGCATTTAACTCCGTTGCAGTCTTCTCATATTACTGAATCACTGGAGTAAAAGGTTAATGTTCCTTTTTTCCTCTGGATAAGTGCCAGGAAAGGCAGTCCTTTTCTTATATCGTTTCCTTCCATTCATTAAACGATACATCTAATTCCAATGGATCGACATTCCTGCTTGCACTCTGCACAGAAATAATCTCATTGAAGAATGAGATGGTAGGAATTCTTTTGATACGAGAAGTATAAAAGAAGTGGCTGCTTTGAAAATATATTAACTGAAACTTTTAAAAAAAAAATGTATTAATAATTTTGACAATTCAACGTTACTATATTGTATATATATATTAAATATATAATTTTTTTTGTCTTTGCTACTAATAGTTTTTTAACAATAATAAAGTTCATTAAAATTCCTAATGACTGCAACATAGTAGCATAAATTGCTATTAATACAATTATAGACTTCAGAGAGGGAGGAGGAGGGGCGGTAGTGCGCCAGGCTCGTAATCTTCAGTTCCCAGGTTCAAGTCTCAGCTGGGCTGGTGTTGAAACTTATCTCCACAAACCTCCCCATCCTGCTCTTGGTCAGCAACGGACATCAATGGGCTTGGAAAGACCACCGTCCATCGGATGAGACGTTAAGCCGTGGTTCCGTGTGCGGAGAGCTATACCTTGTGAATGTAGGTGAATGCGACCGACTGGAAAGCTGTTAAGAGACAGATGGAAGCCTCCTGTCAAGGTCATCCAGCATCTTCTTAAACATGCACAGAGTGTGGCTCTCCCGAATAAGGAAGTCACGGCTTTGTCTCATCCAACGGATGGTGACTTTCAAGCCCATGGGTATAAATATTCCCTCATGCAGCTGATTGCCACAAAGGTCGAATAGGAGCCTATCCGTTTAATACGCTATAGAGAAGAATCTGTGAGGAAGGCGAAACCTCAGCTGAAAGAGAATATAAACATCCATGCCTTACCCAGGGCTCTTTGATCAGTATCCAAGCATACTAACCACCTGGGCCACTGGACGGATAAGATGGGGTTTAGCGGAGACAAATCTCAACACTGGCACAGATGGGATTCGAACCTGGGAACTAGAGATTACAAAGCTGACACGCTACCCGCTGAACCAACCCTAGCCCCTCCTCCCCCGATGAGTGCGTAAAGTCAAATAGGACCTTTATAAAATTGGGTTGTAGTGGAGAAATATTATAGCAGGTGACTCAAGGTAGATGTATGGAGAAATGAAAGACCCCTTCAAACGGAGGTGGTCACTACGGGGTCAGTTCTTTGTCCTTGATGCCGTTACTGTTCGGTCCAGCTCTAACAGGAGTTAATTTCAACCATGGTGCTAAAATTTCTTTTAAATATCGATTTTATTTCATTACTTAACTAGAAATAAACCTTTTAAGGAGGAAAAACGAAATAGAATTATCTTCAGAATTTTTTTTATTTTTTCGTGCTATCCCCTTTTTCCTCACATTGTTAACAGATTTAGAACATTAAAAATATCTTCAGTTTCAAACCATTTGTCCCTAGAAAATATATTCTTTTGATTTATATTAAAAACGTTTTAAAACATTGGATATATTAACTGATCTACCAAAATATTAGAATTTCCAAATGGGAATCTAACTTCAAAGCTCTACAACAGGGGCCCGCGGGCCACTTGTGTCTCTCTGGACCCTTAATTGTGGCCTGCGAACACAACAAAGCTTCCAAAAATATTTAAAATATATATATATACAGGGTGAATCTGAAAAAATGGGCAAAACTTTACGGGGTGGTAGAACGCAGCTATACGAGCAATATTCGTCATAGAATGTATGGGCGGAACGCAAACGGCGAGCCGCTAGGTGGCGTTGGAAATGGTATAAAAGGGTCGGTCCTCGCACCCAACGGCATTTCTACCGTGGATTGACGAGAGGATGGCTAGTTTTACTAACCACGAAATCGCGGATATGCACTTTGTGTACGGTGGGGCCATATGAAAAGCCTAATCTACGAGTGCCCCATTGAAACCGATATGGATCTAGTCGCCAGGATCGCCGTTGTTGCCGGCGATATTCGGGAAATGCCTGGTGTCTTCGCAAATGTGCGTCGGTCCCTATCTCGCAGGTGTGAAGCCTGCATTACAGCTGGCGGCAGCTCTTTTGAGCAATTTCTTTGAGCATGTACCTCAATTACATTCCTGTTAATAAAATGTTTTCTGAAGTATCTCCTCTCCTTCTTGTGTTCATTCTTTAAATGTGACAGTGGAAAACTACCTTTTAACTTCTCACCGCTTGCGTTCCGACCATACATTCTATGACGAATATTGCCGTATAGCTGCGTTCTACCACCCGGTAAAGTTTTGCCCACTTTTTCAGATTCACCCTGTATATAATAGAGTGACATGTATCAAATTTTAAAATTGGCCCGCGACATGTACCGAATATTCAAATTGGCCCACGACTTCCAAAACGTTGAGCACCCCTGCTCTATAAGTTCTAAAATATGCATTTAATGGAAAATCGTGACTGAAGATGACGATCATAATCAGATCTATTCAAATCTCGATTTTCAACAATATTCGTTCAGTATTTAAATAGTTACAGAGCTAGAATATTTTACAATGAAATATTTTCTGTTATAAAAATCATTCATAATTATTTAATAGTGGAAAAATCACTACGCAGATTACTTTAAAAATGTATATTTTTACTAAATAATAAGTATCTTTCAAATCATTTAAGTTTTAATTGCTTTCTTAGGTAAATCGGGTGACACATTATTGTTGTGAAATATTCACAAAGGTGGCGCATTCATCATCATCATCATCATCCTCAAGCAGTCATGGGCTACGGAGGTCCAACCAGCCGTGCAATTTAGTTCTCCAAGCAAGTCTGTCCTGAGCTACATCTACTGCATCTGGCCATTGCACACCAATTCTAATAAGGTCCTGTTTGACATTGTCTGTCCACCGCATCCTTGGTCTCCCCCTCTTTCTGAAGCCATTAAGCACACTGTTCATAACTCTATTCGCCAATCTATAATTATCCATACGGGCAACATGGTCAAAGCAACGGAGTCTCTTCCTGCACAATATGCTGCTTAAAGGAAGTTGCCGACTCCTTTGCTAACCTCATCATTAATTACAAAGTTGAACCACCTAATGCCCAAGACACTGCGTAAGCATCTAGAATCAAAAGCATCTAGTTTCCTGTTATCTTGTTTACAAAGTGTCCAAGTTTCACTGCCTTAACTAACCCTAGAAAGAACCAAACTATTATACAGTACTGATGTGAATTAATTCTAGATTCCATAACTCTTTAAATATTGAACGAATATTGTTGAAAATCGAGATTTAAATCAATTTGACTATGATCTTTAAATTCTGTTTAGTCTCATTTCTCCATTAGATGCATATTTTAGAAGTTGTAGAGCTTCGAACAGAGATGAGTTCGGGTTCAATCTTTCGAGCCCGATCCCGATTTGGAGGAAACCTTTCTCTAACGCATCGTAAGACATTTATTGAGTGGTTATATGAGGGACATTCAAGACGTGCATCTGTAGAACAAAACTCATTGCAGTTACCTCAACAAAACTTTCACTATCCTTTAAAGTACTCCCCTCCAGTATCTAGGCAAAGTTTCAGACGTCTGCACCAATTCTGAAACGCTTGATGGTACTCCTAACGATAAAAAATCTCATGGTGCAAGATCGGATGAATATGCAGGATGGGGTAGCTGTTTGATTTATTTCCTGTTTCAGATAGACGTAACTTGCCGCGTTTTGTGAGCATTGGCATTGTCATTGAAGAAAGAGAACCCTTAACACGATTGTAGTTGGATGCTGTTCCTTCATCTCCTTAACCATTTTGGGCAAAATAGTGTTGGTTTAGTATTGGCCATTTATAGACATATTTTCAGGTAAGGTTGTCCACGGTTACCACTCCTTGGGAATTTGAAAAAAAATTTAACATCCTCTACCTTGAGCGAAAGTCTTGTGAAAGAATTTGGGGAAGCAATTCATCTTCTGCAACCCAAACATAGTTTTCTATCTTTCTGAGAGTTGTATAATAATAAAACCACGTCATCACCATCTGTAACCGTGTATGTTAACCATTTGTAGTCACTGGGTTCAAACATTGCCAAATCTCCATGCACGAGTCCACTCTAGCCCTTTTTTGCTGTTTTGTTAGTTTGTGAGGTACCCATTTGACACAGATCTTTCGGAACTTTAAATGTTGATGAATAATTATTTTCGAACTGCCAATCGATACATTAACTAAAGTTATAGTTACCTGAACGGTGATCTGTGGGTTTTCCTTAATGAGTTCACGAACAGCAGCGATGATTCTCTCGTTCACGGCCTCCTTCGGTCATCCTGCACGAGGGAGGCCTTCGAAGCTCTGTCGTCCTCTGAATTTGCGCATCCATCCCGTAACAGTATCATATGAACAGGAATGATCCCTATATACTTAAGATAAATCGACATCATTTTTCTTGCGTCATCCCTAAGCTGCATCCTTGTGAAAATGTAAAATCTTTCCCGTCTTTGGTAGGCTCCATAAACAATAGAGCACCGATTTCGCAGACCGAATTTTAGGCGCCGCCAGTGAAAATAGAAATGATGATATGGCCTTTGTTTCTAAAATAAAACGACAAGTTTAGACAAGCTTTCAAAAAGGTCGTAGCTCGTTATCTTCGGAGGAACGAGTACAAATCTACAGACACGTGTCAAGAACTTTTTGAAAGCTCTCTGTAAAACACGTTTCCCTACTCCGGAGTCTCTAGAGCGATGATGAACAGAGATAGCACCGCAAAAATTGGTAGGTAGCTTAATGAGAAAATGCAAAAACGATTTAGGGAAGAAAAAAATTAGCTCCAACAGTGGAGAAAATAGGGTTGGGTTGTTTTACCTCTGAGCGGCCCTTTTTTTGCACACCATGGGCTAAATGGCGAGATCACAAGGACCCCGAAGGCTCAGAGAAGGTTGGGGGGGACCACTGGAACAGCTGTTGGGAGACAGATGGTAACCTCCCGTCAAGGCCATCCAGCGTGTTCTTTAACGTGCACAGGGTATGACTCTCCCGCACACGGGGCCAAGGCTTAACGTCCCATCCGACGGACGGTGCCCTTTCCAAGCCCATCGGTGTCCCCTACTGACCGTGGGCAGGGCGGAGAATTTTGCGGAGATAAATCTCAACGCTGACCCAGCTGGGACTCGAACCTGGGAACTACAGATTACGAGCCTGGCGCGCTACCGACTGAGCCACCCCCGCCCCACCTGGGTTCGAACACTGTGGCAAGGTATGGATGTGTTTCTTTCTGCTGAGGCATGATCCTTCTTCACAGACCTATTCTTTCTATGGTATTAAATGACATGCTTCTGTCATACCTTTGTGGCAAGCAACTGCTGGGATTTTCATTTGTTTAGAATTTTTTGCATGATTGGTAGTCGCCCGATACTCGTAGGACATTCGTTAAAAAATATTATTTAAATTTTGTTTTTCAAATTATTTAATAGTCAAAAATATTGTTTAATATTTTTTTTTAATTTTGCGCCCCTTGTCAAGCTGCACCGTGTGCATCTGTTTCACCTGCCTAGTTTGGACACCGTCCATTGACATAACAGAGAGCTCGCAATCGTATTGCCCAAGGTTCGCAATTGTTGGGGCGGGGGTGGCTCAGTCGGTAGCGCGCCAGGCTCTTAATCTGTAGTTCCCAGGTTCGAGTCCCAGCTGGGTTAGCGTTGAGATTTATCTCCGCAAAATTCCCCGCCCTGCCCACTGTCAGTAGGGGACACCGATGGGCTTGGAAAGGCCGCCGTCCGTCGGATGGGACGTTAAGCCGTGGCCCCGTGTGCGGGAGAGCCATACCCTGTGCACGTTAAAGAACACGCTGGATGGCCTTGACGGGAGGCTACCATCTGTTTCCCAACAGCTGTTCCAGTGGGTCCCCTCCCCCAACCTTCTCTGAGCCTTCGGGGTCCATGTGACCTGGCCATTTAGCCCATGGTGTGCAAAAAAGTGCAGCTCAGAGGTAAAACAACCCAACCCAACCCAGCTGGGTTAGCGTTGAGATTTATCTCCGCAAAATCCCCGCCCTGCTCACGGTCAGTATGGGACACCGATGGGCTTGGAAAGGCAGCCGTCCGTCGGATGGGACGTTAAGCCGTGGCCCCGTGTGCGGGAGAGCCATACCCTGTGCACGTTAAAGAACACGCTGGATGGCCTTGACGGGAGGCTCCCATCTGTCTCCCAACAGCAGTTCCAGTGGTTCCCCTCCCCCAACCTTCTCTGAGCCTTCGGGGTCCATGTGACCTGGCCATTTAGCCCATGGTGTGCTAAAAAAGTGCCGCTCTAAGGTAAAACAATCCAATCCAAAACTCGCAATTGTTACTCTTAACGCAACCCCTAACATTTCCCAGCGCCCCGCCTCTGTTTTCTTCCAATTCCACCATCTCCTTCCTGCGCTTGAACCTACTTTCTTCATCATACAAAGTACGCGTCATTCATTCAGTGCTCGCGTCACTCCAAAGACCCGGAGAATGGCTTAACCTGGTCACGTGACTCCGAAAGACGAACACGACGACGCAGGCGGCTTAAAAGAGTGTTCAACGAGGTAATAGTGACCCACAGTTATCTTGCGTGGTTGACGAATTCCTAGCATGCATTTAAAGGACCTTTTTTTTCTTCGCTTTGTGTCCCTGGTTCCCTCGCCTCACTCTGTCAGATAACATCCCCAGCACCCCAAAGTTCGTCACAGTAATCGTGTCTGGGCTTTTCACAGAGGCGCAAAAATAGGCGTTCCAAATTTATCCTCGCACCCAGGGTTCCTTGGCCTCGCCGGGCATTAACTACGTAATCGAGAGCTCGGTTTACACTAAGACAGGCTCTCGCACCACCACTTCTCGTTTCCTACCTACACTTTTCCGGTCTTCGCATCCCGCTGAAACGGAGGGAGATTCTCTTTTTAGGCTTCACTTTTATTCCGGTTTCAAGAGGGATTTTTTCTCTGGATTCTGAGCGATGGTGGTGATGCTGATAGTACTCTTTTTTTTTGCGAAATGAAGATTACTGATTGAATTTGTGTCACTGGGATCAAACCATTTGTTTGGATCTTCCTTTATTTCTCGCTTAAATTTTTCTCTGTTTGTGGTGATATAGTTAAAATGAATTTCGGATTCTGAATTTTTTTTTTTGGAGATTATTTTTGCAGCGTAGTCCGATCGAACGAAATGACAACGGTAGTGACGTCATCGACTGTGCAACGATTGTTTAATTACTGTACTTAAAGCACGGAATTCGTATGATATTCGGAAATAACGAGCCTTCTGAAAACACGTCCTTCAGTATTTTAACTGCAGATGCAAAGGTAGGTTGCTCGATAATTTTTCATTTATCCTTTCCAAAATGCTAAAGAACAAACTGTAAAAATAAATGTTAATTGATTAAGTCAGTGCTTTTTAGGCAACGGATCTTAACCTCCAGGAGCTCCCGAGAGATTTATTTATTTATTTATTATATTTTGGGGGAAGGGATATAAGGAGATTTTGAGGGAAGGGATATATTACACAAATCAAGTTTTTAAATCTTGTTTTCGAAATTCTCCCTGAATGACATGGAGTACGAACTATTCAGAACTACTAATTATAAAATAAAATAAATAAATACCCCCTCAAGCAGCTGCTTGCCACAGAGGTCTGACAGGAGCCTGTTAGTTTATATGCCACAGTAGAAGATCTGAGAGGATGGCAGGACCTCAGCAGAAAACAACACGAACATCCATGCCTTACCCGGGGCTCGAATGAGTTATTAATGTTTTCTAATGCCTAATTTGAACCTATTAAGAAATCATGCTAATGATCATGAATCCGTGTGCTGGAGAAGACATACACTGTGGACCTTAAAGAACACCCAGGATGGCCTTGGCGTGAGGCTACCATCAGTCTCCCAAAAGCTGTTCAGTGGGTCCCCTCCCTCAACCTTCTCTAGCCCTCGGGGTTCTTATGACCTGGCCTTTAGCTCAGTGTTTGGGAAAGAAGTCGGAAAGAAGTGCTGTTCAAAAGCAAAACAACCCAAACCATGAGAGTATCAGTAGAGCAGAAACTTTTGTGTTTTCCTAGGTGGGGCGGGGGTGTCTCAGTCGGTAGCGCGCCAGGCTCGTAATCTGTAGTTCCCAGGTTCGAGTCCCAGCTTGGTCAGCGTTGAGATTTATCTCCGCAAAATTCCCCGCCCTGTCTACGTTCAGTAGGGAACACCGATGGGCTTGGAAAGGCCGCCGTCCGTCGGATGGGACGTTAAGCCGTGGCCCCGTGTGCGGGAGAGCCATACCCTGTGCATGTTAAAGAACACGCTGGATGGCCTTGACGGGAGGCTACCATCTGTCTCCCAACAGCTGTTACAGTGGGTCCCCTCCCCCAACCTTCTCTGAGCCTTCAGGGTCCATATGACCTGGCCATTTGGTCCATGGTGTGCAAAAAGTGCCGCTCAGAGGTAAAACAACAACAAGTTTTCCTAGGTTAATTTCAGAATATAAAGTTACGTTAAAACTAGATACTTTTTTACAGAAACCCATTTCGTGTTCTAAGAAATATATAAAAATATACGAGGCTATATTTTTAAGACTTGCTTCTTTACAACAGTTGTTTCTGAGATAGGGAGGTTTCGTACAAAATGTAGTGTGTATTTGCATAAAAAAATCGTAATTTTTTTTTTGCAATCCTACTTTAGAAATATAAACTACTTTCCTATACAGTGATGGATGAACTTCGGGCCATATGTAGCCAATAATAACGCTTAATCCCCCGCGAGAAGTATTTGTGAATCAAGTACAAAACTAAAATACAAATTTTGTCATTTTTATTTTCATTAATACATATTTAGTTCATATTAAATTTAAATCTTTCAGTGTGACTCAATTAACAAAAAAAAAGTATTTTTTTTTAATTTTCACTATATTATGGGGCCGTTCCGGCCGAGTGGTTACCGCACTTGGCTACTAAACAAAGGGACCTGGGTTCGAACCCTGGATAAGGCATGGATGGATGTGTCGATTTTTTGATGAGGTCCCGCCATACTCTCAGATCTTCTACTATGGCTATAAACTGACAGGCTCCTGTCAGATTACTGTGGCAAGCAGCTGCTTGAGGGGGTATTATTATTATTAAATATGGAACCATGTTTAGAATATTACCTCGTCTAATAATATTGCACATCGCTACTGACCGTGAAGTAAAAACGTTCATCTACCTCTGCTCTAAAGTCTATTTGGATACGTCCATTTTATATGAATGGGAAACAGAATTCGCAGTTCCCTAGCTTTAAAAATAAGCTTTATACGGAAAATAGCACTAAGGATAAATGGATGATCAGCAATCAAATTTCGGGTTGGGATGTGGCTCAGTCGGTAGCGCATCAGGCTCATAATCTGCAATTCCTAGGTTCGTGGTCCAGTGTTCAGATTTTTCTCCTCAAGTCTCCCCGTCTAGCCCTCTGTCAGTAGACAACACTAATGGGCTTGGAAAGACCGCTGTCAGTCGGATTTAACGTAAAGCCTTGTGCAAAAGAGCCATATCCTGTGGATGTTAAAGAACACGCTGGATGGCCTTGACAGGAGGATACCATCTGCCTTCTAACAGCTGTCCAGTGCGTCCCCTTCCCTTAACCCAGGGGCGGGGGTGGCTCAGTCGGTAGCGCGCCAGCCTCGTAATCTGTAGTTCCCAGGTTCGAGTCCCAGCTGGGTCAGCGTTGAGATTTATCTCCGCAAAATTACCCGCCCTCCCCACGGTCAGTAGGGGACACCGATGGGTTTGGAAAGGCCGCCGTCCGTCGGATGGGACGTTAAGCCGTGGCCCCGTGTGCGGGAGAGCCATACCCTGTGCACGTTAAAGAACACGCTGGATGGCCTTGACGGGAGGCTACCATCTGTCTCCCAACAGCTGTTCCAGTGGGTCCCCTCCCCCAAACTTCTCGGTTCATGTGACCTGGCCATTTAGCCCATGGTGTGCAAAAAAGTGCCGCTCAGAGGTAAAACAACCCAACCCAATCCCTTAACCCATTCTGGGGTCCTTGTGACCTGTGCATTGCATGCGAAAAAGTGCCACTTAGATAAAAACAACTCTCTATCAAACTGTGATTGCAGCAACATTCTTTTAATATTTAAAAGTTCTATGACGGCTGGAATATTCAAAGTAGTGTTGCTATTCATGAGAATTTGATTCAAAATTTAATTAAAATAGAAATATTCAACAATTAAGTGAAAATATTTAGTAATTGAAATGAAATTTTAGAAATTTCTAATTTTTTTTAAATTTTCGTCAAATTTTGGGTAAAAAAGGTGGGACAAACGCAAAAAACATGCTGTTCTGTTTTTAAACATCGCTGCTTTAATAACTCTTTAACGAACGTTGGTCAAACTCGGAATTTAGAGAGATTTGAGTTTAATTTTTCTCGAATGATATTTGTTAGTGGAAAGCTTATTTTCAAGATTACATATAACATGGAAGTGCCCCAATATATGCATATATATTAGAGAGTAATATATATAATAATTAGCTCGTTTCACTACTAAACCAACGGGTATGTCGCTGTGTATGCTTTTGATTCCAGATGCTTACGCAGTATCTTGGGCATTAGGTGGTTCAACTTTGTAATTAATGATGAGGTTAGGCAAAGGAGTTTGCAACCTCCTTTAAGCAGCATATTGTGCAGAGAGAGACTCCATTGGTTTGGCCATGTTGCCCGTATGAATAATAATAGATTGGCGAATAGGGTTATGAACAGTGTGCCTAAAGGCCTCAGAAAGAAGGGGAGACCTAGGATGCGGTGGGCAGACAATGTCAAACAGGACCTTGTTAGAATTGGTGTGCAGTGGCCAGATGCAGTAGATGTAGCTCAGGATAGACTTACTTGGAGAACTAAATTGCACGGTCTGGTTGGACCTCCGTAGCCCATGGCTGCTTGAGGATGATAATGATGTTTACTAAACTAATTTATTCCACAATTTCTTCCTAAAACAAAACTTTATGAACAACATCTGAATAATTTTCGTATTGTAAATATCTCTAATTTAATCAGTTCAACAAAATTAAATGATTTAAGCTTAAAAATTACGATTCATTTTTTTACCAGTTAATTTACAGTTTTAGAAGTAAAACCTAGTTAATTCGAAACTTGGATAAAATTTTAATTTTCTTTAAATTTTAAGCCCCAATAAGCAGATTTCATACAAGAGTACTTAAACAATTCGAAACACTTGTTAACTCGTAAAAAATAGTAGTCCCGTACTCATAATATCAATGTATTTATGTCTGAATAATTCAGGAAAAAATATGAAGAAAATCAATGTTCTTAAAAATTATGCATTTACGAATACAACCATTAAACAACTACAATAACGAAAGAGAGATGATAATGATGCATCGATGAAGCCATTGCCGTCTAATGAAGATTTATTTTTGAACTTTGATCATACTCCGGCGATACTTGTCAGGGACACAAGATACGCAAAGTGACAATATGTGAAGTATTTGGTGACATCATGAAACATATCGCTTTACAGATTCCTCAAAAAAAAAAAAAAAAATGGGGCGGGGGTGGCTCAGTCGGTAGCGCGCCAGGCTCGTAATCTGTAGTTCCCAGGTTCGAGTCCCAGCTGGGTCAGCGTTGAGATTTATCTCCGCAAAATTACCCGCCCTGCCCACGGTCAGTAGGGGACACCGATGGGCTTGGAAAGGCCGCCGTCCGTCGGATGGGACGTTAAGCCGTGGCCCCGTGTGTGGGAGAGCCATACCCTGTGCACGTTAAAGAACACGCTGGATGGCCTTGACGGGAGGCTACCATCTGTCTCCCAACAGCTGTTCCAGTGGGTCCCCTCCCCCAACCTTCTCTGAGCCTTCGGGGTCCATGTGACCTGGCCATTTAGCCCATGGTGTGCAAAAAAGTGCCGCTCAGAGGTAAAACAACCCAACCCAACCTCAAAAAATAAAACAGGGTTGGGTTGTTTTACCTATGAGCAGCACTTTTTTTGCACGCAATGGGCTAAATGGCCAGGCCACAATGGCCCCGAAGGCTCAAGGAGAGGACCCACTGGAACGGCTGTTGGGAGACAGATGGTAGCCTCCCCGTCAAGGCCATCCAGAGTGTTCTTTAACGTGCACAGGGTGTGGCTCTCCCGCACACGGTCTAACGCCCCATCTGACGGAACGCGGTCCTTCCAAGCCCAACGGTGCCCACTACTGACTGAGGGCGGGGAGTTTTGCGGAGATAAATAACAACGCTGACCCAGCTGGGACTCGAACCTGGGAACAGCAGATTATGAGCCTGGCGCACTACCGACTGAGCCACCCCCACCCCAATAAAACAGGGCATATTTAGTGAATATGTTTTAAACGAGTTTTTCTACTAGTGGTATTTAGATATTTCTGTTACTAGTTTAAATGAGTTTGTTTTACTCATAGTATTCAGTGTTTTTTATGACCATTCTAAACGAGTTTTTCTACTGATGGTATTTGGCAATTTTTAATAACTATTACAAACGAGTTTTTCTTTTGATGGTATTTGGCGATTTTTGACTATTTTAAAGAGTTTCCTACTGGTATTTGGCGATTTTTATGACTATTTTAACAATTTTTTCTACTGATGGTATTTGGTGATTTTATGACCATTTTAAAAGATGTTTTATACTAATGGTATTTGGTGATTTTTATGACCATTTTAAAAGATGCTTTCTACTAATGGTATTTGGCGATTTTTATGACCATTTTTAAAGAGATTTTCTAGTTTGGTGTTTTTTTTGGTTTTGTTTTTTTGAATAATTTATACTAAATAGTGTTTAAGAACATAGCTAGTAACCGTGATAATATTTACATTTCGATGGTAAACTACTTAAATAAAATTTTATGTCCGGTTTCGAAATGATGAAATATCCCTTTTTCACTATTTACTCTTTTTTTCGTATCTGCGTTTCATGCAATCATCATCATCATCATCCTCAAGCAGCCATGGGCTACGGAGGTCCAACCACACCGTGCAATTTAGTTCTCCAAGCAAGTCTATCCTGAGCTACATCTACTGCATCTGGCCACTGCACACCAATTCTAACAAGGTCCTGTTTGACATTGTCTGTCCACCGCATCCTAGGTCTCCCCTTCTTTCTGAGGCCATTAGGCACACTGTTCATAACCCTATTCGCCAATCTATAATTATTCATACGGGCAACATGGCCAAACCAACGGAGTCTCTCTCTGCACAATATGCTGCTTAAAGGAGGTTGCAAACTCCTTTGCCTAACCTCATCATTAGTTACAAAGTTGAACCACCTAATGCCCAAGATACTGCGTAAGCATCTGGAATCAAAAGCATCTAGTTTCCTGTTATCTTGTTTACAAAGTGTCCAAGTTTCACTACCATAACTAACCCTAGAAAGAACCAAACTATTATACAGCCTAATTTTAGTCTTTAGTCGTATACGCCTATTTCTCCACACTCTCCATAGATTCTTAAATGTCCCGGCAGCAATCCCTATTCGTCTGTTAATTTCATGCCGCACATCACCATTATCTGTTATATAGCTCCCAAGATAATTAAACTGTGACACCTGCTCAAGACTGTAACCATTCAGATTAACTGAATCACAGCCTGCCTGACCAATTTTCATCACTTTAGTTTTCTCTCTGTTTATAACCAAACCTACTCTACTACCAGTTTTATCAACAGCTCGAATGAAAGAGTTCATCTCATCAACACATTTGCCAAAAGGGCTAAATCATCAGCATAATCTAAATCAGAAATTTTCGTATATCCAGCCCATTTAAGGCCAAAATCTTTCCCTTGAAGTGAATTTCGCATAACATAATCAACAACCAAACTAAAGAGAAAAGGAGACAAAATGCACCCTTATCGAACACCAGAAGTAATGCTAAACCAATTGCTACAAGCCTTACCAACTCTCACACACGACTCAGTGTTATTATAGAGAGCTTTCATTATGTTAACTAACTTGTCTGGTATACCATATGATTTCACAATCAACCACAAATTATGACGATCAACAGAATCGAAAGCCTTTTTGAAATCAACAAAGCTAGCAACCAAAGGTTTCTGAAACTCTAAACATTTCTCAAGAATCTGCCTAAGTGGAAATATCTGATCCACACATCCCCTACCACTTCTGAATCCACATTGCGCATCACGCAATTGACTGTCAACCAGATTCTTAATTCTATTAAGCACAATCATGGAAAGAACTTTACCTGGAACAGAGAGTAGGCTAATACCCCTATAGTTATCACAAGAACTGCAATCACCTTTTTTGAAAATAGGGATAACAATAGCTCTGGTAAAATCCTTAGGAACCATGCCTTTATCATAAAAGATATTCAGAATTTCAGTCATCCAAGTGGTAACCGAAACATTTCCAGCTCTAAGCATTTCTGTAGTAATTTCATCTACCCCTGGGGATTTATGAAGTTTAAGTTTAGAAACAGCCAAAATAACTTCAGATTGTGTTATAGGGCCAACATTAAAGCCACCAATGCATCTATCATCATTACAAACAATGGGAATAGAACTAACCGCATTGTCTAGAATATCACTGAAATGCTCAGCCCACCTAGCCATGACAGAATCCTCACCTTCTATAACCTTACCTTGTTTATCCTTCAATCCCTGTATACCTGTCCGTTTTCTACCACACAAAACATTAACTATCTGGTACAGCTCTCTGCTGTTGTGCTGTCCAACTGCTTCCTCGGCTTTGTCAGCCAAACCATCAAGCCAAAGATTCTTATCAGCAGCTAACTGATCCTTTACAAGTTTATTAAGGTCTCTGTAATGCTTTCTATTAGGACTAGTAGGGTATTGATTAAGGGCATTCCTGCAGTTCTTTTTTTCCGAAATAAGCTCAAGTGCCTTATCACTCAGATAATTTTGCCTCTTCCGCTCCTTTTTTCCTAAAAGAGTACTGTTAGTGTCCAAAAAAGCCTGTTTAAAATGATCCCATTCTTCCTCAACTTCAGTAGTAAGCAAACCATGACTGTCATAATGACTAAGTAACCTATCATGGTAAGCTTTGGCTATAACTGGATCTTTCGGAGCTTCAGTATTAAAAGTAAATTTTTTTAACCCTAGCACAACACTTTTTAAGTTTAAGTTGCAACACACTTTTAACAAGGTAATGGTCAGATCCAATTTCAGCTCCCCTATATGCCCTGATATTCCTAACAGAATTAGCCCATTTGCTGTTAACTAATATGTAATCAATCATATTCTTATGCAGCCCATCAGGTGAAACCCATGTGTACTTATGTATGTCGCGGTGTTTGTAATAAGTGTTAGTTATTCTGAATCCATTGAGTTTACTTACCTGTAGGAGACGTTGCCCATTGCTATTGCAGCTACCAATACCAAAAGGGCCTATTACTCCTCCCCAAAGGTCAGAGTCAGTACCAACTTTGGCATTGAAGTCACCAAGAACAAGGGTAATATCTCCTTTCTTGACAGAATTCAAAATATCCTGAAGTTGTTCATAAAACCTATCCTTCTCATCCTCATCGGCATCCTCAGTGGGGGCATAACAGCAGATAACATTCAGGTCTTTAACGCTTGTCTGAAATTTTGCTGTAAGAAACCTTTCATTAATGCTCTCGTATCCTAGAAGAGCATCACTAGCGTGTCTGCTGAGAAGCAGACCCACGCCTTGGTGATGCGTATTGTCGTCCCTCCCTGAAAAGAGAAATTTAAGATTTTCATGCAATAGATAGTTTATTATTAACTAAAATTTTGAATTAACAGATTTTCCGTAGTTTGAATTTTTTTCTTTCGAATTAACGAGGATTTACTGTATTAAGGATTTTAGTTCCAAGCTGCATGTCTCAAGCAATGTACATTTAATCTTCCTATTTACACTCTTGTGTTTCGAATTCTATTGTACCTCCTAGAGATTAAATAATATTAATAAACCGATAAAACATATTTATAAAAACTGGATTAATACATCCCTCAGCGTTGTTCAAATAAAAATGCTCATTACCTCCTATCCCTTTATACGAGTTTCCTATTTCAGCCTTTGAAAGTGTTAAATACGATGATTAACAAAGGCTTTTGTGTGAGATGGTGGTCTCCCATTTCAGCGTCTTTATCAGCAGAGATGGTGGATCCCAGTAGCGATGTTTTCATCTTGATAGCGAAGCAAATCCTTTGTTATCGCGATCAAATCGAGATAACTTCTGAAAAGAATGAAAACGTTACGAAGTGTGGAAAAGAAAACGAGCTCGTCTTACGAACGACAAAGTGACTTCTGCTGGGATCTGAATTCCACACGTCAGCACGCTGTTCATCAGCTGCACTGCTGCACAACCTACTTAACATCAAGGCTTTGGAATTTCTAACTCTCTTTCTTAGAGGTGGGATAGAGGTGGGATCGGAGAGAGGTTTTCTGTGGCTGAGTAGTCTTTTGAAGTATATCTCATAATTCCAAAAAAAGAAAGTACAAATAATGTGAGCAATTCAACTGAAGTTGAGAATTAAATTACGTACTGCTTTCTTCGGTGAATGTTTAAAACCTTTGTTGGATGACCCCCATGAACAAAGATTGCTTTTTCTTTGTCAACAAGCAGTTTTCGCTTAGCTATGAAAGTGACATGCAGCCAGAGCCTCATCTAGGTAAAGAGAGGGGAAGAGTAACGAGGGGTGCTTTCCCCCTTGAGAATGTTAATAATCGGACAGGAGACGAAAAAATGTTAACATATACACTGCCAGGCCAAATTATTATGAACACCTACTTAATACTTCATAAGTTTTCAATTCTTTGCTATGAACACCTACTTAATATTTCATCGGTTTTCAATTCTTTGCTATGAACACCTACTTAATATTTCATCGGTTTTCAATTCTTTGTGCATGGTTTCGTTGAAATGAGTTTTGAAGTACTGATGATGATCTTCTCTGTTGGCTGATGAACTGAAGCCGCTCTCTTTTGCTGTACAATTCGTGCCAACAAACGCCTGTCCCTGTCTGCTAGAAACTTTTTCCTCCCGCATTTGCCACGATTGGCAGATTTTTTCGAGACCTTGGCCATTCTCCGTACCCTTGAGATATTCCGTGTTTTTTCGCTGAGTTCCATCACTTCCGTTACGGATGCTCCTGCCCATCGCTCTCCAGCGATGAGCTCCTTTTCAAAATCAGTCAGATCAGTATTTTTACTCGTATCGCACGACGTTTTTTTCTGTCATGCCTTTACGGATTTTATAGAACTTCGTAGTTGACGTAAAGTAGTAACGTCAGTAAGAAAATTTGCATACATCGACATGTTTCATTGTGCTTCGCTCATGACGCAGTGTTCATAGTAATTTGGCCCAGACCTGTCTAAATCACAGATCATTGATATGTCAATCACCTCCTCAATCAACTTATGATCTGTATAGAAACCTATGTTTAAAAACACGCTGGGCAACGTTATCGGGAGGCTTTCATCAATCGGGATGCTTCCATCTTAACAGCTGTCCAGTGGATGTCCTCTCCCTGTCCAGTTCTGCGTCCTTGGGCTCCTTGTGACTTGGCCATTAAGACCATTGTGCGAAAAATAAGTGCCGATCAGGAGTAAAACAACCCAACTGAATGGATGGTTTTGAAATTTATGTAGATTCCATAATGATCTTTATCAAATTACCCATTTAAAAAATAACGTTGTTTTAGTAGTTTATAGTTCTTCAACGTTAGTTCTTACTGAAAAGAAATCTATAAACCTTAATTTAAAAAAATAGCATCTGTATTCCCAAATACATGCGAAAAGCTCTATCACTCCCAAGGTATGGAAACTCTTCCATCTGACAGGTGCAAAGGCTCAGTTACCCAATGAAAGATTACGAAACCACGTGATGTTTGGGTGTGCTCATGTTAGGAAGAAGAGCTATTTTCCTCTCTCCAGGGAGGGATCATAGGAAACTGCTGGTAGAGGTAGTCGCGGGAGAAACTCGCCACATGCATCTTCGAAATATGCTGACGAAACATGTTATCACCAACTCAAGAGGTCTGTGACGTGTTACCACACATTAAACCGTGTTGGTCGTCGAATATGGGCAACGTCTTCGAACTCACTGATGGAGATGAACGATGGTGCGCTGCTTACTGATGATATTCTGAAAGCTTCTGGGAAGGATCTTGCAGTGTTAACTTCCGTGTGTATGCAGTGGTTGTCTTAACATTAGATAAGGTTGAGAGTTTTGATATATGCTTGGAAATTTTAAGAGAGTAGTTGCTTCTTTGGTTTCAGAG
Organism: Ryuthela nishihirai; assembly: GCA_038380435.1. Taxonomy (NCBI): domain Eukaryota; kingdom Metazoa; phylum Arthropoda; class Arachnida; order Araneae; family Heptathelidae; genus Ryuthela; species Ryuthela nishihirai. The sequence goes on along the minus strand of JAWZYU010000015.1, from coordinate 42,149,766 downwards.
ATGTCTATCATTCACAATGCCCTTCACTCTCTGAGTACCACCAGAATTATTGAGTTGTCGCTGTTTTACCTCTGAGAGGCACGTCCTGGCACACAATAGGCGAAATGGCCAGGTCACAAGGACTCCAAGGGCTCAGAATAGGTTAGGGGAAGGATACCCACTGGACAGCTTTTAGGAGACAGATGGTAACATCCCCATAAAGACCATCCAGCATGTTCATTAAAGTGTACAGGGTATAGCTGCCCTACACGAGGAGCCACGGCTTTATGTTTCATTCGACGGACAACAGACATTTTAAGACAATCTTTGTCTCTTTACAGACCGAGGACAGGGTGGGGGTTAGTGGAGATAAACCTCAATGCTGGCACTGGTGGGACTCGAACCTGGAAACTATAGATTACGAGTCTTGCGCGATAACGACTGAGCGAACTCAACTTCCTACTCTCCTGGGGCGGGGATGGCTCAGTCGGTAGCGCGCCAGGCTCGTAATCTGTAGTTCCCAGGTTCGAGTCCCAGCTGGGTTAGCTTTGAGATTTATCTCCGCAAAATTCCCCGCCCTGCCCACGGTCAGTAGAGGACACCGATGGGCTTGGAAAGGCCGCCGTCCGTCGGATGGGACGTTAAGCCGTGGCCCGTGTGCGGGAGAGCCATACCCTGTACACGTTAAAGAACACTCTGGATGGCCTTGACGGGAGGCTACCATCTGTCTCCCAACAGCTGTTCCAGAGGGTCCCCTCCCCCAACCTTCTCTGAGCCTTCGGGGTCCATGTGACCTGGCCATTTAGCCCATGGTGTGCAAAAAGTGCCGCTCAGAGGTAAAACAACCCAACCCAAATCCTACTCTCCTGCCACAAGAGGATATATCCATTTTCAGAATTATTCTCTATTGGCCTTAACTGGATAATTGTTAGAGAGCTAAATATTCCAGTAGGCAAGCTTTGTTATTGAGTTAACCCTAAATAAAAGGTCAATAGACAATAATTACAGTTAAACGCGAACTTCAATAAAATATGTCCTTGTGCACTGCCCTACCAAAATATTAGAGAACATCCATGTTATGTCAATGGAAATCTAATTTCAAAGATGTTGTTGATTCCTTAAAAATTTAGGGATTTTTTTTTGTTTCAATTCATTGTTCATTAGAAATATATATTTTTATTAGAGAATTCTTTTTGCAGCTCTTTAAGAATATAATTTTGTTTTCCTAGTGGCTTTTCATCAAGTTTCTGTTTGACTCTCAGTTTCTCTAAGGGAAAAAAAAAACTTTGATCGGTTTACCAACGAGTTTGAACTGAGTTTTCATAAAGATGGCAGATTTTGAGGAAAAAATATTCCGTTCCATTAGAATATTAGTTACAAACTTTTATTTACCGTTGCACATTCGGGGGCGGGGGTGGCTCAGTCGGTACGCCCCGGGCTCGTAATCTATAGTTCCCAGGTTCGAGTACCAGCTGGGTCAGCGTTGAGATTCTCTCTGCAAAATTCCCCGCCCTGCCCACGGTCAGTAGGGGACACCGGTGGGCTTGGAAAGGCCGCCGGCCGTCGGATGGGACGTTAAGCCGTGGTCCCGTGTGTGGGAGAGCCATACCCTGTTCACGTTAAAGAACACGCTGGATGACCTAGACGGGAGATTACCATCTGTCTCCTAACAGCTGTTCTAGTGGGTCCCCTCCCCCAACCTTCTCTGAGCCTTCGGGGTCCATGTGACCTGGCTATTTAGCCCATGGTGTTCAAAAAAAGTGTCGCTCAGAGGTAAAACAACCCAACCGTTGCACATTTTAACAATTAATTATCAGGCCAAGTTCACAGCTCACAGTTTCTGTTGTTACTGAATCTATGTTTCTCCGTAAATGGATGGACGTTAAGCGAAATACTTTCCCTTTCTAACCCGAAAAAAGTATTAAATTTCCCGATTTTTTTTTATAAAGCAATAATATAAAGCAATTTATATACGTTTAAATATTGAAAAATCCGAAACAGATTATATTATGTAGCTTCTCGGTTTTGCAACAGCAAAATACCTTAACACCATGTGTCACAAAATCTTTATTTGTTACCTATTATGTCAGTGTTCCGTCAAATCTGTTATTTCCTATTTAGTGTTCCCGCAAATTTTTCTTTGATTATTTGGTGTTCGGCCATTAGAAAAGTTGGCAAACATTATACCTAGACATATGGGACGCATCTAAGGTGGGGGAGGGACTGGGGGGGAAGGGATCCATGCCCCACTTCTCTTTCAAATGCTAATAATGGTTAAAAAAAGGTTAAAAAAAGATGAAATTATTTATGCATATTATATTTCATGCATTTTATTTTCAAGAATTTTTTAAAGACCTGTGAAACGGAGAGGGAAATAAATAATGCTCTACTGCATTGAAAATCCAGTCTCTTGCTCCCCCTATTGCATTTTTTCGGCTCGTTTGTTTCTTCTCTCTCGTTTGCTTCTAGATCCCGCCCTGTTGATATATTACACAACTACTATACCTTCTAAGCTGCAGGTTCGACTCTCGGATTGTTCTCTCCATATCTTCACAACCAATGATTCTGAAGAATGGTGATTAGCTCGTTGGTACTGAGCCAGGTGGGGCGGGAGTGACCAGGTTCGAGTCCCAGCTGGGTCAGCGTTGAGATTTATCTCCGCAAAATTCCACGCCCTGCCCACGGTCAGTAGGGGACACCGGTGGGCTTGGAAAGGCCGCCGTCCGTCGAATTGAACGTTAAGCCGTGGCACCGTGTGCGGGAGAGCCATACCCTGTGCACGTTAAAGAACACGCTGGATGGCTTTGACGGGAGGCTACCATCTGTCTCCCAATAGCTGTTCCAGTGGGTCCCCTCCCCCAACCTTCTCTGAGCCTTCGGGGTCCATGTGATCTGGCCATTTAGACCATGGTGTGCAAAAAAGTGCCGCTCAGAGGTAAAACAACCCAACAACAACCCAACTGAGCCAGGCTCGTAATTTGTAATTCCAAGGTTCAAGTTACAACTGTACCAGCGTTGATATTTATTTCTGCTAAATTCCCCACATTGCCCTCGGTCAGTGAGAGACACCCTTGGACTTGGGAGGGCCACAGTCCATCGGATAGGATGTTGTCTCCCTGTGTGCAGGAGTGCCATACGTTGTGCACGTCAAAGAACACGCTGGATGGCCTTGATGGGAGGCTATCTTCTATCTGCTAACAGTTGTTCAGTGAGTCTTCTTTCCCCAACCAACACTGAGACCTTGGGATTCGTCTGACTTGGCCATTTAACACATCGTGTGCAAAAAGTACAGCTCAGAGGTAAAACAACCCAACCTACCCAAATGATTCTGCGGTCCACACAATTATTAGCTCTTAGCTTTCTACGAATTGGGTTGAGTTGTTTTACCTCTGAGCGGCACTTTTTTGTCGAGGTAGCTTTGTGACACTTTAGTGACTGAGACACACTCATCCCAGATATCTAGGAAGTGAACGAGCTTCGTATATGTGTATGCGCAGTGCATGATGGTCTATCTCTTATTCAGAGATGGCCCTTAAAATCTTCTTCAACAGTATGAAAACGAAACTGTTTTAGTAATGAACATACAAGTGATTAAATTAAAAATAACCAACCTAAATTTAATTCTGTACATTCAAATAAATTACAAATTAATTAATTAATTGAGATAGATTGATACATTTCCATGACTACGATTTATTTATTTTCTTAATGTTTCCCCTCAAAATACGAAAACTTTCATTTACCCTCTCCCAGGCCTATTTCTATATTTAGTACATATATGAAGATGGGAGCGAGGATTGACTCAGTCGGTGGTTCGAGTCCCAACTGCACCTGAGTTGGAATTCTTTCCGTTAACCTTCACACTGCCCTCGACGAGAAAGGAAACACTGATGGGTTTGAAAAAGCCATCCTTCATCGGATGGAACGTTGAGGTGAAGGGCCATGATCTCCGCACGTTAAAAAAACGCGCTGGATGGCCTTCTGTGAAGGCTTGACCGACTCCACAGCTTCTCTTCACCCATGGGGACCTTCTGACTTGGCTATTTAGGTCACTGAGTACATAAAAGCATGAGCTAAGTTCAGGCCCTGATCTAAAAAGAAATAAGGGGGAGGGGGAGGGAGAAATTGACGCAACAAGATGGAAAAAAAATTGGGTTAAGAGAGTGGATTTCCACTGCGGTCTAACATTTCCCCTTCAGTTTTAGAGATCTTTAAAACATTTCTTGAAAATTGCGTGAAATATGCACAAGTTTAATAATTTTTTGCCTACATTACCTTAACAATATTTACAAGAGGCGGGTGGGCATATCCTCCTTCCTTGATCCGGCCCTGTCCGAGTTACAACAACCCTGAAGGTGTTGCTCTGCCCAAAACCTGTGATCGCAAACGAACACTCTGAATGTCTTTCACAGGATACTCCCATCTGCCCTCACTAGAAATCCAGCGAGTCTCTTACCCTAATCCTTGAGGGATCTTATAACCTGGCGATTTTGCATAAAAAAGTTTCCTGAAGGATAAAATCACCCAACCCTAACAATTTGGAGCAAGGGATCTTTAACGGAGCTAACACTATGTGAATGGAATTCGCGATGTTATCATTCAAAGCATTTCTTGATTTCCGTTACCTAGATACTTTTTCAATCAAACTGTCTGCGTCGTGGAGTCTCTCTGATGCCAAGAATGATGTGATGAGGAAGACTGCCAAGCTTCCGGAGTGACTGTGTGTGTGCATCCGATAGGGATAGAGATAGAGCAGGTGCATCTCGCATTGCACTATACAGAGGCTGTGCTAAATGTAAACGCTTCGTTTGAGACAGGAGAATGCTGTGTGCTTTTTTTTTATCTCCCAGTTCTGTGTACACGTGTGACTCATGCTGTGTTGTGTCAGAGCAATTTGTAAGGACGCTCCCCTAACAGCTAATTATAGTGATTAAGCTGTCTTTTATCTAAGGACACTCTTTAACGACTGGGATAAAAAAAGGGGGGTTGAAAAACGCCCTTAAAATCTACTCATTTTCAAGTAATAACAATTGTCAATGAGAGAACGTAGATAGTGGTTAAATTAAGGAAGGTCTTAGCCTATATCACCCCCGCCTTCCCGCTTTAATTGGAGAAAAATAAACTGCTTACTTCTTTTACCAAGTTCCGTTTTTTGCCAGCACCTCTTTGGAAGGTAGTCAGGTAATGCCAGGTAGAAGTATAAGATGAAGTTAGAGCCGGATCTAATGAAAGAAAGGGGAGAGTGAAAGAAGGAAAAGTCATGGACTACTATAGAGAATTATGGTAACTGAAGCGGAATGGAAAAGAAATCTTGCGGCCGGAGTTCAAAATGTTCTTGACACATGTCTGCAGATTTGCACTCATTCCTCCAAAGTTAAAGAGCTACCTCTTGTTTGAAAGCTTGTCTAAACTTGTCTATACGTGTTAAAAACAAAGGATCTCTTCGATGGCGGCGCGAAATTCGGCTACGAAATCTGTGCGTTGTTTATGTGGAGCCTACCAAAAACTGAGGAAGATTTCACATTTTCACGAGAATGCAGCTTGGGATCGACACGAAAAAAAATCATGCCAATTTCACACAAATACGGAGAGCGTTCAAAAAGTTTTTGACACGTGTCTGCAGACTTGTACTCCTTCTTCCGAAGTTAACGAGCTACGCCTTTTTTGAAAGCTTGTCTAAACTTGTCATCACGTGTTAAAAACAAAAGCTATATAATCACTTATGTCTTTGCTGGCGGCACGTAAAGGTCTGTCTGCGAAATTTGGCGTTGTTCCTATGGCGCCTACTAAACACGGGGAAAAGATTTTGCATTTTCACAGGGAAGCACCTTGGGGACGATGCGAAACAAATTCATGCCGATTATCGCAAGTATATGGGGATCATGCCTGTTCATATGCACTGTTACGGGATGGATGCACAAATTCCGAAAAGGACGGCAGAGCTTCGAAGACTCCCTTATGCGGGAAGATCGAAGGAGGCCGTGAACGAGAGAACCATCACTGCTGTTCGGGAACTCATTAAGAAAAATCCACACATCACCGTTCAGGTAATAATATTAGATGTTAATGTGGAAATAATTATTCATCAACATTTAAAGTTCCGAAAGATCTGTGCGAAATGGGTACTTCACAAACTGACAGAACAGCAAAAAAAAGCTAGAGTAGACATACAAGGAGATGCTAGCAATGTTTGAACCTAATGGCCCCAAACGGTTAACAGACATTGTCACAGATCATGAGACTTGGTTTTATTACTATACAACTCCCAGAAAGATCGACAACCATGTTTGAGTTGCGGAATATGAACTATATCCCCAAATCCTCCAACAAGACCTTTGCTCAGGGAAGAGAATGTTCACAATTTTTTTTCAATTACCAAGGAGTGGTAGCCGTGAACATCTTACCTGAAAAAATGACTATAAATGGCCAATACTATACCAACACTGTTTTGCCCAAATTGGTTAAGGAGATGAAGGAGCAGCATCCAGCAACAGGGTTCTTCCTCGTGACAATGTCAGTGCTCACAATGTGGAGCAGGAAATGAACCAAACAGCTACCCCATCTGCAACAAACAGCTACCCCATCTAAACCAAACAGCTACCCCATCCTGCATATTCATCGATCTTGCATCATGAGATTTTCGATTATTTCCAAAAATTAAAAAGGAACTTGCTGGGAAGCCTTTTTCATGGGTGCATTATTATTTAATGCACAGAAGTATGAAGAATTATTGCATAAAAATAATTACTTTCGTTTAGTTAAATGTTCGAATTAATACTTATTAATTTTTGATCGATTTCGAATAAATTCGTACCACTCTGCAAATTTGCACGTAGTCCAGTAAATCTCTGTATCCAGTAAGATCTCAGTAATCCAGTAAGATCTTAGTAAAAAACAAAATAATACTTTCGTCCTGGGTCATGCAGAAATCAAACCGTGATCTTCGAGTAATAGAAACATAAAAATCTATTGTTGTTTCAAGTTGTAAATCTCAGAAACGTCACATATGTGCGTTTCAATTTCGAATCCTTTGAGGTCAAAAGTTAAATCTCAATATATCAAGACTAGAGAGCCGAAAATTGATGTCTGGCGAATTTAGGCTCGTAGATCTCAGGAACATCATGATATTTTGGATACGACAGGTTCCAATATTCGTATGCTAAATGTTCGAGCTTCCATGACTCTTTAAATATAGAATTATTAAAGAGGGTTCAGCTGTTAATAAAGATGTTGAGATTTGTTGAAGATTCAGTTTTTAAGTGTTAAATATTATCTAATTACTTCTAATTTTGCTTTGTACCTATGTCTAGATGTCCTTATTCCTTTTGCTGGTATATGAAATCGGAAAATTTGTATGGGATGATTGGGGATCTTGTTAAGGGTGATTAAGTGATTAAGTTTTAAAAGCTTAAGAACTCTTGCTGAATATTATGCTAAATAGATATTGTCGAAAGTCAAGATTTAGATTTTTACTAGGGAATAGATTTAACAAAGGAAGACGAGACGCCGTGGACATACTCAACAAAAAATGCCAGCCTCTATCCTCTTTTGAAAAGATAATGAGTGATTTCACTATCTGTATGCCGTAGTTTTATTTTTTGCTTTTAAGGAAGGTAGTTTTTTTTAATGTTAATTTTTTTTATATATAGCTTTATTTCTTTTTCAAAGATAAACCTTATAGAAGGATCTTTCAATGACATAAACAAGTTTTCTATCTTATACCTATATGTAGCTAATTGGTCAAGAATCAGAATATTTGGCTGTTAAGATTCATTATTCAAACCAGGATGCCGAACCGTTAGCATGTTTGGCGACTTATCAAAGGAACCAGGGTTCGAACCCCGGATAAGGAATGGATATTTATTTTCTTGTATGTCGTTCTAATGAGTCTTGCTTTCCTCACATCTCTTCTCTATCGCGTATTACATACACTGATAGACTCTTGTCAGACCTCTGTGACAATAAGCTGATTGAGAGTTTTCTTGTTTTGTTTTGTGCTTTTTTTGTCGGGTGTAGTTTGGCTTATTGATGTTGACATCTCTCTTTCAAAAGACAGATATTATTAACCTCGCAGCCTGATATATGCTTTGATTATAATGTTTTAGCATTGAGAAAGACATACCCAAACATTCGAAAGATTAACTCATAACAGAACACAAAATGAAATACCGTTCAGTTGAATTAAAATCCTTCACTAGATCGTTAAAAGAGATATCAAACTTAAACTCACTTTACACACACACACACCTAATATCGACTGCATCCTTAAAATCTTCCTCTGACTACAAGCATCACGTAAACATGTATATCCTGGAGGCGAAAGTTGACATTTCGCCAGCTGCAGCTTGGCAACAAGTATCTTTGCTCTGTCGGTGCTTGAAAATCCACAGAAGACTTAAGAGTCTGGCGACAGTAGACCCCTCTTTCCTTGTAGCTCTGCTGAACCAACGCTATGCCGACAGCTACCTGTCTCCTGCGCTCCATAAACTCCTTCTGGGACCATAATTTGCGACTCCTCCTCTCTGCCTCTCAGTGTCGCCGAGGAGAGAAGTGAAGACGTCACTTTTCATCCATGCACCGAAAATAACCAGTCCGACACGGGATCTAGAAAGGTTTTGAAGATTTTTAAAACACTCAAATTTATCGCTCTGTATTCGTACGATTTCGCCCAACCGTAGAGAAAAAAAAGGAATTGGACCTAAAGAATTTCTTAGAGAAATTTTCTAGATTCAGTGGACGGCTTCTGAAAACGTGTGGGATATTTATCACTTAACAGTAAGTAGAGCAATATAGTTTTTTGAAATCGTGTCATTAAAATGGTACAGTGTAGTGTTTTTAATCCTCCTTTCGTGAATTTTTTAATCTTCCTTTCGTTTTTGGGTGAATCCTTACGGAAACCTGCAAGTCAAGTGGGTTCTTTAAATTTCAAAAGGCCTTTCCCACAGATGGATAAATGTTGCTATTTGTTTAGGTCCAGAAGTGAAATTTTATATGCTTGGTGTAGTGCATAATGAATGTTGAAAACGTAAACTAAAATAAGGCATACTGTTGTAACTGATTATTTTTTATTTTGGAAGTTTACTTAATCGTTATTTTTGTAACATTTCGCAAGACCACTACACAACTGTTACACAACCACTACACAAGTGTTCTACCTTCTGGACCAGTCTCCAGCTGTGATACATTCTGATAGAAGTAACATCAGTGTTTCACTTTTAGTTTTGATGATTATATTGCCTTTCTCCACTAGGAAAAACTTGGAAAAGCCACAGTCCGTAAGATTAATAACTGAGTCATGCTAGATAGCTTTGACACAAAGCATCTAACAATGTCCTACAGTGTCTTCCCATCAGTATCCATTTCCTTAGACAACTTTAAACCATGGGGTCCTTGTTTCCAGGGCTTTTTTTTTACCTTTGCGCATACATAGGTGCCACTCAGAGGTAAAACAACCCAACTTATCAACCTCCAAACGATCCAGGGCGTTCTTCACCCAATATCATCCAAAGATATTTTCATCCAATAGCATCCGGAGTCATCGTCATTCAATAGCATCCGGAGTCATCGTCATCCAATATCATCCAGAGGTTAAAGTAATCTTGATCTATAGGTCAAAATAATCAATTTTTATATTTTCGTAGCCAGTCAATATAATGCGTTATACAAAAGTCTGTGAGAAAGGCGAAAAACTTTCTGAAACATCAGAAAGAAAGAATCAATACCTTACAATAATTCAAACCCAGGTCCTTTAGTTACGCAGTCAAGAATGTTAACCATTCAGCTTCATATAAACGAGGGAATATCAGAAAGCAAGGTTCCCAGTTTGTTCCAGCCAAACTAACAAACATCTGAGGCTATGCCACCATCGCATGTTAGCACCACATAGGGTCACTAAGTGACAGCAGTAGGGTGATTAAGGTGCTGCACGTGTATACGTGAAGCTAGAGATCCGGTAAGTAATTTGGTTCTGTGGGCACAGAAGACCCAACCAGTGAAAATCCAACGACAGCTTGTGGCTATGTATGGATTGTCAGTGCAACCTGGGGAATTGGTGCCATGAATTCAAAAATGGTCGTGTGACTGTAGTGGATACATCTCTGCATCTGGTGATGGACAGCTGCTCACCACCTACCATAGAGTGCAGATCTGGAGCCGTCTGTTTTTCATTTGTTTGCAAAGCTAAAGAAACATCTCTGAGGACAACGCTTTCCATTGTATGACACAATTAAAGAGGAAGTTAAGTGGTTTCAAGAGTATGACTCATATTTTCAATGGCAGGGCTTCAATAAGCTGGTTGACCATTACAACAAATATTTCAACAAGTCTTGACTAGATGTAAAAATAATACACGGAATAGAGACATTTCCTATATCTACCTTTGTATATTATACCTATATCTAACTTTGTATAATTACCTGCCCTCTCCAGGGATGAAATAGGGAACCTTACTTTCTGACTTACTCTCGTGTATATGAATATTAATCATCATCATTATCCTCAAACAGCCATGGGCTACGAAGGTCCAATCAGATTGTGTAGTTTAGCTCACCAAGCATATCTGTCCTGAACTACTTCTGATGCATCTGGCCACTGTACACCAATTTTTAACAAGGTCCTGTTTGACATTTTCTGCGTCTCCCCCTCTTTCTGCGATTAGGGTTCTAGCGATTAGGATTAATAAAATAAATAAATACCCCCTCAAGCAGCTGCTTTCCACAGAGGTCTGACAGGAGCCTGTCAGTTTATATGCCATAGTAGAAGGTCTGAGAGGATGGCAGGCCCTCAGCAGAAAAACGACACACACATCCATGCCTTAACCCGGGGCTCGAACCCAGGTCCCTTAGATCAGTAGCCAAGCGTGCTAACCACTCGGATGACGACCCTAATCGCTAATCTATAATTAGCCATACGGGCAACATAACCAAACCAACGGAATCTCTCTCTGCACAATATATTGCTTAAAGGAGGTTGCAGACTCCTTTGCCTAACCTCTTCATTACTTACAAAGTTGAACCATCTAATGTCCAAGGTACTAAGTAAACATCTTGAATCAAAAGCATCAAGTTTCCTATTATCTTGCTTACAAAGCGTTCAAATTTCACTACCATAACTAATCCTAGAAAGAACTAAACTATTATACAGTCTAATTTTAGTCTTTAGTTGTATATGCCTATTTCTCAAAACTCTCCATAGAAAGGTTGTAATTATTGGATGAACTCCGAAATTTCTCTCGTATCACTTTCATATAGTTAGTGAGCTTAGAACAATTAGTAATCAGTGCTTTATAACAATTTAGATATCAGTGCTTTATAATCAACAATTTAGTAATCAGAACAATTTAGTAATCAGTGCTTTATAATCAATATTCTGACATTTATATTAAGAAATTGACTTAATGGGCTTGTTCCATTAGGGGCGGGGGTGGCTCAGTCGGTAGCGCGCCAGGCTCGTAATCTGCAGTTCCCAGGTTCGAGTCCCAACTGGGTCAGCGTTGAGATTTATCTCCGCAAAATTCCCCGCCCTGCCCACGGTCAGTAGGGGACACCGATGGGCTTGGAAAGGCCGCCGTCCGTCGGATGGGACGTTAAGCCGTGGCCCCGTGTGCGGGAGAGCCATACCCTGTGCACGTTAAAGAACACGCTGGAGGGCCTTGACGGGAGGCTACCATCTGTCTCCCAACAGCTGTTCCAGTAGGTCCCCTCCCCAAACCTTCTCTGAGCCTTCGGGGTCCTTGTGACCTGGCCATTTAGCCCATGGTGTGCAAAAAAGTGCCGCTCAGATAAAACAACCCAACCCAACTTGTTCCATTAAGTCAGTTAAGTCAATTAATTATTGGTTATCATCATTAATGGCCGTTATACCATTGTTCAGGGTTTTTCAACTACCAGTTCTCATTTCTGATGATCATATTGAGCCTGCTTTTAACTTTCTCTGTTTTAATTTAAGAATCTTTATACAACTCCTTCATTATTTTTATTACCTATCTTCCTATTGCTTTTTGCTCGTCAGTTTCTCAAAAGAGATCATATCTTTCGAACGCTATGAACAAACTTATTGATTTGGGTGTCAAATGACAGCATTCGACGCGAGGTGTATCATAAACTATAAAAAAACCTTCCTCCTTAAAAAGGGAAAATATGAAATCAATTGTTCCTCAATATTTCCAGAACGCTAATATCAACAGTAACAAGCTATGTGTCAAATGAAAGCTTATGACACGAAGATACAATACAAAATTAACCCCCATGTTTTCTTCCCCCCTAAAAAAAGGGTAATATGAAAACGAATGTTCCACTATATCTTCAGAACCCGAGGACCGAAAGTAACAAGCTATGCGTCAAATCAAAGCTTTCTACATGAGGAAAATTACAGATTAAAAACTATTCTACCACCTGTTTCTTCTCCCCTAGAAAAAAGGTGAAATATGAAAACAACTGTTCCGCTATATCTTCCGAAAAGGAGGGCCTACAGTTGCGAGTTAGGTGTCAAATAAAAGCTCATGTGAGAACCATCATAGACTCTTTTGAATTTTGCCCCACCATTTTCCCTTGCTCGCCCCCCCCCCCAAAAAAAAAGACGTTTTTTCGCGTGATGAACCTTAAGGTTCATCACGCGAAAAACGCATATTAAAGGTTTAGACGTCTCCAATGTCATCGGCTACTTTAAACACTCCTCCAAAATCAGGGAAAGAAAAAGTGTGGTCGATGTTTATGAGTCATATATATCAAATGAAAGTTTCTGAAAGTTTCTATTTTTAGTAAAACGAAAAAATATAAATAAATGAAAAAAATAAAAAAAATACCTATCTTTCCATATGCGCTTTAAAAAAGTAGAAAATAAACTTAAAGCATATCGATGATGCAACCAGTCATTAAATTCGTATTCACTTCAAAGGAAGATAAAGCGCCGGCAATCTTATTGTGTAGGTAAATCGGCGTTCTAGGTTGGTTGGGTTGTTTTACCTCTGAGCGGCACTTTTTGGCACACCATGGGTTAATGGCCAGGTCACATGGACCCCAAAGGCTCAGAGAAGGTTGGGGAAGGGGACCCACTGGAACAGCTGTTGGGAGACAGATGGTAGCCTCCCGTCAAGGCCATCCAGCGTGTTCTTTAACGTGCACAGGGTATGGTTCTCCCGCACACGGGGGCCACGGCTTAATGTCCCATCCGACGGACGACGGCCTTTCCAAGCCCATCGGTGTCCCCTACTGACCGTGGGCAGGGCAGGGAATTTTGCGGAGATAAACCTTAACGCTGACCCAGCTGGGACTCGAACCTGGGAACTACAGATTACGAGCCTGGCGCGCTACCGACTGAGCCACCCCCGCCCCAAATCGGCGTTCTATCTTCCTTTGAAGTGAATGCAAATTCAGTGACTGATTGCACAATCGATATCCTTTAGTTTCATTTTCGACTTTTAAGAATGCATATGGGAATATAGATTTGTTTTATTATTTATTTATAATTTTAATTACTTGTTCTCCCCTTTAATATAATGGTCTTTACACTCCTACTTCGCTGTTTGAATTAAGGTGGTCTCACTTTTTTCCAATGGTCGTTGCAGCGCTGAAATTGTTTTTATTTGTTATTATCTATCTTACTTTTGCCTTCGCTTGTCATTTGTCGGTTGTCAGTTTGTTTATTTGTCAAAACAATCGTTTCACCATATCTTCCGTAGCGCGCCAGGCTCGTAATCTGCAGTTCCAGGTTCGAATCCCAGCTGGGTCAGCGTTGAGACTTATCTCCGCAAAATTTCCCGCCCTGCCCACGGTCAGTAGGGGACACCGATGGGCTTGAAAAGGCGTCGTCCGTCGGATGGAACGTTAAGCCGTGGCCCCGTATGCGGGAGAGCCATACTCTGTGCACGTTAAAGAACACGCTGGATGGCCTTGACAAGAGGCTACCATCTGTCTCCTAATAGCTGTTCCAGCGGGTCTCCTCCCCCAACCTTCTCTGAGCCTTCAGGGTATTTGTGACCTGGCCATTTAGCCCATGGTGTGCAAAAAAAGTGCCGCTCAGGGGTAAAACAACCCAACCCATATCTTGCGAACATGGGACAAACTTAACGATTTATGTTTCAAATGAAAGCGAATGATGCGGGGAGTGAATCCCATGAATTCTCCCCCCCCCCCCTGAAAAGATGGAAATGAGAAAACGATTGTTTCGCTTTATCTTCGGAATACGAGGGCCGAAAGTAACAAGCTATGTGTCAAATGAAAGCTTCTGATATTCGCGAAGGCCTTCAGTTACGTGGACACGCACGTGACACTAATTTTAGCTCAGCTGAAAAAGGATAGAAAGTGTAGAAGAAAGGACCAAACTTATGCCGGAATGCATTATCTGTGACGTCATTATATAAAGGCGCAGAAAGAACAATTACTGATTGTATTATTATATTTCAATGTTGTTTTAACTGCAATCTTGCTTCTATACAATCCACTATATGAATTCCAATAAGTGAGTCCAATTACTAAGAACTAGACATGCTTAGAATTAAGATTACAATATTTGGATAAGTATTCTTATTTGCATTTGTAACTACTAGAACCCTCTTTTAGTCATTAATAAATGCTTACGAATTGAAAAAGTTTTGTTGTTAGCACTTAATTTTCACGGAAATGTGATTGTCGAAACTACTCTAAAATCGGGAAAATTTGCAGATGTTAGGGTTTACTGTACCTAACATCCTCTATAAAAATTGCTATAATCCTACTTTGTTGTTCTCAATTACTTAGCTTCCTCTTAAATATTCCTGCCTTGTTATTTCCAATTACCTACTTCCTATTTAATATACATGCTCTGTTGTTCTCGATTACCTGGCTTTCTCTTAAATATTTCTACTCTGTTATTACCAATTACCTAGCTTCCTTTTTAATATAGTTTTATTGTACCTAACTTCCTAGACTTCTAATTAAAAATAGCTATACTCCTACTTTATTATTCTCAATTTCTTACCTTCCTCTTAAATATTCCTCCTTTGCTGTTCTTAATAATCTAGAATTCTCTTTAATATTCCTGATGTGTTGTTTTTAATTCCCTAGTTTCCTCCTTGATAGTCGTCATGCCCTGATTTGTTTATTTTTGTTACCTGGGTTGGGTTGTTTTACCTCTGAGCGGCACTTTTTTGCACACCATGGGCTAAATGGCCAGGTCACATGAACCCCGAAGGCTCAGAGAAGGTTGGGGGAGGGGATCCACTGGAACAGCTGTTGGGAGACAGATGGTAGCCTCCCGTCAAGGCCATCCAGCGTGTTCTTTAACGTGCACAGGGTATGGCTCTCCCGCACACGGGGCCACGGCTTAACGTCCCATCCGACGGACGGCAGCCTTTCCAAGCCCATCGGTGTCCCCTACTGACCGTGGGGAGGGCGGGGAATTTTGCGGAGATAAATCTCAACGCTGACCCAGCTGGGACTCGAATCTGGGAACTACAGATTACGAGCCTGGCGCACTACCGACTGAGCCACCCCCGTCCCATGTTACCTGGGCTCCGCTTTAATCAAAAGTTTGTTACGTCTCTGTTTTGATGTAGGTATAAAATTATTTAGAGTCCCTTTAGTACGATGCTCGTTTCGTCGTCTTCGTTGTTTCTAATTACTTGTGCTTGTATTTAATATAAACTATTACATTTGTATCCACAATCACTGGCATTACAAACGGATCAGAGATCGTTTTCCCTTCAACATTAAAAAGCAAGTGAACTAGCTTCTATGAAAATGTCCGTTAACTAGTTGTTATCTAGTAAGTGTTCGTTTATTTTCTGCATCGGAACTTGCCTCGTTTTGAATCATTGTGGTGTAAAGACAGCTTCAAATTTAGCCATCTTTACACCACAACTCTATTTTTAATTATCTGTTTACCAATTTAATGGTTTTATACCCACTTTCGTTGTTCTCGGTTAATTGTTCTCTTTTTTACAGTATTTTACACTCTTGCTCTGTTGCTTTAATTATCTGTTCTTCCAGTTATTTCAACAATATTTATATTTCTTTGTTGGAAATTTTTGACTAGCTGTTCTCCTGAATCATATTGTAACGAACCGGTTCGTCCCTGTCGTTCAAATAAATATCAAATCTGGTTTAGGTTAGATTGTTTTACCTCTGAGAGGCATTTCTTTGCACAAATGGGCTAAATGGCCAGGTCACAAGGATCCCAATGGTTCAGAGAATGTTCGAAAAGGAAATCCACTGAACGGCTATTAGGAGCCATATAATTAAATAATTATTTGTCTCGTCAGAGTATGGTTCTCTCATGCACACGGTACCATGTCTTAACGACCTATCCAATGAACGACAATTTTTCCAAGCCCATTAGTGTCCATTTTTCAACGAAAGCAAGATAAGGATTAGCGGAAATGAATCTGAAAACCGGCTTACTTGGGACTCGACCCTAGGAGGCATTAGTTTATGCGCCTAACACGCTACCCACTGAGCCAATCCCCAGAGCAAAAGATAAGTCTTTTTCTATAATATTGCTACAAGGGATGAGTACCATTGCACTATATCGCCGGTCCATTAGTTCAAATATTTATGACTAGACTTCGAAAGGCATTACTGAAGAAAGAACGATCCTTTGTCACGTGATGCTGAGCGCAATTAGTCTACATGCTAGACTGAAACTACGGAAGAAATAATTTGATGAAAAATTCTTAATGGTATAGATTTAAACGGGGCGTTAAAGGTATATAAAAATATGATAATATCTGTCGCTAAAATCTCAACTTGGAAGTTTTTCATAAGTCTTCAAGTTTGGTATACATTTCATTAATTTTTAACTGTTTATATATGGCTTGTCAACAGCTAAACCGATCAACTCTAAATGTTATATATTTCAGTTCTAGCTGTCATTTAATAACAGAATTTGTGTATTTTCAGAAATTTATTTTACATTTGTTTCCAAAATTGCATTAAGCTGATTCAGTTAGTAAAGATATTTTCAATGAGAAATTTTCAGAAATGCTTTAAAAAAATGTAAGTGCTTTTTTTTAGGAAATTTTTGGTGGAGTTGTTTTACTTCCGACAAGTCTACATTATTATTATTATTACAGAAAAGACTGGAAGGTACAATATCAGCACACTGATACCGGATAAGGAAAAGTATATTAAAAATTCAAACATTTTGAGAAATGGTGATAAGTGAAATCATTCAGTCTAAAAGTGAAAACATCAATACTTGTAGAAGTGGCATTCTCGCTGGGAAGAGAGTTCCATACTCTTCCAACACGGCACACAAAAAATGGTACTTACCGTTCTTTCGAGCAAAAGGCCCATCTATCATAAGAGATGACCTCTTGTTCTTCTATTGACAAGGTTGAATTTTGGAGTACCTGCGTTAGAGTGAGTTATTCCATGAATAACTTTATAACATGTTCTTAAGATTAACATTAGTCTTCTCCACTCCAAGGAATGCAAAGAAAGTCTTTTCAACGTTCCTTCATATGGCATATTGTACAATCCAGGAAGTATTTTTGTAAACTATCTAGGTGCATTCAAGATTTTTGATGTCTGATATAAGAGGAGGTGTCTCTATAGGTTAGGCATATTCTAGTGAAGATCTGATGAAAGTCGCAAATGCGAGAATTGGGGAATGAATATCACATTTGCATAACATGTCAGAATTAAGAAAACGGTACGATTAGTCTTTCTAACGATGTTATTATAGTGGTCACCTAAAAGTAAACTATGATGGGAAAGACACACCTAAGTTTTTCTGTGTCTGTACATTTGTAATTGGGTCATTTGTCAAGTTGTTATTTATAAAGAGGATTCTTGCTTCCAAGGTACAGAACACTTGATTTCTCTTTTCGTGTAGGTAGTAAAATTTTGATAAATGGCGTCACAAGCAGTTTGTAATGAATTACATTCTTCTTCATTGCTGGAGGTAGGAAAGAAATTAATGTCATCTGCGTATGCTGTACATTGGATAGGATGAAGAATACTAGGAATTTCAGAGGTGAAGATTATGAAGAACAATGCGCCTAGAGCGGATCCTTGTATGACTCCACTTTCGACGGTTCTGATTGAGGATAAACGGTTCCCAACTCGAGCTTGATGTGTTCGATGAGTCATCAGGTTGGAGAGAAGCCTCACAATCACACTTGGTATATCAAGGCTGATATATCAAGGCTGAGTCATGGCCGAATCAGGCGGGGCAAAGGTTCATCCTCCGCCCCTTCGAGAATGCTACTAAGGTAATAATGGCGAAATCTTATTACACCAGGTGACCATTACAACATTGTTAGAAAGGCTAATCACTCCGTTTTCTTAGCTCTGAAATGTTATGGCAAATGTGGCATTTATTCCCCAATTCGAGCATTTGAGATTTTCATCAGATCTTCACTAGAATATGCCTAACCGGCATGGATACCACCTCTAATATCAGACATCAAAAATCATGAACGCGCTCAGAGATGATTTACAAAAAGACTTCTGGATTCTACAATATGCAATATGAACTTACACGTATACATATTTAATATATCTTCCAAGCAGTATGTTATACTGCATTGGAAATTTAGTCTCTTACACCTCCTGTTATACATTTTTCAGACCGATTGAGTTTCTTGAGCCCCCCCCCCCCCCCCCCCACTTCTTCCTTAATTTTTTGGCAGTCTTTCTGTTTGTCGATTATCTCCGCAGATTATCGCACTCTCGATTACCTCTTTTGTAGTATTGTTCTATCGATTACCACTTTGTAGAGTATTGCTCTATCGATTACCTCTTTATAGAGTATTGCTCTATCGATTACCTCTCTAGTGATTTCTCTTCACCGATTGTCGTTTGATGGGTTGTTTTTCTATCGATTGTCTCTCCACCGTTTGTCGCTTTCTGGATTGTCGCACTTTAGATTATTTAGCTGTTTATTGTCTTTCTATCAATTGTTTCTCTGCCGATTTTTCCCTCTGCCATTTGTTACTCGTGTCTTACATCTCTGACAATTGTTTCTACGTCGATTGTCTTCTGTGAATTATCTCCTTATCGATTGTTTTTCTGCTAATGTCTCTCTGTCATTGTTTCTCTGTCGATTGTTGTTCTATTGAATGTTTCTCTGTCGATTGTTGTTCTATTGAATGTTTCTCTGTCGATTGTCGTTCTATTGATTGTTTCTCTGTCGATTTCTCTTCCAGTTGTTTTCTCTCGATTGTCGTTCTATACATTGTTTCTCTATCAACTGTTTGCCCATCGATTGTCGTTCTATTGATTGTTTCTCTGTCGATTTCTCTTCCAGTTGTTTTCTCTCGATTGTCGTTCTATACATTGTTTCTCTATCAATTGTTTGCCCATCGATTGTCGTTCTGTAGATTGTTTCTGTGTCTATTACCCTCTCCGTCGATTTTTCTGACAATTGTTTCTCAGTCGATTGTTACCTGTGGATTATCTATCGATTGTTTCTCTCTCAATTGTCTCTCTGTTGATTTTCATTCCGTTAATTGTCTTTTTGTTGATTATTTAGCTCTGGCGATTGAGTCTCTTCCAATTGTTCCCTGGCGATTATCTCTCTGGCTATTATGAATCTGCCGTTATCGTTCTGTCGAGTGTCCCTCTGCAGATAGCCGTGCCAATTAAAAGTAATATGTAGCACATCTTATTTATATATATATAAGAGCTTATTCATTGAAAACTAAGAAACCTATTGAAGAACAAATGTAATATTATTTAAAAAAAATTCAGTAAAATCATTGTTTAACCAATGTAAGTCAACGAATCAACAAATGTAGAAACCTGAAACCGAAGTGCGGCGGTGCACAAAATCTGTGCTGATATAACTGTTATATATATCACAATGTCGATATAACTCTTATAGAATTGTATCACCATTCTCTCAGAATGCTGGTATCGAGAGGGGACGAGTGCAGTTAATCTGAGGGAATGCTGATATAATTATTAGAGTTAATAGAACTGTCTAACATTGGTGGCGGATTAAGCTAAAATTGAACTGGGGTACTGTGTCTATCGCAGATATGTTAAACGGAAAAGGAGGTAGAGGTTTCTCAGACATCATGTCTGAAACCGATAAGAAAACCTAACTGATCACCCCTTAGTCTTCACTCTGTTGTCCCCCGAAAGAGGTAAAATCCTATGAAAATGCTGGCTCGCTTTGTCCTTGTTTGAATGGAATCTAACCAATGTTTGAAACCTGTCAGGCGCCACGTGGTTCATGTCGGTCGTCAGTCAGCCTTCAGTTTTATTTAAAGCTGCAACTGGTATAGGTCACGGTTTCCCTCAACTTCCGGCTGCGTCTCTTGCTCCGTGGAACGGCAAACGTTTCCTAATCCAGCAAAAGAAATGTTCCTCTCCGAGCGTGGCTCGACGATGTGTACACAAAAGCGAGATACTTTCTGTTGGCAACTTGTCAGAGAAACACAACCTCTCCTCCCCCCCTCTTCTCTCAAGATTTCCATCCATTGCGATTTGCCTTTGCATGTGGATGCTGATACTCCGTTGAAGGGCATGTCGTTCTTGAATGAAGCTCCAGCATCAGGTGGGATGCGATCCTCTATGACGTCGTGTGTTGTTGTTTAGAGGGATAGCATTCAAATTTTTTCGTTCACAAACTCATTGGCAACTAGGCTTATCATCTAAACCTCAAACATCTAATATTGTTTACTTACTTCGGAATGATTAGTAACTTATTTTTTCAGTTAGGTTGAATAAAATTCGGTTTGAGAACCTGTAGCCTCATGTTTAGTTCGTTCAGTTCAGGAGCAGGTTATCGTGGGTGCTGGTGATAAATGTAACTTTGGGGCTATAGATGGTAGCGATTTTTTGTGGCCTTTGATGATAGGGAATTTTAGAGAGTGATAGCACGGAATTTTGGGGCCTTTGATGGCAGCAAATTTTGGTTCTTTGATAACAGTAAGTTTGGAGACTTTCAAAGTAGGGAATGTTTGGGCCTTTGATGGCAGGGAATTTTAGAGCCTTTGATGGCAGGGAATTTGGAGGGTCTTTCATAATAATGAATTTTATAGCCTTTGATTGCAAGAAAATTTGGGGCTTAATCCTGATCCTAGGCCATCGCAGGAACCTGGACCATTGATTCCATTCACCCAAAGTAGGAGTAATGTATATCTGTCACGTTAGTTTCTCTTTTGAATCGAGTTCTTGAAAAGTACTTCTTTTGATGGTGGTGTCTGACGTTCCTACCAACATTGGTAGCAACTTCAGAATTGAAATGGGATTTGCACCATGGTTGTGATTAGAAGATTATTGCTATTGAGCCGACTTCTCTCAATACACCTCAGTTTTTCAAAAACTCCCACAAACCAGTTTCTTTCTACAGCTACCTGGAACTTTAGGTTGGGTTGGGTTGCTTTACCTACAAGTGGCACTTTTTTGCACACCATGGGCTAAATGGCCAGATCACATGGACCCCAAAGGCTCAGAGAATGTTGGGGGAAGGGACCCACTGGAACAGCTGCTGGGAGACAGATGGTAGCCTCTCATCAAGGCCATCCAGCGTGTTCTTTAACGTGCACAGGGTATGGCTCTCCCACACACAGGGCCACAGCTTAATGTCCCATCCGACGGACGGCGGCATTTCCAAACCTATCGGTGTCCCCTACTGACCGTGGTCAGGGCAGGGAATTTTGCGGAGATAAATCTCAACGCTGACCCAGCTGGGACTCGAACCTGGGAACTACAGATTACGAGCCTTGCGCGCTACCGACTGAGCCACCCCCGCCCCCTACTGGAACTTTATGACTTTACAGGTAGATTATTCTCTTGTCCCCTCACATAGGAATTGCAACATCATAATCTAAATACTCTCATATTACAAGAGACCAGATAGAGAGCTGAAAGTCACATACTTTAAATAATATGAAGTTTCTCTCTTTAGGACGAAAGAATATTAATATCTGTCATGTTTGCTTTTCAGCGGAAATACCAGTGATCTATTCTAGGATATTATTGCAGTGCCGATTTCTTAAGTTTTGAATTTCAAAGTAAGAAGTCAAGTTTGAATGTTATCTATTGCAATCCTCTCATCATGGACTATGGTGAGAATGAGGAAAGACAGGTTTTTACGGACAATTGCAGAATATTTTGAATTTTGTTACAACTGAAGAATTTCTTTTCTGCCTTTATAATGGTGCTGTGATATCCGTTGGGTGGGGTTGTTTTACCTCTGAGGGCACTTTTTTGCACATAATGGGCTAAATGGCAAGGTCCCAATAACTCCATGGGCTCAGAGAAGATTAGCTGAAAGGGACACTGCACAGCTGTTAGGAGACATGGTAGCCTCCCATCAAGGACACGCAGTGTGTTCTTTAACGTGCGCAGGTATAGCTCTCCTGCATACGGAGCACAGCTTAAAGACCCATCCGACAGACGGCCACCTTTCCAAGCCCATCGGTATCCCCTTTCTGACCGAGGGTAGAGGTGGCGCTCGAATCTTGGAACTGCAGATTAGGAACATGGTGTGCTACAGACTGAACTAACTTCCCCATTTCACTTATCAGTAGTGTAGTACCACCATAAACATGCTATCAACTGTCTCTAAAAGTGATAGCTTATTTTGCTCCTAACTTGGGATAGCAAGTAGATAATCCAGACTGCTAATTTTCCCTGACTCCTGTTATCCTGTTTATCATGTTTTTGTTCCTAATAAAACAGCAATTTTGATGACTTCTTTTAATCATAATCCTAACCCATACCCTAAAATATTTAATTTGTTTCAGTAGTGAAGACAAAGCAAATGTTTATCTCAAAATTAAGGCAAAATTTACCTTAAACCAGGGACATAACCTTCATAGAGCAAAGAGTCGCCACTAGTCCACTCCCAAAAAATCAAGAGTCAAATGCATCTCTATAATATAATTATCGTTACATATCTGATTTGAATCAAACAATAATCAAACAATGTGATTGTCAAATCAGTCACATCAAACAGGAAAATGTGACTGATTTGACAATCACATTCACATTTTCCTGTTTGATGATATATTTTATATCTATCGCTTCTTATTCAATAGCTTTGATAAGTTGCACTTGAGTGAGAGGCGAAGGGAACCTCTCTTCTAAACTTGCACCCGGCTCCTTATACACCTCGTTAAGCCACGACACTGATCGTACTCGCACTTTGAACTGAGGGAATCGCCAAAACCACTGCTACAGGGTGCATGGATGCTACGAGAGACTCCTATACTCACTGAAGAGACAGACAGAGAGACCTACTCAGCGCTAGGATGTCGCATCCACAGATGCTATATTTAGAAATGACACATCCGGTGAGAGCGAAGTTAACCGAGACACGGTTTGCTTGTTTTATGACATTTCTGAAAACTCCTAATGTCTGAAAATGGATCTCGGTGAAAGCGAAAGGGTAAGATGAAATATGAAATCATAATTTTCAGTGTGTTTATTAAACTTTATGTTGAATGAAATAAAACATCCGAGGTATTCCTTTTTGTCTTTATAATGGGAGGTCCATTTTGGTTGGGTTGCTTTGCCTCTTAGCGTCAGTGTTTTTGCACACAATGAGCGAAATGTTCAGGTCACAAATGCCCTCAAGGACTTAGAGAAGGTTGAGCGAAAAAGACCCAATAGACAGCTGTTAGGAGACAGATGGAATCCTCCAGTCAAGGCCATCTAGCGTGTTCTTTAATGTACAGAGTGTGTGGCTCTCCTGCGTAAGGGGGGCGGGGGTGGTTGAGTAAGTAGCGCGCCAGGCTCGTAATCTGTAGTTCCCAGGTTCGAGTCCCAGCTGGGTCAGCGTTGAGATTTATCTCCGCAGAATTCCCCACCTTGCCCACGGTCAGTAGGGGACAACGATGGGCTTGGAAAGGCCGCCGTCCGTCGGATGGGACGTTAAGCCGTGGCCCCGTGTGCGGGAGAGCCATACCCTGTGCACGTTAAAGAACACGCTGGATGGCCTTGACGGGAGGCTACCATCTGTCTCCCAACAGCTGTTCCAGTGGGTCCCCTCCTCCAACCTTTTCTGAGCCTTCGGGGTCCATGTGACCTGGCCATTTAGCCCATGGTGTGCAAAAAAGTGCCGCTCAGAGGTAAAACAACCCAACAACTCCTGCGTAAGGAGCCAAGGCTTAATTTCACATCCGTCACACGGTGGACTATTTAGTCCGCAGTTAGGATTTGAATCTGGAAGCTGCAGGTTACGAAACGAGCCCACTAAAGTTTGTGATTTATTCTGAATCTGATTCAACTATTTTTGTGAGGTTAGTTGACTTATTTTACCCTATAAAGAAACTTATATGCTTCGAAATGCCCTAAAAGAGAGAGTTACAATAATTGAATTCTCCGAATATTGTTGAATAATGAGACCCATAGAATCATATAAAAAATATTACTTTCAAATACACTATGTAGAATCTTCTCCAAAAACAAACCTCATCTAATAATTAAAAACTTTCTCATAGACTACGATGATAATACGTTATATAACAATGTTTTATACATCTTTACTGATGGTTCGGTAAATTATATCAGTACTATATGCTCTAGTTGCGGACGGGGGTGGTTCAGTCGGTAGCGCGCAAGGCTCGTAATCTCTAGTTCCCAGGTTCGAGTCCCAGCTGGGTCAGCGTTGAGATTTATCTCCGCAAAATTCCCCGCACTGCCCACGGTCAGTAGGGGACACCGATGGGCTTGGAAAGGCCGCCGTCCGTCGGATGGGACGTTAAGCCGTGGCCCCGTGTGCGGGAGAGCCATACCCTGTGCACGTTAAAGAACACGCTGGATGGCCTTGACGGGAGGCTGCCATCTGTCTCCCAACAGCTATTCCAGTGGGTACCCTCCCCCAACATTCTCTGAGCCTTCGGGGTCCATGTGACCTGGCCATTTAGTCCATGGTGTGCAAAAAAGTGCCGCTCAGAGGTAAAACAACGCAACCCAATCCTCTAGTTGTTTCCTATGTCTCAGGGGAGCTACAATTTAAAATTCTGTACAATTTTTCTGCAATTTAAATTCCACAAATCCGATCGTTGTCGCTGAATCTAGTCATTACGCTTTGCGCTTAATTTGTCACTAAAATTTACGAATGAAGAATAAGTTACTTTCTCTGACTGCAAACCAGTAATTCAATTATTGTTTCAAAATCATCTGAAATCTAATTTTCCTCTTTTTACAAATGATGTCTCTATTCTAACATTTGAGCATATTAAACGAAATAATGCTATGCACACTCAATGGTAGGAATCCATTTTAATGAAACAGTGGTGTTTTAGCTAAAGAAGCCTTAACATCAAATAACTCTATTTCTATCCGTTTTTTATTATCAATCATAAGCAACTGAATAAGAAAAACAATCTATTGGAAACTGAAACTTTTTCCAAGAAAAAGAAGAAAGTCACATAGATTCATTATCTCAGATAAAATTCAAATATTTTCTGACTTCAATTTTTCAAAAAGAGAGATTAACTCAATTGCAAAAGTTCGAAGTCAACTCTTTTTAGATTCAAACCATTACATCGCCAAACTGTAATCGTTGCCCACTCTGCCCTATGTACAAAAGAGATTCAAGAGCTGGGAAAGGCGCCATCCGTCGGATGTTAGGCCGCGACACCGTGTGCGGGAGAGTCATACCCTGTGTAAATAACTCTGTAATCTTCTCTAAACCCTTGAGGTCCTCGTGACCTGACCATTTTAGCCCATTTTGTGCAAAAAAGAGCCGCTCAGAGATAGGTTTTGGTTTGTAGATTTTTTATCTCTGAAAAAAATTTCACATTAGAAAATTTTGTAGGGAGCTTGGAAGTTTCCTATTGCCGTAATATAGGAGTAATCCAGATTTTTTTTTTCATATATGTAGTAGCAAAAGGAATATTTGCATAACGATACTTCATTATTAAATGTAACATAAGGAAATCGGCTTATTGAATGAGAAATTTATTATCCCGCTGAAATAATGTTAGGTTTTGGTTTGTTGATTTGTTTTAACGTTAGTTACATTCCCTCTCTCAATAAACATAGTTTCTTTAAACATCCCACTAACCATTTTCTCTCCGTAGGTAGTTGGAATTTGAGGACTCTGCACAGAGCTTATTACGTTGATGTCATCATATAAGAATTCCATCGTTGTAATTTAGATATTCTCGGCTTGCAAGAGACCAGTTGGACAGATAAAAGTCAGATCCTTAAAAATAATCTAAAATTTCTCTTTTCAGGGAGCAGACCTACGCCTTGGAGCACACTTCCTGAAAAGAAAGTGTACTCCAAGGCGTAGGTCTGCTTCTCAGTAGACACGCTAGTGATGCTCTTCTAGGATATGAGTGCAGTAATAAAAGGTTTCTTACAGCGAAATTTCCGACAAGCATTGAAGACTTGAATGTTATGCCCCCACTAAGGACGCCGATGAGCTTGAGAAGAAAAGGTTTTACGGACAACTTCAGGATATTTAGAATTTTGTCAAGAAAGGAGATATTACCCTTGTTCTAGGTGATTTCAATCCCATAGGTACCGACTCTGACCTTTGTGGAGGGGTAATAGGTACTTTTGGTATTAGTAGCTGTAATGGCAATGGGCAACGTCTCCTACAGGTAAGTAAACTCAATGGTTTCAGAATAACTAACACTTATTACAAACACCGCGACTTACATAAGCACACATGGGTTTCACCAGATGGGCTGCATAAGAATATGATTGATTATGTATTAATTAACAGCAAATGGGCTAGTTCTGTTAGAAATACCAGGGCATATAGGGAGCTGAAATTGGATCTGATCATTACCTAGTTAAAAGTGTCTTGCAACCTGAACTTAAGAAGTGTTGTGCTAAGGTTAAAAATTTACCTTTAATTCTGAAGCTTTAAAAGACCCGGTTATAGCTAAATCTTACCACGAAAGGTTACTTAATCATTATGACAGTCATGGTTATCTTATTACTGAAGTTGAGGAAAAATGGGCCATTTTCAATAGGTTTTTTTGGAAACTAATAGTATTCTTTTAGAAAAAAGGAGCAGAGGAAGCAGAATTATTTGAGTGATAAGGCACTTGAGCTTATTTATTATTTATTTTTTCAGAAAGAAGGAATTGAGGAATGTCCTTAATCAATATCCTATTAGTCTTAATAGAAATCGTTACAGGGAGCTTAATAAACGTGAAAAGGATCAGTTAGCTGCTGATAAGAATCTTTGGCTTGATGGCTTGGCTGACAAAGCGAGGAAGCAGTTAGACAGCACAACAGCAGAGAGCTGTACCAGATAGTTAATGTTTTGTGTGGTAGAAAACGGACAGGTATTCAGGGATTGAAGGATAAACAAGGTAAGGTTATAGAAGGTGAGGATTCTGTCATGGCTAGGTGGGCTGAGCATTTCCCTGATATTCTAAACAATGTGGTTAGTTCCACACCCATTGTTAGCAATGATGATAAATGCATTGGTGGCTTTAATGTTGGCCCTATAACACAATCAGAAGTTATTTTGGATATTTCTAAACTTAAACTTCATAAATTCCCACGGGTAGATGAAATTACTACGGAAATGCTTAGAGTTGGGTACGTTTCGATTACCACATGGATGACTGAAATTTTGAATATTTTTATGATAAAGGCATGGTTCCTAAGGATTTTATCAGACCATTTACTGGTCTGTAAATGGTAGCTAGGTAGTCACTGGAAGGAGAGCTATGAACCAATCCCCTGTGATGATGCATAGAACCGTCCACGCCTAGCACCTAACGTCCGAACTCGCCTTCTCGTGGTGCAGACCGTTAGTACCTTTCAAAAGAGACACTCTCTTTTGAAAGTGAACGGAAGGGGAGGGCTGCCAGATTAGTTTGGCCTACTGATCTGGACAACTCCGGCTACTTTTCTTTTTATTCTACTCTGCTGAGAAGTGGTCAACCACACAGGGCCCTGGTTCTGATCATAATAAACCCACTGGACTGGACTGAATTATGGCTCTGACCTTGATTATGGATCCTGAATTTGCTGCACTGGTGGGCTTCTTGTGGAGGGAAAATCTTCCGCTGTGTTTTCTGTTTGTTTATGGGTTGACAACCCCAAGTGAATGGATTCACAGGATATGTTTATCAGCTGCTGGATAATCCTGAGCAGAGGTCATCGCAGGCACCTGAACTCTTTGCTTCTATTGCATCCTCAAATTCTACATTGGAGGAAGTCTTTCAGTGTAGATGGCTTCAGCCTTTAGTGGTGGGGGAACGGGTCTTTGCCCCATGTCTGCGATTAGAGGGCTATTTGATATTGTCGGCATTCCCTCTATCAATATACATAGTTTCTTTAAACATCCCACTAACCATTTTCTCTCCATAGGTAGTTGGAACGTGAGGACTCTGCACAGAGCTTTTTCTCTTGATGTCCTCACACAAAAATTCCATCATTATAATTTAGATATTCTCGGCTTGCAACAGACCAGATGGACAAATAAAGGTCAGATTCTTAAAAATAATCTTAAATTTCTCTTTTCAGGGAGGGACGACAATAAGCATCACCAAGGCGTGAGTCTGCTTCTCAGCAGATAGGCTAGTGATAGCCTTTTAGGATATGAGTGCATTAATGAAAGGTTTCTTACAGCAAAATTTCAGACAAGCGTTAAAGACTTTAATGTTATCTGCTGTTATGCTCCCACTGAGGATGCCGATGAGGATGAGAAGGATAGGTTTTACGGACAACTTCAGGATATTTTGAATTCTGTCAAGAAAGGAGATATTACCTTTGTTCTAGGTGACTTCAATGCCAAAGTTGGTACTGATTCTGACCTTTGGGGAGGGGTGACAGGCTCTTTTGTTATTGGTAGCTACAATGGCAATGGGCAGCGTCTCCTACAGGTAAGTAAACTCAATGGATTCAGAATAACTAACACTTATTACAAACACCGCGACATGTATAAATACACATGGGTTTCACCCGATGGGCTGCATAAGAATATGATTGATTATATATTAATTAACAGCAAATGGGCTACTTCTGTTAGGAATACCAGGTCATATAGGGGAGCTGAAATTGGATCTGATCATTACCTTGTTAAAAGTATCTTGCAGCTTGAACTTAAAAAGTGTTGTGCTAGGGTTAAAAAATTTACTATTAATACTGAAGCTCTGAAAGACCCAGTTATAGCCAAAGCTTACCATGATAGGTTACTTAACCATTATGACAGTCATGGTATGCTTACTACTGAAGTTGAGGAAGAATGGGATCATTTTAAACAGGCTTTTTGGACACTAACAGTACTTTTTTAGGAAAAAAGGAGCAGAAGAGACAGAATTATTTAAGTGATAAGGCACTTGAGCTTATTTCAGAAAGAAGGAACTGCAGGAATATCCTTAATCAGTACCCTACTAGTCCTAATAGAAAGCATTAGAGAGAACTTAATAAACGTGTAAAAGATCAGTTAGTTGCTGATAAGAATCTTTGGCTTGATGGCTTGGCTGACAAAGCCGAGGAAGCAGTTGGACAGCACAACAGCAGAGAGCTGTACCAGATAGTTAACGTTTTGTGTGGTAGAAAACGAACAAGTATACAGGGATTGAAGGATAGACAAGGTAAGGTTATTGAAGATGAGGATTCTGTCATGGCTAGGTGGGCTGAGCATTTCAGTGATATTCTAAACAATGCGGCTAGTTCTATTCCCATTGTTTGCCATGATGATAGATGCATTGGTGGCTTTAATGTTGGCCCTATAACCCAATCTGAAGTTATTTTGGCTATTTCTAAACTTAAACTTCATAAATCCCCAGGGGTAGATGCTTAGAGCTGGGAATGTTTCGGTTACCATTTGGATGACTGAAATTCTGAATGTCTTTTATGATAAAGGCAGGGTTCCTAAGGATTTTACCAAAGCTATTATTATCACTATTTTCAAAAAAGTTGATCGCAGTTCTTGGGATAACTATAGGGGTATCAGCCTACATTTCACTCTCTACCACTTTCCGACCACTTTCCGACTACTTTCAGGTCCAGTTCCAGGAAAAATTCTTTGCATGATTATCATCATCATCATCATCATCATCCTCAAGCAACCATGGGCTACGGAGGTCCAACCAGACCGTGCAATTTAGTTCTCCAAGCAAGTCTATCCTGAGCTACATCTACTGCATCTGGCCACTGCACACCAATTCTAACAAGGTCCTGTTTGAGATTGTCTGCCTACCGCATCCTAGGTCTCCCCTTCTTTCTGAGGCCTTTAGGCACACTGTTCATAACCCTATTCGCCAATCTATAATTATTCATACGGGCAACATGGCCAAACCAACGGAGTCTCTCTCTGCACAATATGCTGCTTAAAGGAGGTTGCAAACTCCTTTGCCTAACCTCATCATTAGTTACAAAGTTGAACCACCTAATGCCTAAGATACTGCGTAAGCATCTGGAATCAAAAGCATCTAGTTTCCTGTTATCCTGTTTACAAAGTGTCCAAGTTTCACTACCATAACTAACTCTAGAAAGAACCAAACTATTATACAGTCTAATTTTAGTCTTTAGGTGTATACGCCTATTTCTCCACACTCTCCATAGGTTCTTAAAAGTCCCGGCAGCAATCCCTATTCGTCTGTTAATCTCATGCCGCACATCACCATTATCTGTTACATAGCTCCCAAGATAATTAAACTGTGACACCTGCTCAAGACTGCAACCATTCAGATTAACTGAATCACAGCCTGTCTGACCAATTTTCATCACTTTAGTTTTCTCTCTGTTTATAACCAAACCTACTCTACTACCAGTCTCATCAACAGCTCGAATGAAAGAGTTCATCTCATCAACATCATTTGCCAAAAGGTCTAAATCATCAGCATAATCTAAATCAGAAATTTTCGTATCTCCAGCCCATTTAAGGCCAAAATCTTTCCCTTGAAGTGAATTTCGCATAACATAATCAATAACCAAGCTAAAGAGAAAAGGAGACAAAATGCACCCTTGTCGAACACCAGAAGTAATGCTAAACCAATTGCTACAAGCCTTACCAACTCTCACACACGACTCAGTGTTATTATAGAGAGCTTTCATAATGTTAACTAACTTGTCTGGTATACCATATGATCTCACAATCAACCACAAATTATGACGATCAACAGAGTCGAAAGCCTTTTTGAAATCAACAAAGCTAGCAACCAAAGGTTTCTGAAACTCTAAACATTTCTCAAGAATCTGCCTAAGTGAAAATATCTGATACACACATCCCCTACCACTTCTGAATCCACATTGCTCATCACGCAATTGACTGTCAACCAGATTCTTAATTCTATTAAGCACAATCATAGAAAGAACTTTACCTGGAACAGAGAGTAGGCTGATACCCCTATAGTTATCACAAGAACTGCGATCACCTTTTTTGAAAATAGGGATAACAATAGCTCTGGTAAAATCCTTAGGAACCATGCCTTTATCATAAAAGATATTCAGAATTTCAGTCATCCACGTGGTAACCGAAACATTCCCAGCTCTAAGCATTTCCGTAGTAATTTCATCTACCCCTGGGGATTTATGAAGTTTAAGTTTAGAAACAGCCAAAATAACTTCAGATTGTGTTATAGGGCCAACATTAAAGCCACCAATGCATCTATCATCATTGCAAACAATTTGAGTAGAACTAACTACATTGTTTAGAACATCACTGAAATGCTCAGCCCACCTAGCCATGACAGAATCCTCCCCTTCTATAACCTTACCTTGTTTATCCTTCAATCCTTGTATGCCTGTCCGTTTTCTACCACACAAAACATTAACTATCTGGTACAGCTCTCTGCTGTTGTGCTGTCTAACTGCTTCCTCGGCTTTGTCAGCCAAACCATCAAGCCAAAGATTCTTATCAGCAGCTAACTGATCCTTTACAAGTTTATTAAGGTCTCTGTAATGCTTTCTATTAGGACTAGTAGGGTATTGATTAAGGGCATTCCTGCAGTTCCTTCTTTCTGAAATAAGCTCAAGTGCCTTATCACTCAGATAATTTTGCCTCTTCTGCTCCTTTTTTCCTAAAAGAGTACTGTTAGTGTCCAAAAAAGCCTGTTTAAAATGATCCCATTCTTCCTCAACTTCAGTAGTAAGCAAACCATGACTGTCATAATGACTAAGTAACCTATCATGGTAAGCTTTGGCTATAACTGGATCTTTCAGAGCTTTCAGTATTAAAAGTAAATTTTTTAACCCTAGCACAACACTTTTTAAGTTTAAGTTGCAACACACTTTTAACAAGATAATGGTCAGATCCAATTTCTGCTCCCCTATATACCCTGGTATTCCTAACAGAACTAGCCCATTTGCTGTTAATTAATATGTAATCAATCATATTCTTATGCAGCCCATCAGGTGAAACCCATGTGTACTTATGTATGTCGCGGTGTTTATAATAAGTGTTAGTTATTCTGAATCCATTGAGTTTACTTACCTGCAGGAGACGTTGCCCATTGCCATTGCAGCTACCAATACCAAAAGGGCCTATTACTCCTCCCCAAAGGTCAGAGTCAGTACCAACTTTGGCATTGAAGTCACCAAGAACAAGGGTAATATCTCCTTTCTTGACAGAATTCAAAATATCCTGAAGTTGTTCATAAAACCTATCCTTCTCATCCTCATTGGCATCCTCAGTGGGGGCATAACAGCAGATAACATTCAAGTCTTTAACGCTTGTCTGAAATTTTGCTATAAGAAACCTTTCATTAATGCACTCATATCCTAGAAGAGCATCGCTAGCGTGTCTGCTGAGAAGCAGACCCACGCCTTGGTGATGCTTATTGTCGTCCCTCCCTGAAAAGAGAAATTTAAGATTATTTTTAAGAATCTGACCTTTATCTGTCCATCTGGTCTCTTGCAAGCCGAGAATATCTAAATTATAACGGTGGAATTCTTGTGTGAGGACATCAAGAGAAAAAGCTCTGTGCAGAGTCCTCACATTCCAACTACCTATGGAGAGAAAATGGTTAGTGGGATGTTTAAAGAAACTATGTTTATTGAGAGAGGGAATGCCGACAATATCAAACAGCCCCCTAATCGCAGACATGGGGCAAAGACCCGTTCCCCCACTACTAAAGGCTGAAGCCATCTACACTGGAAGACTTCCTCCAATGTAGAATTTGACGATGCCAATAGAAGCAAAGAGTTCAGGTGCCTGCGATGACTTCTGCTCAGGATTATCCACCAGCTGATAAACATATCCTGTGAATCTATGCTTAATAGAATTAAGAATCTGGTTGACAGGCAATTGCGTGATGAGCAATGTGGATTCAGAAGTGGTAGGGGATGTGTGGATCAAATATTTTCACTTAGACAGATTCTTGAGAAATGTTTTGAGTTTCAGAAACCTTTGGTTGCTAGCTTTGCTGATTTCAAAAAGGCTTTCGACTCTGTTGATCGTCATAATTTGTGGTTGATTTTGAGATCATATGGTATACCAGACAGGATAGTTAACAGAATGAAAGCTCTCTATAATAACACTGAGTCATATGTGAGAATTGGTAAGGCTTATAGCGATTGGTTTAGCATTACTTCTGGTGTTCGACAAGGGTGCATTTTATCTCCTTTTCTCTTTAGTTTGGTTATTGATTATGTTATGCGAAATTCACTTCAAGGGAAAGATTTTGGCCTTAAATGGGCTGGAGATACGAAAATTTCTGATTTAGATTATGCTGATGATTTACCCCTTTTGGCATATGATGTTGATGAGATGAACTCTTTCATTCGAGCTGATGATGAAACTGGTAGTAGAGTAGGTTTGGTTATAAACAGAGAGAAAACTAAAGTGATGAATATTGGTCAGTCAGGCTGTGATTCAATTAATCTGAATGGTTGCAGTCTTGAGCAGGTGTCATAGTTTAATTTTTTTGGAGCTATGTAACAGATTGATGTGCGGCATGAGATTAACAGACGAATAGGGATTGCTGCCGGGACTTTTAAGAATTTATGGAGAGTGTGGAGAAATAGGCGTATACACCTAAAGACTAAAATTAGACTGTAGAATACTTTGGTTCTTTCTACGATTAGTTATGGTAGTGAAACTTGGACACTTTGTAAACAAGATAACAGGAAACTAGATGCTTTTGATTCCAGATGCTTACGCAGTATCTTGGGCATTAGGTGGTTCAACTTTGTAAGTAATGATTAGGTTAGGCAAAGAAGTCGGCAACTTCCTTTAAGCACCATATTGTGCAGAGAGAAACTCAGTTGGTTTGACCAAGTTGTTCGTATGGATAATTATAGATTAGCGAATAAGGTTATGAACGTAAAATTGCCTAAAGGCCCCAGAAAGAGGGGGGAGACCTAGGATGTGGTGAGCAGACAATGTCAAACAGGACTTTGTTAGAATTGGTGTGCAGTGGTTAGATGCAGCAGATGTAGCTCAGGACAGATCTACTTGGAGAACTAAATTGCATTGTCTGGTTGAACCTCCGTAGCCCATGGGTGCATGAGGATGATGATGATGATAAATATGAAGAGGGGAAATGTTATACTACAATGGAAATCCAGTGATTTCTCCCACACCCTTAATTTTTTCCTAGATCCGGGCCTGATGCCTGGTAAAGCTATTCTGTGTAACTTCAAGCTACTAAGTAGATTTGCTTAACATACTACTGCAAAGTTTAATGCTCACATCTGAGTTCAAATTTCTTTTACAGAAACATCATTATTTTCGAAATAAAAAACATTTTCTACCTCTTACATTCTTCAAAAGTTTTCTCATTTTCCTTTATCTAAAATGTCAAAAATTTTCTTAAATTTCAAGACACACTTCACCTCCTACCAGAAGCGTAACCAGAGGAGGGTAGGGGAGTATCACTCACTCCTGACCTTCCCCGCACAGAGTACTTCCCTCCATGACGTCACTGACCACGCCCCCTTATCTGTGAAGAGGGCCAGATTGTCTTGTAATTATTCACGAGCCTTCTCTAACAAACTTTTCAATTTGTTAAATTTTTCTATCTTTTAACTTTTGAAGCTTTATAAGAGTTTTCTTCACATTTGGGACTCCGATGTAAAAATTTGAGAAGATTCACGTTTTGTCATAGACTAGCAGCTGCAGTTTTCATTTATATAAAAATTCTTTGACCAGCTGCCCTTGCTGTTTTGAGTAATTTATACAAGCCTGCAATGTAAAAAATGTAAATAACGCAATCGGGTGTTTTCACAATGCAAAATATCGGGCAGTTATTTTGTTCTTCTTCCTGTAGAAAGCATCAGCTTGTGCAAGAAGGAAACGTAGGTCGGTCTGTCTTGTTTGCTGTGCAAGAATTGCCATTACGATGTATTTTTGGCACCCCCACGTGGTGGGAAGAGTGAGAAAGTGAATCCTTCCTCGTGTTGGTGGGAGACATTTCCTTGCACCATTTCCACCCTTTACAGTTATAACGGTTTTTTTTTCTCCTCAGTTGTTTTTTCTTCTGGCAGTTTATTGCCTCTTGCACTATCCGTTACATGTGCGTCTCCGCGTTCCGAATACGTATGTATACTTGTCTGACTCCCTAACCCGTCGCATAGACGACCTTGACAACAAGGAGCCCTTTCAGAAGAGCACATGACTACGTGCCTTCTGTTACTCTCTCACAGTTTTAGGCCGATGAGAGGTACTTCTTCGCCGCGTGGTTGTCTGCGAGAGGCATAGTGGGTGTTCTTTTACCGTGATTGTTCCACTTTGCTTTCCGATTTGATAGCGAAGGTTTTAGATCCGTTTCACAATTGATCACGATTAGTTGAAGGAAATATATAGTGACTGGAATCAATAAACTGCTGGAAGTCAGAGTTCGAGATCAGCACGCTATGAGAATAAGAGGAAGATTGAGAACAGTCCACTGTGGAGAAGGAAGATCAAGATCCGCTTACTGGTGACTGCAAGGAAGTTCGTGATAAACCAATTAGTGAACTAAGTAAGAACGAAGTCCATATTTCAGAGAGATAAGGAAGATCGTGATCAGTATTCTGGTGTCTGCAAAAATTTTGATGATGAAGATAGTAACACAATAAGGAAGAGCAAGATCAACACTTCAGAGTAACTACAAGAAAGTTCATCACAAATGTATTAGTTGAATAAGAAAGAGTAAGGTCAACGCGTCAGAATAACTGCAGTGAAGTTTGCAATAAGGAAGAGCAAGGTCAACATTTTAGAGTAATAAAGATCATTATCATTGTACTGGTGACCGAAAGAAAGCCGTAATAAAAATATTAGTACAGTAAAGGGAACAAGGACAACGTTTCAGAATAATAAGGAAGATCATGATTAGTGTACTAGTGACTGCAAAAAAGACCGTAGTAAACATATTAGTATAATAAGAAAGATCAAGGTCAGCATTTCAAAGTAATAAGGAAGTTCAAGTTCAATTTATTGGTAACAGAAAGTTCAACATATTGCAGATAAGATCAAGATCGGCATTCTGGTGATGAGACAAGACAGAGATCAACGTACTGTTGATGACGAATATTAGAATCGAAATAATGATTTTAACGACGAAAATCAAGATCAGTGTAACTGTGATAGTGAGAAGCATCGCGATCAGTATACTTTAGTGATATCAAGGAAGACAGTGATACCTTGGTGATAACAAAGAAGAGAGTGATCAATCTTTCTTGATGATAGCAAGGAATGTGAAATTCAACAAACTGGGCACAAAGAAGATCAGCATAGTGATGAGATGAAAGTAAGATCAAGATTTGCTATTAGTGGCGATAGGAATATTCTGTAGCTATTAAGAAATAGGAGCATAATTTCTTCCAAAGGTAATAGATATACGAATATATAATAGAAATCATATACTGTATATTGTAAAATTATTGAATAGTGTTACTTCGTCCATCGTATAAGGAATATATCAAAGCTTTCTGAAGATAAATGAAGCTGGGGATGATTCAGTCGATAACGCACCGGACTCATAATCTGTAGTTCCAGGTTCGAGTCCCCAATTGTACCAGTATCGACATTTATTGACTAGAGACTTTCGCCTGCTAACAGCTGTCCAATGGGTCTCCTTTCCCCCAACCTTCTCTGATCCCTTGGGATGACCTGACTACTTATCCCATTGAGTGCAAAAAATAGTGCCTCTCAGAGGTAAAACAACCCAATAGAAGATAAAAAAAATTCCAGTGAAAGCGAGTGTTGTTTCGATTAGAAAAATATTTTGTGCTTGAAGAATCGGGGGCGGGGGTGGCTCAGTCGGTAGCGCGCCAGGCTCGTAATCTGTAGTTCCCAGGTTCGAGTCCCAGCTGGGTCAGCATTGAGATTTATCTCCGCAAAATTCCCCGCCCTGCCCACGGTCAGTAGGGGACACCGATGGGCTTGAAAAGGCCGCCGTCCGTCGGATGGAACGTTAAGCCGTGGCCCCGTGTGCGGGAGAGCCATACCCTGTGCACGTTAAAGAACACGCTGGATGGTCTTGACGGGAGGCTACCATCTGTCTCCCAACATCTGTTCCAGTGGGTCCCCTCCCCCAACCTTCTCTGAGCCTTCGGGGTCCATGTGACCTGGCCATTTAGCCCATGGTGTGCAAAAAAGTGCCGCTCAGAAGTAAAACAACCCAAACAACAACCCATTACGAATTTCTACAACTTCTTAAATAAACTTTTTAAAAGAATGTGATCGAAGATAAAATTTTAATGAAACATATCGAAACTTTGATATGTAACAGTATTCGTTAGTTATTCAATGAGTTAGGCAAATGGAATATTTAAGAGTATCAATAAAGATAGTAGTAGATCTGAAAAATTAATTTAAACAGATTGGAACGAAAGTAATATACATTGTATTAAACTTCAGTACTGTGCAGGACCCGATCTAGTGGGGACTGAAAGGAAGCATGTCTCCCCTTTGGTAATGCTAGTAAGGGTAAGGGAGGTAAAAAAATGATAAAATTTCTGCATATATCATGCATTTTTCAAGAATCTTTTAAAGGACTCTAAAGCGAAAATGTTGTGCTGCAATGGCAATCCAGTCTCTTGGACTCCCCCCTTTTTTATTGTTTTCCGACTCGATTGCGATTTTTTTCAGAACGGTCAAGTTTTAAATGTTTAAGCTTTAACATTCTTTAACTTCTTTAAACATCCATTTTTGAAGAAAAAATTAACTAGATTTGAAATTTTTAATGTATCTCGAATCAGGTTTATACATATAAATCTTATTTAAAACTTTATTGAGCTACGAACCTGATTGCCCATTGATAAAACATGTTTCTGATATATATATATAAATGACAATTAAGTATATGGATTAATATTTTATATTTGCACAGAATCAAGTTCATGAATATTTTGGTAATGTTTCGAGCTTATTATTAAATTTAACATATTTGTGTTTTCGAAACATAGGTGATTATTTTCAGAAGCATATTCTTTTCATTTCCCTGAACTGAATTAGGTACCGTGGACGTCGGCAAAAATGCTTTCAGGAGGGAGGTTGAAGAGAAGGCGCAAAAGGTTCAGAGAAGGTTGGGGGAAAGAACCCACTGGAACAGCTGTTGGGAGACAGATGGTAGCCTCCGGTCAAGGCTATCCAGCGTGTTTTTTTAACGTGCACAGGGTATGGCTCTCTCTCGCACACGGGGCCATGGATTATCATCCCATCCCACAAACGGTGGCCTTTCCACGGAACATCAGGAAAAACATGCATAGCTTCTTTTAACAATAATTTATTTCGTTAGTTAATATAATCGACTGTATTTCACAATCAATTAATATTTTTTTATTTCCCATGAG
The DNA here is from genome assembly GCA_038380435.1 of Ryuthela nishihirai. Taxonomy (NCBI): domain Eukaryota; kingdom Metazoa; phylum Arthropoda; class Arachnida; order Araneae; family Heptathelidae; genus Ryuthela; species Ryuthela nishihirai. Next base: position 42,111,208 of record JAWZYU010000015.1, on the reverse strand, counting down.
AAGGACGGCCGACTAAAACATATATTGATGTAAAGATTAAAATTCAAATATAATTTATGCAGTAATAAGGTTTTACAGGAAAATGTCCTTAGACAAGAAACATTTGAAATAATTTATTGCGCCAATAGCAAATCAACAAAATATGCGGAATGCCTAATATCGATTGCTGAAAAAATGCTTAGTGTCTGATGGTGTAGTGGTTATCGTACCTGGCATGCTTCTGGGAGACGTGGGTTCGAATCTAACTAAGGGAAAAATGTAATTCCTTGTCGAATAATTATAATTCATGCTTTTTTTCTCTTTCAAATGTCAATAAAATATACAAAGGAATTAAATTTTTCTAACAAACCTCGATCATAAGATTAAGGAAACATTCCCAATTATTTTGGAAAAAAATGATAAAAATCAATGAAATGAAAATCTCTATCAAAACTACTTGCGGCATAAGATAAAAAATATATTTTACAATGAAGAGATTAGAATGACGAAACTTTTGCTGTAACATAATCATTTCGTGGCCCACCGGTTGGGAAGAAATGAGTTAACACGTTTAGACAGAAAACACAAACGAAAGGTCAAAATGGCTTTTAAGGGATAATGAAAGGCCAGGCAGTGTGGGGACCCTCCCTCCCCCCCCCACACGCATACATACGCCTTGTTGCTCAAACAGAAGAAAATATCAAAATATCAAAGGAGAATTTTTAATAGAAATTGTAATCTTTGTTACTTTTATACCTAATATGCAGGGTGTCTCATAAGTCCTTATACATAGGCAAAATAATAATATTCGACTGTATACGTATTAAACTTTTATTTCGCTTTATTCAACTGTACAGATGCTCAAAAAAATATCCGAACACTACGGTTGATTACAGAATTCAGAAAAAATATCTGGCAACGATTTTTTTAGAAATTAGTGATCTGGCAACCTTCGTGTACACGAAGGTTGCCAGATCAGTGTGACCATAGTGTTCGGACCATAGTGTTCGGATACTTTTTTGAGCGACTGTACTTGATCCATACTAAGACATCAAATGCTGAAACTGAGCATCCCTGTGTTGCTCGCACATGGCAATCCTGTTTCTAAGTGACCGACGCATTTTAAGGAGAACGGAAGAGACGTTATCTTTGCGACATTCACTGCAGATGGTTTTCTTTAATTCATCCAGTGTTTGAGGATGATTTTGGTACATAAGATTTTTAGGTGGCTCCAAAAAATGTAAAAAAATTCGAGGGAGTCAAATCTGGATTTCGAAGCGTTTCTTCCACAGTCCCACGTCGACCTATCCATTTGTGGGGTAGTGTTTCAACCAACCAAATCGAGACAGTTATGGCATAGTTTAGTGATTCCCCATCCTGCTGAAAAACAAAACACTGCTGTAACGTGCTAAGTGTATATCCTCTAAGTAGGATACCAAAATGACATTTAATATTTGCAAATAAGAGTCCTTGAGTCTCTTCAGAATGTTACGTATTGACGGACATGTGACCAGGCTTTCGCTTGTCTGGATGTAGCGTGTGAAATTCCTCACATGCTTCTCGTTGACTTTTTCCAAGCACATGAATAAGTACCAATTCCACTTTCTCCTGGGGTGGGAGAAGATATATCGTTACTCTGTCATTCATTACGTGTCGACTCATCTGAAATAGCAAAAAAGAACACAATATAGTTATTTTTACCTGTTACCATGCATGTGGACGTATGGGTTGGGTTGTTTTACCTCTGAGCGGCACTTTTTTTGCACACTAAAAATTTTTGCTAAATGGCCAGGTCACATGGACCGCGAAGGCTCAGAGAAGGTTGGGGGAGGGGATCCACTGGAACAGCTGTTGGGAGACAGATGGTAGCCTCCCGTCAAGGCCATCCAGCGTGTTCTTTAACGTGCACAGGGTATGGCTCTCCCACACACGGAGCCACGGCTTAACGTCCCATCCGATGGACGGCGGTCTTTCCAAGCCCATCGGTGTCCCCTACTGATCGTGGGCAGGGCGAGGAATTTTGCGGAGATAAATCTCAACGCTGACCCAGCTGGGACTCGAACCTGGGAACTACAGATTACGAGCCTGACGCTGATTACTGAGCCACCCCCGCCCCAGGACGTATGGGATACCCATGCCAATGTATAAGGACTTATGGGACACCCTGTATATAGACTATTGTGAATGATTCACGGCCGACTGACGGTTGACAGGAGATCACGCTAATTCTAACTAGGATGCAGAAATGGTAGAGCTCTGAAAATTTGCCCCTAGGGGTAATCCGGGTCGTAGATCTCGGGAAAAATCCGAAATTTGACCTTCGATGTCAAATTAAGGTCACGTAGAGATCAAACCTTGATTTACGAGTGCCAGAGAAGTGGAAATTGGTGTAAGGGGTGTTTCCGGTTGTAGATCTAAGAAACGATTTTAAAAATTTTGGATCCGGAGGGTCCTTCGAGGTCAAAGATCAAATTTAGATCTATCGGTGTTAGAGAGCTAAAAATAGGTTCCTGGGGATATTTTGAGCCATAGATATCAGAAATTTTGAGAAATTTTGGATGTGGTGTGTCCTTTAAGATCAAAGATCAAATTTCAATATACCGATGCTGGAGAGCAAAGTGTTCCGTGGCCGAGTGATTAGCGAGCTTGGCTACTAATCTAAGGACCTGGGTTCGAGCCCCGGGTAAGGCATGGACGTGTGTGTTGTTTTTCTGCTGAGGTTCTGCCATCCTCACAGACCTTCTACTATGGCATATAAACTGATAAGCTCTTGTCAGACCTCTGTGGCAAGCACCTGCTTGAGGGGATATTTATTTTTTGGAGAGCAAAAAACTGTTGAATAGGACTACACCTATCCCTCGATTTACACGGTACTCAGTTCACACAATTTTGGCTTTGCACGGGCAAAAAATGCAACCAGTTTCGATTTACACGGTACTGACAGAAATTTCCTTTCTATGTACGTCTCAGTCAGTACCGTGTAAATCGAAACTGTTGCATTTTTTGACCGTGCAAAGCCAAAATTGTGTGAACTGAGTACCGTGTAAATCGAGGGATAGGTGTATTTTTTTGCAGTAGAACTCACAAATAAGAGGAATTTTCAGATATGGCGTCGCATTCAAGATCATATAAGGGTCGGAATAAAGGTCTAGAAATCACGAGATTCTGAAGGCAGAGATTTATTTCTAGTATAAATATGATCATTGGCACCAAAGATTAAGACTAGGAGACTTTTGACTTTTCCAGTCTAAAAAGTTCAAGTGATAGGACAAACATTCTCTAAACATACTTGACCACTTTGATGGCCTATATACAGATCTGAGGTCATGTACATTTCTATCCACATATTAGGGCAACTAAATACAGCTGGGACACAAAAAAAACGCGACCATGACCGATCTCAGCTCCTCTGTGGGAATGGGAGTTGAGTTACTCAGTTCGCACTTGGCGTCGATCGGATACATACGTTTCTTGCGTGTGAACGTGTTGCAGAAGGCATGCTTCTAACGCTTATGATATTTAGGCAAGCAAATATTATTGTTTCAATTTCAACTGCTTTATTATATGGAATTGTCGCAATGTCAAAGGATATTCGTGCTTGAAGCTATTTCGCGAAGCAACCGTAGTCGCAATGCTGCTGGGGGCGGGGGTGGCTCAGTCGGTAGCTCGCCAGGCTCGTAATCTGTAGTTCCCAGGTTCGAATCCCAGCTGGTCAGCGTTGAGATTTATCTCCGCAAAATTTCCCCGCCCTGCCCACGGTCAGTAGGGGACACCGATGGGCTTGGAAAGGCCGCCGTCCGTCGGATGGGACGTTAAGCCGTGGCCCCGTGTACGGGAGAGCCATACCCTGGGCACGTTAAAGAACACGCTGGATGGCCTTGACGGGAGGTTACCATCTGTCTCCCAACAGCTGTTCCAGTGGGTCCCCTCCCCCAACCTTCTCTGAGCCTTCGGGGTCCATGTGACCTGGCCATTTAGCCCATGGTGTGCAAAAAAGTGCCGCTCAGAGGTAAAACAACCCAAACGCAATGCTGCTGTTTCTCTGTTCGGATCTCCAAAGAATATTCCTATGCGACTTTTAACTGTTTTGCGATTCCAGTCTGCTTTTAATGCTAATGTAAATAGTGCAGCTCTTTAATGTTGTAATTGCACAAATAACGTAAATCAAAATATTTCCTAAACGATTATTACGAATAAAATTATCTTGCAGAATAAAAACGTTTATACAAATTTCAGTAATTTCTTTCCAAATTATTTTAACATTGTGCCATGCCTTTTTTTTCAAAATGATTATAATAAGAGATAAAAATTCCGATTAAATGTCAAGGCTGATGAAAATGTTGTAAAATAAGATTTCGTCTTGAATAAAAAGTGCTATTTCTTATGGAATGTTTCGACAAAAGGAAAAATTATTTAAATGTAAAGGGTTAAAAAAACGTTTTTAAATACCAATAATAAAAGATACGGGTATAAAATAGAAAATCTGAAAAAAAAAAATATTTCGGCTCAATTAAGTTATCCAAAATGCTTTATTATAATCATATATTAAAATAGAATTTTTCCCCTTTTAATGTAGCGCAAACGCTGCAACAAAAGTGCATATAAGTTATTTAGTCTTTGCTACTGGAAGCATAAAGAACGCTGGCATTATATAAAAAAGCAAATGAGGAAGCTTCTGTAACAGATGCGCTAGCACTTTCACCCCACTGCCATAAGTATGGCTGAGACTGGCAAAGCAGTCGCTCAAAACTATGGTGACCATACGTCCTCGTTTTCCGGGGACAGTCCCCTGATTAAAGGTTCTGTCCCCGACAAATAAGTATCCCCGGAATTAATTTTTGGATTTTTTTAATTAAATTGACTATACGGTTTTAGAACATCTTTAGTAATAGAATAGTAGTGGCAATATTATTATAAATTCCTTCGGTCGCAATGCAAACGACTGAAAAATAGAGGCTAGATTCATCATCGTAACGACAGTGGTATTCGTGTGGACACTGGTAGAGAATTCATGTCATTTTCCTACTTGGGGATATCGTCGCGTGCCTTATGGTTGCTGGTGGCTTAATTGCTAAGTAAGTTGTTAAGTTTTATCTTTTTTTCAAAAGATTTCGGCGGCCTGTTGTTCCCCCAAATTACTTGACCGACAGATCACAAATTTGGAACACAAGTTGCCCCCTATGTTGGGTTAAAAAAAATTAATCCCAACCTGTAATGAGACGGGGTTTTGAAAATCGAACGCTTTGCAAATTTGGTAGATCTGGCAAAGATGTGGCATCGAGCATTGCTCGACCGCGACTTTCTCAGCTTGTGAACGAAAAAAAGGAGTGAAGAAACCTGCCGGAGGTGAATTTTTTCAAACATGAATTTAACATCGATGGATTAGAAATCACTTATGAAAGTGGGCACCGTGAAGGCTTTTTAAGAGCGGTTTTTGTTAATTTACCTACGTTTTTCAAGTTTTATTATGTTCTACTAGATATTAAAGTTATTATTATGTACAATAATGTATAAAATGTATTTTCTAAATGAAAAAGATTGTGTTACCTTTTAACATAATTCATGAAAAGTTAATCTTTCAAACCGAATTTTTAGAAGTCGCTAGATCTTTTTTTTTTAAATCTGGTCATCCTAATAAAAGTCAGTCCTTTAGATAAAATTTTTAAAATTTACCGTATCTTTTTTAAATCTGGTCACCCTACTCAAAACCCTTTGTTTAAACTAAAGTGTAACTATCTTAATCTCCTAAATCAATCAACTACTTGAACCTTGCCCACCTTAACCACTTGACCTGGGGGCGGGGGTGGCTCAGTCGGTAGCGCGCCAGGCTCGTAATCTGTAGTTCCCAGGTTCGAGTCCCAGCTAGGTCAGCGTTGAGATTTATCTCCGCAAAATTCCCCGCCCTGCCCACGGTCAGTAGGGGACACCGACGGGCTTGGAAAGGCCGCCGTCCGTCGGATGGGACGTTAAGCCCATCCGACGGACGGCGGTTGTTCCATGACCATGACGGATGGCGATTTCCATGACGGATGGCGGTTGTTCCAGACGGCGGACGTTAAGCCCATCCGACGGACGGCGGTTTACACGGGTAAACCCGTGTGCGGGAGAGACATACCCTGTGCACGTTAAAGAACACGCTAGATGGCCTTGACGGGGGCTACCATCTGTCTCCCAAAAGCTGTTCCAGTGGGTCCCCTTCCCCCAACATTCTCTGAGACTTCGGGGTCCATGTGACCTGGCCATTTAGCCCATGGTGTGCAAAAAAAGTGCCGCTCACAGGTAAAACAACCCAACCACTTGACCTCTAGGATTCCTGCAGTTAACACGTTCACTTCTACTAGAACATAATATTCCATAAAATATTTGAAATTGTTAGTGAAAGGGTTAAACCACTCAATCACTGGAACCCTCCCCATTTGAAACATTCGATCACAAGAACTCTCCCTATTTAAAATAGAATCACCTGGATGCTCACCACATAAAACACTCGATAGGTGGGACGCTCTCCACGCAAAAAACTCCATCACTTGGAAGCCCCCATATAAAACACTCGATTACTGGGACGCTTCCCACATCAAACACTCGATCACAGGGACGCTCCACATACAAAACTCTCAGTCAGTGGGATGCTCCCCTATAAAATACTCGATTACTGGGACGCTCCCGACATAAAACAATCGATTACTGGGACATATACTCCACATATAGCACTCAGTCAGTGGGATTCTCCCCACATAAAACACTCAGTCAGTGGAACGCTCCCCACATAAAACACTCGATCACTGGGACTCTCCCCCATATAAAGCACTTGGTCGATGGTGCATTCCCCACAAGAAACACTCGACCACTGGAATATTCTCCATCAGAACCACTCGACCACTGGAATATTCTCCATCAGAACCACTCGACCACTGGAATATTCCCCATCTGAACCACTCGACCACTGGAATATTCCCCATCTGAACCACTCGACCACTGGAATATTCCCCATCTGAACCACTCGACCACTGGAATATTCCCCATCTGAACCACTCGACCACTGGAATATTCCCCATCTGAACCACTCGACCACTGGAATATTCCCCATCTGAACCACTCGACCACTGGAATATTCCCCATCTGAACCACTCGACCACTGGAATATTCCCCATCTGAACCACTCGACCACTGGAATATTCCCCATCTGAACCACTCGACCACTGGAATATTCCCCATCTGAACCACTCGACCAATGGGATGCTCTCCACTTAATCCACTCGACAACTAAAACTCTACCTAAAACATTCGATCACTGGAATGCTCCTAATCTAAACTAGTGTTCCGCAAATGGTGTGTTGTGTCAATAGCTTAGGTGTGCCTCGAAAATGCCCAAAAGTAGAACGGTTTGAAATGAAAAGCCTGCTGAAGATTTTGCACCGACGGAACAGAAGCAGTGATTGGCAAAATAAAAGATTTCTTGACAAGAACATTTGGCAAAAATCGCAAGATTGAAAAAGACACTGCATTGGTCATCGAGAAATTTTCGCAACGAAGTTTCTATTATTGATTCAAACAGGTGTACAAGTTTAACTTAGGAGGTAAACATTCGAAATAAAGTATGAAACACAATGCAAGTTGTGGGCCAAAGTAGAATTCTGAGAAGACGTTGTTAAGAAATAAACTCTTCTCTTGATTGCTTTACCTCTGAGAATCACTTTTGTGTACACAATAGCTGAATGAACAAGTCACAAGTATCCCAAGTGTTCAGAGCTGGGTAGACGAACAGGATTGCTGTTAGGAGACAAATGGAAGTCTCCGATCAAGTTCATTCGGCATTTTCTTTCACGTACGTGGCCGAGTGGTTAGCGCGCTTGGCTACTGATCTACGGGACCTGGGTTCGAGCCCCGGGTTAAGGCATGGATGTTCGTGTTGTTTTCTGCTGAGGTCCTGCCATCCTCTCAGATCTTCTACTGTGGCATATAAACTGACAGGCTCCTGTCAGACCTCTGTGGCAAGCAGCTGCTTGAGGGGGTATTTATTTATTTATTATTTTATACAGGATTAAGATATACTAGATAACCGTCCAACTCAAAATTCATGAAGAGCCACTCGGGAAAGTTCAAGTTTATTATCAAAGAAATTCTACATTAAAATCTCTCAACATATAAACAACCCAAAAACAGAAGCTTGACTAGGTTGTTGTAGTACAGTCGCTCAAAAAAGTATCCGAACACTATGGTTGATTACAGAATTCAGAAAAAATATCTGGCAACGATTTTTTTAAAAATGAGTGATCTGGCAACCCTCGTGTCACGTGACACGAAGGTTGTCAGATCACTAATTTAAAAAAAAATCGTTTCCAGATATTTTTTCTGATTTTTGTAATCAACCGTAGTGTTCGGATACTTTTTTGAGAGACTGTACATATTATGTTTGAAAATTCAATAAATAAATTTAAAAAGCGGTTTTGAGAATGAAAAAACAAATGATAAAAGACAATAATGATAATTAATTAACAGATGAAGTAATTAGTTAAACGACTACAAAGATCGGTATAACAGCAACAATCTAATTAACATGAAGCATCAAAAATAGGCAATATGAATGAAGTTGCTGAGCAATGAGGTGAAGTAACTATATTCTTAAAGGGCAGCAGAAAAAACTTCCTGAAAACACATTTCTAATGAGCAACGAATAAAAAAAAGAAAGCAAAAAACATACATTTAAGTAATCCAGAAAATATCTTGATTAAAAACCAAAAATTTACATTTTTCTCGGGCATTATGAATTGCTAAAATTATTTAGTTACTCACCTAAAAATATTTTATCAAAAATTATCCAATTTCAGTATATTAATTATTTGTTTATGAGCCACCAATTGCAATGAGCCATGGGTTCAACGGGATGATCTAGATCAGGCGTGTCCAACCTTTTGACTTCCTTGGGCCATATTGGGTGAAGATTTGACGTCCCTGGGCCACATTGAGTGAAGATGAATTGTTTTGGGCCGCACATAATATATATATATTATTTAATGTATATGAATAATAAAACTTCATTTATTTTTTTATGTTTTTATTATAAAATTAAAAAAGGGCAACATAAAACTAGTCGGATATCAAAAAACTCGCTGAAAATCACATAATCATGTTGAAAGCTTATGTCGTAAACACGTAAATTTTACGATTTTGTGGGCCGCATTACTAGCTGTCCAGGGCCGCGGGTTGGACACGCCTGGTGTAGATAATTCGGAATTTTCTGATAATCGAGATCCGGATAATAAGAATTCTACAGCATTCCGAAATGGCTTTCATAAAGAGCAGGGAATTATGAAGCTTCAACTGGATAAAAACCGAAAAAGATTCTCAGTAGATATATTCATCCATTAGTCGAAAAATTTCAAGCCGATTAAAAGTGACTTATGACGTAAATGGCATCAGTCATCTCACACTACTTTCGAAAAAAGAAACCCGACATCCCCTCCTGGGGAGTCCTGGATAAACATGATCTAATAACATCCTAAGTGCCACCAAATGTCGAGGGTCAGGCTCCAAAACCAGCTGCCAGAAACGTGCGTCTTGCTAACGAACTTCAGTGACGGGGCTGAATTACATTTCCCTCTTACCTGGCACAAGGGCTTGGCACAGAAGTCCCAGTGATGATGATCCTACAGAAAGGAGTTTTCTTTTTACTTCTGAACATTGCATTCCCCCTTCACCCTCCTTCTTTCCGTGGAATTTGTCGGCGAAGAAGAAAAGTGAGATGTTCCTAGAGAAGTAATAACGAGAAGAGAACCATTTGCTTTTGCTTCCAAGCTTCCCTGATATATATAATGAGCTAAAAGCAGTTCCGTCTAAATGGCGAAATTTCTCATGCGAATGTCTGGCAGCTGATACCCAGTCTAATAAACCAAATGGTCGTCTAAGCAATGTCGCAAAAATTTCTTTGAAGAAAGATACAGTATGTTACAAAAAGTATTGGGATCTTGCTATATCAATAAAGAGCCAAGTTTGAAGCTCTCTTAACTTTGAAGATAGTTTCTTTTGTGGAAAAATCTCACTGGAGATAAATATTATATATAATTCCGTTTATCATTTTCAGTATTGGTTTGTTTTCTTCTGAGTGATATTTTTGTGCACACAATGGACTAAATGGCCAGATTATAAGAACCCCAAAGGCTCAGAGAAGGTTAGGGGAAGGGGACGCACTTGACAGCTGTTAGGTGACAGATGGTAACTTCCTTCAGGGTCATTCAGCGGGTTATTTAACGTGAACAGACTAAATATGGCGCTCCTACACACGTTGCCACTGCTTAACGTCCCATTCGATGGACGGTGGTCTTCCCAAGTATAAAGGTGGGGTAAAACAGATCCTGGGTAGAACAGAGGTAGTTCATTGTATACAGATGGTCAGACAAAGTGAAAATATTAGCTCTTGTTTTTTAAGAAGAAATCTCTGTAAATTATTTGAAATGTCCTCTACCAGCTCATTTAACCTAACATTACATACATTTTAATAGATAAGATGATTATTTTTTACTCACTTTTTCATACAAATATAAGCTATTAATAATTTTTGCTGTTGACTTTTTTTTGGATATCGTCAATATCTAAAATTAATATATCATATATATCATTACATATATCATATCTATAATATCATCAATATCGAAGTTTTGTGATATTCCACAGCTCATTATATATCACATCTTTAGTATCATCGTTATCAGAGATATTATGATATCATCAATATCTGAGCATTTGCTTCTTAAAAATATTCAACAAAAATTCACTTGTTTTCTTTTTATTTGCTTTTTATTGTTTCTGCAATCAGAATTCAAGAAGGCATTGGCAGATATCTCCCTTAATCAATCTGCTAATTCCGATAGACGTGACTTACATACATCTGCTGGAAAGAGATTTTTAATTCCGGGAAACATGGCCTTCGTTTTCCGGGGGCGGGGTTAGCTCAGTTGGTAGCGCGCCAGGCTCGTAATCTGCAGTTCCCACGTTCGAGTCCCAGCTGGGTCAGCGTTGAGACTTATCTCCTCAAAACTCCCCGCCCTGCCCACGGTCAGCAGGGGACACCGATGGGCTTGGAAAGGCCGCCGTCCGTCGGATGGGACGTTAAGCCGTGGCTCCGTGTGCGGGAGAGAGCCATACCCTGTGAACGTTAAAGAACACTCTGGATGGCCTTGACGGGAGGCTACCATCTGTCTCCCAACAGCTGTCCAGTGGGTCGCCTCCCTCAACCTTCTCTGAGACTTCGGGGTTCTTGTGACCTGGCCATTTAGCCCATGGTATGCAAAAAAGTGCCGCTCAGAGGTAGAACAACCCAAGCCAACCCTCGTTTTCCGTAACCAATCTAATTCCGAGGGACATCTCGTGTTATCACTGTTATAATTCGGAGACATATGACTCACATTTTATTCACGCAGTCTTCAAATTCCGAGAAACATTGCCCATATCTCTCGAAATCAATTTGCGAATTCCCAGAGACGTGACTCACATTTACCATAATCAAATGTTTACGTCCAGGAGACTTGTCCCCCTCGTCATCTCCAATCAATCTGACAAAATGGTGAGATATGGCGCACAAATAAGCAATTATATTTTTTTACTTCGAGGAATTTATAGGAGCTATTTTTTGTCAAAATGTTTTAAACTTGGGAGAAAAAACTACAATCAGGGCCGGACCTTAGGAGAGGCAAGGGAGGGTCATAAACTCTCCCCTCCCCTTAAGAATGCTATTAGGAGTAATAGAGGCAAGGGAGGGTCATAACCCCCCCTCCTCTTGAGAATGCTATTATGGGTAATAGAGGCAAGGGAGGGTCATAACCCCCTTCCCTTGAGAATGCTATTATGGGTAATAAAGGCAAGGAAGGGTCATAACCCCCCCTCCCCTTGAGAATGCTATTATGGGTAATAGAGACAAGGGAGGGTCATAACCCCCTCCACTTGAGAATGCTATTATGGGGAATAGAGGCAAGGGAGGGTCATAACTCCCTTCCCTTGAGAATGCTATTATGGGTAATAGAGGCAAGGGAGGGTCATATCCCCCTCCACTTGAGAATGCTACTATGGATAATAGAGGCAAGGGAGGGTCATAACCCCCTTCCCTTGAGAATGCTATTATGGGGAATAGAGGCAAGGGAGGGTCATAACCCCCCTTCCCTTGAGAATGATATTATGGGTAATAAAGGCAAGGAAGGGTCATAACAACCCTCCCCTTGAGAATGCTATTATGGGAAATAGAGGCAAGGAAGGGTCATAACCCCCCTTCCCCTTGAGAATGCTATTATGGGGAATAGAGGCAAGGGAGGGTCATAACCCCTTCCCTTGAGAATGCTATTATGGGTAATAGAGGCAAGGGAGGGTCATATCCCCCTCCACTCGAGAATGCTACTATGGATAATAGAGGCAAGGGAGGGTTATAACCCCCTTCCCTTGAGAATGCTATTATGGGGAATAGAGACAAGGGAGGGTCATAACCCCCCTTCCCTTGAGAATGCTATTATGGGGAATAGAGGCAAGGGAGGGTCATAACCCCTCCCCTTGAGAATGCTATTAGGAGTAATAGAGGCAAGGGAGGGTCATAACCCCCCCCCCCCTCCTCTTGAGAATGTTATTATGGGTAATAGAGGCAAGGGAGGGTCATATCCCCCTCCACTTGAGAATGCTACTATGGATAATAGAGGCAAGGGAGGGTCATAACCCCCTTCCCTTGAGAATGCTATTATGGGGAATAGAGGCAAGGGAGGATCATAACCCCTTCTCTTGAGAATGCTATTATGGGGAATAGAGGCAAGGGAGGGTCATAACCCTCCTTGAGAATGCTACTATGGATAATAGAGACAAGGGAGGGTCATACCCCCCCCCCCCCTTGAGAATGTTATTATGGGTAATAGAGGCAAGGGAGGGTCATAACCCCCTCCCCTTGAGAATGCTATTATGGGTAATAGAGGCAAGGGAGGGTCATAACCCCCTTCCCTTGAGAATGCTATTATGGGAAATAGAGGCAAGGAAGGGTCATAACCCCCCTTCCAATTGAGAATGCTATTATGGGGAATAGAGGCAAGGGAGGGTCATAACCCCTTCCCTTGAGAATGCTATTATGGGGAATAGAGGCAAGGGAGGGTCATATCCCCCTCCACTTGAGAATGCTACTATGGATAATAGAGGCAAGGGAGGGTCATAACCCCCTTCCCTTCAGAATGCTATTATGGGGAATAGAGGCAAGGGAGGGTCATAACCCCCCTTCCCTTGAGAATGCTATTATGGATAATAAAGGCAAGGAATGGTCATAACCCCCCTCCCCTTGAGAATGCTATTATGGGTAATAGAGGCAAGGGAAGGTCATAACCCCCTCCCCTTGAGAATGCTATTATGGGGAATAGAGGCAAGGGAGGGTCATAACCCCCTTTCCTTGAGAATGCTATTATGAGGAATATAGGCAAGGGAGGGTCATAACCCCCCTTCCCTTGAGAATGCTATTATGGGTAATAAAGGCAAGGAAGGGTCATAACCCCCCTCCCCTTGAGAATGCTATTATGGGTAATAGAGGCAAGGGAGGGTCATAACCCCCTCCTCTTGAGAATGCTATTATGGGTAATAGAGGCAAGGGAGGGTCATAACCCCCTTCCCTTGAGAATGCTATTATGGGGAATAGAGGCAAGGGAGGGTCATAACCCCTTCCCTTGAGAATGCTATTATGGGGAATAGAGGCAAGGGAGGGTCATAACCCCTTCCCTTGAGAATGCTATTATGGGTAATAGATGCAAGGGAGGGTCATAACCCTCCTTGAGAATGCTATTATGGGTAATAGAGACAAGGGAGGGTCATACCCCCCCCCCCCCTTGAGAATGTTATTATGGGTAATAGAGGCAAGGGAGGGTCATAACCCCCTCCTCTTGAGAATGCTATTATGGGAAATAGAGGCAAGGAAGAGTCATAACCCCCCTTCCCCTTGAGAATGCTATTATGGGGAATAGAGGCAAGGGAGGGTCTTAACCCCTTCCCTTGAGAATGCTATTGTGGGTAATAGAGGCAAGGGAGGGTCATAACCCTCCTTGAGAATGCTATTATGGGTAATAGAGACAAGGGAGGGTCATACCCCCCCCCCCTTGAGAATGTTATTATGGGTAATAGAGGCAAGGGAGGGTCATAACCCCCTTCCTTTGAGAATGCTATTATGGGTAATAGAGGCAAGGGAGGGTCATAACCCTCCTTGAGAATGCTATTATGGGTAATAGAGACAAGGGAGGGTCATACCCCCCCCCCCCCTTGAGAATGTTATTATGGGTAATAGAGGCATGGGAGGGTCATAACCCCCTCCCCTTGAGAATGCTATTATGAGAAATATAGGCAAGGGAGGGTCATAACCCCCCTTCCCTTGAGAATGCTATTATGGGTAATAGAGGCAAGGGTGGGTCATAACCCCCTCCTCTTGAGGATGCTATTATGGGTAATAGAGGCAAGGGAGGGTAATAACCCCCTTCCTTTGAGAATGCTATTATGGGGAATAGAGGCAAGGAAGAGTCATAACCCCTTCCCTTGAGAATGCTATTATGGGGAATAGAGGCAAGGGAGGGTCATAACCCCTTCCCTTGAGAATGCTATTATGGGTAATAGAGGCAAGGGAGGGTCATAACCCTCCTTTAGAATGCTATTATGGGTAATAGAGACAAGGGAGGGTCATACCCCCCCTTGAAAATGTTATTATGGGTAATAGAGGCAAGGGAGGGTCATAACCCCCTCCCCTTGAGAATGCTATTATGTGTAATAGAGGCAAGGGAGGGCCATAACCCCCTTCCCTTGAGAATGCTATTATGGGAAATAGAGGCAAGGAAGGGTCATAACCCCCCTTCCCCTTGAGAATGCTATTATGGGGAATAGAGGCAAGGGAGGGTCATAACCTCTTCCCTTGAGAATGTTATTATGGGTAATAGAGGCAAGGGAGGGTCATAACCCTCTTTGAGAATACTATTATGGGTAATAGAGACAAGGGAGGGTCATACCCCCCCCCCCTTGAGAATGTTATTATGGGTAATAGAGGCAAAACTAGAACATTTGTGCATGTTTCACGCATATTTCAAGAAATTTTTTAAACACCTCTAAAATGCAGGAGAAAATGATATACTGAAAAGAAATTCAGTCTCTTCTTGGTCGCCCCCTTTTACAATTTTCCGGCTCGATTGCGTGACTTGCTCCCCCCTCCCACTCTTTATTTTTTTCCCACATCCGGGTCTGACTACAACCATATGCAAAATTTTACATTACTATAATATTAGGACTATATGTGAAATTTAATAAATTTTCCAAGTTAGAGAATTGGAATTGAAATTAACTCTGCTTCGGTTTGTAGAAATAGACTGATTCAATGTTTTTTATGATATCTCATGTAAATATCTTCTGATCATGAAGATATCAGAAATATTTCAGTTTATAACTAACGTTGTCTTACTTTTCTTAATCTTTTTAACTATTTAAGCTATTTAATTTTATTTTTAATGTTGATTTCATTGTGCATTTCACAACTTTTTTCGCTTTTTGCTTATCGTTTAATCGCCCCCCCCCCAAAAAAAAATTGTCAACAGAAAAAAATTATTAATTAATAGAATATGATAATGAACATTTCATTATCATAAATTTCAGTTTAATACAATTAGAGAGATCTCAAGAAAATCGACATTAGTTTGTGCACCCGCAAAACTTGCAATATTAATTTTATAAATTCGTATTTAATAAATTGATTACATAACACAAACATTAAATGATACGCTTAACAAATCCAGCCCTTTTCATATAGGGCAGGATTTCCTAAGTAAATAGGGGCGGGGTGCTCAGTCGGTAGCGCGCCAGGCTCGTAATCTGTAGTTCCCAGGTTCGAGTCCCAGCTGGGTCATCGTTGAGATTTATCTCCGCAAAATTCCCCGCCCTGCCCACGGTCAGTAGGGGACACCGATGGGCTTGGAAAGGCCGCCGTCTGTCGGATGGGACGTTAAGTCGTGATGCCGTGTGCGGGAGAGACATACCCTGTGCACGTTAAAGAACATGCTGGATGGCCTTGACGGGAAGCTACCATCTATCTACCAACAGCTGCTCCAATGGGTCCCTCCCCCAACCTTCTCTGAGCCAACCTTCTCTGACCTCTGAGCCTAAGGGGTCCATGTGACCTGGCCATTTAGCCCATGGTGTGCAAAAAAGTGTCGCTCAGAGGTAAAACAACCCAACAACTGTACATCTTAACGCCTTTGCTCGGCACATTGGTATACAGAGTACTCGTAATATGCGCATGTTAAATAGCATGCTAGATGTCATCAAAGGCCGATTTATATCTCGTGGAGGTTCCTTAGTTCAAAACTCCCTACACTAACTAATGAATATGGGTTAAAATATTTTGAATTTATTTAAGAATGAATAAAGTTTAGTAAATTAAGCGTAATTTTATAAATGCAAGTCGTGAACAATAGAATAGTTTTATTTGTAAGTCTATATTTCGATAAAACCCAATACTGTGGGTTCTCGTAGAAGCCTCCGTTACACCTCCTCGAATTCTGACTCTGGCTGACGCTGAAGAAAGCTTTCCATTAATTAAAGATTAAGAATGCATTGGATGGCCTTCACGGAAGGATTTTCAACCATTTCCTAACATCTATCCAGTAGGCTCTCTTCAACCTTGGGGCGGGGGTGGCTCAGTTGGTAGCGCGCCAGGCTCGCAATCTGCAGTTCCCAGGTTCGAGTCCCAGCTGGGTCAGCGTTGAGATTTATCTCTGCAAAACTCCCCGTCCTGCCCACAGTCAGTAGGGAACACCGATGGCCTCGAAAAGGCCGCCGTCCGTCGGATGGGACGTTAAGCCGTGGCCCCGTGTGCAGGAGAGCCATACACTGTGCACGTTAAAGAACACGCTGGATGGTTTTGACAGGAGGCTACTATCTGTCTCCCAACAGCTGTTCCAGTGGGTCCCCTCCCCAAACCTTCTCTGAGCCTTCGGGGTCCATGTGGCCTGGCCATTTAGTCCATGATGTGCAAAAAAGTGCCGCTCAGAGGTAAAACAACCCAACACAACTCTTCAACCTACGTAACTCTCAGGTTTTGCGGTCTTCGCGACCTGTTCATTTAGCACATTTTGCATGCAAAAGTACATCTGAAAGACAAAAAAAAACCCTAAGTGTTCATTACTTATTTATTTCATATAGTATTGTACCTACTACGGTTGTCAGTACAATCGCCCGTAATAGGGATAGTATAACACGAAACTGTACCCACAATACTAACCAGGAACAGTAGGCTCGTTCGTAGCTTTGTAGGTTCGTAATTTGCAATTCAGAGGTTCGAGTCCCACCTGCGCCAGCGTTGAGGTTTATCTCTGCTAAATCCTGTTCTGGCTTCGATGAGAAAGGAGATACTGTTAAACTTGGAAAGGTCGCCATACTTCGGATGGGAGGAGTGTTCAGGAGAGAGCGATTTGCTGTGTACGTTAAAAACACGCTGGATAGCCTTGACGGGAGTCTCCCATCTGTCACTTAACAGCTACCCAATGAGCCTTGACGGAGTCTTCCATCTGTCACTTAACAGCTACCCAATGAGCCCCGTTCTTCCAAACTTGTCTATGACCTTGCTATTTACTCTATTGTGTGCAAAAACAGGCCGCTCAGAGGTAAAAAAAATCTAATCAAACTTTCTCAACTAAAACTCTTTCTCAACTCCCTTTTGTCTCTAATAGTGGTATCCAAGGCAGATACTAATGATATATGTTCCCAATCCAGCAAAGACGTTCTCCACTCATCAGCTTGGGTTGTTTTACCTCCGACTAGCATTTGTTTTTTGTCCCATCAGCTTGGCAGAAGCCACACATGTTCTGCTTAAAAGACTAGAATGTGTCAACATCTGTTGACATCTGCATCATACGGGAACGAACTCTACAAGCGACACGACAAACCAGGATATAAGAGATACACAAGATATAGTTTTTAATGCATGGTACATACACTGAAGAGCCAATATATTATGACCAGCGCCTCTTTTTGCAAATCGAAACAACTGCAGGTAAAACGGCTCGTGTGAAGGCCATGAACAGGTATAAATAACACCTTATACTGAGTTCTGTTAATCAGTGTTATTCTTGTTCTTCAGATGGGAAAGACAGCGGACTTAAGTGAGTTTGACAAAGGCCAAATTGTAATGGCCAGACGACTGGGTCAGAGCATTTCCGAAACGACAAGGCTTGTGGAGTGCTCATGGTCAGCCGAGGTTAGTACCTTCAAAAAGTGGTCTGAGGAGGGAAAAACAACGTGTAAAGTGTAGGCCGATCACGGCTCATCGATGCTAGAGGTGAGCGAAGCCTATCCCGTATGGTATGAGATAACAGAAGGGATACTGTGGCGCAACTCGCCCGTAATTTGAATGCTAGTAACGGGAGTAATGTGTCATAACACACAGTACATTGAATCCTGCTGAAAATGGGGCTGCGTAGCCACCGGCTACTCCGAATGCACATGCTAACCTCTGTTCACCTTCGAAAGTGCCTACAATGGGCATGCAAGCATCAAAACTGGAGTTTGAATGATTGAAAGAAGGACGTCTGGTCCGATGAATCTAGTTTCCCGTTGCACCATGTGGACGGCCTGGTAAGTGTGAGTCGTTTACCTGGGGAAGCGTTGGCACCAAGAGGCACCATGGGACGAAAACAAGCCAGTGGAGGAAGTGTAATGCTTTGGGCAATGTTCTGCTGGAGAACCCTGGGTCCAGTCATTCATGTGCACGAAACTATGACGTCTACCACCTACCTAAACATCATTGCGGACCAGGTACATCCTTTCATGGCAACGGTATATCCCTCTAGTAGTGCCTTCTTTCAGCAGGATAATGCAACGTGCCCCACTGCCCGGATTGTTCGAGAATGGTTCGCAGAACATGAGGAAGACTTCCAGGTATTGCCCTGGCCTCCAAATTCCCCAGACATCAATCCAATCGAGCATCTGCGGTTTGTGTTAGAACAGCATATCCGATCTGCAGCGGCTCAACCACGTAACTTACACGAGTTAAAGGATCTGCTGGTAATATGTTGGTACTAGAAAGCTCAAGACACCTTTAGAAATATTGTAGCATCCATGCCTCGCCGGGTAAGAGCTGTTTTGGCGGCACGTGGAGGACCAACATCATATTAGGCAGGTGGTCATAATATTTTGACTCTTTGGTGTATATCACCAGTGATACAATGGCACCATTCGCATCGTAGTACACATAAAAATCTAATAATTGCACTACAGGTGGTCCTCGGAGACGATATAATGAGGAGAAAGATAAATGTTCAATATTAAATTCTTTACATTCGGGGGTACATATTAATTGCAAAAGTGTCTAAATTACTTCAAATCTTTTTATTATTATTATTTTAACTAAATGAACTTACTTAATCTAATCTATGCCTACATTGTGTATCACTGTTAACGATTGAATGGCTGATGTTACGAAACATCCTGAATGCCAAAAAGTGTTGTATCTCCCAAAAAGATTTGAAGACCTTTACATTCCGATTTCACCTGGATTCAGTTGGGGCAGGAGCCATTAGATTTGCTCAACCATGAAATATATAAATAGAACATAAATCTAACAGAGTAGAAAGAAAGTACTAAAAAGCAATTCTTCAATTTTTTTCCTCTTTTGTAACTATTTAACGGTCAAAAGTAATAAAAAAAACTGCTCTCAACTGATTATATTTTGTTAAGAAAGAAGTAGAATTTGAATGAAAGCAATGGTACTATTTCTAAGAATTGTATTCTAAGAAATATAAGAAACAAATAGTTTACCTTAAACACAGAAGTCTACCATAATACCCTCACACCCCTTGTCGTTCAGGAGCATACTAGAAAAGAAGGAATAAACTTTACAAATCGATGCAAGGAGCAGTGGCTAATACAGAAAGGAATTTGGCTTCTCTCCATCTTGAGGACTTGGACTGTTCAGTTGTTTTACCTCTGAGGGACGTGTTTCTTTTTGAACACAATGGACTAAACATGTGTGTGTCACAAGGACTCCAAGGGATCAGAGAAAGTTGGGAGAAGACTGGACAGCTGTTAAGAGACAAACGGAAGTTTTCCATCAAGGTCATCCAGCGTGTTCTTTAACATGTACAGATTCTGGCTCTCCCGCACACAGAGCCACGCTTTACGTCCCTTCCGACGAACGCCGGCATTTCCAAGCCCATCGGCGTATCATCGTTGTACCGTTTCTGACTGAGAGTATGGAGGGAGTTCAGACGAGATAAATCTCAACCCTTGTCCAGCTGGGATCTCGAACCTGAAAACTGCAGATTACCAGCCTGGCACACTATCGACTGAGCCAACCTCCGCCCCTTTTGAAGACATAAACAGCGTATATTTTCGAAAATTCTTGATGGAAAATTCCATTTTGGAAATTCCTGAATGAAACATATCAACGTTGTGATAGGGCACGCGTTTTGCTGATTAGCTCTGTAGGTTAATAGAAAAGAAAATCGCCGGTAGTGTTCCTGTAAACACAGTAACTCATGAAATGTTTGCCTAAAAGAATTAGCTTCTACTCGAATGTGATACGCACCCACGACCTCCTGATAACAACCTGTTATGAATTACTGCAAGTACAGTTTCGTGTTAGTATCGCGGTTGTTACTGACAACCGTAGTAATTGCTGTATGCCACGAAATAAGTAACTAGTGAACACTTGGGTTGTTTGTTTTACCTTTGAACGATACTTTTGCGTACATGATATGCTGAATAACCAGGTCATAAAGATCTCAAAAGCTCAGATCTGGGTTGAGGAAGAGAGCCCACTGGATAACTGTTAGAAAAAAATGGAAGCTTCCAGCTAAGGACATCCGGCGTAATCTTATTCTTCAATTGATGGAAATCTTACTTTAATTTCAGCGAAAGGCAGATTTCAAAGGGGGTGTAATGGGTGTTTCTCCAGGACCCCACAATCTTAGTAGTACTTACGTGAGATAAATGAAGGACTTCACACACTTAGTCGCACTTATTTGAGAAAAATGGAGGATCTCACACTCTTAATCGCACTTACTTGAGATAAATGAATCACTCCCCCCTGTTAGTCGCACTTACTTGAGATAAATAAAGTACACCCACACTCTTAGTTGCATTTGAAATAAAGATCACCACAATCTCAGTCGTACTTACTTTAGATAAATGATGGACTTCACAATCTTATTCATACTTACTTGAGATAAAGAACCTCACAATCTTAGTCGTACTTACTTGAGATAAATGACGAACCTCACATTCTAAGTGGTACTTAATTGAGAAAATTAAGGACTGCACTCTCAGTCGCATTTATTTTAGATAAATGACCGACCCAACGCTTTTAGTCGTACTTGAAATAAATGAAGGAGCCACCGGACGTACTTACTTGAGATAAGCAAAGGACCCCACATTCTTAGTAGTATTTGTGATAAATAAAGAACCCCAAAATCTAGGTTGTAGTTACTTGATATAAATATAGGACCCTACACTCTTAGTCGCACTTACTTGAGAAAAATAAAGGACCTCACACTTGACACGAAGGTTGCCAGATCACTAATTTCTAAAAAATCGTTGCTAGATATTTTTTTCTTAATTCTGTAATCAACCATAGCGTTCGGATATTTTTTTGAGCGACTATATATTAGAGCCGGGCAAAGGTTTAACGCCACATCCAATGAAAGGTAATCTTTTCCAAGTCCCGTTTTGCCTCCTTTTTTACCGGGGTCAAAACGGGAGCTAACGAAAAAAAACTCAACGACTAAATGAGCAAACCGCATCCTCTACGAAAAAGACGGGTTTTTTAAGCGTACCATTAACTATTTGATTCGTGATCAGTTCATTAATTACATAAGTCGAAAACGCTTAATACGAAAACTGATAAGGCGAATGATCGGTTAACGCCAAACTAAAGTTTTTTTTTCCGTTCTGTCGACAATGTTTTTACATGCTTAAATATTCTTTCGAGAAGGAACGGATAATACGAAAAATAAAAAATTAGTGCGAAAATTTTCTGCAATCCGACAAATAGAGGAGCAAAATCCTCGGATAAAATTAAATTAAATCAAAAAAATATAAATATATTTTTTGATTTTGAAAAAAATCAAGAAAATATTCTTGATTGTTCGATTTATTCTTGATTTTTTGAAAAAATCAAATAAAAATTCAAATTTTTGAATTTTTTATAAAATTAAAAAAATAAAATTAAATAAAATCCTGTTCAAAATCCTCGGATAACATTAAATTTATAGATCTACAGAAGTAAGCCCAACCACTGTGTGATAACTTTTCAATAGTTTCGAATTTCTTGCTAATTAGTTATTTAACATTGGCTTTAACATTTGGAAAAATTTAACTTAAGTACACTAGTGTGTTTTGGAGTGGACACCTGTGGAGCAGGTTAATAATTTTTATCTGCCGATTTCTGACCGGCGTTTTCTGCACTTCATTCAGATTGTCGACTTTGTTAATTTTTCCTTGATCGGAACAAAGATAAAGGCTGGATGGGCTCAGACCCCAGCTCTTTAATTAATAAAGGTCTCATTCACACTTCGCTTTAATCTTCACTCTCAAAATACGGCGTAGACTTTGAATAGCTTTAAGAGACAACAGTGCAATGTATTCATCAAAATACTATTAACGAGTATATTTGGTTAACAAGTAATATTTACACTGCTCCACTGAATTGCGTTTTAACCGGTTTTGCACTGAATATATTAAAAAATCCATATTAACTAGTAACATGTAACAGTAACTATTCCGATTTCCTTTAACTTACAATTTATTCTGTTAATTGAAGTTTACAAAAAATTTAAACATTTTCTTCTTAATCATTGCAGCGGTTGCATTTCTTGGCAGAAAAGCAGAAAAGTTATAAAATAAGTAACCAAATTAGCATTATAAATGCAATTAATTATTTAAACTAATATTTAAAATCTTGAAAAAAATCAATGGGAAGTTCATTATAAAATAAAATATTTAATTTTTGTCTTTTAACAAATAAGAGTTAATTTCAATTCTAACTCTCTAACTGAAAAATTCAGTAAACTTCAGATTTGCGGTTCATATTACAGTAAAGAGAAATTTTGCATACGGTTGTAGTCATTCTCATAAGTTTTAAAATTTTTGACAAAACTAAGCTCCTATAAATCTCTGGAAACAAATAACTAAGAGTACTAATTTGTGGACTACATCTTACCAATGCAAAAAATTCGTTAGGGAAGATACAGGCCAAGGGACTCGGAATTGCAAAGTTGATTGCCATAAATGTGAGTCAGGTCTCCCGGAATTCATTCCAAGTTCGAATATTTAACAGCTACAATGCATTTTAAGAAAACTGAAAAATATCGGAAGAATTATTCATGCAGAAACTTTTTAAATATTCATCTATTGTATTAAACAGGTTCAAATAATATATCGTAATAAAATTATAATTTGCTGTGAGAAAGGCACGGATCTAGAAAAAATTCGAGTGGAGGGGGGGAGGGGCAAGAAACAAAACCGAGTCGAAAAAATGCAAAGAGTGGGGGGAAGCAAGAGATTCGATTTTCAATGTAATATAACATTTCCCCCTCCGTTTTTACAGGTCTTTAAAAATATTCTTGAAAAATGCATGAAATATCAATATTTCATCATTTTTTGCCTTTTTTTTTTACCATTATTAGCATCTGAAAGGGGGGGGGGGAGGCTAGCCCCTTTTGGCCACACCCTAGATCCTGTTCTGAGGTAAATTCTTATATTTAGCATTGCTAGTGTTAAATTTTTAAACTTCCATAACTCTTTAAATACAAAGCGAATATTATTAAACATCAAGCATTAGATGGACCAAATTCAGATCTTTATTTTATGTTCAGTCACATTTTCACAAAAAATGATTATTTTAGAAGTTATAGAGCTTCGAAATTAGTATCGACTGACATAATATGGAAATGGGGACATAATTCAATTCCCACTGAGTGTATATTAGTGAAAGCATCTGAAATTTTGATTATTAAATATTCAAATCAATGAATTTTAGGACTTTATCTGTAGAGCTATCAGCAACCACTACCGTAAATCTTTATCAGCCTCCGAATACATTTGGTTACTTAATAACCGTAGAGGTATTCCAAAAGTTTAAGATCTGATGTACACGGGTTTATCAAAATAATGGAAATACCGACGGCGACTGGAGTACACGCAATGCGCCGTAAGCATATCACAAGGACGACGTCACCCCCCGATGTTTGGTATATAAACTGGAGAAGTACGATGTCGGCTATCACGTAGCAGTGCCGCAGTCGCAGGTGAAACAGCTCTTGTGATGTAATTTTCGACAATGTCAGATCTCAGCGACCTTCAAAAAGGTATGATCATTGATCGCGTCTTGCAGGAGCTTCAGAAACCAGAATAGCTGAAATAGGTGTAACACGAGGAACTGTATCGAAGATTATGACTACCTATCAAAAAGAACAGGACGTTGCATCCAAATGTGCAAATTGTGGACGCCATACCAATTGTCAGATAGGGATAGGCGAACGTTGGCACGGATTGTACAAAGGAAGCACAAGACCGCGGCACCGCAAATAGCAGCAGAATTGAACGCCAGTCGGAAGGTTCCCGTTTCCGTCATAACAGTTCGTCGGGAACTTCATCGTGCCGTTATTTATGGCCGTGCTGCAATTCCCCAAACCTCTGATTACCAACATAATTGCAACAAAACCTGTAAGGTGGTGCAAAGCATATAAGAACTGGGATGCTAAAGACTGGCAACGTGTCATCTGGTCTGATGAATCGTGTTGCATATTATATCCCACCACTGGTAGAATGTACCAGGCTCGTAATCTGTAGTTCCCAGGTTCGAGTCCCAGCTGGGTCAGCGTTGAGATTTATCTCCGCAAAATTCCCTGCCCTGTCCACGGTCAGTAGGGTCACCGATGGGCTTGGAAAGGCCGCCGTCCGTCGGATGGGACGTTAAGCCGTGGCCCGTGTTCGGGAGAGTCATACCCTGTGCCCGTTAAAGAACACGCTGGATGGCCTTGACGGGAGGCTACCATCTGTCTCCCAACAGCTGTTCCAGTGGGTCCCCTCCCCAAACCTCTGAGCCTAAGGGGTCCATGTGACCTGGCCATTTAGCCCATGGTGTGCAAAAAAGTGCCGCTCAGAGGTAAAACAACAACCCAAATGTGCATTGTGCGACAACCTCGTGCATTGTGCGAAACGTGTAGAATGTACGTCTGGCGAAAACCTGCAGAAGTGTACCATCCCGACTGTTTGGTTTCGACTGTGAAGCGTGGAGGTGGATCCCTGATGCTGTGGGGTGCCATATCATGGCATTCCTTAAGGCCATTAGTTATTCTGTAGGGTGGTGTCACATCTGCAACGTACGAATCCATTCTCGGGGACCACCTGCACCCAATGTTGCGGGCATTGTTCCCTAATGACCGTTCCTGGTTATAAGCAGTAACGCACTCGTGCATTGTGCGAAACGTGTCAAGCTGTGGTTTGCAGCGCATGAGGATGAGGTACAGTCGCTCAAAAAAGTATCCGAACACTATGGGTGATTACAGAATTCAGAAAAAATATCTGGCAACGATTTTTTTAGAAATTAGTGATCTGGCAACCTTCGTGTACTGTAGACGAAAGTTGCCAGATCACTAAGTTCTAAAAAAATCGTTGGCATATATTTTTTCTAAATTCTGTAATCAACCATAGTGTTCGGATACTTTTTTGAGCGACTGTACAGCAGCTACACTGGCCACCTCAATCTCCAGACCTCAATATTATTGAACATTTGTGGGAATATCTGGAGCGCAAGGTCAGATCACACTTTCCACCTCCAACATCACTCTCACAGTTGGGTCATATTTTACAGGAAGAATGGTTCCACATTCCATACCGTATGTGCATGACTTGTATAAGTCTATTCCACGTCGAATTGCATCTGTTCTGAACGCCCGAGGTTGGCTTACAGTTTATAAAATGTTCTCCACAAACAGTACGTGTTTCCATTATTTTGAAAAAACCCTAATATGTTTTTCGAGTAAAAGATATCAGTTTAATGGTTTATTAATGACTAATAATTAACTGAAAAAATTTACTGTGATAAAAAATAAGCCTTTATTTCATAAACATATTCCTTAATAAATATTAGAGAAAAATTTACCTAAATGTAATTTATCAAATTCCTCTAGGTGAGTTTTGTTCTTTTAAATGCAGTCATCCAAGATTATTGGAAGACTCCATTTTATTATCTAGTAACTCCCCACTAAATGGGGCGGGGATGGCTCAGTCGGTAGCGCGCCAGGCTCGTAATCTGTATTCCTAGGTTCGAGTCCCAGCTGGGTCAGTGTTGAGATTTATCTCCGCAAAATTCCCCGCCCTTCCCATGGTCAGTAGGGGACACCGATGGGCCGTACGTCGGATGGGGCGTTAAGCCGTGGCCCCGTGTGCGGGAGAGCCATACCCTGTGCACGTTAAAGAACACGCTGGATGGCCTTGACGGGAGGCTACCATCTGTCTCCCAACAGCTGTTCCAGTGGGTCCCCTCCCCCAACCTTCTCTGAGCTTTCGGGGTCCATGTGGCCTGGCCATTTAGCCCATGGTGTGCAAAAAAAGTGCCGCTCAGAGGTAAAACAACCCAACCCCACTAAATTTCACTATATGAACCCTGTGATCTCCACAACTGAAATTTTCGAAGATTTAATTCCAGTTTTCTACACTAGAGTGAATTTTTTTTAACTTAAATTCTTCTTTGTCAGCAAAAACGATTGCTTCTTCCCATACATTTTTTTTAAACTGTCACTTTAATCTAAAGTTTTTTAAAATGAATATCATCAGTGAATTTTCAAATCATGTTTTTTCCCATTATCTCAAATAGTTTTTTCACTTATGTCAGTCATCAATAATGCAGTAATGTTTGCCCATATTCCTGCTATTCTTATCAAAACCGCATTTTTATCCATTATCCGTATTAATATCAATTTTTTTACCGCTGTTTTATCTCCTATCCGCATTAACGTCAATTCTTTTTACCCTCGGTTTTTATACACTATCCTCATTAACATCAATTTTTTAATTCGGTTTTATCTTCTATCCGTGTAAAGGTATCACTGAGGAAGATAGGAAATATCTTAAAAAATTTAAAGAACTTGAATTAATATTAAAGGTTATGAAATTTGATACAGATATTATTGACGATAATCAAAGATATTACGAGTCTGTTTTTGATATTTATGTATATGAAAATATGCGTCTTTGAGAATGTATGAAGTTGAAGTATTTGCCAAGTACGCAAAAGAAAATTTTAAAACCATGCATCACATATGAAAACATTTCAGTTAATAACCGAAAAGAAGAAATTATATAAAAGGCTTAAAAGTTGTCAGGATAACAATGAGGAATACAAGGAAATTATATGATAGATTTATTCTCCTTTGTAATAGCTTAACTAATAAAATACGAATTATTTAAAAAAAACTATTACGTGTAAGGTTCTTTTGGCAGATAATGACTTAAAACAGCAGTGGAAAATTAATAACGATTTAATTGGTAAATATAATTATAAATATCTGGTAAAAGAAATATAATTGTAATCTAATTAATATCTGGTAAAAGAAATATAATTGTAAATATTTGATAAAAGAAATACACATTGGTGAAAGTTTACACGATGCCTTTAATGATAAAAAGATAGTTGCCGATGCCATTAATTATTATCACATCAATGTGGTTTTGTGTGTTTACATTAATGCTGTATTATTACATCAATGTGCTTTTGACTCCTTGTCTATTGACATTATATTAAATCGATTGAAGGTTATTTGTACAAGAGGGCTGTCATCGAATGGTTTGATTCGTATTTTAAGGGAAGAACATAACAAGTCAAAATAGCAGACATTTTGACTGAAAAAAAAAGCATTTCGTTTTGGTGTTCCAAAGAGTTCAGTTTTGGGACCTCAATTATTCTTAATATACGTAAACGATCTATTAAACACTAAATTCAAAGATAAGATTACTTCCTTTCCAGATGACACTGCCCTGGTTTACGGTGAGAAAACTGATGAAGAACTATTAAGTAATGTTGCTGAAAATTTAAAAAGATTTCAAATTTGGTTCAAAAAAATAAATTAATAATAAATGTAATTAAAACAGAATATATGCATTTCTATACTGCTAGAGAAATTTATAGAGCTCTTGGAGATTTAGTTTATCGTAAGAGTGATTGTAAGTTTTTCGAACAAGATAAAATTGCGTTTCTAAACTGGCTTGCCCCTGGATTAAAAGTACTAAAACAATAAAATATTTAGAAGTTAATTTCGACTTTATAAACTGACATGATCATGTTCAAAAGGTAGTGTTGAAAATCAAAAAATAATTCCCAAGATGTATATTTTAAGATATATATAGAAAAAAATCTAATGAATATATATATTATGCATTAATTTATTTATTTTAGAATACAGTATGCAATTTTCATTTGCAGAGCAGCGTTCTCAAGTTAAGTCAATTACAGCAAGTGCAAAAATATGCAGTAAAGATTTGACATTTAAAAGAAAGTGCGACTCGTCTGAACAAAGTTTCAAAGAAATACTTAAACTATTATTTAAACATATGCATAAAATGTCTTTAGCATTACATATATTTCATAATATGGGCAACTTTAATGTCGTAGTTAATAAATATTATGCACGACAGTAGTGGCTCGGGATGTTTGCATTCCAAAAGCAAACAAAAAATTATTCAAAAAATATTATGGATATTGTGGCTTAAAACTTCCTGCCAAATAACTGCATTATATTCGACTTCCTGCCAAATAACCTGAAAATTATAAATAATGAAATACAATTCTCTAAAGCACTAAAAAAAAAGTCGTTGAATGGTGGAGATTGCGACTGATGTTTTATTTACTGTATTCACTTATTGCATTGTCTCGCAAACTTTTTTACTCTGCGGCACACTGAATCTAATTTTTTTCCGCGGCACACTGAATCTAATTTTTTTTCCGCGGCACACCTAAAAAAGAATTTTTGATGGTTACGTAAAAAGAGGAAAATTTAAGTTTCGTTAAATGCATTTTACTTAAAATAAATATAATAATAAATATAATTAATCATAACTCGGTGTTTTTTTAAATATTTGTCCATTCTATGGCTTGAAATAATCAAAAATTAATACCAAAATTTGGAAAAAGCTTGATGAATACTTACAAGATCCCAGTTGATAAAATCTGAAAGATTTTTATTAAAGCACGTCGATAACACAAGTCAAGTCAAAATGAAATCTTTGGAATATCTAGTGTCAATTTGAAAATCTCTCGCGGCACACTACTGTGCCGCGGCACACAGTTTGCGAGACACTGACTTATTGCATTCAAATGAATATGAGTAGAAGGAGATAATTTTCTATATTACAGAAGCTGAAAATGTTTTTTGTATTTTTCTATCTTTGCATCTTTATATATTAATTTTTTTCAGGACTGCAGTATATATATATGTATGTTTTATAATTATCCACTTCCGAGTTAACTACTAACTCTTGTAGAAATTGACTCTGCATTGTTTTCGTATTTAAATATTGTAAGAATCAACTAAATTGAATTTTGAATATTTGTGCATGTGTAAGCCCTAACTTCTGTAGTGGTTAGAAAGCATGACTGCTAACGCAATGGGCATGTTCTTGTGTAAAGGTTTGTATGTTTATGAGAAATCAACACAAGACAAAAACTTATAGACTCGAAAAATTGAGCCCAAATGCATCTTTAATTTGGAGGGATTTTAGTATTTTCTATAAATAAATCAAACTGATGATGGTTCATTGGGTGGCGATTTACTAGTTCTATTGCGTTTGCTTTTTTTTTCAGTCTTAAACACCAGATTATAAACATTTTCATTCAGTGTTTATCAACATGTATAAATCCTTTTCGAACCACATTTCTCTTTAAAATATTTTTCTCTCTTTATAGTTTTTATGATTTCACAACTTGGAAGAAAACTAAGAATGGAGAACGCATGCGAAAAACCCCTTCGTAAAACTGAAGCACCTTTCCAAACACCTCTGCTTGAAGAGCAAGAAAACGATGAAGTTTTCCTAGAAAACTCGTCTCAGCTTCCTTCACAGAACTCTTTTAATGATCGTGCAGGGCCTCTAAATGTTTCAGCAAGTCCTTCTCCAGGTTTGCTTCACAAGAGACCTTATACAGCTCATGAAGGACTCGAAAGATATCTGCCACTCCAAATGGAAGGAAGCCAATTCAGTTTACAGTCCAGTAGAACCCATTCCGGATTGCCTCCATCTCAAGATAAAGAAAGTTCTGAATTAACACCCACGACACCTGAGAGCGTTAGTGAAATGATTCGTCTTATCGAAACTTCTAGAGAAAACTCTCCAAGAGCTTCGATGAACGAGGCGCTGAAATCAGAAAAAGCTTTCATTGAATATGTAATGTCACTGCCATCTCCTCATAGAGAGAGCGGGATCGAGCCCGTCTCCAAAATAAAGCCAAAACCACAACCGAGCACAACGCAAAGCACGACCAAGGTTGGTTTGGACCACTTAGACAATCTGTGTAAGCTAATGGAGCAACTGAGCGAATTGCGGGAGACTAATACAAAACTTCAAAAGAGAGTCCAGTACCTCGAAGATCTGAAAACTTTACACGAAATGCACAAAGAGATCCGTCAGGACGTTCATTATGGTTCGGAGAATGCTCTGCTTCACAGACGACCGTTAGGAATAAAGAAAAGCATGACTAGCACAGACTATACTTTCAGTTCTCCCAGTGGCAGTCAGGACATCTTAGAAGACACCTCGACGAAATTACCCAAAGACCAAAAACAAGTCATTCACAGAAGCAGGACAACAACGAACGTAGCATATGACGGAAGACGTCGGGAAAGAAGTAAATCAGTTGGGCACGAAGAACTATTCGATAACAAATCAAAAAGGATATTCCCCAAATGGTCGCGAGTTAAGGAGGCACTAGGTTTCGAGAGATCTGGACAAGCTGAAGCTAAGCATCCTGCAGATTATTGCACTGATAAGAAAGAGGCGCACAAAGTAAGCGGGCTTGGGAAAGGTTGTGACAACAGTTCTGCAAGCGGTGGTGCAGTTACAGGTGCTGGAAATCGAAGGATATTTATGGATAATTACATTACAGCCCTGAGGATTCCTTTGTACTCTGAATACCTGGAAAAAGACGAAGGAAGTCCTTCAGACTCTGTGACAGGAGATACGTGGACAGGAAGAGATTCTCCTGTGCTGCACTCCTCTGAGGAAGATGTCAGAGGGCTTGTGGATGGACAAGCAGGTAAGATTGGAAAAGTGCGACGAAATTCTTTGAAGTGTATTTTGTTTGTTAAAAGCATTCAATAAATTCAATATTATTTATACACATAGTTCATCAAATGCGTGTAAATGTTGAATTTATTGTTTAGTTTTACTCTTATATTTTTGTTTGCAATTTTGCTGACTTAAAAGTTTTGTGGTGGAAATGTTTTTACTAAATGCCTCAGAGGTGAATAATGTATTTGAAATAAGTAAAATATGTGATGAGTTCAAGCTTTAAATCTGGCTTGACCAACCTAAACTCAGCGAAGAGCCACTAGAGAAAAAAATTACATATTCCTAAATAGCCGCAGCAAAAATTCTATATTTAAAAACGAAAAAATAAAATGGATTTATAAAATTGGAAAAACAAGATATTTTTAAAGAAGCAGAAAAATAGCTACATTCAAAAAACGAAAATATACATTTTTAATGAGTGTAAATTGACAAATTCGTGTAATTTTCCACCTGAAAATCTTTGGTGAAAATATTTCGAAGAAATGAGACAGATTCTTTATACTGATTTATCAGTGGCAAGTTCCTTTGCAATGAGCCTACCAGGTCATGCGAGGTCACCTTGATATACCATGCATGGACAGCGGTAAGAAAAAGGAGAGAAGGGTTGGGTTGTTTTACCTCTGAGCGGCACTTTTTTGCACACCATGGGCTAAATGGCCAGGTCACATGGACCCCGAAGGCTCAGAGAAGGTTGGGGGAGGGGACCCACTGGAACAGCTGTTGGGAGACAGATGGTAGCCTCCCGTCAAGGCCATCCAGCGTGTTCTTTAACGTGCACAGGGTATGGCTCTCCCGCACACGGGGCCACGGCTTAACGTCCCATCCGACGGACGACGGCCTTCCCAAGCCCATCGGTGTCCCCTACTGACCGTGGGCAGGGCGGGGAATTTTGCGGAGATAAATCTCAACGCTGACCCAGCTGGGACTCGAACCTGGGAACTACAGATTACGAGCCTGGCGCGCTACCGACTGAGCCACCCCCGCCCCAAAAGGAGAGAAGGACGGAAAATAATTACGAATTAAATATTTTAGTGGGAAAAATAATTGCGCATAAATATTTAATGAGAATTTATATGTTATTATAGTGACTGTACTTTAATAAACGCTATTTATTTTTGAACCATGTAAAATAAAATTATTTATTGATTACCAATTTTTTTTAAATATTTAAGAATATTTTAAAATTAATTTTCAAGCTTTTAAAAAAGTAACTACCAGTAAAGTTTTAAAAATTAAAATTTAGTTAAAAGTCCTACATATATAAATATATGTTTGAAAATTAGCCCTTCTGATACTGAACTGTCCAGGCTTGATGGATCAAAGTGACTTTGGTTTCCTTTGGCTAGAGTCAACATATATCCATCCTGGACCCAGACAGAACACTAAGACAAAGAACGTATAAGGAAAAGAACTTCAGCTTTGACAAAGCGTAAGTGGCGACCTCAAGTGGTGTTTCGATTCGTATCGTGCATTTGTTTAAGCTGGGAAGCAAACAATAAGGGGCAAAGGAATTATGCATCAAAAAATTTATATTTTAAAAAAGAAAAAAAAAATAACTGCACTTTGTATTTGAAAAAAATAATATCATGGTTTTAATAAAGGTTTATTTCTCCATTGGAATTATTTTTCGTTGAACCAACAATTATAAACTGAACGGATAGAGAAGATTTGAAATCAGCCTGAAGTTAATTTATAGAATAAATTATTACAATTAGAAGTTTTCTTGGTTGCATAGAAACAGGAAACAGAATTGATATTAATATACCCTGCAAGGATATCAATGGGAAATTATAATGGGAAATTATTACATAGGAAAAGCGAAGAGAATGGAAGTTGACAGTAACATGTAATTACAAAAGCGTTCGTCCCCTGTAATGTTCGTTTCACCTCTACGCAAAATGCACGATACTCGATTTTACATTAATCTCTATGGAAGCTTAACTTCTTCTCCCTCTACATTCTTTGACTAAGAGATAAATAGATTCATGAACATAAAGTAGACTTAATTAAAGTCTTAATCTTCCAAAATTCAATAACAGCTATTTTTTTTTGAAATTTGGTAACTAGCTTTAAAATAATCTTAAATATAATAAATAAATAAAAAATAAATACCCCCTCAAGCAGCTACTTGCCACAGAGGTCTGGTAGGAGCCTGTCAGTTTATATGCCATAGTAGAAAGTCTGAGAGGATGGTAGGACCTCAGCAGAAAAACGACACATAGTAGTAACAAATAAATTACTTTACATTATGCTGTTTAAAAATAAATAATTAGTATGAAAACTTAGAGGGAATGAATCCTTTAAATTTTACGCATATTTAATTACCCTTCTTTCTTCCCTTCTTTTGTTCAATGGCCGTCCGGGACCTGATGCACCTAGGTGGTCATGGCCAGGCCTGCTTTACACAAAAAAATATTAATATGTTTTTTGATATACCATTCGAGGACCTTCTTATGAAGTCACCGGATGCTTCGCTCATGGCATTTTGGATATTTGTACAGTCGCTCAAAAAAGTATCCGAACACTACGGTTGATTACAAAATTCAGAAAAAATATCTGGCAACGATTTTTTTAGAAATTAATCTGGTTAAAGTGATCTGGCAACCTTCGTGTCACGTGACACGAAGGTTGCCAGATCACTAATTTCTAAAAAAATCGTTGCTAGATATTTTTTCTGAATTTTGTAATCAACCGTAGTGTTCGGATACTTTTTTGAGCGACTGTACGCTTAAAACAGGCGTACAAAGTAAACGTCGACGTGGGCTCTTGATGGATTATGGAAAGCTCCCAAAGAAAAATGGGACCGATTAAATATGAGAGCGTTTCGCGAAGCTCACTGTAGTGGAACATGATGGCGTAAAGGTGTATGATTCTATGGGCCTCTGAAACCAGTGCTTGTAACATAATCAATCTCAACATTATACAGCCTAATTTTAGTCTTTAATGTACACACCTATTTTTCCACACTTTCCAAATGTTCTTAAAATTCTGCTGAAAACATCGCACTGCGTGAAACCATTTACGTCGTATCGTATTTTAGCAGAGAGGTGTGTGTGTGTGCGGGGGGGGGGGGGGGGGGTCAGTCGCAGCGCGCCAAGCTCGTAATCTGCAGTTCTCAAGTTCGAGTCCCAGCTGGCCAGCGTTGAGATTTATATCCGCAAAACTCCCCGCCTTACCCTCGGTCAGTAGAGGACATCGATGGGCTTGGAAAGGCCACGTCCATCGGACCGGATGTTAAGCCGTGGCCCCGTGTGCGGAAGAAAGTCATACTCTGTACACATTAAAGAATACACTTGGATTATTTGTTATAATCTTTCTCCTAAGAGCTGTCAAGTGGATCCCTTTCCCCTAACCTTCTCTGAGCCCTCTGGTCATTGTGACCTGGTCATTTAGCCCATTGTGTGCAAAATAAGTGCCGCTCAGAGGCAAAACAACTGCTTTCTCATAACCATATTATTTTCGGGCATACATTACCCTTTTAATATCACGGTTAATCCGGCCCAGGATAATCGAGAGTGTACTGTAATTATATAGTATGAGTTTTGAGGCAGAGCTTGCCTATCGGTACCATCCCTTTATTTCTTATGAGAAAATTATGCTTCATTTGTACGGCATTTTAACGACGCAAAACCCCACGTAAATTTAGAGCCGATTGTATCATCCTTCCCACGATACGAATAATTACTTTAAAAAAATAGTAATTTTGCTAATTATTTTAAAATGCATATTTTGTTTGCCAAAATAAAACAATATTTTGTCGTTCTGTTACGATTTGAAATGAATGAAATTTAATCGAGGAATATTTCCCAGCTAACTGGAAGAGAGAGTCCATGACCTCGGCGAAACGATTAACTCTCCTGGAGCTTCCAACAGAAGGACTTCGAAGGCAGAAATCAACCCCAAGCCCAAGTAGTGACAGACTCAAGACAGATCAAGAACTTTTAGGTTATTTGATTTAAGTGTAGTGTTCTTCAATTATTTAGATTTCATATACTTACAGCTGAGTAGTGCAGGTAGTCCCCTAAAAACACGAATTCGTTTTAAAGCGTTTCGCTTGTACTGGAATCCTCTTTAATCTTGTTCTAGCATAGACATGCATCTCTCAACTTCTCATGGCTTCGCTTTACCTGCCATCCACCTCTCAACTTCTCATGGCTTCGCTTTATCTGCCATCCACCTCTCAACTTCTAATGGCTTCGCTTTACCTGCCATCCACCTCTCAGCTTCTCATGGCTTCGCTTTATCTGCCATCCACCTCTCAACTTCTCATGGCTTCGCTTTACCTGCCATCCACCTCTCAACTTCTCATGGCTTCGCTTTACCTGCCATCCACCTCTCAACTTCTCATGGCTTCGCTTTATCTGCCATCCACCTTTCAACTTCTAATGGCTTCGCTTTACCTGTCATCCACCTCTCAACTTCTCATGGCTTCGCTTTATCTGCCATCCACCTCTCAACTTCTAATGGCTTCGCTTTACCTGCCATCCACCTCTCAACTTCTCATGGCTTCGCTTTATCTGCCATCCACCTCTCAACTTCTCATGGCTTCGCTTTACCTGCCATCCACCTCTCAACTTCTCATGGCTTCGCTTTATCTGCCATCCACCTCTCAACTTCTAATGGCTTCGCTTTATCTGCCATCCACCTCTCAACTTCTAATGGCTTCGCTTTACCTGCCATCCACCTCTCAACTTCTCATGGCTTCGCTTTACCTGCCATCCACCTCTCAACTTCTCATGGCTTCGCTTTATCTGCCATCCACCTCTCAACTTCTAATGGCTTCGCTTTACCTGCCATCCACCTCTCAACTTCTCATGGCTTCGCTTTATCTGCCATCCACCTCTCAACTTCTCATGGCTTCGCTTTACCTGCCATCCACCTCTCAACTTCTCATGGCTTCGCTTTACCTGCCATCCACCTCTCAACTTCTCATGGCTTCGCTTTATCTGCCATCCACCTCTCAACTTCTAATGGCTTCGCTTTACCTGCCATCCACCTCTCAACTTCTCATGGCTTCGCTTTATCTGCCATCCACCTCTCAACTTCTCATGGCTTCGCTTTACCTGCCATCCACCTCTCAACTTCTCATGGCTTCGCTTTATCTGCCATCCACCTCTCAACTTCTCATGGCTTCGCTTTACCTGCCATCCACCTCTCAACTTCTAATGGCTTCGCTTTACCTGCCATCCACCTCTCAACTTCTCATGGCTTCGCTTTATCTGCCATCCACCTCTCAACTTCTCATGGCTTCGCTTTACCTGCCATCCACCTCTCAACTTCTCATGGCTTCGCTTTACCTGCCATCCACCTCTCAACTTCTCATGGCTTCGCTTTACCTGCCATCCACCTCTCAACTTCTCATGGCTTCGCTTTACCTGTCATCCACCTCTCAACTTCTCATGGCTTCGCTTTATCTGCCATCCACCTCTCAACTTCTAATGGCTTCGCTTTACCTGCCATCCACCTCTCAACTTCTCATGGCTTCGCTTTACCTGTCATCCAGCACTCTACTTCTCATGGCTTCGCTTTATCTGCCATCCACCTCTCAACTTCTAATGGCTTCGCTTTACCTGCCATCCACATCTCAACTTCTCATGGCTTCGCTTTACCTGCCATCCACCTCTCAACTTCTCATGGCTTCGCTTTACCTGCCATCCACCTCTCAACTTCTCATGACTTCGCTTTACCTGTCATCCACCTCTCAACTTTTCATGGCTTCGCTTTACCTGCCATCCACCTCTCAACTTCTCATGGCTTCGCTTTACCTGCCATCCACCTCTCAACTTCTCATGGCTTCGCTTTACCTGTCATCCATCTCTAAACTTCTCATGGCTTCGCTTTACCTGCCATCAATCTATTTGTGAAGTGTGAAAACTGGACTAGCTTCTTTGTTATAGCCATGTTAAAATTCTTTTGTTCTTGGTATATAAATCTCCATGTAAGACTATGCTGATTGAATGAGTGGCCCTTTAGCTCACCTTATCTCCCGTTTTCTCTTACCTCATATTCCTCTGTGGTAGTGTTTTCCGAACTCTTTTGGTAACGATTCTAATCTTCAAATACCCATCAACCTCAGACTCAAATCAAAAAATTGATTCACCTTATAGGACGAGAAATGGCTCAGTCGGTAGCGTATGAGGTCTGCACTTCCCAAGTTCGAGTCCCAGCTGTTGAGATTTATCTCAGCTAAACCTCCTCTCTACTCTCGGTCAGAAGGAAGACGACGATTAGCTTGGAGAGGCCGCCGTTCGTCGGATGGGACGTTAAGCCGTGGCACCTTCTACCGAAGAACCACACCTTGTGCAACCGACTGGAAAATCTTAAAGAGTAGCTTCTATTTGTCTCCTAACAGTTGTCCTGGGGATCCCTTTTCTCTAACCTTCTCTGAGCCATATGGGTCCTTGTGATCTTATCATTTAGCCCATTGTGTGCAAATAAAATGCCACTCAGAGGTAAAACAACCCAATCCAACCACTTTTCTCGTGGGCCAAATAATCGCTACTCGTATAGGCTAAATGGTCTGGCCAAGAGTCTTTCGCGACTCCTAAGTTAGCGAACCCTTTCTCTATGGTAAGCCTTTAATTTCCTTTTCAATTTCTTCTATTTCTCATTAAATGACATTAATAAGTAACATATAACTATTTAAGAAATGCATTTGGATAATGCATTAATCAAAAATAGTATACTAGTAATCATAAAGCATTAGAATGAGAAATTTCTGTTGATAGTATTTGGAACGTAATTCCCACTTCATTTTTTTTGTGAGAAATTTACGACCAAATAATGCGATTTCATCTTAACGAATTTTTTTTTCAAACAGCTATCGCGTTATTCGGGTATTACCTGCACATCGAATTATCTGTTCTTATTATATATATTATTTATCGGATATTTATTTCTAAATATGATATTTCCATAAATTTTTTCAATATATGGACTGTTCAGAAGCCCTTCAGTGGAAGTCACTGATTTGCTATTATTCTGAGATATTGAAGGGTTTACTAAAAATCAATAGATAGAATTCCGAAAGAACAACAAAATTTGTGATGCCACCTGCAGGAAACTAATTTGAATACTGACTTACTTGATTGTGCATATGAAAATATAGCCCATATAGATGCAGTTGCCATACAAAATAAGAAATCCACATTTTACTGACTTAACTAATTGGCTTCTGAACAGCCCATATACAGTATATATATATATAGGTCATGTAGAGTGCATAATTTATACAAATTAATATTATATAGCTTCTCTTAATAATTATACAGCTCCTCTTTGAGATATTTCGCATTTAATTTATAATTGCATTCGCACACAATTTTTACAACTTCCAAGGTAAAATGGGGCTGGTTTAATTCAGTAGTAACTAATGTTCCCATATTCGAATTCCGGTTTTCGCTTACGTGAAGACTTTCTTCGTTAATCCCATTCTACCTTGAAAAGTTATCTAAAAATAATTGAATTTTAATGGAGTCGAAACTATGAACTCTCGATAATAATTAATAATAATAATAATTTATTCGGTCAAATGTCATTACAGTGTATGACATACTATGAAACAAAAAGGTGAAAACATTTTTCAAACATTTACAAAAACATTTTCAAAAACGTTTCACTTCATGTTACAGATAGCATTTAAAATGAAAATAAAAATTTAGTAAGGTTTCACACAGAATGCAGTGTTTAAAATACACTGGTTTCCACAAATTAAGGAAAATCCCTAAGTCAACGGGAAGCTAACGTCAAAGCTCTATAACTTCTAAAATAAGTTTTTTTTTTTGTTTTTAAAAATGTGATTGTAGATAAAGATCTCAATCAAATAAATCAATATCTCGATTTTCAACAATATTCGTTCAGTATTTATTGAGTTATCGAAGTTTGAATATTTAACAACAGCAATGCCAGTCTTAAGAGGGTCAGTCGGTAGCGCGCCAGGCTCGTAATCTTGTAGTTCCCAGGTTCGAGTCCCAGCTGTGTCAGCGTTAAGATTTATCTCCGCCCTGCCCATGGTCAGTAGGGGACACCGATGGGCTAGGAAAGGCCACCGACCGTCGGATTGGACATTAAGCCATGGTCCCGTGTATGGGGAGACATACCCTGTGCACGTTAAAGAACACGTTGAATGGCCTTGACGGGAGGCTACCATCTGTCTCCCAACAGCTGTTCCAGTGGGTCCCCTCCTCCAACCTACTCTGAGTCTTCGGGGTCCATGTGACCTGGCCATTTAGCCCATGGTGTGCAAAAAAGTGCCGCTCAGAGGTAAAACAACCCAGTCTTAAGAAACTTATACAAAATTGAAGAATAGTGAAAGAATTCTTTACACAAAGTTCTAAAATAGAAACTTATTTTATTAAACACTTTGATACAATGCTCATTACTAAGTTTTAATTAAAATCTGAAGTCAATTTTTGTGGCTGGCATTGTTATCGCTAAATATTTAAACTTCCATAATTCATTAAATACTGAACAAATATTGTTGAAAATCGAGATATTAATTTATTTGATTGAGATCTTTATCTGCAATCACACTTTTCAGAACAAAAAAACTATTTTTAGGAGTTGTAGAGCTTTGATGTTAGCCTCCCTTTGACTTAACATAGGGATTTTCCTTAATTTATGGAAACCAGTGTAATTAGTACATTTGACCAGAGTCAGAGAAAAAAGCTATTTATACCGCCTGACAGTCTATTTTAAGCGTCTTTGTGTCCTAAGTTATCTCTACCTTATTCCAACTTCAGATAACCGTGATTTGGAAGAGGATTGCTTGATAAAAACGTTACCTTGGCATCATCAATTCATCGGCCACATGAAGATGAGAATTTTACAGTCAAAAATCGCGAATTCTTTATTATCAACGAGAAATTAACATAGAAGAATAATATACTAAATAATCATTGATTTATGACCCCCTTACTCCATCGGACCCTAATTTCGGAAATCTATAACTTATGAAAGAAGCGTTTTATGGGAAAATGTGACTAAAGGTAAATTAAATATCTCAATCAATTCCTTCTAAATATTGATTTTTTTTTCAGCAATTTTCCTTCAGTGTTTAAAGAGTTATGGAAATTTGAACATTTGATAAGTTACCAATGTAAGACAAAAGAATTTACCTTTGAAATTAATTGAAATTGAGATAAGAAGTATCGTTGCATATTTTAAAAGTGTATGTAAATAAATCTTTCCATATTCTTTTAATATTTTAATGAATTTATTAGAACACATTGCTGCTCTTAAATGTTGAAATCGCCATACCTGTTTAAATACCGAAAGAATATTATTGATAATTGAGATTTATATAAATTCGACTGAAATCTTTCGATTAAAATTCAATATTCAGTCACATTTTCGAGACAAAGTAATTGCTGAACTTTTTTATCTAACTTCCTATTGACCTAAACACTGATCTTAAAAATCTGACTTCCTATTGACCTAACACCTAACCTATCACACTGAAAATGTGACTGAATATTGAATTTTAATCGAAAGATTTCAGTCGAATTTATATAAATCTCAATTATCAATAATATTCTTTCGGTATTTAAACAGGTATGGCGATTTCAACATTTAAGAGCAGCAATGTGTTCTAATAAATCCATTAAAATATTAAAAGAATATGGAAAGATTTATTTACATACACTTTTAAAATATGCAACGATACTTCTTATCTCAATTTCAATTAATTTCAAAGGTAAATTCTTTTGTCTTACATTGGTAACTTGCCACATTAAGAAGCCACTGAGTGCATTTGCGAAGAGAAATTAATTTTCAGGGGAAAAAAATCACTTTTATAAACAGTTTTTAATAAATAATAAATAATACTCTCAAAACGAACGCAATGGAAAACTAATAACGTATATTTTATTTGCTTTTTCTAACAAATACATTTTATTATTCGCAATAACATAAAATGAAATGCAACAATTTTTGATACGAAAAGCTAAATAACTGATCTGTAGGTAATTGAATAAACATTCACATATAAGTACAGTGGACCCCCGATATAACGCGCATATTAGGCGGGAAACAACACCCGCGTTATAAGGTGAACCTCGTTATACCGAGCGGCGCGGTGGCGACAGAATAAATTTCACACTGTAAGCTTTTCTTTTACTCATCATGCATACAATAATTAAACACTATTCAAAATACATGCAGGAACTCAATACATACACAATTACTCAATACGCAGTAACAATAAAATGCGATACTTACTAACGCCGCACGGACCTGTATAAACATGTTTGAACTTATCGCGAACATCGCCCGCGCTATAACCGAGTGCGCGGTATAGCGAGCAGCGCTATAACGAAGGTCCACTGTATATATGTTCTGTTCAACTTCAGCTTTATACACAAAAAGAAGGATGAAATGCAAAAAACTTACCAAAAAATTAAGTAAAGGCATACAATTTTATCTAACATATTCTTTTTAATTTATTTTCAATCTACTGTAATCATTTACATGCAAAATTCCATTTCGAATTGGATTAAAAGTGTATGTGGTATTTTATTTTCACTTAGATCTTCAATAGTTGTTTCTTTATTTGGGTAGCTTATAATAATTTTTTGTTTCTAATATTTTTTTTTGCAGCGTTCTATTTTTTTTAAACGTACTATCTTTTTTTATATTAACATATACAGGGTGAATCTGAAAAAGTGGGCAAAACTTTACTGGGTGGTAGAACGCAGCTATACGAGCAATATTCGTCATAGAATGTATGGTCGGAACGCAAGCGGTGAGAAGTTAAAAGGTAGTTTTCCACTGTCACATTTAAAGAATGAACACAAGAAGGAGAGGAGATACTCTGTGCCTCACTTGCATTCCCGTCCACCGCACCGTACACAAAGTGCATATCCGCCATTTCGTGGTTAGTATAACCAGCCATCCTCTCGGCAATCCACGGTAGAAATGCCGTTGGGTGCGAGGACCGACCCTTTCATACCATTTCCAACGCCACCTAGCGGCTCGCCGTTTGCGTTCCGCCCATACTTTCTATGACGAATATTGCTCGTATAGCTGCGTTCTACCACCTCGTAAAGTTTTGCCCACTTTTTCAGATTCACCCTGTATAATTATTATCTCGACTTCGATTTCAGATCTAAAGAACAATCTAAAAAACAACAATCGAGATTTATTTAAAATTATATATACATATAATTCTAAATGTAATTTTATGTAAATATATATATTTTTTTCCAATACATATAATTCTAAAAACACAAGTTTGTTCACTAACATAAATATAATATTTGAAGTTTCTTTAATGATTTTTTAAGTTTTCACCAATTTGGGCAAAAAATATTTAGGAAGAGTGATAGCAGTGTCTGCTGTTAAACATTCCAACTTCAATGGCTCCTTAAAATATTAAACAAATATTCTTGAAAAAATCGACACTTAAAGAGCTATTATTAACCAGCTCTTTAATTTATGTTTAGTGACTTATTTTTTTATAGGAAAATTTATTTTCAAAGTTAGGGTGCTTTGAATGTGTGTCTTCCATTCATAGAGTTGGGTTCTTTTACCTCTGAGTAGCATTTTTTTGTACATAGTGTTGTAAATGTCCATCTCTTCTTTGGCTCAGAAAAGGTTGGGGGAGAGGACTCATTGGAGAGCTGTTAGGAGACAGATGGAAGCATCCCTTCAAGGCTATCCAGCATGTTCTTTAACGTGCACACCTCTACGTCACAAGGTGCCACGCTTAACTTCCCAACCAACGAACGACAACCTTTCCAAGCCCATCGGTGTCTTCTACTGACTAGGGCAAGTCGTGGAGTTTTGCGGAGATAAATCTCAACGCTGGACCAGTTGGACTCGAAGCTGGAACTTCAGTTTACGAGCCTGGTGCGCTACCGACTGATCCATCGCACCTCACACGTAACATAGAAGTGTCCAGTTACTTTTTATAATA
The DNA here is from genome assembly GCA_038380435.1 of Ryuthela nishihirai. NCBI lineage: Eukaryota > Metazoa > Arthropoda > Arachnida > Araneae > Heptathelidae > Ryuthela > Ryuthela nishihirai. The sequence continues at coordinate 42,068,001 of JAWZYU010000015.1, read as the reverse complement.
TAATGTAAGTTTCAATAAGTTAATAGATTATAGCAGGCCCGGGTCTAGAAACTAATAGTGGGGGGAGGGGGCAAGCGACGCAATCAAGTAGGAAAAAGGTAAAGAAGTGGGGGGACTAGCTCTTTTGGAAATCAAATATCTTGCCCCCATTGCAGTGTAACATTTTCTCCTTATTTCGTAGGTTTTTAAAAACGTTATTGAAAAATGCGTGAAATATACAGAAGTGTAATAATTTTTGGCTTCCATTACAATTACTGACATTCTCAAAGGGGGGAGGGCATAGCCCACTTCCTCCTCCCACCCATCCTCCCCCTATATCCAGATCTGGTTTCAAATAATACAGTTTGTCTGTTATAGTTGCAGAATTTTATTTCAGTTTTGATGATATCTTGGCTGTCATATATGTTTAAGAATTGAATTTGTTTTAGATCTGAAACCGAAGTCTCTAACAATCGAGAGAGACATTGATGCAGAACAAGCCTTCGCTAGATTCGAGAAAGAAGACGGTAAAAAATCTCATAAGAGTCCGTGGGGTCGAGTGAAGACGATCATAGAGAGGAGAAGAGACAGTCTGAAGCAGAGACATCTGCGGAGGGCAAACGATCCCGGTCATAGGTCACCACCCCTACAGAGAAACAGAACTGATGTTGACCCTTCTAGTGTAGAACTCTCCCAAACTCTCGAAGATTTAGACTTTGATATTCACGACCCCGTAAATTCTCACAGAAAGTCATCAGATGACCGCATCATCGAGAACTTACCACTGACTTTCGGTAACTATCCACAGAAGGATTATCCTTGCGTTGAAGATGCTGAGAAGATGCGCAAGAGAAAGCAACCCGCTTATTCAGCAGCAGAATTAGAGTTGTTAAATCATCCCGAATTGTTTCAAAAGTACCAATGTGCAAAACCTTCTTATCCGTATGATATGAGTGGCATCCAGGATGGAAGGTATCCATCTCAAGCATCAGCTGCCGCTGGAGGAGGATCATGTGCGGAAAGGGATCAGACGAGGACTCCTAGTTCTTCTCCACAGTTTCACCGGAAGTCGCGCTGGAATCGAGTGAAAAAAGTGCTTCGTGGAAAGAAGGAAGAAGATGGAGCTGGACCGTCGTCGCAGTCGGTTCCGTCGAGTCCTAATGGCGCCATTGATGGGACGTTTGATTTCGAAGAGACTGATGTGTTAGAAGGTAAGATTTCCTATATAATAGCCTAAGATCTTCTATCTAATAAAGCAATAGCTATGTATAATAAGAACTGTCTAATAAGGTTAGATCTACTGTACATATAATATGGTAAGATTTTCTGTGAAATAAGGCAAGCCTCTATATGTATATAAGAACTTCTCCCTAATAAGGTAAGATTAATTTTAAAAATGACAACAGAAATAACTTGTTTTAAAAAAATTTGCTTTCTTCAATTTTAGTTATACCTGACTTTCTACTTTCGCTTTTGCTTTGTATCATTAAAAATGCCGATTTAAATTGTTCATTTATTGAAAATAAATTCTGTACTTTTTAAGGAAATTGTGAAAATAAATTTGTGTCCAAAAATTAATGTGTTTTAAAATTTTATTTGGCCTCGACAAACGAGTTTTTACTCTCGTGGAATGTATATTTATTATAGATTTTTCATTTTGTAAAATATATCAATATTCAAAAAACTGTTATCAATTTTAAAACTCTAGCTTCTTCTATTAATTCTTGGTTTACTAATATTGGTTGTAAAAAAATTGATTGTATATCTGTAAAATGATGGCAGTAAATAATTCAATTCAATATAAAAATAAAACATTCTTTGTAATAAAGTAAGATATATATACAATAAGATCTGTGTAATAAGGTAAGATCTATATATAATAGGCTAAGACCTTCTATACGATGAAATTTTTAAAATAATATCTGATAACATGAAACAAAAGCTGACCTATCACAGAATTTTACATATAATAGAGTACGTGAAGTAAGAAATATCGGAATATATTAATAATTGGCATTGGAAAATCAAAATCTATTCAAATCAAACGTCAGTTCTGAGAGTGGACAATGCTTTAGTGTCACTTCCATTCTGTAAAGTATTGGCTTGTTTTTACCCTGAGCAGCACTTTTTTGCACACAGTAGGCTAAATGACCAGGTCACAAGGACCCCAAGGGCTCTAAGAAAATTGGGGGGAAGGGAATCCACTGGAAGACTGTTAGGAAATAGATGGTGGCCTCCTGTCAAGGCCATACAGCAGGTTCTTCAACATGCACAGGGTATGGTTCTTCAGCACACGGGATCAAGGCTTAACGTCCAATCCAACGGACAGCGGCCTTTCCAAGCCCATCAGTGTCCCCTACTGACCGAGGCAAGGCCGGGAGTTTTCAGGAGATAAATATAAACGCTGGCCCAGATGGGACTCGAACCTGAGAATTGCAGATTACGAGCAACGCGCGCTACCGACTGAGCCCCTACTGAACGAGAGAAAAAAAATCCGTCTGCTCCCACTCCTTACATTTATGCATAGGTATTCCTCTACCCAAAGGACGAGATAAGCTAGAAGACTGACTAGCTAAAGCCACCTAAAGTCCTTCTATTGGAACTTTATGTTAGAATGATTTTCCCTTATGTAGCAAAATTTTCAGCACACTTATGAAGTACAGACTGATGAAATCATAGATACTTATCCTACAATATCTAATATATTTTGATTGTTATTTTGAGACTCCAAAAGTGACAAAGTGCTATTGGTAATTGGAGAGACTAAAAAAATGATCACATGACGCTTCGATCCCTGAGACTGGAGTGCTTTAGTCTTACTTCTTTTCTATTCCTATTTTCTGCTTATTTTCTGCAAAGGTATTTTCTGTAAAGGTAATTTACCTTATTAGACTGTCATCAAACACATATTGTCAAAACTAAGCTAAGTTTGTTCGTTTTGTAGCTACGATAATAATAGTAGCTGTTTGTTGTAGCTGACAAATATTTATTTTAAACATTAGAATTAAGCATTATTCCTTAAAAATAAATGCTGTTAATTAAAATCAGTTCTAAAACTTTCCTTTTGGTTAGACTACTCTTCCAGTCTTTTCTCATGCTTCGTCACTGATTTCCAAGGGGGTTATTTCCTCTTGAAAATAACCCCCTTGATATGTGTAGGGCTTACTGCTGCGTGGATATCAGTATCGACGCAGCAGTAAGCCCTATACATATCGCGAAGCACTAAAGACCATATTCATTAAACTTTTGATTCGATATCGTAGTAATTTTCGATGTAGTTTTATTGATAGTGTTGCTGATTTCGATGTAGCTATATCACCTTTCAAAATTCAACAAGAAGTTTTCTCTGTATTTTATCTCTTATCAGTAGAACATTGCCAAAATACTGATCTAGAATCAGACTGTATTTTCTCTTTTCAGATGACAGTAGGGATTCAAAGTTAGGTTATGACCGACGTACGTCAAAATTAGGAAAAGGTGAGTAAAAATTTTACATGTGTAAATCTGAAGATTTTAGGCTTTTAAATAAAAAGAATCGTATTGTTATCGTATTAATTAGTTGGAAAAATCGTATTGTTAGTGTATTATGAGTTTTTAATTATATTTAGTGCAGTGATATAATCCCAATTTATTAACAACCAGTTTCTTCCAATCGTGATTTCTTTTTTGCTGTTTTCTCAATGATAAAACGATACGGAAATACGCTTAGGAAAACCTTATTTTTAGCAGTCAAAGGACTAGCAAACATAATGTTTTCCTCCCGTTATATATGTGTATCATTATTAATAATTGTCGTTTATATTGCTAATTATTTTTATTATTTCGCATTTTCTTGTGTGTTTTTTTTAATAAACGGTTTGGCGATCGACAGCGTTTTAACAATTATTTCAGCATCATCAATTATTTTAACAAATATTTTAGCATCTGCAATTGTTTCAACAATTAATTTAGCATCTGCAATTGTTTTAACAATTATTTTGGAGAGCAACAGTTATTTTTGCCTATCTTCCTATTGCTTTTGGCTCTGAGATTTATCAGTTGATCGGTTTGTGGATTTGACAAAACGTTGTTCCTCCATATCTTTCGAACGCAGTGGAGAAATTTAATGATTTATGTACCAAATGAAAACTTATGACGCGGGGAGTGTCATGGGCTATAAAATATTGACCCCCCGTACATGCTTCCCCCTATAAAAGGGTAAATGTGAAAATTATTCTTAAGCTATATCTCCAGAACGCGAAGGAAAGTAACAAGCTATACGTCGAATGAAAGCTTCTGATGCGGGGAATGTCGTAGGCTACGAAAAATTGACCCCCTTTGCTTTCTTCCCCCCTAAAAAAGGGGGACAATGTGAAAATGATTGTTCCTCTATATCTCCTGAACGCGAGTGCCGAAAGTAACGAGCCATACGTAAAATGAAAGCTTGTGATGCGGGGAGTGTCGAAGGCTATAAAAGAATGATCTCCATGCTTTCTTTCTCCTAAAAAGCGGAATGTATGAAAGTCGTTCTACTATAACATTGGAATGCAAGAGTCTATAGTTACGAGTTACTTGTCAAATGAAAGCTCGTATAATGACAGTCGTAAACTATTTCGAATTTTTCGCCCTCTATTCTCCCTGATAACTGTAGTTCCCAGGTTCGAGTCCCAGCTGGGTCAGCGTTGAGATTTATCTCCGCAAAAATTCCCCGCCCTGCCCACGGTCAGTAGGGGACAGCGATGGGCTTGGAATAGGCCACCGTCCGTCGGATGGGACGTTAAGCCTTGGTACCGTGTGCGGGAGAGCCATACCCTGTGCACGTTAAAGAACACCCTGGATGGCCTTGACGGGAGGCTACCATCTGTCTCCCAACAGCTGTTCCAGTGGGTCCTCTCCCCCAACCTTCTCTGAGCCTTCGGGGTCCATGTGACCTGGCCATTTAGCCCATGGTGTGCAAAAAAGTGCCGCTCAGAGGTAAAACAACCCAACCCAATTCTCCCTGATAAAATGGAGGGGGTGCAGATTTTCTCGGCGGTCGACTTTAACGAGTCGTATCTCAAATTAAAGTTTGTGACGTCTCCACTGTTATGGGCTATCTCAAACCCGAATCCAAAATGGGTGGTAAATGTGCTCGATGTTTATGAGTCATATATCAAATCAAATTTTTTAAGGTAGGTTGAAGAAATAAATATTAGAAATATTTAAAAAATATCTATCTTTGTATAGGGCCCTAAAAGGTGGAAAATAAGTCTAAAGCATATCGATGATGCAATCGGTCACTGAGTTATAATTTGTATATTGTATTTTTATATATGAGTATATATTTGTATTTTAGTTATAATTGTTATAATTGGTATTTAACCAATTGTTTGGGATTGTATACCTATTGTTAGATGTACTGTTTGCAATTATATTTTAATAAATTGCGAACTTTTTAATCCTGTTTTAATGTTTTTTGTATTTTATAGCTAAATGCAGTATGTCGTTAGCTTTTAGTAGTATGAGTCCAGATAGGTAGAAGAATTTATTTTTTATATAGATTATTCATCTCTGGGCTGTTTAGTAAAACCACTTCTAACCCAAAGCTTTTAAGGCAGCAAAATTAGAAACAAAAATATAACAGTAAAATTAAACTATAAATTCAATATTTATACATATTTTGTGAACTAGGGTTGGGTTGTTTTACCTCTGAGCGGCACTTTTTTGCACACCATGGGCTAAATGGCCAGGTCACATGGACCCCGAAGGCTCAGAGAAGGTTGGGGGAGGGGACCCACTGGAACAGCTGTTGGGAGACAGATGGTAGCCTCCCGTGAAGGCCATCCAGCGTGTTCTGTAACGTGCACAGGGTATGGCTCTCCCGCACACGGGGCCACGGCTTAACGTCCCATCCGACGGACGGCGGCCTTTCCAAGCCCATCGGTGTCCCCTACTGACCGTGGGCAGGGCGGGGAGTTTTGCGGAGATAAATCTCAACGCTGACCCAGCTGGGACTCGAACCTGGGAACTACAGATTACGAGCCTGGCGCGCTACCGACTGAGCCACCCCCGCCCCATTTTGTGAACTAAATATATATATGTTTCGGATTGAAGATTTCGATAAAAACTGTGATTAGCTGAGAGAGCGAAAAACCCTTTCTCAGTTGTAATGAAAAATTGAAACCGTAACTATATCCGACGATAAAGCAATGTTTCAAACGAAAAATCAAGTATGCGGTTTATTAACCCAATGGGATAGTAGAAATGTCGGTAATAAAGTATCACAAGAAAATGTCCTGTAGACATGAACTCGGTAATTTTATATTTTTGTTGAAGTGCTTCAAAAAGTTTGTTCCATCTGCGTATTTTGTACAGTTCAATAAAATACGAGGAATTATTTTTTTTACTTTACAAATCGTAGAAAGTGCAGTCAGCGATTTTTTGATTTTCCAAAGATAGTTATTTATACAAATTGTTCCTGTGCGGAGCCTGAATATTTTGATTATATTTTGCCTTGAGAAACCAAATTGGTCGCAATATGTGATATTTTCATCTAATGAATATCTGAAGTTATTACTTATAAAGCCATTTAACTTGAAGTATCTATTCAGTTCTTGTCTCTCAAATTCCTTATTCAATATATGCAGATATGAAAAGAAGGTAGGTAACTGAGTTATAGCTTATACATTAATTATATCCTTTGGCATTTTATCCACATTTTCGTTATCTGTCACTTCCCAGTGACTCGGGATTTGGGTTGAGTTGTTTTACCTCTGAGCTGCACTTTTTTGCACACCATGGACTAAATGGCCAGGCCACATGGACCCCGAAGACTCAGAGAAGGTTGGGAGAGGAGACCCACTGGAACAGCTGTTGGGAGACAGATAGTAGCCTCCCGTCAAGGCCATCCAGCGTGTTCTTTAACGTGCACAGGGTATGGCTCTCCCGCACATGGGTCCACGGCTTAACGTCCCATCCGACTGACGGCGGCCTTTCCAAGCCCATCGGTGCCCCTACTGACTGTGGACAGGACGGGGAGTTTTGCAGAGATAAATCTCAACGCTGACCCAGCTGGGACTCGAACCTGGAACTACAGATTACGAGCCTGGCGCGCTACCGACTGAGCCACCCCCGCCCCTGTGACTCGGGAACTATAGTAAAATAACAGTATTTTATTTTTGGACAGAATTTGATTATGCCTTGAATATGTCTAATACGATTTTAAAATGATCAATGTATAAATGTCTTTTTGCGCAGATAACAAAACTGCTTTACAATCTGTAAGTAGAACTACATTTTGAGTTTTTAAATTTTATTCTACCCGTAAGACAGCTTCAAATATTGCAATTGGTACAATAACTCATGTAATTACATGGGTTGATCATAAAAATTTTCAGTGTTGTTGTATGAGCCTATCAAGGGAGACTATCACCCTGAGCAGCTGAAGCTTACGTACTTCTCATAGATCTTGAGTCAACTGTCTATCAATCCCGGAGCGGGGGTGGCTCAGTCGGTAGCGCGCCAGGCCGGTAATCTGCAGTTCCCAGGTTCGAGTTCTGACTGGGCTGCGTTGAGATTGATCTCCGCAAGACTCCCCGCCTGCCCTCGGTCAGTAGGGGACACCGATGGGCTTGGAAAGGCCGCTGTCCGTCGGATAGAACGTTAAGATGCTGCACCGTGTACGGAATAGCCATACCCTGTGCATACCTATGGTCTTGACGGAGAGCTACTATTTACCTCCCAATAGCTGTTCAATCTCCAACAACTGTTCAATCCCAACAGCTGTAGTAGAACTTGTCAGCACACTTACGAAGTATAATCGACTGATGAAATCATGGACCTCCTTGTGACCTGGCCATTTAGCCCATTATGTGCAAAAAAGTTCCCCTCTGAGGTAAAACAATCCAACTGTTAATCCCCTGTCAATCAACTGATAATCTATAAGAACTTTCTAAGCATCAACTGCGCAGTCTCATAATCTCTGCAGTTGCCACTTGCTAGTAGGTAAAAGCTCAGAATTACTGCTTTTAAAATACACTACGTTACAAAAAGTAATCGCACACTTTCATGTCACCTAAACATTGAAAATATGCTTTTCTTTACGAAAATAGTTTATTGGAGATAAAGATCTCAGTCAAAATCTCCAAAAATATTAATTTTACGCAATAATCGTTTAACATTTAAAGAATTATGGAAGGCGAAACATTTAACTGTAACTTTTTGTGCTCAAACAAATTTACTTCAAAATATATTTTTCGAAAAAACACAACTGTTGGAGAAAATCGTCCATTAAAATAAATGTTAAAGGAAAAAACACAACTAATAAAGCAAATCGTCTATTAACATAAATGTAATATTTTAAGTTTATATTGTGTTACAATTTTTTCAGTTATCGATAATTTGGAAGAAAAAAATGTTCAGGAGAGTGTGACAGCAGCTTCTGCTGCTAAATGTTCCAGCCTCAATAACTGTCTAAATATTAAGAAAATATTGGGGAAAATTTAGATAATAATAATAATAATCTTTATTTTATTCCGCCAGTCAATACAATATACATTTACATAGCATAATTATCTAATAACAATTAATATATACATGAGAAAAATTGAGAAGTGAAATAGCTGAGAAATATCAATTGCATCAGAAAAGGTAAATAACAATCATATTAAATATTAGTGTTTAATAGGAAAGGCGAAACAAAAAAGGAGAGCATAGCAAGCTGACGCTTATTTTTAGTTAATGCTCCCTATTTCCTTTAGTTCAATTATGACAACAGTAAAGTATACAATAATTCAAATAGTACAATAATTCAATAGTATAAAAGGTCAAATGGTTATGAGACATATTACACTGATACATAGAAGGTTTCATTGCTTTGTAAGAAGAAACGTTCTACATTTGATTTTAAATAATTTTAAAGATTTTGCATTTTTAACATCATCAGGAAATTCAGACCAAATTTTTACTGCATTGTATTTGATAGATCTCTGCCCAATTGACAATCGACACATAGGTGTACTCAGATCCTCTCTATGACGTGTTTCATAATTATGAAAATTCGAAAGACTCTGAAAATAGTCTTTAAATCTATCCAATTTAATCAATCTCATTGTAATCGAATACACAAAGTTTCCTGATATCAGTTTGTAATTATTATAGACATTAAGAATTTTAACCTCAGAAAATAAATATGCCACGGATAGATTTAGGTTACGATTTTTGTATAAGGGTCGTTTAATCCATAACCTTGTGTTCAATAATAATTAAAACGATTTAGATAATTATTAAAATTGTTGTAGTTTTTCTGGTAATGACAAGAGAAAATTTTGCAATTCTTTAAATCTAAATGAAAAAATCCACTTTTCCAACAGAGGATTCGCAAGAGCTGGATTGCTGTCAGGATTACCAAGAAATAACCCGCGTGGAAAGCGACAGTTACGTTCATAAACTATCTCTGTCGGCATCTGCACCTGTCTCTGACCTCATGCAAGAGTTGCAAAGGAATCTGAGCGAGGACTTCAACCGCAAAATACAAGAATGGGAGCGCATCCGAGCGTCAGGAGGAAGACCCACGTCCCCGAAATGGGAGAGGAAAAATTCCGGTCCGAAATCGAGGAAGAAGCAAGACAAAGTGAAACCCGATCGCTTCGAGAAATCGACGAAACAGAAAATCAAAGATCTCAGTTGGTTAGAGAAAGAACTCCAGAAGATCGAGAAAGAAAAACAGCGACTAGCGAAAGAAAAACAGAAATACGAGGAGAGAGCAGTCAGATTAGAGCGACTGCGCGAGACAGTTCTCACCGCAAGGAACACCAACAAGAAAGAAGTGTTTGTGAGGACTTCTGCTGGCGAATTTCGGTTCGAAGGTATTTCAGACGCCTTTACGAAAAAACTCTACGAATGGGAGACTAAAAGAGGGGTGGGACCAGAACTCTCCACCATAGCACTTCTTGATTCCAGTCTGGGCAATGGAAACAAGGCCTGTTTGACGATTCAACAAGCGGATAAATGTGGACTTCTTCAACGTGGTATTTCACGATCTGAATCCAGTTTGGCCGATATCGGACAACCTTCTCACACATCTTCAAACTCTCTCCCATCTCTCAAGCCTCCCGAAGTGACAGATCTCGAGAGGATGCATCATCACTCGAGAGCCAATTCGGAGCCGGATTTGTCAGCTCTCGCCGCTCTCAGCAACAGTGGCAATAGTAACAACCCCCACCACAAGAATGTCACTTTCAGCAATGCGTCACCAGATGAACTCTCCAGGGACTCTTTGGGAGAGAGATCAGATGACCCTAGGGTTAGTTATGCCCCTCCGGAAGTGACGCAACTGATTGACAGTGATGTCGAAGATGGGATGGCCGATAAGCGGAGAAGGGAAGTGCAGGAATCGGAACAGAGAGAAGAGAATTATTATAATCTGCTGGAAGAGAATGTTATTCTTCTGGAGCAGCTTAAAAACAAGGAAGAAATCTGTCGGAGACTGGAAAAGGAGTTGGAACTTTTAGATGAAAAAGTCGACGAAATGAACAGTCATCATGAACAAGAAATGGGTGAGTGAAAAATTTGAATGTTTTAGACAGTAAAAGTTATAATATATTAATTACATATTAAGATGAATATGATAATCAGAATTAATTATTTAAATAGTTTAGTCAAGTCATTTCAGGAGTTTGTTTGCTTCGCAATAACTCTTGGGTTGTTTCACCTTTGAGCGACGCATTTGGGTACACAATGATCTAAATATCCAAGTCACAAGGACCCACAATGTCCCTGCCATAATAAAAGTCATCTTTTGATGATATATACCTGATGATGGTAGGTCTACTATATAGGTTGGGGGGTTGAACCAGTCAGCGCACCAGACTCTTAATCTGCAATCTCAGCCCGATTGTCAGATTTGAGAATTTCTCCCCCCCCCCCCACAACGCACTCCGTTCTGTCAGACACCGATGGTCTTGGAAAGGCTGCATTTTAATTATTTTTAATCTCTTTGAATTTACTTTTCAGATCAAGTTCTTTAACAGATTTAATATTCCGACCATCATAACTCTCTTAATATCGAAAAACTATTATTACAAGTCCATAGTTAAATAGATTAGATTCAGATCTTTAACTTGAGGAACATTTTTCCATAAGAAAGTTTATTTCAGAAGTTCCTAAACTGCGAATCTGACTTCTTGTTGACATCACAAGGAAGTGTTATCTTTCCTTTTCTTGTCACCCTTCCCTCGGTCAGAAAGGTCACACCGATGGGCTTGAAAACGCAATAGTCCATCGAATGAGACATTAAGCCGTGGCCCCGTGTTAAAGAACACGCTGGATGTCTGTCATATTCCTCTATTTTGTTTTATTATCTTATTTATTGTTTTGTATTATATATTATCTTGCTATATGTGTATTTTCAACAGTATCTGGATGGGAATGTTGCTCATCAGATGTCATTCGTTGATAGCTGACTAAGTGAGTTCTAATGGTTTTATTACACCTTCGTCGGTCTACTCCGTTATAGCCGGAGGAGTTAAGGTGTGAATCACCGAGAGAGGAGAGCGCGAAATGCGGCAATAACCAAGGCAAAAAAGAATGGTTTAGGAACGGAGAAATCACGTTTGTTTACGGTCAAAGTGACGTAGCTCTTTCTCAAAAGAAAAACAACCCTAAAACAGCAGGGTTCGGTTCTGTGTAAACCAGGTTATGTAGGCTGGGATTAGGATATCCTCTCACTGCGTTTTGTGGTCTGTAAAGTGATTTCTGAATGGGAAAGTACAGATTTTTATTTCATTAAGTGAATGCTTGCAAGAACAAAGCAGCATTCAAGCTGTGTTAAGATAATTGGAGAAAATCTCCAAAGCTTATCAAATTAAGCCGTTTCATTCAGAAAAGTGGCGAGCACAGCTAAGGACCACAGAATCAAGTGCATTCCTATATTGTATATACATACTGTATGTGTGAAGGTAAAAAACGTAAATAAATGGTGTGTCGTCCGCTACATAGTGCAGTGGAATGTTACTTCTTACATCGAAGGCACATCAAGTCTGACGCACATCGAAATACGCGTGTAACAATCCACGGATCTGTGGATTCACCTAAAATCGCAATTGAAGATTTACTAATTGGAATAATTAATTAAAAGGCAAATTAAAAGAAAATTCGGGGCACCACGAATCGAGAGAGGTCATCACAGTATCCTTGACAGGAGACTTTCATCTGCTTCCTAAGAGCTGTTCCGTGGGTCACTTTCCACCAACCTTCTCTGAGACTTGGGGTCCATGTGAATTGACCTTTACAACATTATGTATAAAAAAAAGGGCCGCTCAGAGGTGAAACAACCCAATAAAAAGCTCCCTGTTTTTTACCGGCATCTGTATATGATATTTTCGGCTACCCTGCAATAACAGATAGGCCCTAAGAAGTTAGAACTTAATTCTGTGACTAAGACTTATTATTATATCAAATCAATATTTTTTTTATTTTCCAGAGCGCTATAGAGAGAAACTCTGGGAGATGCATAAACCTGGAACTACCCCCAGAGATGTGCAAGGCTGTCTGCAGATAATGTCCGAACTGAGGACAAGAATCGAAGAACTGGAAAAATGCAGCGAAAGACTGAGAAGTGATAGAGAAACTATAGAGGTGAGGTATAGTTTAATGCAATCAGGAATCAAATTCGTTTAGAATAATTCAGTACTCAGTAGCTGCTTAGGGGCGGGAGTGGCTCAGTCGGTAGCGCGCCAGGCTCGTAATCTGTAGTTCCCAGGTTCGAGTCCCAGCTGGGTCAGCGTTGAGATTTATCTCCGCAAAATTCCCCGCCCTGCCCACGGTCAGTAAGGGACACCGATGGGCTTGGAAAGACCACCGTCCGTCGGATGGGACGTTAAGCCGTGGCCCGTGTGCGGGAGAGCCATACCCTGTGCACGTTAAAGAACACGCTGGATGGCCTTGACGGGAGGCTACCATCTGTCTCCCAACAGCTGTTCCAGTGGGTCCCCTCCCCCAACCTTCTCTGAGCCTTCGGGGTCCATGTGACCTGGCCATTTAGCCCATGGTGTGCAAAAAAAGTGCCGCTCAGAGGAAAAACAACCCAACGTTAAAGAACACGCTGGATGGCCTTGACGGAAGGCTACCATCTGTCTCCCAACAGCTGTTCCAGTAGGTCCCCTCCCCCAACCTTCTCTCAGCCTTCGGGGTCAATGTGACCTGGCCATTTAGCCCATGGTGTGCAAAAAAGTGCCGCTCAGAGGTAAAACAACCAAACGTTAAAGAACACGCTGGATAGCCTTGACGGGAGGCTACCATCTGTCTCCCAACAGCTGTTCCAGTAGGTCCCCTCCCCCAACCTTCTCTCAGCCTTCGGGGTCCATGTGACCTGGCCATTTAGCCCATGGTGTGCAAAAAAGTGCCGCTCAGAGGTAAAACAACCAACCAACCAACCAAGTAGCTGCTTATCTCTTTAAGCGTCCGAAGTCAGTTAATCACTTTTGAAAATTAGGCCTAAGTGGCCTTCATTTCAGTTTGAATTCAGGTTCCAGGTTCGAGTTCCAACTGTGTCTCTGTTGAGAAATTTCTTAGCTAATTCCCGTTATTAATGGGCTTGGAAAGGCCACCACCCATTGGATGGAACGTTGCGTCCTGTACACGGAGTCCATCCGTGGACTCCATGTATAGGAGAGTTATACCCTGCCCATATTTAAGAACACACTGGATGTCTTAGCGGGAGACTTCCTTCTCCTTGTAGTTATTCAGTGGATACTCTTCCCCAACCTTCTCTGAGCTCTTGGGGTTCTTGTGACCTAGCCATTTGTATGCAAAAAAAAGTACCTCTCAGAGACAAAATAACCCAACTCAAGATAAGTTACTACGGTTCAATTGTTGTTTTTTCACTGAAAAGAAGTTATTATGGGTTACTTATGAAAAATCTGAAAAGGGTTAAATAAATTAACCTTAACCTTAACTGGCATTGTGATTAGGCAGCTAGCGACTGTTCCAGCAGGGCAAACTTTGTGTGTTGTGTTAGCTCTAACTGAGGCAGTGGTCAGCAGTGACTTCGGTCGTAGTAGGGCATGTCCTTGTATGAGAAGGCCTGTAAAAAGCTAGAGGTAGCTTCTAGGATTCTTCTCTGTCCTATATGTCGCAAATAAAAATAATAAAAGTAAAAATAAATAATCATTTTACGGTAAAAATGTAGGTGAAGATAAAGAACTCAAGCAAATCTCGATATTCAACTACAGTTGTCTTAACAACTTATTCTCCCAGCAGAAAAAAAAAATCATTCAAAAATTGGTAAAATTTAATCATTGTTACAACTGATTAAAATACTCTTAGACATTTTTCTACAGTTTAATATAACGGTTATTATTTTCATTTTAATCAGTTTGAATTGATTTTCAGATGAAAACTTTAAACTGACATTGCTCTATTTTAATATTCCAGCTTCCATAACTCTTTAAACATTAAATGAATTTTGTTGGGAATCGATATTTTAATCGATTTTATTCAGATCATTATTTTATCTTGAGTAACAGTTTTTTCGTGAATTTGAAAAGTTACTGAGCTCCGATTCTAACTCTATGGAATGAAATCTGTTCCTAATAAAATGTCCGTGATTATATACGAGTAAACTAAAAGATCAATTCTTCTCCTGGTTTGGTTTCTTTTCTAATTGTAGTGCTTGTTATCTTTCGAAGGATATTGTAAAACATATATGAGTAAAAAATATTTATTAGTTTCAAATAATCCACTGCAACATATTTAGGTCAAGAATATATTTTTTTTAACGAAACAATATAATGTATTTAGGTAAAAATATTGCTTACGTTGAAATAATATAGTACAACTTATTAAATAGTAAAGTGAGAGCCATCTATTTTTTGATAAAACGAAGCTGGATAAAAAAAAGGTTGGATTTCAGATGATAAATGATTTACAATAGAACTTTGCATAAATGTTTATTGTGTTTCCCTCTGGAGCTAATGTATACGTTGGTGCAAAAGTTAAGTTATAACCCTATTTTATGTTAATAGAAAACTAACTTCGAAACTCTGTAACTTTTAAAATAAGTTTTTTATGGTAAAATGTGACTGAAGATAAATTAAAGATGTCAATCAAATCTGTATAAATCTCGATTTTCAGCAGTAATAAATAAAATAAATACCCCCTCAAGCAGCTGCTTGCCACAGAGGTCTGACAGGAGCCTGTCAGTTTATATGCCATAGTAGAAGGTCTGTGAGGATGGCAGGACCTCAGCAGAAAACGACACAGACGTCCATGCCTTACCCGGGGCTCGAACCCAGGTCCCTTAGATCAGTAGCCAAGCGTGCTAACCACTCGGCCACGGGACGGCTTCAGCAGTAATAGCTTGTGTTTAAAGCGTTATGGAAGCTGAAGTATTTACCATCAGTAGTGCACTGCTATGAAACCCATACAAATATTGACGAATATTAAAAGAATTACTGACGCAAACGTCTAAATCATACGCTTTTAAACGTCCCGAAACAATACTTATTATTTAAATTTTAATCCCAGTGGTCGAGTGGTTATCGCGCTTAGCTATTGATCAAATGGACCTGGTTCCGAGCTACGGGTAAGGCATGGATGTTTCTCTTGTTTTTCTACTGAGGTCCCACTTTTCCTTACAGATCTTCTCTATGACTTATAAACTGGCAGGCTCCTGTCCGATTTTTGTGGCAAGCAGCTGCTTGAGGGGTAATTTTTTGTACTTTTGAGGTGAAATCTTACGATTGCCTTTGATTTGGTTACATATATATATATCCGAACTTCCATACTCTTTAAATACCTAATGAATATTGCTGAAATTTGAGATTAAGACAATTTGATTGAGATTTTTAATTTATCTGCACACATTTTATGATAAAGGGCTCATTTTAGAAGTTAGAGGTTGGGTTGGTTTGTTTTACCTCTGAGCGGCACTTTTTTGCACACAATGGGCTAAATGGCCAGGTTACATGGACCCCGAAGGCTCAGAGAAGGTTGGGGGAGGGGACCCACTGGAACAGCTGCTAGGAGACAGATGGTAGCCTCCCGTCAAGGCTATCCAGCGTGTTCTTTAACGTGCACAGGGTATGGCTCTCCCACACACGGGAACACGGCTTAACGTCCCATCCGACGGATGGCGGCCTTTCCAAGCCCATCGGTGTCCCCTACTGACCGTGGGCAGGGCGGGAAATTTTGCGGAGATAAATCTCAACGCTGACCCAGCTGGGACTCGAACCTGGGAACTACAGATTACGAGCCTGGCGCGCTACCGACTGAGCTACCCCCGCCCCAGAAGTTAGAGAGTTTCGAGGTTATTTCCCATTGACATTAAACTTTTTTGCACTAGTGTATAATCTAAACTTTCTTCACCAACTAAACTAAACATAAAACTGCAAACGTTAAGAATACTGCTGCTTCAAATCGATGTCGACGACTTGCAAAGATTGTCCTTGGGATTGTTTATCTTCATGGCAAAACATAACTTTAATGAAAAATTCAGCTGTTTGAATTCGAAAGGAAACATTCCTTTGTATTATCTGTTTGGGAATAAAAAAAAAACGTATTTCCTTCTACGATGGGTTAAAACAGTGGTCTTTTTCGGATGCTCTTAAACTAATGACTCAGCATTAAATAATTACAGGGAATCTAAATTTATAAAGCAGCATATATCTAATGCTACTCTACAACAAAAAAATTATTAAATAAGCGATTGTTTTTAATAAGCGTTAAATACATATGTACAGTGCGCCCTCCATTTAACGGACTAAATCTTCGTTTATGCCAAATGTCCATTAATTCCGAGTGTTTATATGACGATGCATGAAAGCATTAAAAAACCAAAATCAAAGCACCAAAATAAACAATACCATTGATATATAATCTATCTATCTATACTGTGTTCTAAGCAGAAAAACATTCATTCAGAATCTGAAGAACTATCATGCTACTGTGGCTCCACATGATTTACCAACAAATTTCAGCAGATATAACCACTCTGCATTGGGGCGGGGGTGGCTCAGTCGGTAGCGCGCCAGGCTCGTAATCTGTAGTTCCCAGGTTCGAGTCCCAGCTGGGTCAGCATTGAGATTTATCTCCGCAAAACTCCCCGCCCTGCCCACGGTCAGTAGGGGACACCGATGGGCTTGGAAAGGCCGCCGTCCGTCGGATGGGACGTTAAGCAGTGGGCCCGTGTATGGGAGAGCCATACCCTGTGCACGTTAAAGAACACTCTGGATGGCCTTGACGGGAGGCTACCATCTGTCTCCCAACAGCTGTTCCAGTGGGTCCCCTCCCCCAATCTACTCTGAGCCTTCGGGGTCCATGTGACCTGACCATTTAGCCCATGATGTGCAAAAAAGTGCCGCTCAGAGGTAAAACAACCCAACCCAACCACTCTGCATTGGCACAGGTAAAAGCCGAGCCCTTCTCTTTACTTATGGCCTGTGTAAAGTGTTCATGTTTAGAAGTTTTCGTATTTAACCGGAGCAATCGTCCAAATCAGCGATGTACGGTTGTTCAAAAAAAGTATCCGAACATTACTGTTGATTACAGAATTTAAAAAAATATCTGGCAACGATATTTTTAGAAATTAGTGATCTGGGAACCTTTGTCTACGTAAACGAAGATTGGCAGATCAATAATTTCTAAAAAAAAAACGTTGCGAGATATTTTTCTAAATTCTTTAATCAACCATATTGTTCGGATACTTTTTTGAGCGACTGTACAACCTTTGGCTTTCAAAGGCCTGCACGAGGGATATTTTCTGAGCCTGAGGGCAACAGTAAGAAATTTTCAATGTGTATAATGCACTGAAGGCACAACTTTACACATAAAAACAATAATTCAATGAGCAAATAATTTTAGTTACTTGCTCAGTGAAATAATTGCTTTCAAATTTGTAACAATAACAACAATAAGAATAACGATTATAAATGTGTAGCAATAACAACAACAACGACGACGATGATAATAATAACTTTATTTCCATATTCATTTATAAAAACATTACATCAAAAATTTACAATAAATTCTTGAATGGAAACTACAAAAACAAAATAAAATTAAAGAAAAAAGTAAAATATATAACTTTATCATCTCTCAAATATTACCAAGTGATATAAAAAAAAACGTCCAGGTAATTAAATAAAATATATAAAAATCAGCAGGCAATATTAGCTAAAAAGACTAAAAAAGTAATTTTAATTAATTACATTGAGCAAAAATTCAAAATCATTTCTCTTAATTAAAAATTCTTTAAGTTTGTGCTTAAATACAATTTGATTGTTTAGGTCTCTGGATATCATCTGGTAATGAACTGAACATTTTTGGAGCTAGGTAGAAATTTTTTTTGACAGACAGTTAAGAATAACAATTGCAAATATGTAGCAATAACAACAATAAGAATAACAATTGTAAATGTGTAGCAATAACAACAACAAGAATAGCAATTACAATTGTGTGGCAATGACAACAGTAAAAATAACAATTACAAATGTGTAGCAGTAACAACAATAAGAATAACAATTACAATTGTGTAGCAATAACAACAGTAAAAAATAACAATTACAAATGTGTAGAATAACAGCAATAACAACAGTAAAAAAATAACAATTACAAAGGTGTAGAATAACAGCAATAACAACAGTAAAAATAACAATTACAAATGTGTAGAATAACAGCAGTAAGAACATCAAATAATGTTTGTACCATGGGCTTCCGCAGAAAATTTTCCAGGGGGGGGGGGGGCAAAGCTTGGTGACAAATAATTACATCAATAAATTTTTATTTAATTATTTCATTTTTAGGGTTTTTTTTTACAAGTAGATTATAGAATACAGTATTTTATCAGTACAAAAATACATACATAATGTATATAAATTAATTACGTTTAAATTGTTGCGATTATAATTTGTGGAATTTTTACTCGATCCCAGGGGTGGCAAGTGCCCCGTTTGCCCCCCTCTGCGGACGCCCATGTCCAGTACCGTTTGTTTTTTTGACTTCAATAACAGCGGTACAGAAAGCAGAGACTGGTCTCGGGTTGTGCATCATTGATTTTTGTCAAAGGACATTACTAATCTTCAACCACCTTTAGAAGTAAAAAAGAGGAGTATTTTATGTACTGCGGAGTACACAGGATTTTGGAACAGCGGAAGTTTCACCTACCAGGTTAAGATTAGCTGCACAGAAGTGGATGTAAACACTTCAAATTTGCGTTTGCTCAAAAACGAAAATTACGCACATTTTTCTTTTAATGTCGTCAAATCCTGACAGAGGAAGTTTGTTCCCGTGCTTACGTAGTTTCAAAGTAGTCGCGTCTCTCTTCGCTTGTTAGTAGTCGTGTTCGTGGCGCGGGGGTAGCTCAATCGGTAGCGCACCTGGCTCATATTCTGCAGTCCCCAGGTTCGAGTCCAAACTGGGTCAACGTTGAGATTTATCTCCGCAAAACTCCCCGCCGTGCCTGCGGTCAGTAGGGGACACCGATGGGGTTAGAAAGGCCACCGTCCGTCGGATGGGACGTTAAGCCGTGGCCCTGTGTGCGGGAGAGTCATACCCTATGAACGTTAACGAACACACTGGATGGCCTTGACGGGAGGCTACCATCTGCCTCCTAACACCTGTTCCAGTGGGTACCCTCCCCCAACCTTCTCTGAGCCTTCGGGGTCCTTGTGACCTGGCCATTTAGCCCATTGTGTGCAAAAAAAAAAGTGCCGCTCAGAGGTAAAACAACCCAAACAACCTAGTCGCGTTCGGTCTTTTAGTCGTCTTCCAATTTAGCATTTTGGTAAAGCAATCATTTTCTAAAATGTTCTTATATTCCATAATATTACATTTCGGGAAAAATGCGCAATTATATTATTATATGCGTCACAGTTAGTTAGAATTATAAAAATAAGTAAGAAATTTATTTTTGTTTTAAATTTACATGGATGCAATACTTAATATGCTGTTTGCGTCTGTAATTTATCCAAATATACTCTGAATGCTCACTTGCAAGAAAAGAAAGTCCAGTTCAGTAAAGTATATCCAAATGTGGTGAAAACGCCAAACTGATCTCGCAGTGGTCCTTTGGATCGATTATGGGTTGGGTTGCTTTACCTGAGCTGCGCTTTTTACACACAATGGATTAAATGGCCAAGTCACCCCGAAGGCTCTGAAAAGGTTTGGGGGAGAGGACCCATAATAATATATGAATAATATAATTTTTTTAATTATACCCTCACCAAATTCCTTTTTTTCCCTTTGTCCATTTTTAGTACTCCTCCAAAAAGATAAAAATCCTGCGAAGTTGGTTATATTTGGCAGTTATTGTAAAAAAAAAACGCATTTCTGCTGTTGTTATTCAAACATCACACATTGTTAAATCTGCAAAACTCAAGAAATTATGAATTTCGTTTTCTAAAGAGTGATAGCCTTGAAAAAAAGCTTGCAATGCATTCTACGGGCAATTAGTCAATTTTGCAACTATCGAGTGTGTTATTTTCTAGTCGATAATCTGTTAAAATTTCGGTAACAGGAATTGTATAATTAACGCTATAAGTAGAATGCTAAATGTTATCACAGGTAAGAATGCAACTTAGTTGCCAATGTATACTGAAAAATCGTTTTGTAAGCTAAGTCGTAAATCTAGATCGTGGAATTATATGAAATCATGCTATTGTTTCTCCGAATAGTCATAGTATTTCAATTTGTGTTTAATCCATTTGTTACTGTCATTGCTTAGTTTATGTAAATAAACTAGTACATCGTTTCGCCACCTTCATTGAATTAACAGTCATTAACTATAAGGTTTCACGTTTCACACTGAACATTTGCATTTATGTAAATAAGCTCTAAAGTCTCGCATATGTCTGTGCAATAATTACGATCAGAAAGCAGATTATCTTTATAATTGTCTTCTTTCGCTAGGATAGTTTTCGGTTTCATTCAGAGCAACAGGAGCATATGACGTTGGACCTGCTGGACAAAATGAGGGAGCTCCAAGCAGCTGGAGGAGGAGGACGAACGCCTGATCCCGTGCATCAAGGTGATTACTCTTATAAAATTTTGCTTCGAAACAGTGTTTAAGACAACATTATTCAAATTATAACCTTTTGTTCTGATTTAAGCGATTCTCAAATTTATTATTAAAAGATGGGTTCATTGATGTGCACAGAAAGAAAATCATGCAAACCTAGAATTATTAAAAGCTGGCTATGGACGCAAATTTTACGTGTAGTCAATCAAATATATAAAGAAATTCTGAGACTAAATAAAATTTTCCAAGTTTGGTTATGCGCTTCTTATTTGCCAAATTCTTTCTTGGTATAACTTTGTCATATTTATATATAATAATTTTCTTCCTTGGTATATCTATGTCATATACTGTACACATATATAAAAATTTATTTACATTGTGTATTCTTTTAAGTATATATGTAATATTGTTAATGCATTATCATATTCTAAGTATTTCAGTTTTCAATTGCTTTGGGGTACAACCAAACATCCCAGAAGCGTGTAATTTTAAATTTAAATAAAGAGAATGACATGAAATATGGTGAGGATGTAAATTTTTATAATGAGGAAGAAGAAAAGCTTGCGAATTAAGCGGCGCCACCACGAGAATATAAATCAGGGTTATTAGAGAAGAGCGAGCACTTCTCCGTTCTAGGGGGTGGCTCAGTTGGTAGCGCGCCAGGCTCATAATCTGCAGTTCCTAGGTTCGAGTCTCGCCTGGGCCAGCGTTCGGATTTATCTCCGCACAACTCCCCGCTCTGCTCACGGTCAGTAGGGGACACCGATGGGCTTGGTAAAGGTCACTATCCATTGGATGGGACGTTAAGCCGTGGCTCTGTGTGCGGGAGAGAACTACACTCTGAGCACGTTAAAGAACACTTGTTCGAGATCCCTCCGGCTCAGATTAATTTAAATTTCAAATATTTCTTGTAATTGCAAAAAAAAGCAAAAAAAAATTATAATTTCAACCATTTAATCACTCGTTAGCAATTAAAAATAAGCACCATGCATCTTTCGACGTTTTTTTCCCATTCTTTATCTTTAATAAATGAATGACTCTTTCCGTTTATAAGAACGTTACCCACGAATGTTCAGTTTCTAGTAGTATTTGCAATATTTTTCGTTTCAAATAGCATTCACTTTTAATTTTGTCATAAAGTGATTATAATTAATAATGTGGGAATTAAATAAATAAATAGCGACGTGCATTTCCGTATATAAATAAAAATATATACCCCTTCAAGCAGCTGCTTGCCACAGAGGTCTGACAGGAGCCTGTCAGTTTATATGCCACAGTAGAAGATCTGAGAGGATGGCAGGACCTCAGCAGAAAAACGACACATACATCCATGCCTTATCCGGGGCTCGAACCCAGGTCTCTTAGATCATCGTCCCGTGGCCGAGTGATCAGCCAAGCGTGCTAACCACTCGGCCACGGGACGGATATAGGTCTTTTGATATGTCAGAGAATTCTTTTTTCCTAAATCTGCCCGAACCAGATTTAGGAAAAGGGAAGCTGGAGTTCAAGAATTGTCTAAATAGTTCGGTTTAACAATTGTGCAACTGGTTCGAGAATAACAATTGTCTAAAGGTTAGCTCAACAATTGTCCAAGTGTTTTGGGCTCGGGCGGACTTGGGCTCAATAACTTCCTGCTGGAGCTCGAAGAAACTAAGCCCGAACTGATCTCTAGTATGGATGATTGTGTATTGTGGAAAGCGATAAGTAGGATGGAAACAGGTCAGCCCAGACCAAGGTATCCAAGGCCTTAAATGTACCACAAAACGTCCTCTCAAAATTTTGGAGATAGTTTAAGGAAACAAAAGAGGTTAATCGTATACCAGGAAAAGCTTGTCTCAGAGCCACAACTGCTCGGGACACTCTCTATTTATCATAACCGTTTGAAAGTCAGGTTTGCAGTTCAAGCTCCACGTCGGGTTAAGCTATAACTACTGACAGTTAAGGAAAGATAGAACTTCAGAAGGATCCTCAAGAGATGTCGAAGCTACTAACGTTTATCACAACGATACGACCCACAGAAGTCGCGCAGGTTATGTTAAAAGAACCTCGATAGTGTTACCAGCAAGACGACATAGGAAAATAACAGCTAAACAACTGTCCCGCTAATTGTCAGTGTTTACAAGGAAGACAATTTCCAGTCAGTATGTGAACAACAGAGGCTGCATGAATGAGGTCTGTAATGCACGAAGACCATTGGTTTCTCACCCATTCAACACAAGAGGTTCGCTTAACGTGATGCAGACAACATCATCTTTGGAACCCAGGCCATTCCGGCATGTGTGCTCTTCCCCCAATGAATCCAGATTCAGTTTTAACATCGATTCTCGACGTGTGTTCACCTGGAGAGAATAAGGAACTCGCCACAACCGCTGAACATCAGAGAAAGGAGCCGTTTTGGTGGTGGTAATGGGAGAGTCTGGGCTGGATGGTATCCTTATGACTCTCCGCACAACTCCCCGCTCTGCTCACAGAACTTTGTATCTCTCAGAGCTCCGACTCATCACTCTGACTACTCAGTGATACAGAGATGAGATTCTTGTCCCCTACGTGAGGCTTTTCAGGGATGCTCTCGGCTTGAGTTCGTCTTCGTGGACGATAACCTCGCCCCCATGTAGGTCGATGATTTCCTTTGAAATTGAAACTAATCATAGGATGAAGTGGCCACTCATATCCCCGTACCTGAATCCAACTGAGCATGTGTGGAAAATCCCCCAGATGGCGAATTTCAGGAAATCACCCAAAACGCCCTTCATAAGCTTAGATTTGTTGTTCTAGAGGAAAGGACTGTATCCTCGCAAAACCCATCAATGGTATGAGAACGTATTGAGTGAGTTGTACAGTCGCTCAAATAAATATCCGAACACTATGGTTGATTACAATCAATAGAATTCAGAAAAAATATCTAGCAAAGATTTTTTTTTAGAAATTAGTGATCTGGCAACCTTTGTGTACAGTACACTAAGGTTTCCAGATCACTTATTTCTAAAAAAATCGTTGCTAGATATTTTTTCTGAATTCTGTAATCAACAAACAGTGTTCGGATATTTATTTGAGCGACTGTAAGAGCTTTGTATTAAATCTTTGGTTTCAAACCACCAAGGAGTTGACTGAAGCAGACTTTGCCGAGCTCATTAATGAGGAGAGTGAGGAGATTGCTGCAAATGTCTACTCTCAACTCAAAGTTATGGATGAAATCACAAACTGCAGCGGGAATTGACAGACAAAGTAATGACAAACTTCATTATCTTTGAAAACGAGTATTGTAAGTTAACCAGATGCGAATGGGTTCGCCTTTTTCTAATGTTATAATAAGTAAATAAATACCCCCTCAAGCAGCTGCTTGTCACAGAGGTCTGACAGGAGCCTTGTCAGTTTATATGCCACAGTATAAGGTCTGAGAGGATGGCAGGACCTCAGCAGAAAAACGACACAAACAGCCATGCCTTACCCGGGACTCGAACCCAGGTCCCGTAGATCAGTAGCCAATTTCCAAATCTGTTCTCGTTAATTAACATAAATCTCGCTAATTAATCATACGCAAAAAAATTTATTTTTAATATAAATGAATATTTTTACATTTGTTGCTTCAAGATATGTTAATTATTGACTAGTGAATTGCACCAATACGAGAAAATTGTTGTTAAAATTGATATTCTTATTTAGAGATAAGGGAGAAAAAAACGAACAGAAGAACAACTCTTCCCATTTTCGACATCAAGATCATAGACAGACTGCAAGATTTATCTGGACAGCTTGTAAAACAGGTAATAACTCTTTTGCGATTCTTCTTAATTCATTTTACACATAAATTCAAACAAGAATGCATTTCAATGCTGAAATCAATGAAAGGAATATTTTCTGAGTTGGCCCCCTGTGGATACACTAGAAGTGGTTTGTACAGTCGCTGAAAAAAAGTATCCGAAGGTTGCCGGATCACTAATTTCTAAAAAATTCGTTGCCAGATATTTTTCTGAATTCTGTAATCAACCATAGCGTTCGGATACTTTTTTGAGCGACTGTAGGTTTCGCTTGTTTATACTTTTGATATTTGCGGTAACAAGGCAGATGAAAATAATCAACTGCGCATTTTCAGTCTCCCAATTGTCAGTCTCGTTTTTCAACCGACTCCATCACCAAACATCGATTGTAAATGACCTGCCTTACGATGGGGGGGGGGGGGGGGGGCGGAGGTGGTTCAGTCGGTAGCTCGCCAGGCTCGTAATCTGTAGTTCCCAGGTTCGAGTCCCAGCTGGGTCAGCGTTGAGATTTATCTCCGCAAAATTCCCCGCCCTGCCCACGGTCAGTACGGGACACCGCTGGGCTTGGAAAGGCCACCGTCCGTCGGATGGGACGTTAAGCCGTGACCCCGTGTTTGGGAGAGCCATACCTTGTGCACGTTAAAGAACACGCTGGATGGCCTTGACGGGAGACTACCATCTGTCTCCCAACAGCTGTTCCAGTGGGTCCCCTCCCCCAACCTTCTCTGAGCCTTCGGGGTCCATGTGACCTGGCCATTTAGGCCCATGGTGTGCAAAAAAGTGCCGCTCAGAGGTAAAACAACCCAACCCTGCCTTATGATCATGAGTGTGATGAAGTGGATTCGGTCTGGTTTGCGCGAAGAAAGTTATGGAACTCAGAAACTTTTTAATTAGTTCTTTTTAAGTACTTAAAGGACTAAGTAATTTCTTAAATAAGCTTTTTATGTATAAAAAAGTGACTGAAGTAATTTAAAGATCTCTCTCAAATCTATTTCAATCTCGATTTTCAACAATATAGTTCGATATTTTAGAGAGCTACGTAAAATTGGAATACTGAACAGTAACTCTCCCAGTTTAAATTATTGTTCTCAAAAATAAAAACTAGTTACAACGAAACACTTTGGACACACAATGGGCTAAATGTCCAGGTCACAAGGATCACAATGGGTCAGAAAAGTTTGGAGAAACTGGACAATTTTTAGGAGACACATGATAGTCTCTGTAAGTAATGAAGGTGTTTCTGCTAAAGAACCGTCCAGCGTGTTTTGAAGCATGGCTCTCCTGTAAACGGGCCCACGGATTAACATCACATCCAATGGATGGCCGCCTTTCCAAGCCAAGGTGGATTATTTCTCAACGAGGGAACGGTGGAGGTTAGCGGAGATAAAGCTCGACTCTGGTACAGTTGGGACTCGAACCTAGGAAATACAGATTATGAGCCTCGCACGCTATCGACTGAGTCAACCTCTGTCCTTGATCCGAGGGAAAGGGGAGGGAGGGGTGGCAAGACAGAATCTGAAGGAACTGGAACGCTGTTCCCCTAAAAACTTTTTCTACCGTTTTAATAAACAAATTTTCTTGAAGAATACATGTAATTTTTTTTTTTCGTTTACGTAAGAGATCTATAATTCTTAAAGTAGGGTACGAAACCCTTGTTCCCCCCAACCCCAGATCTTGCTTCGTAATTATGTATTCACGGCATCATATATTGCGACCTTTGTACTAGCCATGAAAAAGGGGTTAATGCTCTGGCGATGCATTAACGAAACTAACAACAAGAATTGCATCACTAACACGGGTTGTTCAGTAATGAATTCCGCTTTTGCCTATGATGACATGATCGATGATAATGTATCAAAGATTGC
This sequence comes from Ryuthela nishihirai, assembly GCA_038380435.1. Lineage (NCBI taxonomy): Eukaryota > Metazoa > Arthropoda > Arachnida > Araneae > Heptathelidae > Ryuthela > Ryuthela nishihirai. The sequence goes on along the minus strand of JAWZYU010000015.1, from coordinate 42,041,428 downwards.
GCTGCTAAGAGTTCATATTGATAATATTCTGACAGAAAACTTTTTTTTTTATGCATATTGACAGTATTCTGACAGAAAAGCTATTCTTACACATATTGATGGCACCCGGACAGAAAGGTGATACATTAACCACATTCTTTCCCAACTGTTACAGGGATTTTTTTGAAATCCAACTGGAAAGTGTAATCCACCAGAAAATATACATCAATATATATGATAAAATCCCACGAATTCGTTACGTTTTAAATGTCCCTTCTTATCTAGACAGCTTTATCGCCAATTGAACCCATTTAGAGCATGATTGATCATCTTTTACAGAATGTAAAAGCTACGAGAAATGTGCGAAAGTTCAACGTTGAGTCAACCTAGTGTGAATACTACAATATGCAACTATTTGAATGAATGACTTATCGTGACAAAACTGAGTAATTTATTAGGGTATGTTCCAGTAAGGAAAGAAAAGGCATCTTATGAAAAATGTCATTCTTATGAGACATGATCGATGATAGTAGTAGGAATACTTTTATGGCAGTTCCTTCCCCCCCTCCCCTGTACGTTCGCTGGATGCTTTCTGTTGCTAGGTTTCCTACTTTTTAGGAGGGGCGTGGTCGAAATGACGTCATCGCTGGGTGTTTTCTGTTGCAAGGTTGGCCTCCAGTGGCTTCCTAACTTGGGTTGGTGGAGAGCTCGACATCCCAGGGTGGGGCTACGAATTTTATTGGTTGGCCCCCTTCACTACCGCTGGAGAGAAGTTTCACTAAGTTTCTGTTGCTAGGTTGCCCTCCAGTGCCGTCCTAACTTGAATTCCACTGTCGGTGAACATCCTAGGGTGGGGCTAGGAATTTTATTGGTTGGCCCCCTTCAGAGAAGTTTCACAAAGTTTCTGTTGCTATGTTGACCTCCAGTGCCGTCCTAACTTGGATTCCACCGTCGGTGAACAGCCCAGTATGGAACTACGAATTTTATGGGTTGACCCCACTTTCCCCCTTCACAAACGGTTCACACAGGTGGTCTCTAAACGCGATAACATCAGTGAAAATATCAGTATTGAAAGGAAAGCTAACGGACCAGGTTCTATTGCTCTTAATTTTTCTTGAGTGTCAAGGAGAGGGAGGAAGTGTTCTCTGGAGGCCGGGTGCAGTAGGTAATACAAGTGGATGCACAATAAACCAGGACGTTGAATGACATAATGTGAGAGCGCTAAAGCAGGTGGGTCAGAAACCCTGTTCTGTCGAGAAATAATTATAGGTGACTGGCACTTAACCAGGTATGTACACTGATAACAATATCCTTTTGGGACACTTCTTTGTCGGGGGTCCTTCAAGGGGGCGTAACGTCCACTCGGAAGGGCCATTACTTGTTACCGAATCTTACCCAATGACACGTTCCGTTTAACAGAAGGGAGATTACTGACAATGAACGGGAGCCTTGGGTTGGCGATAAGAAAGGCCCAAGGGTAACTATTCCCGTCCGAGCGTTGCTCCATTATAACAGAAGCGAGGGAGGTAACGAAAGGCCCATAACTCACGTCGGGGAGAGTGCGTACCTTCAACTCCGTACACTTGCGATCACGCGGTTTCTTATTTTTATGTTTCTTTCATTCTTATGTTATGAGGTTTGACAATGACCTCAAAACGTATTGATTATGATGTTAATAAAACTGATTTTTCCCCACTGTCAGGTACATTGGACAATAGAGGGCTCTACTTTTGAGACTTTTTGCATTTTAAAGTATAAAAGGTAAAAGTTTCGAAAATTCAAACTGACTGAAAAGTATGTTAGAGGTGTTTCATAGACTTGCGAGGGGGTGGACATATTTGTTGCCAGATGTTCAGCAACCACGGCAATCCCCGGTTCCGCCTTTCGAGACTACCAAGTTAACGGAAAGCCATGACTATCTAGAGTCGAGGGCAAGAATACACCACATAGATGCACCTCAACCCCAACTTCACATGGCAGCAGTCCTATAGAAGGAAAGCTAACCACCGGTAGAAACCTTAAATTTAATCTGTTCCCCGGTTAGCCATGAACAAGGATATGTAGATCCAACTTCGCTTGGCACCCGGGGTGGAGACTCTTAGTGGGGCCCAGACTATGAAAAGTGCTCGTGCCTTCTAGGGGACTAAATCCGTTCAGCCGTGCCCTTGAACTGCTCCATGGAGCGCCTGATGTTGAGGTCTTGACACCATTCAACCAGGCCACCAAACCGGTCAGCGATGTCTTCGACCTCGGTTGGTCTTGGGTCTGTCAAACCGGCGACCCAATCCGGTCAGCAAAGTCTTCGACTGGTTGCTTGGCCCGAAGCCCCCCCCCCCACACACACACACACACACACAGCGACAAGGTGGTCCCCTATCGGAGGGGACCCTGATGATTAATATGTCTCGTACGCCTATAGATGCCTATGAAATGTATGAACAGCCAAGGGTACACTATATGATATTATGGCTCAGGTCTTGGCCGCTGCCCATGCACTCAGGGGTTAACAGTAAAGTCAGTTTAAAAGAACGGTATAATTGCCTGTGTGTTTGACATCTATTAAACGTATTAAAGTCAAACAATTGGAGGCGTCCTCGTTCACTTGTCTGGCCGGCAGCCTTGAAAGTCGCTGCTATTGTGGGACACCTCACAGGGAGGAATTTGAAAAAACCCAGGTCCTGAATGTTTTACACACAATTATGGGGTATGTGGCTTTTCACTCTAGATACCCCTGGATGGTTATTTCTAAGTAGTAATAACATATATTCTGATAAAAATCAGGAAGCCTTGTTATAAGCTAAGTATGGCGAAATTTCTTTTGACTTTCAAGCAAACTGAACTCTATCGAACGATATCACTTCTTTACATTCAGAAACTAGATTGAAACGTTTGACTAAAAATATCTTCTATACCCCATCTTTCATTATCCTTTTTCCCTGTTCGTTTATTTACTATCTGTCGTCTTAAACCTTCTTCCCCCTAAGTTTGCTATGTTTTTTTTATCATATTATATGTTTGACCGTCTAACTTGTTAATATGTATTATGCAATTGCTGTAAATATATTTGTACTATCCTCAAATGCACTGGGGGTACCAAGTCACTTGAATGTTTAATATCCAGAATTACATTACCCCTGCATGGAGTTATTAATATTTTGACAATCTTTGTTTTGGTCCACGGATAAAACCATGTACAAATATTCATGATGATATATACGCTCTAAATCTTAACTGGTTATTCTATCACAAATCATTTTAGGTAATGCAGGATTACCAGGATCTAATTATAATTATTTCGTCGAATAAAAGTATTTACAGATTAGAAAATGCACAGCCATACTTCAAAAATATTTTGTTATCGCACTGGGATGCAAAATGATGATCATTTTCTCGGCAAAGGACTTATTACTGAAAGTATGCACCCTGCAATTGGTCAAGATTTGAGGCAAAGTAGAAAATAGCGTCTTCTAGTCTAGAATTTTGAAACATTTCGAAAATGATGAGCAACATTTTAAATTTGCGAGGTCTCATTTTTAGAAAGAATGCTAATTAGGCGAAACTGTTTTCTAATTTAACCACTTCATTTCTCTGACTTATTATAACTGAATCATTGCTATTGACCCGAAATTAACTGATGTAGTGTTTGAAAACCACATGGATTGCGCTATTAGTAAAATTGTGTTATAAGACTTTACTGCGAACACTTGCACATCGTGAGTGAAATATTGTATGGAATTTATTGTATGAAAATTACAAACGCAAACGAGCCATACTCTAGGGAGTTATTATTATTTATAACACACGTGTAAGAAATATTTTGTGTATTGCATTTATTTTTTGTTCCTGTTGGAAGTAAATTTAAGATTCTTATTTCCAGTGAACCAAGGAACTTTCATTTCTCTTGCAGGAGCGTAACAGTATTTTGGAAACAGTATTTTGGTATCGAAGTTAACAGTATTTTGGAAACAGTATTTTGGTATCGAAGTTAACAGTATTTTGGAAACAGTATTTTGGTATCGAAGTTAACAGTATTTTGGAATCGAAGTTTACCCATAATTACTATTCTAAATGACATTTGTAGCTAATGTGTTCTGAAAAAAATCCAAATGTACCACCCAAGACATGTCGTGGAAAAACTTTCGCAGTACTGTAGGCACATTTTAAAACTTCAATGGCTATTTACACTCAGATTTCTGTGTCGGGAAAATTAGTCGACACTGGCCTCACTTTCTTCCTGCGGTTATTTTTCAAAATAGAATGTGTGATAGAGAATGTCAGTCGTATTCTACTTTGTTTCACTAGTTTGCAAATGGTTTAAACTTCAGGTCGTTGTAAACCTTTCAACTTAATATTAACTGCGTTAAGAAATCACAATGACGAAAAATCAGATATAGAACACTGTTTATTTAGTAACACTATTAGCATCTATTTAGTACATATTCAGAGGTCATCTGTCAGTACCAAACATCTGTCAATATATTAATATCCTTGGTAACGTTTGATTTTAATGATCAGAGAGTGTATTATCGTCTAAATATTTAACCAGAGAGCCTTCGCTTTTTTCAGTCCAACTTTAGAGGTAATATTATAAACTATTTCGTACAAAGGCGTGGGCACTCTATTGGTGCATTTAAATCTATCGAGATAGCGACCCGTGAAAGAACACGCTGTGAATGTGTTTGAGAAAGATTCTTTAGCCCATGGGGTGGTGCGTTGTAGAGAAAGCACTCCGTCTTCGATACAGGAACCTACATCAAAGTTATACTGTTTGAGAAAGAATTTTTAGACCCTGGGGTGGTGTGTTGCAGGGAAATACCTTTGTCTCCCCTGCGAAATATGAATCAAAATTTTCCCCTATGCGATGGTCTCGTGATTCTGATGGTAAAATCAATTAGTCTTTCAAAATGTAGAGCCCTCTATTGTCCAATGTACGTGACAGTGGGGAAAATCAGTTTTATTAACATCATAATCAATACGTTTTGAGATCATTGTCAAACCTCATAACATAAGAATGAAAGAAACATAAAAATAACACATAAAGAAATCTTTTTTAAAAATTAATTATGAAATGGATACTCGCACAAAATGTAGAAAATTTGTTATAGCGATTATGTCTTGCATGATTATAGTGTCTAAATATACTTTTTGAGTCATATTGTTAACGGGTTTATTATATGTCAGTGTTAAGCTGGCACTGTTGCTTTAATATACTTTATGTCATCTTAATATCTCCACAAATGCGCTTTGACTCCTGAGGAGTTTTGTATTTTAAAAATTGTCTATTTACTTTGGAAAAACATTTATTCCTTTTGTTATTATAAGTTCCGTCATGTTTTCGCTAGGAGGTAGTTGTTTCCGGTCATTCGTTTATTACGTCAGCGTCCTAAATATGACACCATTAAACATATTTTTACTTGAGCGTTCTGCTTTTAATCTTGAAAGGAGTTTTAATTTTGCGTGCTTTTTTCCCAAAGACTCCTTTATACTTTTTAACTGGATATTTTACCGTTGGATTTCCTGTATTTTTATTATATATACAAAATACTTTATCTTTTCGGTTTAATGCTTGCTTCCGTCTTTTGCATTTTAACAAGACTTTTGCTTCGATACTGAAGTTTTGTGTCACCTCTATATCAAACGCGTTATGGTGAAAAATTATTTGTCTCGCCTGCGAAATATGAATTAAATCGAAACTGGAAATTTACCCGTATGCACTCCCCTGGTGCATTTGGGCTCGTAAGGAATGATTCTGCAGGGGAAAAGCTGCCTGTTAGGCCTTAACTGGCATAGTGGTTAGGTAGCTAGCGACTGTTCCAGCAAGGCAAACTTTGTGTGTTGTGTTAGCTCTAACTAAGGCAGTGGTCAGCAGTGACTTCGGTCGTAGTAGGGCATGTCCTTGTATGAGAAGGCCTGTATTAAGCTAGGAGTAGCTTCTAGGATTCTTCTCTGTCCTATATGTCGCAAAAAAAATAAAAAATTTTCAAACCGTAGACCATACTATTTCGGAAGTTGCAGTGGGGGATTAAAATCTTTTAAGTAATGCAATTCACCGCCAAAGTCAGTTTTATTACGTAGGGTGCATAAGTGTGACCCCGTTAAACATATTTTACTTGATTGCCCTGTTTTTTTAACCTGGAACTGAGTTTCTATTTCGCGTACCTTACATTCGATCGTGCTTTTTTCCCAAAGACTCCTTTATGCCTTTTTTTCTTTATTTGTATTTTATCTTTTTCAGTTTAATGTTTCCATCTTTTGCATTTTAGCTATGACTTTTGTCCTTTTCATCTCTTTTGGAGCATTATGTAAACCTGTTAATCGTTCTAAAAGCCCGATTGCAAATTAATTATGTCGTAAAACGCGTAAGTTTATTCCACTTTTATTCTATACGTTTGTTTCAAATTTAATAAAAATTTTCTTGGTCTTGAGTTATACAAAATTCTCTTTGTCTGGTGTTTTAAATCTATTTTGAAGTTTGTTGATGGCGACGCTTCGTTAGAGTCACGTGCCGCCAGCCCTGCTCCTTACAATCCTGTTTCCCGCTTTCCGAATAACTGCTGTATAGCTCCATCGCCATCTTTCTCATTGGATACCGCGTGTTCGCAAGTGTATGGAGTTGAAGGGACGCATTCTCCCCGACGTGAGTTATGGGTTTTTCGTTACCTCCCTCGCTTCTGTTATAATGGAGCAACGCTCGGACGGGAAGAGTTACCCTTGGGCCTTTCTTATCGCCAACCCAAGGCTCCCATTCATTGTCAGTAGCCTCCCTTCTGTTAAACGGAACGTGTCATTGGGTAAGATTCGGTAACAAGTAATGTCCCTTCCGAGTGGACGTTACGCCCCCTTGTAGGACCCCTACAAAGAAGCTTCCCAAAAGGATATTGTTATCAGTGCACATACCTGGCTAAGTGCCAGTCACCTATAATTATTTCTCGACAGAACAGGGTTTCTGACCCACCTGCATTAGCACTCTCACATTATATCATTCAACGTCCTGATCTATTGTGCATCCACTTGTATTACCTACTGCACCCGGCCTCCAGCGAACACTTCCTCCCTCTCCTTAAAAAAATAAAATAAATACCCCCTCAAGCAGCTGCTTGCCACAGAGGTCTGACAGGAGCCTGTCAGTTTATATGCCATAGTAGAAGGTCTGTGAGGATGGCAGGACCTCAGCAGAAAAACGACACAGACGTCCATGCCTTACCCGGGGCTCGAACCCAGGTCCCTTAGATCAGTAGCCAAGCGTGCTAACCACTCGGCCATGGGACGGACTTCCTCTCCTTGACACTCAAGAAAAAAATAAGAGCGATAGAACCTGGTCCGTTAGCTTTCCTTTCAATACTGATATTTTCACTGATGCTATCGCGTTTAGAGACCACCTGTGTGAACCTTTCGTGAAAGGGGAAAAGGAGGTCAACCCATAAAATTCGAAGCCCCACCCTAGGATGTTCACGGACGGTAGAATCCAAGTTAGGACGGCACTGGAGGGCAACCTAGCAACAGAAACTTAGTGAAACTTCTCTCCAGCGGTAGTGAAAGGGGCCAACCAATAAAATTCGTAGCCCCACCCTGGGATGTCGAGCTCTCCATTAACCCAAGTTAGGAAGCCACTGGAGGCCAACCTTGCAACAGAAAACATCCAGCGATGACGTCATTTCGACCACGCCCCTCCTAAAAAGTAGGAAACCTAGCAACAGAAAGCATCCGGCGAACGTACAGGGGAGAGGGGAAAGGAACTGCCATAAAAGTATTTCTACTACTGATGGATAATGCATCAAACATTGCGCTGCTGAAAACTATGAAGAATTATGGCATCGTTTGAGAAATATGGCAATTTAAGGCATCCGCAGAACAAACGAAAAATAATGTGAAGAAACCATTGTAAGTTGGCAAAAAGGACCACAAATAATTATAATAAATCAAAAAATATAAATGCCGACAACTTCATAAAAAATAAATTTTTTCATTTACATTTTTAAGTAATTTGTTTTTGGGTGTGATGCTTAATGTGTGCCCCAGGCACACTGTAGGAACCATTTCGCACCATGTTGGCTAAAAGTAGATCTTTCACACATTTCCAGCATGCTCGTCCTAAGCTTATCAATTAAGCTGATTTGTGCACACATTGTTGTATCCTACACGAATGCAAGACACACCATATATGCTTTACTTGATATTTCAGTTAAAGAAATATTGTTTATCGAGTACAAATGATCGATTCAGGAGAAATGATCGGATTTATAGATATCTATTTAGCTGAGAGAAAGAGGGCATTGACAACGTGCTTGAAACCAAAAAAAAAATGAAAATATTAATAAGCTTTCATTACATTTGTACCTAATTTCACCTCATTCAAATAGCTAAATCGATCTTAAAAGAGAAAATGGTGACCAAGAGGCGTGGGGCTGGGAACTGTTTACAAGTATCAAACATCTCCCTTCCCAAATATTTAATATTTTTTACTTCAATCTGACTCTGCTGAAAATATCAGTTTTCCACTACATCAGTTAGCTTGTTTTAATTTTTAGCGGCACTTTTATTTTGCGTACAATGAGCTAAACGTTGTGGTCACATGGACCTCAAGGGCTCAAGGATCGATAGGGAACGAGATCCACTGGAAGCTGTTAGGAAATAGATGGAAGCCTTTCGTCAAAGGGTTATGCTGTTTTTCCTCTGACTCAGAACCGTAGAAAGGTTTTTGGCGCCCTTGGCAAATTTGTAATTGTCCGCCCTTGTTCAGTTATTGATAAATAAAATTACACATGTTATTCGTATTATAAATATTATTTATTGTCATTATTTTAATACAATTACATGAATAAATATTAATTGCACATAAATAATTGCAAAAGATATTGCAATTAATTATGCAAGTAATTATCTTTTAAAGTAATTTAATTCTTCCTACTTTTTCGTTGGCAAAATCGTTAATAATCTCATCAAAATTAATTTTTTGAGTCTGTTCTCGCTCGATTGATAGGAAACCAAGCGATGATGTACTCTCCTGTCCTCGTGTTGATCTTAAACAATCCCGGGGTTTATAAACATAATTTAATACAATGTACAAATTATGAACTCCCGTTCAAAGAAAAAGATACCTATGTAACAGATTTTGTTTTGTAACGGCATGATTTGTAATAGTAATAAGAACAGTTGGTAATTGCGCCCCAAAACTGTTTTATGACATGCGCAGTGCACTGTGGCGGCGGCTAATTGTCCGCCGATGAAAGGGAGAAAAAATCTTTTTGAAGGAAATAACGAAAATCTATAATATGCTGTCTTGACGAAATGACGGTATAAACAATACGTATCAAATTCAATGAACTACGGACTGCTAATCATTCGATTTTATTTTGCACCTAAAGGTCAGATATCGTGGAACGTCTCGTGCCGCCCCAGCACCGCCCTCTGATTCCGGCGCCCTTGGCAACTGCCCCGATGCCAACACGTTCCTACGCCTCTGCCTCTGAGCTGCACTTTTTTTACACACAATGAGCTAAATGCCCAGTTAACGGAACCCAAGAACTCAGAGAAGGTTGGGGAGGGACGCCATCCAGCGCGTTCTTTAACGTTCACAAAATATGATTTTCCAACACATGGGCCTTTCTCGTCAAAGTCATGTAATCTGTCCTCTAACGTGCACATAGAGCCAGTCTAAAAATCCCCCTTCCGAAGGTAGTGGTTTGCCAAGACCATCGGTGTTTCCTTTTTCAACGAAGACAGAATTGGGTTAAGCAGAGGAAATCTTAAAGCAGGCAGAAGGAAACGAAGAGAGAGAGGAAACTGGAATCTGGGAACTTCAGGTCACGAGCCTGATGCCTTGTCACATGACTCAACCCTGTCCCCTCCCTCCATACAATGGTTTATTTACCAGGGTATGACATTGTTTTTATAACATTAAGCTCCGCTTTCAAAAGGGTCCGAAGTTGATCAATCAGTAGCAACCGAAGTTCATAATCTGCGGTTTCCAGATCCGAGTCCACCTGTACCAGTGTTAAGATTTATCTCCACTGAACCCCCGCTCTACCCTAAATACAATAGGAACACCATTGAGCTCAGAAAGACCTCCATCTGTCGGATGAGACCTAAAGCCGTGTACCCATGTGCTGGAGAACCTTACCTTGTGCACGTTAAAGAACACACTGGATGGCCTTGACGCGGGGCTTGCATCTGTCTCTAACATCTGTTCAATTAATCCCTTTCATTCAGTCTCTGAGCCCTCGCGGTCTTTGTGACCTGGTCATTTAGCCCATTGTGTGCAAAAGCTGCTGCTCCTAGGTAAAACACAGTACCGAGTTTCGGCTACTCCACAATGATTTTGGTAGTGATGCTTTTTGAGTATTAGTATTATGGTAGCTGCATTTCAAACAAAACTAATATCTTTTTGGATCCTTTGTCAGACAAGAGAGCTGGAACAAGTCCTAGTAGAGAGGACTCAGCAGATCTGCCAGCTGCGTTGGGAGCTTCTACATAGGGATGTATCCACTATGAAGCTAGAGACCGAGCTGCACAGCGCTCACATCCAAGGAGGTCCACATCCTTGTCGGTCCAAGTGTGATGCCAAACGTTCTAAGTACGCCCACTTTAGATCTTGGTCCTCGGAAGAGGCATCAAACAGATCACGACAGGTAAGCTCAGGTTTCAAGAATAATATTAAAGTTTGCATTCTATCATGGGAATCTTTCTCTGCTATGCAGAGGATTTTTTTTTTCTGTACTCAAAATCTGTTTTGTTGTATATTTTTACTCTTCAGCCCACAGCTAGGTTAAAGTTTTTCTAATGGTTCACCTGGACAAAGACAAATTCCTTTTCGCTATATATCTAAACATATTACGTCCCATAGCATATTTAAACAAATATTATTCTCTTGGCACACTTAGACACTTACTAATGTTTATTAATATTTTTACTAATGGTACACTAAGACACATATTTTTATCAATGGTACACTAAGACACATAATTTCACTAAATGGTACACAAAGACATTTTTTTTTTTTTTTTTTTACCAATGGTACACTAAGACTTTTTTTTACCAAAGGATTCATAAGACCACTTTTTCCTGTTGCACATTTCGGTATATAACTATTTAACTATAGAACATCCCTTCGAATCACCACAATTATTGAATGATCTAGTGGTCTAGATCAAAGGTTCTCAACCTGGGTACGCGGTAAAATTTTTTGGGGTACGCCGTGAGAGCTCAAAAGTCGCTAGATCTAGTAACAAATTCGCTAAGTTGGCAACACTGCTGTGCAAAAATGCCATTTTTTATGTTTATCGATATATGTAATTTATAAATAAAATAAATACCCCCTCAAGCAGCTGCTTGCCACAGAGGTCTGACAGGAGCCTGTTAGTTTATATGCCACAGTAGAAGGTCTGAGAGGATGGCAGGACCTCAGCAGAAAAAGACACAAACAGCCATGCCTTACCCGGGGCTCGAACGCAGGTCCCCTAGATCAGTAGCCAAGCGCGCTAACCACTCGGCCACGGGACGACTTATATGTAATTTATGAATACAAAATTTAATGTGTATATATATATATGTTTTATTTTGTTCCCATTATTATACTATAACTATAGTTATATCTATCTATACAAGGGGTACGCCAGTTACATACACATTTCCAGGGGGTACATGAAGCATAAAAGGTTGAGAACCACTGCTCTAGAATGTTATTCAATGATATCTTAAAGAACGTACATAATTTCTCTATACCCTCTGCACGTAGTGGGAGGAAAAGTGGAAATGTGGATGAAAAGAGCAAACTAGAAGTTCTCGTTTTAAAAGTAGAAGTTCTCATTTTCAAAAAGAATGAAGTTTTACTACTTTAGCACCTTCCAAAGGTAGAAGATTCTCTCGGTGGCCAATAGTTAGTGTTTTTATTACTGATCAAAGGGAACCAGATAAGGTATGGACGTTTCTTTCCTGTGCTGTCTTTTTGATGGTGCCTTGCCTTCCTTCCTCACGATCTCTGTAGCGTTTTACACTGGCAGGCTCCTGTCACACCTCTATGGCAAACAGTTGCTTCAGGAGGAATTAACTGTTTTATTATAACGATGGAAATTTGAATAATTAATGGTTCGTAAAATACAAATAATAATAGTTCATTAACACCTGAAAAATAATAAATACCTCCTCAAGCAGCTGCTTGCCACAGAGGTCCGACAGGAGCCTGTCAGTTTATTATGCCAGAGTAGAAGGTCTGAGAGGATGGCAGGACCTCAGCAGAAAAACGACACATACATCCATGCCTTACCCGGGGTTCGAACCCGGGTCCCTTAGATTAGGAGCCAAGCGCGCTAACCACTCGACCATGGGACGGACTAAACAAAAATTAATTTTTCGTTATCTCTCAAAACAAGCTGTATTTTCTCATCCTCCCAGGGGTGAAAATGGTAAATCGCTGCTGTTGTAAAATCCATGGTTATAACATTCAGTCACCAAAATTTCTGATCTGTAGCCTAGATGATTTATTTTATAATATTTTATCTTTTCTAACTTTATAGGCCTTTAAAGGCGGAAATTAAAACTATTGGAAAATTCGAAACACGAACCGTAATATTTCTTTAGTACTCCATAACCTGAAAATTTTTATTTAATTAAAATTTAAAAAAAATTGAATATTCACTGTCGACAGACAGGCGATAAAGTTCTGGGAGGATTATCAGACTTTATAGTTGATGCTTTGACAGTTCTGGGAGATCTGTGAAACTTCACAGTTGACACTTTGATAGTTCTGGTAGGATTCTGAGACTTCACAGTTGACACTTTGATAGTTCTGGGAGAACTGTGAGACTTCACAGTTGATGCTTTGATAGTTCTGGGAAGGACTACGTGACTTCGCGGTTGATGCTTCAACAGCTCTAAGAGGAATGTGAGACTTCACAGCTGATGTCTCAACAGTTCTTCTGAAACTGGAATGGTTTAAAAACATATGAAAAACAAATTATCGCTGGCGCGGCGGGAATCAAACCCGCAACTCTCTAGATACATGCCAAAGCGTTCTAACGTATAGATTCTTTTAGAAGACTTAAAATGGAATTAAAAAATTTTGGTATTTTCTAGTTACCTGTTTTTTATGTGTTGTGTTTTGTGGATTTATTTGCTGTACACCATTTTTGTGGCTGAATGATCTATGTTTAATATAATTTATTCATTTTCCTGCAGATAAGCTATTTAGCTTTGCGGGTTAAATTGTAAATGCATTTGTATTCTTTACTGTTATGAATAAAAATTATATTCTAAAAAAAAAAAACCATTAAACCACGCATCAGACGCTAAAATCTTCCAGAATAAGACCTATAAATCTTTCACTGAGATGTGGCGGACTTGCGCCATCTATAATTTGGGAAAGGCAACTTTTTCCAATTGTTGCTAATGATTTAGATGTTAATGAGGAGGTCAATCACGCTTAAGCGTTTATTATTAAAAATCCATCCATAGTAAATACACAGATTACCTGTAGAAATAGACTTCAACAAAATTGTTAAAATCATCTGAAAAAAAATTATCGCTGACGCTGCGGAAATCGAACCCGCAACTCTCTAGATATATTCCAGAGCGCTCTAACCATTACACACGCATCAGACGCTAAAATCTTCTAGATTATTGGCCTCCTAATTAACATCTAGATCATTAGCAACAATTGGAAAAGTTGCTTCTCCTGAAGTATAAATGGCGCAAGGTCCGCCACATCTTAATGATAATCTCCAAAGTCAATTCATTGAGAGGCCAGTTAGGCCCACTCCTTAGGAGAAATTCCATTTTAATGATTAATCATAAGCTTTTACTCTATGATATGATCATCAGACCGGTGATTCTCTGTGCTTCACCCATATGGGAGAATACTACACCCACCATATTCATAAGATTCAGGTCTTACAAAACAAGATTTTGAGAACTGCGGTCGATGCCCCCTGGTTTGTCACTTACAGACAACTTCATAAAGACCTGGGCATCGACCATATATACACACATATAAAACGCACCTCAAAAAGATTTTTTGAGGCTGTAAGCAATAATCCCAATGAAATTATTTCTTCTCTGATTCTTTACGATCATACTATTTTGAACAAGTACAAGAGGCCTAAAACGGTAGCGTTCTCTGAGGAGACCTACCCGTTTTAGGTTTTTTATACAATAATTTTACTGCTATTTTTAGCTTTTCTTATGTTTGCCCTTAGGGGCTCACCTAAGGGTGGTTTGCTTATATATTTTGTTCTTACTCATGCCAAATAGGCATATCTTTATGATGGAGATGGTTAGGCGTAAAATTATTACCCGGTACATCGAATATGATTATACGATCTACGATCTACATCTTAGTGAAAGATTTATAGGTCTTATTCTGAGAAATTTTACCGTCTGATGCGTGGTTTAATGGTTAGAGTGCTCTGGTATGCATCTAGAGAGTTGCGGATTCGATTCCCGCCGCATCAGCGATAATTTTCTTCAGATGTTTTTAACAATTTTTGAAGTCTATTTCTACAGGTAATCTGTGAATTTATTTTGGATAGAATGGTTTAGCCTTAGCCTTACTTCTTTCCCATTCTATAAAAGTGTTTGCTTTATTCGAGTACTACCAAATAGAAAACATTACAGCTAACACTACAAGTAGAGCGGTTGGTTTCTGAACATTTTTTTAATGACAAGATTTACGATTTCCCGTGAAAAGAGGCATTATTAATAAATTGAATTCTGACCGTTTCCTCTTTGGAGACTAAAAACCCTGACGCTCCTGATGTACATTAAGTTTATTTAGTTCTGTTTATCCTAAACTGTTGATCGTTCATTCAATAAATTTCAAAACCGCATATTTTCTCCTTTCTTGCTTTCACAGGAAATAGGATCCTGTGAACTAGATCGAGCTCTTCACCATTCGCAAGAGACTTACCGCAACTTACCAAAAACAGAATATCAGACGAGTGACTTGACTTGTACTGTGCACGAGCTCAATAAGGAGCTTCTCCGCCTATCGTGTGCTGCTGGTAAGTTTCTTTACAGTTTTCAGAAATTTTAAAAACTTTAATTTTAGATCGCAACCCAAAAACCTGCAAAATACGTTACTCATTAGTGAAATGACAACGCCTCCTGTACGAGCGGTGAGATTTTTCAGAAAACTTTCATGGGTACCCGCAAGCATATCTCGTTTGAATACCTATCTTTTCTTAATTAAATATAACTTATCATCTTCTTTTACTGTCTTTGTCACACGGAGAGTGGATTTTGCACTTGTTATAACTTAGATTTTGAAGATATCCAGGATTTAACTCAAGATACACATACATTAAATTCTCTTAAACTTAAGAACTTACAGCCTACATCCTCATGGCATTTTTGTCCGGGTTGATGAGTGAATGTAGATTAGTGTTTCCTAACGTTTTGATACCAGTGCATTCTTCAAGGTTAGATTGTTTTACCTCTGAGCAGCACATATTTCGCACACAACGGACTATAATGGCTAGGTCATAAGGACCCCAAAGGCTCAGAGAAGGTTGGGGAAAAAGCCCCACTGGCTCAGAAAACGGACCTCCAGAAGGCAGATGGGAGCCTCCCATCAAGGCCATCCAGCGTATTCCTTAACGTGCACAGGCATTTCTCGCACAGGGTATGACTGTCATACACACGGAACCATGGCTTTATATCTCATACGATGGACGGCAGTCTTTTTTAAGCACATCGGTGTCCCTTGCTTATCGAGGGTAGGGTGGGGGTTTTAGCAGAGATAAATCTCAACGCTGGCGTAGGTGAGACTCGAACCTTGGAATTGCAGATTATAAAATGGTGTGCAACCGATAACTCAACCCCTCCCTTTCAAGGAATTTTAAATACTTTTTACTTCACAAAATTAATTGAGATATTGTTTACCATGTATACAAATTTACGATTATTTTGATAATGTATCCACGAACTGCCGTCCCGTGGCCGAGTGGTTAGCGCGCTTGGCTACTGATCTACGGGACCTGGGTTCGAGCCCCGGATAAGGCATGGATGTTTGTGTCGTTTTTCTGCTGAGTTCCTGCCATACTCACAGACCTTCTACTATGGCATATAAACTGACAAACTCCTGCCAGACCTCTGTGGCAAGCAGCTGCTTGAGGGGGTATTTATTTTTTTATTATCCACGAACTTCTAAAGTTTTTCTGCCGAAACAAACTATGCATAACTCTGTTAATCTAAGAACTATTCGATATTTTGCTTGATCTACTATCGAAAAAACTCAAGAACGCCCTCCAGATTTCTCTGAGAGAAACGAGAACCTCTGAGAGCCACTGATATAGATGAACAAGTGTGTATTAATATCTCCGCCGAGTGACGAAACAATTTTACGAACTTTGCATAAATAGTGGGAGGGTTGTGTTGTTTTACCTCTGACCGGCACTTTTTTTCATAAAATGAACAAAATGACCAGGTCACAAGGATCTCGAAGGCTCAAATGTTTGGGGGAAGGGACCCACTTAACAGCTAATAGGAGACAAATGGTAGACTCCCGTCAAGGCCATCCAGCATGTTCTTTAATGTGTACAGGATAAGGCTATCCCGCACAAGAAAGCCACGGCTTAACGTCCCATCCGACGGACGGCGGCCTTTCCAAGCCCATCGCTGTCTCCTACTGATCGTGGCCAGGGCGGGGAGAAGTTGCAGAGATAAATCTCAACGCTGACCCAGCTGAGACTCGAACCTGGGAACTGCAGATTAAGAGACTGGCACGCTACCGACTGAACCACCCATGCCCCATATTGGGAGGAAGGAGGGATTATCAACCTCTAATGAACAAATGGTTGATTCTCATCAAAATTGGAACTAGAAAAAAAATTAATTGGGGGATGGGGAGAGAGAGGAGTTATTAGACAGAGTCAGAAAAACCGAAGCTTCTTTCTGGTATAAAAAATTTCTTTTAACAATACTATTACCACCCATGAGAATGCATCACTAGAGTTAACAAAGCATAAATAATAAATGTAATATCAAACCATTTAATTAAAGGCGCAATTTCAGAGATTTATACATTCCTCTATCGAATTACAAAATATTGCTTTCTAATATACACTACAGGAAATGAAAGATTCATCACTTGAAAGTAGATATGCAAATATGACGAAATTTAGGGAGGCGGTAGTATATGTAAATGCATGGAAATGATTAGGTATGCAGGACGATCGAAACGATTGGACAGCCGCGAGCTGACGTCACAAGTTCGGAGCAGTCAAACACAGATAAAGTCAACCAAAGCTACCTGGTTGGAAAAACGTTGTGGAAATAATTCTAAACCGCTAAAGATGCCCTTACCCAGACGTCGACAGCCGTTCCAACAGTTAACAGATTTTGAGCGTGGAAGAATCATCGGCCTTAGAGAAGCTGGTTTGACGTACAGAGGTGTACCACAATACAGAGTTGTTACAGAGTTATTAGAGAGTTGCGTCCAGAGTTGTTGGCTGCAATCCCAGCACCATCGTACACATACGGCGCCAGTGGGTTGAAGAAGGATCCAGCACACGCCGACAATGATTAGGAAGATGACATATGACGATGGAGCCACAGGACCGCCATTTGCGACGCATGGCGTTGCGTGTCAGATTCGCAACTTCAACGCAACTGCAAAGGGACTGGCAACAGGTAACACATCGAATATCTACCAGGCGGAAGGTAAACAACAGGCTTTTATAGTGTTTATTGCGAGCCTATTGTCCAGCACTACGTTTGCCTCTCATATCTGCACACATGGAAGCATGTCTTCAGTGGTGTCGCCTCAGACAGAACTGGAACAAACAAGAGTGGAGTACAGTGGTGTTTAGTGACGAATCTCGTTTTTGTCTTGGTCAGCACAATGGTAGACAACGTGTTCGCCACCATCCAGGGGAAAGGAACGCCATCCAGTGCATGTAACATCGCCATACAGCTCCAGCATCTGGTGTTTTGGTGTGGGGTGCCATTAGTCGGACATCTCGGTCATAACTGGTCATCATAAGGGGATCTCTAACTGCCCAACGATATGTTACCAACATTTTGCAGCCAGTGGTTGTCCCATTTGTTCAGCAGCACTGAACCTTTTACCAGCAAGATAACACCCGTCTCCACACAGCCTGCATTAGTCTGCAGTATGTACACGAGCAAAACGTTCAGGTACTATCATGACCAGCACGCTCGCCGGACCTTTCTCCTATTGAACCCCTCTGGGACATGATGGGCCGACCGCTCCAACATCCGAGAGGTGCATCAACCACTATCGCTGAAATGGAACAGCGACTTCGCGCTGTTTAGCGTTCTATCAATCAGGAAGACATTATAGAGCTCTACGATAGCCTTCCCCGCCGTGTTCATGAATGCATTGCTGCGGGGGGGGGGGGGTCAACATCATACTAATTATACCACTTTACCTACCCGGTAAAGTACTAATTTTCCAATTTTTTTTGGATTATGTAATCAATCGCACATCTCAGAGTATACTAACAGCTGCCTGTGTTTCAATAAAATGGCATTAATCCTTCCAGGTGTTGCAAGTTTTTTTTCTTGTAGTATATAGCTGATTGTAGTGTGAGTGAGAGAATGTATGTGTGGATAACGCTAATTGTAACTATAATGCAGACGTATCACAGCTCTGAAAAATTGCACCTAGGGGTTATTCGAGTCGTGCATATTTGGCAAAATGTGAAGTCCCATGTGCCCTTCGAGTTCGAATAGAGGTAAAACGCTAACTTACGAGTGCTAGAGATGTGAAAATTGGTGCCTATGGTAGAGTTTTGTGCTATGGGTTGGGAAATCCCCTTAGCGACACTTTTTTTGCGCACAATGAGCTAAATGGCCAGGTCACATGGATCCCGATGGCTCAGAAAAAGTTGGGAGAGGTCACCCACTGGACAGCTATCAGGGACAAATGGTAGCCTCCTGTCAAGGCCATTCAGCGTGTTCTTCAATGTGCACATGGTATGGCTCTACATCTCACGGATTAATGATTTAACGTCACGTCCGACGAACGACGGCCTTTCCAAGCCCATCGGTGTCCCCTACTGACCGAGGGCAGTTTTGCAGAGATAAATCTCAACGCTGGCCTAGATGTCACTCGAACCTTGGAACTACAGATTACGAACGTGGCGCTACCGATTGAGCCATCCCCGTCACCATGCCTATGGGTAATTCGATTCGCAGATCACAGAAAACATTAAATAAGAAGTAAATAATACCCCCTCAAGGCAGCTGCTTGCCACAGAGGTCTGACAGGAGCCTGTCAGTAGACATGTCATAGTATAAGGTCTGAGAACAATCAGTGAAACAATACCAACATCCATGCGTTACCCGGGACTCGAACTCAGGTCCCTTTGATCAGCAGCCAAGCGCGCTAACCACTCGGCCACGGGACGGCTATGAAAACATTGTAACAGGGATATTTCAGTTTTCAACACAGTTCATATGAAGAAAAAGAGGTACAATCAATATACCTTTTACTCGAAAATATTGTGCTGTGTTGCGCTTGAAGAGTATTATGAACGGCCTCCAGATTGTGATTTCAAACATTGATGGAGGTTTTAGGCAGAAAATGACAGATTTATCACCTTTCCCAAGATGCTTCATATTTAATGTACGCTATGATGTTAGCTATCAGTGTACTTTATGATATTAGTTATCAATGTACTTTATAATGTTAGCTATCAGTGTAATGATTTTGTACCTATCACTTGTAACTTTTCCCCTCCTTTTTTGGAATTTTTAAAAGATAACTTGTTTTTGAAGTTCCACTTAACTTGCTTTTAGATGTTTCAAGTTTCCATAAAGCTTTAAATAATGAACAAGATTTTGATAGATTAGGTTGGAGGTTTTAACTGTTCGTTAGTCTCAATTTGTAATAAACAACCTATTTTGCAAGTTAGAGATCTTCGAATATGCTTAATTGAGTTGTGGTTAGCGATAGTCCTAAATGAGATATGGTTAAGTATAGATTTCAGTGGAAGAGTAGTAAATCATAACTTTAATTATGATAGTGTCTAGAAATAGCTTTAACTGGTAGAAATGTCGGATAATATTCACCCGTTAGAAATAGGCATAACTGGGAGGATGGTCATACTAGGAGAGTGATAAGGTTGAGATGTTTTACTTCCGAACAACATTTTTTTAACATAATGGCTAGGTCACAAGTACCCCAAGAGCTGAAAGAACACTGGGGCAAGAAAATTCACTGGGCAGCTGTTAGGAATAGATGGTTGCCTTTCGTCAAGGCTTGTTTTTATCGTGTAGAAGTTATGGCTCTCTTGCACACCTAGCCATTGCTTAACATCCCATTCGACGGACGCTGTCTTTCCAAGCTCAACGGCATACCTTTTCTTACCTAGGGCAGGGAAAGGTTAGCAGAGAAAAATCTCAATGTAGGCACAGTTGAGACTCGAACCTAGACACTGCAGATTATGAGCCTGGTGCACTACAGACTGAGCCAAACCCAACCCACCCTCCCACCACCACCATCACGAGTGGTAAGGGAAAGCTTTGACTGAGAGAGAAGGTTAGAAATAGTCGTAATGGGGAAAATGGTAAGAGAAAGCAATGACTGGAAGAATAGTTAGAGATAATCATAACTGGAAGACTCACAGTAGACAGATATTCATAACTGGGAGAGTAGTTACAGATAATCATAACTGGGAGAGTAGTTACAGATAATCATAACTGGGAGAGTAGTTACATATAATCATAACTGGAAGAGTAGTTACAGATAATCCTAACTGGGAGAGTAGTTATATATAATCGTAACTGGGAGAGTAGTTACATATAATCATAACTGGGAGAGTAGTTACAGATAATCGTAACTGGGAGAGTAGTTACAGATAATCGTAACTGGGAGAGTAGTTACATATAATCATAACTGGGAGAGTAGTTACAGATAATCGTAACTGGGAGAGTAGTTACATATAATCATAACTGGGAGAGTAGTTACATATAATCATAACTGGGAGAGTAGTTACAGATAATCGTAACTGGGAGAGTAGTTACGGATAATCGTAACTGGGAGAGTAGTTACATATAATCATAACTGGGAGAGTAGTTACAGATAATCGTAACTGGGAGAGTAGTTACATATAATCATAACTGGGAGAGTAGTTACATATAATCATAACTGGGAGAGTAGTTATATATAATCATAACTGGGAGAGTAGTTACTATAATCATAACTGGGAGAGTAGTTACATATAATCATAACTGGGAGAGTAGTTACATATAATCATAACTGGAAGAGTAGTTACAGATAATCGTAACTGGGAGAGTAGTTACATATAATCATAACTGGGAGAGTAGTTACATATAATCATAACTGGGAGAGTAGTTACAGATAATCGTAACTGGGAGAGTAGTTACAGATAATCGTAACTGGGAGAGTAGTTACATATAATCATAACTGGGAGAGTAGTTACAGATAATCGTAACTGGGAGAGTAGTTACATATAATCATAACTGGGAGAGTAGTTACATATAATCATAACTGGGAGAGTAGTTACATATAATCATAACTGGGAGAGTAGTTACATATAATCATAACTGGGAGAGTAGTTATATAATCATAACTGGGAGAGTAGTTACCTATAATCATAACTGGGAGAGTAGTTACATATAATCATAACTGGGAGAGTAGTTACATATAATCATAACTGGGAGAGTAGTTACATATAATCATAACTGGGAGAGTAGTTACATATAATCATAATTGGGAGAGTAGTTACATATAATCATAACTGGGAGAGTAGTTACATATAATCATAACTGGGAGAGTAGTTACATATAATCATAACTGGGAGAGTAGTTACATATAATCATAACTGGGAGAGTAGTTACATATAATCATAACTGGGAGAGTAGTTACATATAATCATAACTGGGAGAGTAGTTACAGATAATCGTAACTGGGAGAGTAGTTACAGATAATCGTAACTAGAAGAGCAGTTAAAGATAATCGTAACTGGGAGAGCGATTAGAGAGAGCCTTTTGAATAACAAAGAACTGAACTGTAACCTAAGCATGCTGAATTCACTTTTGTTATGTTTCAAAGGTTGAAAAATAAAAAAATGTAATGAAAAACGAAGATCGTAAATAGCTGTAGTATTTTACTGGATTCAATAATCAATGGGCCTAAATCTTACATCTATTTTTTGCACATCATAAAAATTTATAAAATAATCAATTGTTAAGCAAATAATGTAATTTTTTATAGCGTTAAAGATTTTTTTTCACTTCTTAAGTTTAATATTCTTTTGGTATTAAAGAAAATTGCAATTTTTTATTGAAAATTTCCTTATTAGATTTCTCAACATAAATTTTAATGTTTCTAGCATTAAAAATTCAATGTTTTTATAAAGATATTATTCTTATTAACATTGTTTTTAATTAAGTGTCCTTTACGATCATTTTTCCTCTTCCTGATACTTTCTTTTTCCTTCCCAATTACAGAAAGTCTACTGATTGCAGATGGAGGAGATGCCCAAGAGAAAGCGGGCTCAGCAGAGACAGAGGTTGATACGTGGTACTTCCTCTCCGCTTTTGCCTGAAGTTTTATTTTCCTAATACTACTACTACACTAGCAAAATGCACTCTTACTCACATTAAGTAATATTACTGGTATTTCATTGTTCGAAAGTTTTTAAGGGCTGTTGGTGAAATGAAGATCGATTAAATCCTAAGGATTATCATTTAATTCCTGAAGTTCCAGTGCGTAATTTCAGAAAGAGCAAAGTTTTATGTGCTAAGAAGCCGACTGTTGTTTAGTGTAACGTTTCCCTTGGGAACTGATGTCAAAGACTGTATTTCAATTTTTAGGGAGGGATGATATTTTTAAGGAGGTATGGGAACGGTGAGGGGTGGAATTAGTGTCGGATTGCTCAATTGGCACAAAAAGGCACAACTGACTTTTTTAGGGGCTGTCCGTAGGTTGGGGGTTTCCCACCTCCGTACATAAATTTTTTTAAAAGATTAAGATTAAGATTCGATATACACAACTCCTATTTTATGCCTTTAGATATATTTATACTTTTTTTTATCATGATATTTAAAAAAAAAACATAATTTTTTCATATTTTTAATTGTAATGTTAAATAAACGGGTTTTAGTGTGATACCAGAATTGTTATCTTATACCAGTGTCTCGCAAACTTTTTTACTCTGCGGCACACTGAATCTAATTTTTTTTCCTCAGCACACCTAAAAAAGAATTTTTGATGGTTACGTAAAAAGAGGAAAATTGAAGTTTCGTTAAATGCATTTTATTTAAAATAAATATAACAATTAAAACAATTAATCATAACTCGGTGTTTGTTTTAAATATTTGTCCATTCTATGGCTTGAAATGATCAAAAATTAATACCAAAATTTGGAGAAAGCTTGATAAGTACTTACAAGATCCCAGTTGATAAAATCTGAAAGATTTTTATTAAAGCACGTCGATAACACAAGTATAGTCAAAGTGAAATCTTTGGAATATCTAGTGTCAATTTGAAAATCTCTCGCGGCACACAGTTTGCGAGACACTGTTTTATACCGTTACAAACTTCAAAGAAAAGTCCTAATCGGCCATTGGGTAGAAATAATTAAATTTACCACATTGAATATAACTAAAGACACCTGGATTAGTGTTAATAGGGAATTGGTTAGACATGGCCGTAACTGGGAAAAAGGTTAGTAATAGTCATAACCAGGAAAATGGTTAGAGATAGCCTAAACTGAAAGAATGGTTTAGAGATAAAATTCAGAGTCGAAATCTTTGGATTTCCCCCCACACACACACTATGTCCGGATGTCAATTACATTACATTAATATCTGTGAATTAAATTTTGTAAATGGAAATATGTAGAAACATCGTAAGAAAGTAAGGTGGTCTAGTGTTTCCGTCCTGAAAGTTATGGGAATGGTTTAGCTCAGTAGGTAGTGCACCAAACTCTTAATCTTATGTACCCATTTTGATGTCCCCACTGAGTCCGAATTGAGATTTTCTCCGATAATTCCCTCTCTGCTCTCGGTAAGAGAGTGGACGCCATAGGTTTTGGAAGCGCTGCCATCCATTGTATGTAACTTTAATCCATGGTCTACGTGCAGGAGCAGCGTAATACTCAGTGTACGTTAATGAACACGCTGGATGGACGATTGCATGTTTCCATCTGTCAATGAATACTCATCCCTCCCCTTATCATTGCTGAGCCCTCAGAATTCTTGTGAGTTGGCCATTTAGACCACTGCATACCAATAACAATCTAGCATAACGCCTATAACTTTATTAAAGAAAGATTCGGTGCTATTGTCTTAACCTTGTTATTTTGAGTTCCTGTAAACTTCTCCTTCGCTTTAGGAAACAACTTTACGGATTATATATATTCAGTTCCTTCCTCTGTACTTTCGTTTCATAAGCCTGTCAAGTTTCCTAATTTAATTCGTAATGTAAAATGGCCATCTAAGTCACCTGACGTGCATCGCATTGGATACAATGGTTCATTACCCACTAAGTTTTCTACTCTCGCCTTAAGGCAGTTGCAAACTATTCAGATTAATATATAATCTGAGACAATTCGCTGTCAAAGTCCACACGCGCCCGAGCTGTTCCTGAACTTCAAGTCAGAGAAATTACATTTAGAAGACATTAATCTACTCTCGCAAATGCAAAGTATGATTTATAGCTGGCGGTGTATTAATTTAGTTCCGAAATCATTCTTGAGAACTTCCACTTTGACGTCGTATTAAAATTCATCTTTCTAATAGAAGACAACTTTGTGCAGACTCTGTCTCTTTCTCTGTTCGGGAATAATATGTAATTAAACAGTTATATTCACGACAGAGACGCAAATCCTTGTGATGTTTTATTTCGTATGCATTTCATCTCGTACTTATGTTTAGTTTCGGAATATTTTCTCCTTGTTTGAAGACGTAAACAATTAAGATTAGCAATCCTTTTAAGTAATCATGAAGAGAAGTGACAATGGTATGACAATGGAGGGGTGTGGGGCAAACTAACCCCTAATCTAATGGTTCTCCCCAAATAAAATATGAGTTCTGAGCAGGGTCGGATCCAGGGGCCTATTACCCAGTGGTGAAGCATCCACTGAAGCAAAAAAAGCAATGCTTAATATTTTCTGTATTCATTAGATGCTAAATATGAACTAATTGATAAAAGAGTTAAGATATTCATTATTAATAGTTATCAGAACAGTGTTCCAAAATGGTGTTCCGTGAAGTAAAAATAAGGGAGTTGCAAGAAAATTCTATTATAATATAAATAAATGATTATTAAAAATTTTCTTCATTTTTCGTATCATGAAATGTGATTTTTGTTTCCAAGTATGTGCACTTAAAAATTATACTGATCTCATATCCTTGTTTAACATTAATTAATTATTATCTTTATTTATTTATGGTCTAGGGTTTTAGCTTCATATATAAGAATTTTATTAAGGGTTCTGCAAACTATTTTCGAGTGCTAAATGGCAAAATTAAATTGGAAAACACTGTGGTAGATTATCAGCTTTGCTTTTAAAAATTGCTTCTTCTATTGAACAAGTCACACTACGCCACTGCTATTATTTTATCCTCGTTTAAATTCATTCACAGTACCAGTCTTCTTTATTCCTTTCTATTTCAGAATTCCTCTAAGCATGGCAATACGCAAGAGATTGTGAATAGTGAAAACCAGGAGCCTCTGGGCGGCACGGCCAAGAATGATGGCGGCATCGTCGGAAGAGAAATCTCCAAGATGGAAGTCCGTGCTGTTGGTTCGTCCCACATCACCGTTCGTAGGAATTCAGCAGACAACATCAGCAGCGTATCTGGGCCCGACGGCAGCGAGAGTTCCAGCCTGAATGAGGGCGATAAAGCCTCCCGCATCACCAACCTATCCAGACCTTCTTTGAAGAGATCCAAAAGTAACGCATCCACGTCATCAGAGGCATCGCTGGAAGAAGAGAGCTTCACGAGTGTTTCGTGGTGTCAACCAGTCTCCAAAGATGTTTCGGACGGAATGGCCAAACCATCTTCACAAGGCTTACAGTCTCGAGAGATGATCCTTAAATATCCGTCCTTTAGGAACAGATCCAAAAACCAAGATGCGATGCGCGAACAACGACCAACCAAGCAGAGGTCAGAACGCGCCGTTGCTTCAGATTCGAAAATCCCACTGTCAAATCATGTAAGCATTCCCAAGTCGGAATCAGTTGGGAATGGATACCAGGATAAGAAAAAAACTGACAGTTGCAATGGCGAAAGATTGATGAATAGTAAGGAGAGAAGAGAGATGTTTGCTAATCGGAGGGACCAAACACAAAGGAGAAAAGCTAAACGTACTTTGAGCGATAGAATGCAACAGCAGAAAGACGATGGGCAAAATATTCCTTCAAATGGTTTGAAGCTAGAGACTCAGCATCAAATACCGCTATTTAAACCGAAAGAGCAAAGTAATGTGAAGATCGAGATGGAAGCAAAGGTCGGAAATGGGGTTGTTTTGCCCAAAAATGCTGAGAACGGGGGCGCCAACTGCAAAGGTAGCGATTTGACGAGCGAAACAGAAACATCCTCTTCATCCATAACAGTAAAGCTGCCAAGGAAAAGAAGCAAAGCCTTGGAAGGTTCGAAACTTGCACTGGGTACTCAGACTGACGGAGTAGGAAAACATCGCAGTGGAAAAGAAGTTCCAGAGACTTGTTCAGTGGTAGAAGAGACTGTCACTGTGGTTATTCCAAAGCGACGAAGTTCTGGGAAACAACAGACTATATTGTCAACTGGTACTGGCGACAATTGCAGAAAAACGAGTGACACGTGCTCAGTATTGCGCAGAGATTCTACAGAGAGAGGGACCCTACGGAAAAAGAATTCTCTAGAACGATCTAAGCCACAGAAAAGATTGAATGACAAAAGTAATGTTCTTCAAAAATCAGCTACTTCTAGTCCCACAACTGGCTTGAATGAGAGAGAAAATAAGTTAAGTTCTCAAAATGTAGGTCAGGTGGCAAAATTTGCTCTTAAAAGCCCTTTTATCTCTTCTAGAAGTCCACGAAAGCTTAAAAAAGATATTTCAAAGACCAACAATTCTGCAATTGCCAAGGAATCAAACCTAGCGTCAGGTTACATAAAATCACCCTCTGCTCCTCAACTAGATTGGAAGAAAATGTGCGCTAAGAAGATATCGCGAGAAGGTGCACCGAATGTGAAAGTTTTGATCGAGAAATACAATCAAAAGGTCTTGGAGCATCAAGCACCACCAAGTCCTAGATCGCCAAACTTGAATTCTCTTATACCTACACGAAAAATATCGGAACCGCAAAGAAAAGAAACACGGCCAAAACACATTCCACGTGGTTTTTCAAGTACTCCCACAAGTCCTCAGTACTCTCCAGCTGCTGCTCCTGCAATGTTTCATAATTCCCGCTGTTCTCCAGCTGTTGCTCTAGCAGCATGTGGCAGTTCTCAGTGCTCCCCAGTAGTTTCTTCTTCAGCGCTTCACAGTTCTCAGTGCTCCCAGATGGCTTCTACAGTGTGTAACAACTCTCAGCTTTCAACTGTTGCTCCTGCAATGCATCCCAGTTCTCAAGATTCTCTAACGAATTCTTCTACATTTCACAATCCTAAATGTTCCACACTTACAACGACTGAACGATTTCACAGTCCTCCTGTCAGTCCACCGACGAGCCCTGCTTCTAGAGCGAGGGCGGAAGCTTTATTAAGGGCAAAAGAACAATTCATTTCTTCTTCCAGTATTTTCACATATAAGCCTCGACCTTTCCCCCTCGAAGATAGTCGTAGGAGTTCGGATGTGTCAGAGTGCACGCCGCCTCTCATCCCACACGGCTCGAAAGATGCACCAAAGACAAACTCTTTCCGTGACGAGGATAGAATTTCAACTAGTTCCACCAGATCCATGGACTCCATGAGTCTGGTTGTGTATCGTACTGGAGAATCTTGCCAGGAATCGAGGCTTTCCAGGAGAACTGAGGGTGACAGGCAAAAAACTGACAATACCACTCTTCCAGAATGTCCACTAGCGACTTCGAAATCCTTATCGAACTCTTCGCTCTTTAAAAGCGTCACTGGGCCTGAGAGCAGCCAATTCAAATTGCCATCGACGTTTTTGAACTTACGGTTACGCAAAAGCAGGAGGAAAAAGGATATGGCTACTGTTAGCGAACTCTGCCGGCAAAGTTTGTTCGTTGATGAGGTAGCGGAAGCTGCAGATACCGTTATGGAAGATGCATCTAAACTGTCACGCTCCCCAAGGAGTTGTCCATCATCACCAGAGTTGAAATCTAAAAGTAAAACTAAGTCGAGTTGGCTTCATAGGAATATATTTAGGCAGAAATAAATTGTTACCAAAAACTCTGTCAAATCCTAGAAGTGTTTAATCAAATATGCACTATTATATTATTAATGGGGACAGCCCCATTCAAAGTTCCGTAACTTTCAAACGGAGCTTTTTACGGGAAAATAACTCTGGAAGCAAATTAAAGACCTCATTCAACTATCTGCGAATCTCGACTCTTAACAATGTTTGTTAAGTATTTAAGGAATTTTGAAGTTGGAACATTTAATAACATGCGCTTCTATTATATGCTTCAACTAAAAAACACTTTTTTTCAAAATCGGTGAATGATTGAAGGAATCATTACAAGAATTCCTAAAGTAAAATTCATTTTAGTAAACTATTTGTTATAACAATAGTTATTTGTATTTTAATTAATTCTTTAGGTAAGTTCTTACCTCGAGAGATTGCTATTGAAGTTTCGGCTTCGACAATATTTAAAATATTGCTAAATCGATAATTATGGAAATTTAATTTATCTCTTCAGTTCATGTTTAGTAATATCATTTCGTAAAAACTCATACTTTGAAAGCTCTCAATGTGACTTTCCATTTGCATAATATGGAAGATGCTGAATACTTTTGGTAAATGAGTGTATTTATTGTACTACTCAAGGTATAGGTATAAAACAAATACAAAAATAATAAAAGAAAACAACAGAATACCAGTATCAGCTTGTATTGTAACGATTATTTATGTTTCATTTCTGATGAGTAGAATTAAGTAAACAGCAAAGTGTTTTTGGGTTTAAATCACAGTAGACTCTCGATTATCGGCGTACAAATTAAACACGACGCTTTCAGAGTTGACTTGTTTTACCTCTGAGCGGCACTTTTTTTGCACACAATGGAGTAAATGGCCAGGTCACAAGGATCCCGAAGGCTAAGAGAACGTTGGGGGAGGAGACCCACTGGACAGGTGTTGGTAGCCTCCCGTCAAGGCAATCCAGCGTGTTCTTTAATTGCAAAGAGTATGGCTCTCTCGCACATAGCGCCACGGCTTAACGTCCCATCCGACAGACGGCGGCCTTTCCAAGATCATCGGTGTCCCCTACTGACCACGGGCAGGGCGGGAAATTTTGCGGAGATAAATCTCAACGTTGACCCAGCTGGGACTCGAACCTGAGAACTGCAGATTACGAGCCTGGCGCGCTACCAACTGAGCCATCCCCGCCCCTTGGAAGAAAGAAAAGTGATAGCACGGAAAATTTCGGTATAAATCTTCATTTTCGATAAAAATAAAATCATAAAAGTCGAATCTTACCAATCCTGATGAACATATCGGTTCTCATTAATGCATAATTTATAATATTTGTTTCAAAGCTTGTTATATGCGCAATCCAGACTCATAGGAAATTTTTTAAATAGCAAAATATTACCTAACATTTGTCAAAATAAAATAATATGTGAAAGTAAAAAAAAGAAACCTGAGCTGCTTCATAAATATTATTTAGATATGAAGATATTCTCACTGCCACTTACCATTCCTACTGAAGAATAAAGCTTTAATTCATCTAAGCCGATACTATTCTGTGCCAGGTTGGGTAATGAATATGTCCTCAGATGGGGATTGAATAGCGTAGTAGGTCAGACCAGTGGTTCTCAACCTTTTCCAGCCCAATGACCATTTTCGGTAATTTATGTACAATTGATCTCTTTTGTTGCGATCTTATGCAACCACGGAAATTCCCGGTTCCTTCTCACGACACTACCTGGTTATGAAAAGTCGTGCTTATCTAGAGCCGGGGGCAAGGAATACGCCCTATAGGCGCACCTCAATCCCAGCCTCACATGGCAGCAGTCCTATAAAAGGAAAGCTGACCACCGGAAGAAACCTTACTTTAATCTATTCCCCGGTTAGCCATGAACAAGGATATATAGATCCAAGTTCGCTCGGCGTCCGGGGTGGAGACTCTTAGTAGGACCCGGACATTGGAGAGGACTCGACCTATTGGGGCACAAATCTTTTCGGAAGAGTCCTCGAACAGCTCACCCAGAGGTGAGCTGTTCGATAGGTGAGGTCTCAGACGCTGTCACCAACCAACCGGCAAAGAGAACCGGTCGGCAGCGTCGTCAATCTCGGTTGGCTTTGGCAATGCTCAGCCGGGGACCCAATCCGGCCGGCAAAGTCTTCGGCCGGGTTGCCGGACCCTAGCCCCCCCCCCCCCCCCCCCACCACCACCACCACCACCACCACGACAAGGTGGTCCCCTATTGGGGGGGGGGATAATTTATGTACAGCGGTAGACCACCTTGAAGTTAAAAGATGTAATTGGCAGACCTCTGGCAGCCCAAAGACTAAATCCTCCTACCCACTCAAGGACTGCCGCCCTCAGTAGAGGGCACCGATGGCCTTGGAAAGGCCACTGTCCGTCGTATGGGGCATTAAGCCGTGGTCCGTGTGCGAGAGAGTCCCACCTGTGCACTTTAAAGAACACCATAAAGGGCCTTGATGGGAGGCTATCATCTGTCTACTAACAGCTGTCCAGTGGGTCTCATTCCTCCAACGTCTCTGAGGTCTCGGGGTCCTTTGACCTGGCTATTAGCCCATTGTATACAAAAAAGTGCCGCTGAGGTAAAAACAATGAAACTCTAGCCAGTTCTTTGCCGGTTAAGGCATGTTCAAGCCCGGTTAAGGCATGGGTTGTGTTGCTTTTCTGTTGAGGTCTCGCCTTCCTCACAGATCTCTGTGGCGTATAAATTGATCAGGCTCTCTGTGGCAAGCAGCTGCTTGAGGGATTATTTATTATTTTTATAGTAGTAGTAGGAGTTTTTATTTACATTCATATTATTTATGATACAACATAACTGTTTACAAGATATTTTGTAAATTCATAACACCACAAGAGTTCAAAGACTCGCATGTGGGTTAGCAGATTAAAAAACACATAAATGAACATTAAAAGCAACGCTTTTAATATATTACAATAATGATACTTTCTATCATGCTCACATCAGTAACATAGAAAGCAAAAGATTTAATCAAAATCAAAAAATATCAAAAATTTATCAGAATGAAATAACTATAATTCCAACAATTATTTCATTAAAAATTTTAACATCTGAAAGAGAGGTCAAAAGACAGTAGAAAAATATTAAAATAATCAGAGATATAGGAACATTCCTCTTAATTTTAAAGAAGGTTTTCTATATCTTCAAAATTATAAAACCAATTTTTTAGTTTTTGTATATATTTACCAATATAGATACACTATATAGAATAAATTACACGCATTAGACGCATTCAGATTTCTGAGACCACATTGATAAATTCGAGAACAATCCAGTTTTTAGGGATATACAGACATGAATGCACCAAAAAAAAATGGCATAAAGAAAATACATATTTGAGTATATATAAATAATAGAGAAAAAATCATTTTATCAACATTCATATACCAACAGTTTAATAAGATCACTGCCATACCAATTAAAAGTTTTTCTATTCAGCGTCTAAATTCATTTAATACTGGTTCTAATAACGTGTCTTATGTCAAAAGTATGCAATGACAAATCCATTAAAAAATATACACTATGATTAATATGCATTTAGAGCTAGGTATTAAACTGAATATTTAGTTTCCTAGGTTACTAATAATCATGTTAGGGACCAAGAGCTCAGAAACAATGGGCTGAGGCAATTAACATGCTTTAGGGCCTATTCCCACATACACTTTTTTTTAGGTAATTCTTTGATATTGACTAGTTAATTAACATTGCTTCATCGTTACAACTTAACGATAATTAAGCCGAATATAACGAGCTTACGAAGTAGGGTTTGATTGGGTTGTTTTACCTCTGAGCGGCACTTTTTTTGCACACAATGGGCTAAATGACCAGGTCAGAAGGACCCCGAAGGCTCAGAGAATGTTGGGGGGAGGGGATCCATTGGAACAGCTGTTGGGGACATATGGTAACCTTCCATCAAGGCCATCCAGCGTGTTCTTTAACGTGCACAAGATATGGCTCTCTCGCACACGGGGCCACGACTTAACGTCCCATCCAACGAACAGCGCCTTTCCAAGTCTCTGAGGATGGCGGGACTTCAGCAGAAGGACAACACCGTCCATGCCTTACTTGGGACTCGAACCCAGATCCCTTTGATCAGTATACAAGCACGCTAGTCACTCGGCAGATGACGACTTGATGATAATAATAAATGCTCATCTTTCTATATGTAAAAAATTTAAGGAAATGATGAAATCTCTTATTGAGTCCATGATTAATTTCAGATAGGACTCTAAAACTGAACTCGCGAATTGAATAAAAATTTATAATTTGAAGTTAATATGAATTCAGTAGGTGATTTCATCATTGGCATTAAATTTTGTTTCGTTTTTCTACTTTTTAAAGTACTTATAAATAGTTAGGGTATTTTTTTTGTATGTTATTTGTTGTTTTTTTTGCGTGTAAAATTCTTCTGATCGCTGATCTGTTAATTCGAAAACTGGATAATGAAGCCTTAGCTAATCTAGAGTTTACTGTTGTTTATTAAAATTATATCTCTGCATTTTATAAAATAGCTATTAAGAGATTTAAATCAGGAAAAAAAGTCACTAAATTGATCTCAAAGAAACGATTATTGAATTGCAGATTCCTTTAATACAATCAGCGAAAATGTTTAGCCAGAAATAAGATATTTAGCTAACGAAATGTGAAATATTGCAATAACAATAATATAATTATGTTGAATAATGATAACGATATATTTCGAAGTAAGCATCAGTAAATCTGCTCAATGGTCAGAGCACAGACTGCACAACCGATTAAGATTGGAGGTTCATCTACTGCTGTTGGTATATTGATATAATTTAATGGTTACAATGGTTTAAGCGTCATGAAATGTCTAATATATACAGACTTCTCATTCTCTGCTGTGAGGCCGTTAGATCTTGACTGTAAGTTCTGCTTTGACGAGTAATGAATCATAATATATTACATATGGCGATTGGAGCTGCTGGCTGGCTACTTTCTGGTCATTAGTTCAAATTTAGTGAAGATATACCTTTGGAATTTTGAGCTGAACTGTTAACTTTTGCATACTAAACCTATCCTTCACTAAACATGCTTCGTACATCACCATCAATTGCTCTATTTGCAAGTTGTTTTTTAGCTATCAATAAAACATCAAAAATTTTATCAATGGAAATTATACATCATTAAAATGACAAATTGAATATTATTACTTCTTACACTACAAATATGTATTAATTTACATTGAACTCTGGTGAAATAATTTATAATTTATTCCTTTTATGCCATTAGTGTAACGAACGATCTCCCATTGCTGATAAGTCTGAATGCATTTCCAATTTATTGTTACAACTATATATTTCATCGGCATTTGAAGAATTTCGATGACTTGTGACGATAATTCATATACACTCATTATTACCAAAGATGGCTCTAACTTAAAGCAATACTTCACAAAGCACAAATATCAGGTTTTGATATCATACTCAAATTACAGTAAAGTCTGCCATCCCAATTTTAATAAATCTTTAATAGTCGCATATGTGTGCAGATGTTTAATGACACCATTAGCTCAATTTCCTGCGCTGAGGGTAAAATACCCATTTTGCATTGTTTCCAGAGGAACATGCCATATCCTTCTGACGTATGAATATATTGATATTATTGCAAAGCGGTTCAACATCACCAACAACACTGCAGTCACCAAGGCGCAGAAGGTAGCTCAGAAACTAGTCTAAGAGCCAGATTATCCATTAAGCACAATAGGTAAAATGCCTAGAGCCTACAAAAAAATTCTTAGTTGACTCAAAAATAAGAAAAATTAATTGTTATATCAAACTCCATAATTTCCTTTGATTAACACTTAAAATTTGTCCTTTTTTTACAGTACGTATACAGCCATGAACAAATGTTGAAGTGACGGTACATAAATATATTTGATTAATTCTTTAGTCAACAAAAAATACGCAGATAAAATATGATTTAAGTAAATGAAATTAATTAATTTTGCTGCTCCTTTGTGTTATCAAAATAAAAATAAAAAATACAAGATAATATCTTGAAGTTTTTTTTTGTGACTAAATCTCTGGTCAATTGTGAGTTAAGAGCAGGTGAAGATAGTCATTTCTATCTCATGGTCGACCTCGGATGTTGAGCACACAATACTTCTTGACGTTTGATGTAGCTGGTCTTGTGCACTAACCTGGAAAGTGCATTCCAGATCAGTCTTCAATTACAGTCAGATTCCCACGACTAACTACATGGTACAATGCTTAAAGTCACCAATAGAGGAGATCTTGATCAGCGTCTGGTAACTCAGCGGCCAGAGCACTTTACATGTTATCAAGAGGTTGTGTGTTCGGATCTCACCCGGGAAATGACAAGTTTCCCTCTATATTCATTTAACGTTCTCTACATTTTTCAACTTTTAAAAAGAGCACTCCGGTCCACAAATTATTCCGAAGATGGCGAGATACATTCTGCACCTGAGGCCAGACAGTGACCTTACAAC
This sequence comes from Ryuthela nishihirai, assembly GCA_038380435.1. Taxonomy (NCBI): domain Eukaryota; kingdom Metazoa; phylum Arthropoda; class Arachnida; order Araneae; family Heptathelidae; genus Ryuthela; species Ryuthela nishihirai. Next base: position 42,006,657 of record JAWZYU010000015.1, on the reverse strand, counting down.
TGACCAGACAGTGGCTTGACAGTGACCTTGCTTGTCCACAGCTATTTAGTAACAGTGTTTATATACAGATCTATCTTCGAATCCTACAATTCCGAAAGCGCCCCTAAGACCTACAAAGACTTTAATCTGGTTCTGGATAGCCTGCTTAGTTCTTTAGAAATTAGCATATTCAAGTTTGAAATCAAGCCAGAATCAAAGATTTTTTCTCTTGTTCTAAAAAGGAAAATTAAAACATCGGTAGTCTCTTAAAACTTGTCGTCCGTAAGTTGCAATGATAAGCCTACATCACATCAACAGGAAAGTCATTTCTTGCCATGTTAAAGAACAATCTAAACTATAACGAGAGACTTCCATCTGGTGGAAACAGTTCCTCAATGATTCTCATTTCTTAACCCTATTGAGCGATGTATCTCTTATGTATACAGGCGTCATTATAAATACCTCAAACTGTGCAGGGGCGGGGGTGTCTCAGTCGGTAGCGCGCCAGGCTCGTAATCTGCAGTTCCCAGGTTCGAGTCCCAGCTGGGTGAGCGTTGAGATTTATCTCCGCAAAATTTCCCGCCCTGCCCACGGTCAGTAGGGGACACCGATGGGCTTGGAAAGGCCGCCGTCCGTCGGATGGGACGTTAAGCCGTGGCCCCGTGTGTGGGAGAGCCATACCCTGTGCACGTTAAAGAACACGCTGGATGACCTTGACGGGAGACTACCATCTGTCTCCCAACAGCCGTTCCAGTGGGTCCCCTCCCCCAACCTTCTCTGAGCCTTCGGGGTCAATGTGACCTGGCCATTTAGCCCATGGTGTGCAAAAAAGTGCCGCTCAGAGGTAAAACAACCCAACCCTCAAACTGTTCACATGCCACTTTCGATTTAAATCCTTAACTATTCTAAGGCGTTGAAAGATTGCCTCAATCTGTAGAGAGCCAAGGTTGTAACCAGATATACCCAGGTTCCAATCTCCAGCGCAGCTAGTCCTTCGATATATTTTGTCCGATAATACCAGCTTTTCCCTCAGTGAGAAACAGCACATTACTTACTATTAGAAAGACCGCCATACCCAGTGCACGCTAAACAACACACTTGATATCTTTGACAGTAGTTTTCCATATTTCTCCTACATACTAGGACCTAATGATTAACTCTAAAAAAGGCATTAATTAAGGTAATGATTGGAGCAGTTAGTTAAATATAGCTTTCAAATCTGTTGTGGTGATCTCTGTAAAGCCCTAAGAAATGCTTTGAGTATTGTCAAAGCCACGAAGAATGTCACTTGAAGTCCTTATAGAGTCTGACATTACTTTTGGAGAGATTTTTTCAATAATATTTTTAATCTAAACGTTTCCCTAAATGTTTAAATAATTTTATCATTGTTATTTTTCTGAAATCGAATGTAAATATTTCATTGGTATGGCCGAGTGGTTAGCGCGCTTGGCTACTGACCTAAGGGACCTGGGTTAGAGCCCCGGGTAAGGCATGGATGTATGTGTCGTTTTTCTGCTGAGGCCCTGCCATCCTCTCAGATCCTTCTACTATGGCATATAAACTGACAGGCTCCTATCAGACCTCTGTGGCAAGCAGCTGCTTGAGGGGGTATTTATTTTTATTATTGGGAATAATAAAGAGCTATAAGTATAAACTGAAAGAACGCTGATTGCTGACCACTGTTCTAAGAAAACAACGCCCATGCTTATAATAGCCCGCTTAGTTATTATTTAGACTGAAGCCTCTGAACTAGATCTTGAAACATCAGTTATTTACATCTGTAACTTTTCAGTTTTTAGGAAATGCGATATACTTTTACAAATGAAAGGCATTTATTTTTCGAGCCACAAACAAAAAGACCGAGACACATTAAATTCTTGTTAAAACCGGATGGATCCTCCAGTCGTGATCATTAGCCATGACTGGAGACTCTTCTGGCTTCTGTGTTCCTTTAATGAGATCAGAGTATGAATATTCTGCACACATCCTTTAACGACTTAGAAAATGAATCTTCTGCAAATTCCCTTAATGAGCCCACAGAACAGATCTGCTGTATACTGTGACCATATCTTAACATCCTATCTGACCGAAGGTAATGTTTCAAAGTACACCATTACTCCTTTTCCAACAAGGACATAGCAATGGTGGAACCTTTAAATCCCAGTAACGAATCTAGAATTACTGACCAAACAGTGATTCTTAACCCTTTCACGACTAAGGGAAACATTTTTCCTATTTTAAAATTGGTGATTGTCGTGTTTAATTATAACCTTATCTTCATTTTTTATACAGAATGTCAAAATAGAACGTATGCCGAACGCAATTACGTAAACGGGAATGTTTAGAAAACAAAAACAGAACTGTCAGGACGCATAATATATGTACTATGTGCAATGTCCATCTTTGCCTCACTACCAAAAGAAATTGCTTCGCAGAATATCATAATTAGCACATCATTTTGTATAGTAATTTTATTTCATAATTTTGTATTATTTTAGTTAACATTTTGTTCTAATAAACCAATAAATAAAAGACATTGCATAATAAGCCTAACTATAATTTGTGTTACCTTTATAGTCCATTGGAAAAAATATTTCCCATAAAATTCCAAAAAAACTACACATTGTTACGTATTTTTCTTATGATTTTTATTTATTTTACGTCTAAACAAACTAAAATAAACAGTTACATACTAATATTTACTCTTAGAAACCTTATGGTCCTGAAAGGGTTAACCTTCTGAGATAATCACTTTCTTCCATAATGACAATATTCACATATCCCTCAAATCTGAAAGGCAGTTTTGTCTTTTTTTAAAAAAAAAACAGAATCTCAATAATTTTGCTTTTTCAACTGACTGCTGACACCGATCAGTGGTATAAGAACACGATCCACCGGTATGCTGAGACCAGTTGGCGTCCTAAATGAACAGTAGATATTCACTTCATTAAAGATCTCACAAAAAATATATTGAGGAATTCCACCTCCTTCAGATGTTGAAAAGAAGCCTGTAAATTTAAGGCAATTTGCAACAGCAATTGCTTCTTTAAAATGCAGTCTAAGAACATTCATAGAACATTCTAAGTACCTTTAGGTGCATTAAGTGCATTCATAAACCCTTAGGACCTTTCATAAACATTTAGAATTCTAAGAACCTCTAGGTATATTCATAAAAATGCAATTTAAAGAGGGGCGGGGGTGGCTCAGTCGGTAGCGCGCCAGGCTCGTAATCTGTACCTCTCAGGTTCGAGTCCCAGCTGGGTCAGATTTGAGATTTATCTCCGCAAAATTCCCCGCCTTGCCCACGGTCAGTAGGGGACAGCGATGGGCTTGGAAAGGCCGCCGTCCGTCGGATGGGACGTTAAGCCGTGACTCCGTATGCGGGAGAGCCATACCCTGTGCACGTTAAAGAACACGCTGGATGGCCTTGACGGGAGGCTACCATCTGTCTCCCAACAGCTGTTCCAGTGTGTCCCCTCCCCCAACCTTCTTTGAGCCTTCGGGGTCCATGTGACCTGGCCATTTAGCCCATGGTGTGCAAAAAAGTGCCGCTCAGAGGTAAAACAACCCAACCCAAAACAAAGCACCTTAAAGAAGGATCATCGTCTCATTGCTGTTGCAAATTGTGGAGGTATGCGCCCTCCCTAAGAGTTTACAGGGATTGGAATTTCTAGTAGAAAGACAACATAAATATTCATGATCTAACTGTGATTTTAACTTGTGTTTATCTGCTCTGCAGCCTAATGTGGTTAGCTCTTCTTCACTGTGATAGTAAGTGATAATTCATTGCCGTTATTAAAATTATTTATTCATTGTTCACTTTATTAATGAACGCATGAAAAGCGTTTAGTCTGTCAAATATCGGTGAGACTAGGACAGTTTTGATGAACCAGTGATCCTAATTAGATGCTTTGAGCGTCCTAAGAGTTTAGGGTAATTATTGACAAAAACATCATACAGGAGTTTCTCCGTTTATATATCTGCCCCCATCGTATAAAAAGGAAGTCTTTATCGTCTATTTAGATGCTTAGACCCCTAAACTTTGAGCATATTAAGATCTTAAACATTCAAATGAGTTTATAAAACATTAGAAGGCAAAGTATATTTTAATATGATATTGTAAAATTCTTTTAAGAGCGAAAAACTTTTAATAATAAAAACTCTCGAAAAGTTTTTATTCACGAAAGAATAAAAGTTTTAAAAAATGCGAAATATGTTCTTTTATCCGTGATCTTTAACTTTCAATTTCTATTAAATTTTTAAACTTGAAGTGTCTATTTTAGTGTTGGACTCGTGAACTACTTGTATTGATATTAACATGTAATTAAGAGTATTCCTGTATTATACATGTCGCATATGTATAGTGGTGTTTTCATATTTCAGTCTGATTTTACTGTAAGAGAATAAAAGTACCAAAATGTTAATTGTCAAATAAATGTGTTTTATATGATAGAGTATTTTGTCAGTGAGTCATTTTAGTTCTTACATGATTATTTACAATTACTTTATATTCTAATGCACAGGTAACAGCAGTCAAACCCTAAGATAAAAACTTAAAACAAATATCCTATACGAATGGACTGGTTTTAGTTCATCCCCTTTATAATGCGCCTCACTGGATTTTTAGGGGTATGGGTTTGGTTGTTTTACCTCTGAGTGGCACTTTTTTGCACACAATGGGCTAAACTGCCAGGTCACAAGGACCCCAAGCTTGACCTTAGCCTATCTGCATATTTGCACTGCCGTATATCCACATATACCTCAAAAGAGTTACACTGGAAATATGCCTCCATCAAAGCAATCCTTTGACCCATTCTCTACTGAATGACCTTCAGATCCCTTCCCCAAGGCTCCTCTAACAGTCGCACCACCTATGCATGGTTTTGAACAATTATACAGAGTTATCAACACTCTCAGAGAAAAGCATGCGTGCACAACATGTATAATAAAGCAATAGTACATTTCAAACTTTGAGTAAAGGATTTTTTGGATGCTCTGTACATAACCTCTTACCCAATTTCAGTTAACACCGCATTTCCCGCAAACCCACGAAATGTGAATACGAATTGTTTTATCTTTTTTAAAAATTTTAGTTGTCAAAGATTAAGGCGTTAATAATTGCACCATCCTAAGCATCCCTTCCCCCTGAATTCGCATCTGTAATAGATCATTAGAACTTTCACTTTGGATATTTGAATTTAGGAATTGTGGAAGAGTTCGGTAACCTCCTTTGAGCATCATATTGTGCTGAGAAAGACTGAAGAAATAGGTGAACATGTGGACATCTGGTGTTCATAATATTGACTAAAGTTTATAATATTCCATCCTTGCAAAATATAGTTTTACTAATTATGATCTGCATTTTTTCCACTACATTAATTTAAATTATGAATTTTTGAAAGGTAAAACCAGATAAACTAACAATTTATTCTGCAATTAAAATATAGGAATTAATCAGGTGTACATACTTACTCTTCTTTAATTGATAAAATTATCGAGTACATTAATTAACATCGTAGAGCACACTCGTGGCAATCAGTTTTTGTGCTACTTTGAGGAAGAATGAGTCTTCATTGTGATCTTTCCGACTTCAAACGTGATATGATTGTGGGAGCATGACATTCATGTGCCATTATCGTGACAACAGCTACCATGATTCTCATTCTGTGGTTGTTCTGATTCTGTGGTGTCATGAGTATACCGTGAGAAGTTCAACAGCGGCTGAACAACCAGAGAAAGGTCAATGTGAACGACTGCCATGTTGATGTGCATCCCATCTCATAATACAGCAGTGCAACACAGTGCCCCAGCTAATCATCCAGTACAAATTTGGAAGGGCAGTACCAATAAGCACCAGACATTATCTCATATGGGATATGACCATCAATGGTAATACCAATGCTCATTGTGAGACATACTTTGCATCGACATATTAACTCTAAGACCAGACCACTGAAGTATGGAAATCTGTTGCCTGGTTAGATGAATTCCATTTTCAACACCATCATGATGATGGGCGTGTCCGCATTTCGAGAGAGCAACATCAGGCCATGGCACCAGGATGCACTGTTGGTGTTCAGCAGGCTGGAGATAGTCATGTACACAGAGACGGTTTTTGTGGAATTTTCAGTGAACCCAGAAAAATCATGTATGAATTTTTTGGGTCCGCTAATGACAATGAATCAACAGCTCGATGGGACTGCCTACCTTTCTATCATCACCAATCAACGACATCCCTTCGTCCTGACAGTGTAACCAGACAACTCCAGTGTCTATCAACCATATAACGTGCCATGTCACATGGCCCAGAAGGTTGCAAAGTGGTTTCAGGAACATGGTAATGAATTCTTCATCCTCCCATGGCCACCCAACTCACCAGATCTCAACCCAATTGAGCATGTTTGGAACCTAGTGGAAAAGGTGATTAGATGCACAGACCTTTCACCTGACAATGTGCAGGCATTACAGGACATTGTGGAAAACATTACCACACGACACTCTGCAACAGCTTGTGGAATTCATGCCCCAAAGTTGTACGGCTGTATTAGAGGCAAAAGGTGGCCCCTTGAGGAATTACTAATGCAGTCAGTTCATTGTACATACTGTATATATTCATGTCAAATTTTTTTTATAAACTACTATCTTTAATTTTTAGCATGTACAGGAGTTCCCCATTATCCATGATTAAATGGGCCAGAAAAACGCCACTAACATGGAATTCCCTTAAGTGGGAAATTTCAATCATAAAAATAATGTAAGTAGGAGTTAATATGAAGCAAATCATCTGATTAAATATTTGATTACACATTATTTTAAGAAATTACCTTATATCATATCGAAAATTATCATTCTATTTATCTTAAAAATAAAACGCAAATTTTACGTTCTCTATGTGTTTGCATGCGCATGAGTTTGTGTATGTGAGTGCGTACAGTATTTCATTTTACAGAGAAACCATAGAGATAGTAAAAGAGCATTAGAGAGTGCATTGGTAACAAAACCGTGACCCACGCACCTTGCTAGTGACGGCCATTTTGGTGGAGGAGTGTTATGTTTCAATCATGGAGATAGGAAGATAAGGAGACGCCCTAACGCGCTTTCCCTGTGGAAGGAAAATGATGCTTACGCAGCATTGCGGTAGCCATGTTGTTGCATTCAAATCAAACGGTCTGCCGCTGCAATCAAGCCTACTTACACTCAGTTTTACTGTGCGATTCGTGCAACCGTAAGCTGAACAGGCTGCCAAAATACAAATGTGGACAAAAATTAGTATAGGTGAGTAACTACTGATCAATTTTTTGAATAGAACAACATGGCTGCCGTAGCATCATTTTCAAGTGCTTAGGGCTCCTCCTCTTATCTTCCTACCTCCATGGTTTCAATCATTATTTCGACCTAACGAACGTAATTAAAATTAAATCCAAATTCTTCCCATGCATAGCATCCACCCAAATCCATCTGCTGTTTCTCTTCAGGTCGGGGATGACAGGGCAGCTGCACTCGAGGAATGCAGAACTGATCACCCCACATATGCACGAATCAATATTGAGACCCCACCCGAACTGTCCAGCAGCATCGAAAATAAAAAACACAGGACTCAACAACTAGCACACTCAAGACCCTCACCAATATGAAGTACCGCACAACGTCAATAAATTCACCTTTCTGACACCACAGATGGACGATCACAGAGGATTTGGAAATGTCCGACTCTGGATGTTGAAATACCGCTGGACACATGTAGCACAAGCTCAGTTTGGGATACCAGCCATTACTGGAGTTTAAACAAGTTAGCCGACATCCGATGTTGCTGCCCCAAACCCACGAGGAGGACCCAACTAGGGGAACATATGAAAGTTAGGCCAGCAATCGCGCCAACCATATTAATCAAACAGGGTCGTAATTGCCTTATAAAATGGGAGACAGACAAAGGAATGCGGTTCACAAATTCAGTTTCTCAGAATTCAGATGTCTGGTTTGAGAGGACATGAGATCACAAGTTCACACATTCAGATGGTCAGTTAGAGTAGTTGGAGAAGTAAGCTAGATAGGAAGAGAGGGATATAGTGTTCGAAATTGAGAGAATGCTCCAGACTCTGAGATATACCGAGACTGAGCCACGAGACCACTCCCCAGTGGAACATTTTAAGAGGTGTGAATGTCGATTGCTAGAAGTTGAATTGGCGTGATGCAAGCACACACAGTGCTCCCTCCAAGGCTAATGAAGTGACTTAGCCATTAGTGGAAAGTGACTTCTCCGAGGTGCCAACAACCCTGAGAATGTTGAACTTCCGAAGGAATAAAGGAACCCCTACAGTCCCCACCCTGCAATTCTAGCAGAAGGAACCACAGGACGCTCTAACCAATACTTAGTAACGGACATCAGCAGCAGGTTATCGTGAGAACACTCCTAATACATGAGGTACAAAATCTCACACTTTTCCTCTGGTTAAAAAGTTAGTGTCACATATCTAAATTAGAGGATAGGTTAAATTAAGTCTTAGTAGTTCTTACAAGAAGAAAATTAGTGTTATAGCAATTTATCCCACAATGGAATTGCAATATTAAATTTCATTTTTATGTTTGTGCAGAACCAGAATGAGTATTGAATTCATTCACAAATTTTCAACACGTCCTCCGCCAAGAGGAGGGCTTGAGTTAATGCGGTTTCTCTTTATTAACCGATACAATCGTTATCAATTAGTGAAGGGAAGATAATACAAAGCAACAAAATTATCTACACGTTATTGCGCCTCCAATTTAGTGGTTTGCGTAGACTCATTCTGGAAAACAATTCTTATTCATTAAAACTAGTTTAAATGTTATTAAAATATAATTTAAATGAAATATACAGTATCTCATGGCGGATAATTCTGGAATAAAATAGTGTTTTCATTTTTAAGGATTTCAGATTTTTATTTGACATTTGACGGGATGCTGGGATTGTTAAAAGAACTGATTAGAAATATTTCTTCAAAGCTTTTTGCCCACATTCCCAGACAGCCAAAACATCCAGAAAGCGTTTGAAAAATATCTAAGATATCAAATGGCTATACATTTGCCGTCTAAGATGTCTTATGGATATTTTCGGGATATTATGGTTGTGAAGGACACGAATGATTAACCGTTTACATTGCTAAATTGGAAAAGAATGCAAATGAATAGTTTGCATCAATTTAAGCCAATATATTCGCATTACTTTAAATCTGAAAAGGAAAGCGCTGTATGAAGTGATTTAGATAAGTTAAACAAGGAGCTGCTGAGTCAGTGTTTACTTACACAGACTACAACTACCCTATTTGTAATTATTTTTTCTATAAAGTACGTTTGCATTACTTTCAAAATGCTGTGAACGAAAATGCAATATGAAGTGAGTTAGATACGTTAAACAAGCAGCTGCTTAAGTCAGCATTTATTTATAGAGACAACTATCCTATTTGCAATTATTTTTCTATACAATACGTTTTATCCTATTAATGTATAACGAAATAAAGATCAGCTATCAGTAAGAAAAGTATGGAACGAGTATGTGTAAATGTAACGAGTATTTTGTACAAGCTATTTTGCTTTCTTTCATGTTCTGTTGAATTTATAGAAGCGCAATATTTCGCCATATTTGATGAAAATGTAAAATAGCACTTTATTAATGTTATTAAAATTAAATTTGCAAAATCTATTTCTGAATACGAACTCTTACTACTAACTAAAACACCGCCATTTTAATGTCAAACTGGGCTCACGGTTATTGAAACTTTGGACCCAAGTTGCTAGTATGAAAATGCTCGTCGTGCACTATGGCCCCTTATTATATCTATTAGAGGAACATTAATTAGAAATGAACAATTTGTTTAAACAAATTGTCTTATCAGTTACTTTTATTATGCTACCTTCGAAAGTAGAAGTGTTTGGCTTGATGTTGGGAGAGACTTTTAGGCAGAGCTGCAGAAGCAGTTCCTTATTTGCCAGCTTGCAATTTTACTTCTAAATTTGCATTGTAGCATATCACGTAGCTCGTGTTAAACTTTGACTGAACGAGCATTGAGAGGATAATAGTTCCTAAAATTATCCACAGGGTCATCAATTTTGCTGAAGGCTTCTTTTAAACCTTTAAATGTTAAGGTCTTTTATTATGAAATGACATTTTCATCTTTATTCATGGCCCCCGTATGTGTGGGGAAATTGATAACAACGACTTTTGGTACTGTAAATGATTAAAGACTAATTTCTGCATTAAATAATGATTATAAGATACTCGCTAAGCTTGTTAACAGTCAGCAACATATTTCAGACATCAGTGAGGACAAAGCAAGCTTGCTCGGTACAGCCATATCGGTGGGTGGAGTGAGGGAAATTAAAAAAAAATTCTATGGGGGAGAATTTTAAATTTCTCCTATTAGTTTTTATCTCAGTAACATTTAATCTCTTTGTGAAGATGTCGAGTATTAATAACTGGTATAGCTGCAAACTTGATACAAATAATTGGAAAATTCTCTATTCATTTATAGTCGATACAAGTGCACAATTTTAAATTCCCTATTCTGGTTTTGCATTCTCATCCCATCTCTTAATGTGGAGTTTCTCCTATTTCAAATTCAATGATTCTTCGATTTTCTGCAGTGAAAGTTCATTGGCTTAGAGTTTAACTCTATTGCGAGTTCTTGAATAGATTGCCAAGTCTCATTCTGCCAATTCTCTTACATAAGATCTAATCGTGAACGAATTAAGCTTTATTTAGGTAGGTTTTTTTTAACCAATATTCAGAGGGTAGAGATACCAACTTGATTTCGTGTTCTACGCTTATTTTGTCATTTCTAAATTTGGATCTAATTATATGCAAAGAAAATTTATTCGTCCAAATATGACATTTTACTGACAGTATATTCCATTTTTTTATATTTAGGAGTGGAAGTGGGATATGAATACTTTACTACTCTTTTTCACTGTATTTTTGCCTCTGACTTCTGGTCCATTCCTGTAAAAACGAAAAAGACTTCGAATTATTTGCTTCGTAGGAATGCGATCGTTTCTCCAGGACCCCTCCCCTGAATTAGAACGTGAAATCTATTTGCTATAGTTCAATACTAGCTGCAGCATTAAATTGGTTCATAAAAAATATTCGTAGTGCATAAAAATGTTTGCGTATCGATAGAAAGTCTGTGTTCAGCACACCTTTTCAAATATTTTACAAGTGCGGAGTTTTTCAAATGCACCGAATCTGGATAGTTAACTACTAGCTACTACTTATGGGCCTAGCCTACATCAGTAGAGTGTTAGCTGTTGTATTGAGCCGTGGAGTTTTAGTCGTATTGTAATTTTGCATTCAGCACCCTTTTTCAAACATTTCAAGAGTGATGCATTATCGGAGACGCTTCGATGAGGTGCTTACCGGCCCTGTCCTCCGGTCAGTACTGTGTTGCTGTATTGAGCCAAGGGGCGGATCCAGAAAATGTTTTTTTGGGTAGGGGGGATGAGTTAGGACTCGTTTTCGTATTCAGAGGTCTTCTGGCAAAAAAAATGGATTTCGCGCCTTTACTAGGCCTTTTGGCAGAATTTGGAGTTACTGGCCTATTCTTTTGGACACAAAAGCAATTCATTAAAATTACATCCATCCCTCTATTTACACCGTAGATAGGTTCAGGGATATCACCGTATAAATCGAGAGATCTTTTTCTGCCTAACTCCCCCCCCCCCCTTCCCACAGTGAATAGGTGTCACTGTTGGGTTTGAAAAGGCCGCCGTCCGTCAGATGGGACCTTAAGCAATGGCTCCGATTGTGGAAGACCACACCCTTTTCCCAACAGCTGTTCAGTGGATCCCCTCTCCCAACCATCCTCGAACCCACGAGTGCTTGGAACATGGATATTAGTCCCAACTATTTGATCCCATGGTAGCGATAATCATTTTGTTATTATTATATAATAAAAAACAAAGCTAGAAACTCCCCTTTCGAAAACGGTCGACTCTGGGCACAATTCAATTACAGAATTATAATATATATTCCGAATTTATCGCTACCAAATCTTATTGGCAATAATTCCTTGGCACGGCTCAAAATGTTTCCATTTTCTTGAACTGAATGAACAGACAGACAACTATTGCGTAATGATCTTTTCAGTAGGTTCCTTCTCCACTGCTTTAACCGGGGCAAGAACCCAGGTCCCTTTGACCAATGGTCTAACACGCTAACCACTCGGTTACGGGACAAAATGAAAGGAACTAATTCTCTTCAATGGAAGAGATATAGAGAACCATGAATCTGACCTAAATGCTGTCTATGGGTGCTCTGAAACATGCACCGACATTCACGTGCCTTTATAGACTTAGAATTTAGAATAAAATTTTCCATTGATTTAATCCTGGAATTTTATTTCCATATTTCCAGAATCTATATTTTCTTATGCCCAATGAGGAAGCAAAATTTTGCCACTGAAAAAAATTATCAATGATATTTTCAATAAAAAAATTTAGTAACACGAAAAAAATCTTTTTGCCTTCCTCTTTTCAGTTTTTCGCTTTGGATATTCCACACATAATTATAAATATAAAATATAAATACCCCCCTCAAGCAGCTGCTTGCCACAGAGGTCTGACAGGAGCCTGTCAGTTTATATGCCATAGTAGAAGGTCTGTGAGGATGGCAGGACCTCAGCAGAAAAACGACACGAACATCCATGCCTTACCCGGGGCTCGAACCCAGGTCCCTTAGATCAGTAGCCAAGTGCGCTAACCACTCAGCCATGGAACGGCTAAAAAATTGTCAACTGCACGCGGTGTTCCCAGGTGGTCACCCTCCCAAGTACTAGCCTTATTAATATTAATCATGTGCAATTGATTAAAACTCGCTGGCACCAAATACATAAAGCTGTGCAGCCCTCTCAGCTTAGATTCAATATAATAGTTGATTTACTTGTACCCCCTTACTTGTAGACAGTAGTGAATGTAGGTCGGTACGCTTGTGTACCGGCAAGAAATTATTTGCCGGTATGGCGTACCGGTAAAATCCCTTTCAGTAGTTAACGATTTCTTTTACACTTTAATGCTCTTTCAACTGAATATTTAATTAAAGACAAGTGGATGCTTCTTATTAAAAAAATTCCTCGCTTTGTAACCCGAATATATATTACAATGTAAAATTTCCCGCTTCGTTTTATTTTTTTTAATTCTTGAAAATACTGACCCTGGCCATTTAGCTCATTTTGTGCAAATACGCTCAAAGGGAAAACAATACAAAGATCAGAAAAAAGTGAACATAAATAAATAACCAACGTCTTTTTGCGATTGAAAGTTGCGGAAGAAATTCATTTTCAACTTAAATTACAATTAAATATTTTATTTTTCTGGGAGTTTGAGGGATAATTTCGGATCTTTTTCTTACATTGTTAGGTTCCCGTCCGAGTGGTTAGTGTGCTTGGTTATTGATCAAAGCGACCGGGTTTCAACTCCAGATAAGGCGTGGATGTTTTCTTTCTTGTTTATAGTTCTTCTGCTGTCTCTCCATCCTCACAGACCTTCTCTATGCCATATTATACTGACAGGTTCCTGTCAGACATCTGTGGCAAGCAGCTGCTTGAGGGATAATTTACCTTTATAAAAAAATAAAAAACCCTCAAGCAGCTGCTTGCCACAGAGGTCTGACAGGAGCCTGTCAGTTTATATGCCAAAGTAGAAGATCTGAGAGGATGGCAGGACCTCAGCAGAAAAACAACACATACAACCATGCCTTATCCGGGAGGAGATAAATAATGTACTTTACAGTTAGCCCGCCTATTGATACCAAGATACTGACAAACCAAAATGACGAAATCGTTTCACTTTTAATTTACAAATCTATCATTAGTCTTTATAGGATAATTTTATCTCAAAAAATATACTTCATTTAAAAAGTTTGAAATTTTTTCGTAAGATGGTGCCATGGAATCAATATGATCCCTGCGAGGTTTAAACTTAGGTAAAATTATATTATTATACTAATTTATTTCAAATTTCAATTTTGATTGTATACTTATGTAGAACAAAAGAGTAATTTTTTTTGTCACTGAATTTTTAATATTCATGTGGATTTATTCCATTGTACCATTTAAGAGATAGCATCCACTTTACAATATATAGTATAATACCTTAATTTTAAAAGGATAAACTGTTAAAAAATACCCCCTCAAGCAGCTTCTTGCAACAGAAATCTGAGTTAGGAACCTGTCACAGGTTACTTGAGAAGTCTGTCAGTTTATACGCCATAGAGATCTGTGAGGAAGGCGGGACCTTAGAAGAAAGACAATACAAGCATCCACACCTTACCCGGGACTCGAAACCAGCTCCTGACAGCTATGTTATAGTCAGGTATGCTGACAAATTGCCTTACTTTAAATATAGTTACAAACACAAAAATGTGCATATTTAGTTTTTTTGTGATGACATTAATTTTTTGATGAGAGTCCTAGATGCTGTTCCTAGTTTGTACAGGTCTTATCATGCAAGGATAGCACATGACAAACAGCTATGCCACCACTAAGGATTCTACCCGGGCAGTAGTTGCTGTAGTGTAACTGGGAGGCAAAGCGATATCACTGTTTCATCGAGGTGGCTTGCAATTCTTATAACACTGCAAAAAATTGATACTATTGAATAGATCACATAGTGGTGCTATGTGGGCAGTAGCAAGAACAAGCAACGAGATCTTCATATTTAATTAGTATAGATCAATTACTCGAAAAGCGTGGATAAACAAAATGGGAAAAATATCCCTATATTTAAGTGGAAGCATTTTAGAACAAGCTCTATAGCTACACTATAAGGTCAACTTTTGACTCAAGTTGGAAGAGTACGCCGCTCCTCTGACCGCACAACTTTAACGATCGACAGAGGAGTTTGAGGGGAGGGGGAAAACATTGGTTGCTTTTTAAAGCAACTTACAGGAGGAAAATCTTTTTTGTGACTGACAAAAGTCCCTCTTACCTTATTTTGGACGTGGCAACCCTGTAATTTTACATCAACTGTCACGGATATGGCAGAGGCTAAATATCCGTACCTCGAGAAATCATTGATGACACTTGATGAAATTTATGTTACTATCAGGGAAGAATTATTCAGTTTAACGTCGATATAGATATAGAGGGAAAAAATTGTCTTGAGCCAGGTGGGATACGAATCCACGACCATATCTTGATGGTTATAGTTCTTCTGCTGTCAGTTATTCTGACCGCTGAGCTACAGGTCACCCATCAAGAGCCTGCTTTAGAGTTGTGTACTGCGGGTAAGAAAGTTCAACATGAATTAGAGGAGATATGATCAGTGGCCAGACCACTTGATATATCATCAAAAGGTCGTGGGTTTCTAACCCACCCAGCTCAAAAAAATTTTCCTCTAGATTTCATCGACGTTTAAGCTAAGAGTGAATACTTTCTAGCTAGCTGAAAAAAAATGTCGAAATATTTAAATTTAAAAATTAATCTGAATCTCCGATATATGTGTTATTCTAAACAATGCTTAAATTTAAGATCTGAGTTTGGAATATGCAAATTAAGTAATGAAAATATAAGTGAAAAGTTTTGTTTTTCTGAAAAATTTGCTTTTAATTTTAATAAATCAACTTTAGAATATTACACTATATAACAATCTTACATCTTTATATCGTTTTTTTTAAAGCGGAATAGATAACTTCAAGTATATTAATATTTATTTCACATTAAAAACCCTCAATTAACTACTTGAGGAAAACATAGGGAGAAATAGAAAATACTGGGGCACTGTACTTTCCTCACCAAACACTTCACTCTATTACACCTATGACATCACTGGAATGACCACCTGTGCGTGATTTTTCACTCATAGCTTTGATTTGAAGCGTACCGGTAGGAAATAAAATTTACTTTCACCACTAGTTAAAGGCCTTAAAAAATAAGGCGGAAACCTTTTGTGAAACTGTGATTTCCACGGTCAGATGTAATTCCAAGTTGACTGCTACAAAAAAAAAAATCACTAATAGAAAAACCATTATCATACGTAGAGAAAATAACGTTCTTGAAAAGTCTTCAGCTTTATGTTTTACAGTAGAATCTGTTTATACGGGTTGGGTTGTTTTACCTCTGAGCAGTGCTCTTTTTTCACACAATGAACTAAATGGCAAAGTCACAAGGATCCCAAAGGCTCAAAGAAGGTTGGGGGAGGGGACCCACTGGAACAATTGTTTGGAGACAGATGGTAGCCTCCCATTAAGCGTGTTCTTTAACGTGCACAATGTATAGCTCTCACTAACATGGGCCCACGGCTTAATGCCCCATCCAAAGGATGGTGGCCTTTCCAAGCCCGATGGTGTCCCCTACTGACCATGAACAGGGAGGTGGAGTATCAATATAGATAAATCTCAATGCTGACCCAGCTGGGACTGAAACCTGGGAATTCAGAATACAAGCCTAGAGCGTTACTGACTGAGGTACCCCTGCCCTCTATTTATATGGAACAGATCTCACTGTTCAGTCCAATAAACCATAATACCCAATTGAAATAACACAATAAATATTGCTAAAATGTCCAATAGATAATAATGTGAAACATGCACTAAGTTGCAATATTATGGGAAGCAGACTATAAAATTCTATAACTTCCAAAATATGCTTTATGAAAAATGTGATTAAGATAAAGTTCTGATTCAAATCTATCTAAATCCCGATTTTCAACACTATTGATTCAGTATTTAAAGAATGATGAAGGTTTAAATATTTAATGAGAGAAACGTGTCTTAAGATATAAAACTGATTATTGAAAGAATTTTTTCTGTGCAAAATCTGCATTTATTTTATTAAATGGTTGAAGCAATATTTATCATTTATATTTCAATTAGAAGATAAAATCAAACCACGTGAACATCTTAACTGTCCTTTAAAATTATCTGTATAATGGCTTTAATGTAACACCACTTAAAATAAATACCTCCTCAAGCAGCTGCTTGTCACAGAGGTCTGACAGGAGCCTGTCAGTTTATATGCCATTTCGAGCCCCGGGTAAGGCATGGCTGTATGTGTCGTTTTTCTGCTGAGGGCCTGCCATCCTCTCAGACCTTCTACTTTGGCATATAAACTGACAGCCTCCTGTCAGACCTCTGTGGCAAGCAGCTGCTTGAGGGGGGTATTTATTTATTATTATTTAGTAGAAGGTCTGAGAGGATGGCATGACCTCAGCAGAAAAAAACACAAACGTCCATGCTTTACCGGGGCTCGAAACCAGGTCCCTTAGATCAGTAGCCAAGCGTGCTAACCACTCGGCCATGGGACGGCTAACAAATAAATTATTATTATGACTGACATTGCTGTTTCAAATTAAATGTTTCAGCTTCGGATTATTGTAGAAGTTATAGAGCTTTGAAGTAAATTTTCCATTACATAACAAATGATTGTAACTTAACGTTTGGATACATTGTACAAATTTTGTGATTCGAAATATCTGGTACAAAAAAAAATGTCCAATATGTAAAAATATTATTATGCAAACATTTCTCATGCAATAATATTTAGTAGAAAAGACTAATGTTCATAAAATGCAATATTTACACAATATCTAATGTACACAGATATCCTGTATGCCAGAGTTCTCCAAGTGTAGGTCCCCACAAGATGTACAAACTCACAGATGATAATTTTGAAGTGATTACCAAACATAATTGGTACATTTACAATAAAAATTTCCATTGATTTAATCCTGGAAGGAGTATTACCAACAGCTTGGAAAAGGGTCAAAAAGCTCTAAGAACTATATTTAAAATAATTCAATATTGTTACAGTGTGAACTACCTGTCCTGTGGGTGGCTGTTCTTTGACTGTCTTGGTCTTCCCACACCATGTGTACCACTCTTGAGAGTATTCCATGACCCTTTCCAACTTTCTCATCCTTTCCTGAGTTTACTAGCACTCTCCGCTGCTGTATCTACTATTGTCTGCAGAATTCTATTTTAGAACATATGGCTTATTATATAAGGGAAGCTAGCTCACTAGAGAAATCAGTCTTTGTAAGTCTTTGCAAAGATTGAGTTTGTGATTTCACTCACTGTAGAAGTTGGTTTCTACAAGTGAATCGGTGTGAATGAATACAGTGGTTTTTATGAGAATGTTGTTTTCAGTTCAAATTACTTTTGTTAATGGTAAAGGGTTTGTGTGACAAATCCCATCAATGGTAAGTGGGAAGATGTGCATATGCAACAAATTCCATTAATAGCAAAAGTGGTTTATGAAAGATTCTGTCAATGGTAAGGAGACCACAACTGGGAAAGTTTGAGAACTTGTGCTATAAGAAATAGATTTTATATCCAATGGATAACATTCAACTGGCAAAATGTCCATTCATATAAAGACCATAGATCTTGTGTCCAAAGTAAGAACAACGCAAAAATGTCCAACATGTAAAACGTTCAATGCAAAAATGTCCAACATGTAAAACATTCAATGCAATAATTTCCCAAATGCAAAAACACTGTTGTAAAAACCAAAATAATGCTCAATGGATAAATTTTCCAATACACAAATGGGCTCATTACTTAAAAATGTGCAATAACCATTAAAATGAGATACAATTATGAAATGTGATAGTGAAATATATATGTGAAGTGAAATCTTTTGCTTCACATGTATATTTCACTATCAACATTTCATAATTGAAATAATATATAATGTGAAGTGAAATCTTTTACTTAAAAAATTCAAAGTGACTTAATTTCCTAAATTCAAAAAAGTTTTAAAAATGCCATATCAGAAAGAGATTTACGATTTTTATAATACGACACTTCTGGTTTCAAGAACAAAATCTCCTGCAAATAGTACTTGTGAAAACAGTGTAATAAAAAAATATGTGCAAAGCAAACAAACACATTTAGTATGTTATGTATATTTTGTTTGTCTTCCATCTTCCTCTGAGCATTCCCATCTTTCCCCGAGATAAACAAAATGAAAATAGTGTACAATTTATAGTCGAACAACACACACCTTTACATGGTGACATCATGATGAATGCATTTTGCTTATAACTGAGAGCAGAAAGAAGTGCAGTCAAATTGCACTAACCACTCAGCCACCAGAACAGTATAAAATTAATCTAAGAGTTCTCAATTTTATAGTCCTGGTGGCTGAGTGGTTAGTGCATTTTGACTGTACTCTAAAGGAGCCATAGTCTTACAAAAGGCATTTTCTGACCTCATTCTTCTGTTGACATCCTGCTTCCCTCACAGATCTCCTCTATATACTAACAGGCTTTTATCAGGCCTCCATGAGAAGGAACTTCTTGAGCATTTTCACTTTTGCATTTGAAACCAGTTCTGTTACAATAAACAGGTGACAGAACTAATTGATGACAAAATAATACAGCATATTTCCGACAGAAGTGAGTGGTGAAAGAGACTGGTCACTCTCTACTAGTCTATAGACAACATGGGGGAGAGCTTAATAAATATTTAACCCTTTCACTCCCATGCCCAAGTATACTTAGAGGGCAATATGCCATTTGCTGTCCTACACCCAAGTTAACTTTCTATCATGATTTATATTCACAGAAAAGCTAAAATCCACTTAGGATATTACATTATTACTGGCTAACATAATGTGGGACTTAAACGAGTACCTGAAGGTTGATAAAATTTTTGATGCACTGGATCTTTTTTACATACTGACTATTAGCATACTGGACACCAGTATTACATATATGATATTTTTGAATATTTCATGTTATTGGACATAAAAGCCTATGATTTTTACATCACTTGGCTATTTATCAATTACATGTTAATGCATTGAACATTTTGAAATTGAATGTTTGTGTACTGGACAATTTAACCTGAAACCATTTATACAGTTATAAAGTAACCTTAAATCTAATTTTGTACTATATAAATGTAAAATTCCAAATGTGTGTTTCCTGGAGTGGTGGATTGAGGTGGCTAATTTAGTTCATTGGGCCCCTGTCAGGGGTTTTAAGGTTTCATTTATGTTCACAGCATAATTTATTTTGAATACATTCTGAATACATGAAAGGGAAATAGAAATATCAATAGAATTAATAACCTTGTATTAAAGGGCTAACAAGTTGCCCTCCATTTGGTAGCAATCAAAAACAGTAACAACAAAAGTCTAAGGACTGTGGCTTGTATTTCTATTTTTAGTACTGAAAAATGCTATTAGGTTCAAAATAATGAGATAGCTATATTTTCTGATTTTTTGTTGACTGTTACAGGTGTTTCATAGCTTGGAAAATGGGCTGCCTGATAAGAATAAAAATTTTGTTACAAACCAATAATAGCTTCAAAATAAGCTTTATATAATCTTTTTCAGACTAGGAATATTCTCCGATTAAAAAAAATTAATTAATAATAAAAATAAATATATATCTCCTCAAGCAGCTGGTTGCTACAGAGGTCTGACAGGAGCCTGTCAGTTTATACACCATAGTAGGTCTGTGAGGATGGCGGGATTCAGCAGAAAAATGACATGAACATTCATGACTTACCCAGGGCTCGAACCCAGGTCCCTTAGATCAGTAGCCAAGCAACTAACCACTCGCCCATGGGATGGTAATATAAATATTATATATCTTAAGTGAGTTAAATCTCATCTAGTATTTTAACCACCCATACATGTTTGTCCATCTGTTTACAGCTGAACATGACAGCCATAAAAAGATTTGATGACTGTACCTAAGAAAACAATGTCAATAGTTACAAATAAGAAGTCATTTTTACAGGCACTGTAAATAAGCTTTATTATCTTATAAACCAAAAAAAAAATGACAATGCAGTTAATAGGATTCTAGTAAGAAAGTACATGTTTGAAAGCTTTGCAGTGATCAGACATGGGGCCATTATGTCTGGCACAGAAAGCTTCCACTCTGCATTTAACTGAAAAACTGTTATATAATTTTATGATCCATTAGTTCTTATTGATATAAAGAGGAACTGCAACAAAAATGAAATGGTTTCGCTGATGTGAGAAGTATGTTGGGTTCTTTTGCTACTGTGCCAATGGTGAATCTGAAAAATAATGTGAGATTAAAAAAAAATACATATTGAATTTCGTGTTTAAGAAATTAAAAAAAATATCCTGCTCTGCTGGGAATCATTAACACAACTCTTCACCCCAAGGCGTGAAATGACAATAGGAAGCATTGTTTTACGTTAATAATGAGATGATGCATTAGTGATTACCCTGGTCCAGGCACTAAAGAAAGCACTGATTAACGTGCTTGATATCCCCAGTAAAGTTTTGATATCAGGAACTCCTCCAAACACAGCTGCATATTACAGGTTCTTGAAAGCACAACATTTTCATCTTCTAATAAGTCACTGGTAAGTAATTAAGGTTTTCACAGTAGAGGTTGTTCAGCATTTTATCAAGATGAACTGCTGGCTAAATAAAAGCACCACTTAGTGGGATTTCACTTGCTTTCTTCTGACTACCCATGGTTTCTCAACCTCTGTAGCACTGATCACAGCAAAAAGTAACAAAACTAAGCGTTTTGTAGAACAACACTAAATTATGTAATGCACAGAATACTGGATGGTTACATCTGGAATGGAACAAAGTTTATAATCAAATTGCTCCAGTTAAGAATATAAGCACAGGCACTAGTTAGATGTATAGTCAGAAATGAACATTCATATACCTACTCTCTCCTTGTATAAAATTACTTTCCTAAAAGCTGCTCAATGATCCTTGGCAAACAGTACATAAATCTTGCATCACAAAATGAGCAGACTTGTAGAAAATATATGGCACAGATAAAAACAGCGGTATTTTGATAACGAAAATTCTCACAGACACAGTTAACATGTGAGACATAAACGCTACAGCATCTTACATAATCCAAAACAAACAAGCTATTTCAAACCAAAAAGTAAATAACCAAGGCAATGACTTCGGCACTTCAATGGACAGCTAATCTTGGTTGGTACTGAATATCAGCAGCTGAATCAAGCATTAGGATTAAATTTAATGACTCTCGGAATGAGGTGGGTGACAACTTTCTTCTTTCAAACTGAGATGGCCATGAATATCTTGAATGCTGTGTTCAGTAGCAGATTCTGAGGTAAGTCCTGCACTTCCTGATAACTGTGCATATTGTTCTGGTGGAAGGCTTATTACCCTCGTAGTTGTCATGCTATAATACAAAAGATGTTCTATTTCAGTGAGCATTCACATAAAGAACATAAAACTTTATAACAGATAGCAGTCACAAAACATATATTTTAAATATTTTAAATGGGCAAAATTTTTTAAAATTAAAAATGAAGCACAATTTGTTTGGGTAATAAGAGTTTATCTTACACTCTACCCAGAAAAAAAAAATATGATTGGCAAAATACTGCACAAATAGAAAAAGTGTATCTGAATACACATTATGAATACACATCACATCTGTATACGAAATTAAAACAGCCCAATTTAAATTTCTTGAAAATACAGATTATGATGCTGTTATTGGAAATGCAAATTGCATTGCAGTTCATTAATATTAATCACAATTTTGCAGAGAACCATGGCTGCCTGACAATAAATACCACAACTAGTGAAATGGGGTGTCATTTGAACAATATTCTCCCCCTTTTGGTAAAACAGTTGAGGCATTTGAAGGCATGAGAAAGTATTTTACTCCCTTTAATGTTGACAGCACAACTCTAATGAAATTAAATGCATTTGAGAGAATATGCTGAATGTTTGACACACCTCTCAAACAAGGCACACAAGTTGCTGGAATACTTCAAGAAGTGATTTTTATGTGAGTGTGTATATATGTCAAGAAATATTTTATTCTGTGAAATGCTTAATTTTAAATTTGGAATTTTCATCTTTATAGATAATTGAGCTATTTCAGAAAAAAAGGGACATGATATCGTGTTTATTTCATATATCATATAAATGAGTTCAGGTTCAAAAATTTGAAGTTTTGAACCTGAGCTCACTCAGGTGTAAACTATATTCACATTAAAAATTCTGACACATCATAAAACATATATAAATGTCTTTTTTAATTCTTTATATTATAATTAGAAACTATAAAATAATCATACTTATTTGGAAACAAAATTAAAATCTTCATGCTATTTGGAGCTAAAAAATATAAATTCGTACAAACTGAAAATTCTTGAGTAATGTCGATATACACACTAAAGGTGATTTCTTAATGAGGTAAAATACCTATAATAATAATAACCAAAAATTGTATAGTATTTATTAACCCCTAAACACCGATTAACTGGTTAATATTGTAATAAAAAGAAATTATTTTATTTCACTTGCTTTCTTTATAATTATAACCAAAATTGGAAATTAAAATTATGGACTCAGTTTGTGACCACCTAAACTCATCTTTAACATAAAAATACAAAAAAAAATATTCTCCTCAAGCAGCTACTTGCCACAGAGGTCTGACAGGAGTCTGCCAGTTTATATGCCATAGTAGATCTGTAAGGATGGCAGGACCTCAGCAGAAAAACAATACACACATCCATGCCTTACCCGGGGCTCGAACCCAGGTCCTTTAGATCAGTAACCAAACATGCTAACCACTCTGCCATGGGACAGCTAGATATGTGATCATTTAAAAACTTACCTTGACATTATTTATTATATAATGGATCTTATAATATGACATATAATTCTTTTAACTACTTATGCAAATATATATATATAAATAATTATATACAGTGTCTTATCAGATGAGCAATTTCTTGATACAATTTTGCATAACTCCGATTCAATTTTCTGTAAGATAAGCCATTTCCCAGAGATCCACTAAATCAGGATTTAACTATAATACACTACAATAACACTACAGATCAGGATTCTATAAATAATATATTTCACTGGTAAAGACCCATAAAAATATCCTACCTTGGCTATAATGGTTTAGCTATTTCTTAGTATGATACCATGTTAAGAAATTTTTTAACGCTTATAATAAAATTAATAACAGTTTTGAAATGATCAAACTCAGAAGACTTGATCATCAAATACAAAAGAAAAAAAACTAAGAAAATAATAACAAAAATATGGCATCATAATCCTGAAGATCAAAGTTTTACATATTATTTAGAGATTAACTGATATTTACCATTTGGTTCACTATATAAAACAGGTGGATAATAGTAAACAAATGATCTGAAAGTGATGAAAAAGAGATCACATACAAAATAAACTGAGAACATCAGAAATTTACCAAAATTGTTTTGAAATGGAAGGATTATAACATGCTCTTTTCAGGCAAATTATGGTAACCAATCAGATTTATATGTTACTTTGAAAGCATTTAATGTTTCATATAAAATGAGCCCAATACTATAATTTACTGTAATTCCACATTTTATTTAATATAAACACAAATGCTAAAATAGTATATATTTAGGAGCTCTAAGTTATAAATTCCTCCTCTTTTTTTTTTGGTATCAGTGTAATTACATAATTATTAACAATAGTTTTCTACTGTTTTTTCACAATAAAATTAATCAACTTCATTTATTATCAAAGTCATTAAATAATAAAATCTCTATATAATAGCAAATTTTCTTATCATGTCTAATTTAAAACTGGACATCTCCATATTGATTAATCAAAAGAGTTGTTTTACCTCTTGGTAGTACTTTTTTTTTGACATAAAAGAGGTTAAATGGCAGAAAAATTTATATATAATAAACAATAAAAAAAATTTGTAAATTTCTAATGTTTCAGTTTATTTTGGTTGCGATCTCTTTATTGCTACAGGTTAATATCACTTTCTGATCATTTGTATACTATTATCCACTTGTTCTATGCTGTGAATCAATGCATAGGGTCAAGCTTTCTTGCAAATGGTTTCACATCCCACTGCAATACTGCTTGATCAATTTTTACATGAGCATACCTTGAAGGCAATGGCAAATCCAGGTGAGGGCAAAATGGCCAATCTTTCCTACACTCTCAAAATTTAATCATTTTTAATAATATAGACACTTGGTATAAATATAGTTCAGTCATCTCACTGTGCAATTGGGGATGTGGTAGCTGCATTAAAAGATTACTATTCGCGTTTATTGTTGGGATTTTTTTATTCCTCCTTGAAATAATACTCAATTATTTATTAAAAGCAAATACAACAGTATGTAGTGTTATACAATTATATACTTACTTAGGTATGTAGTTATTACAACTATATACTTGCTTAGGTATGTAGTTATTACAATTATATACTTGCTTAGGTATGTAGTTATTACAATTATATACTTGCTTAGGTATGTAGTTATTACAATACAGCATATGAGCATTAAAATTTTATATATTTGCTGCTGTCAATATAATTGCAAAACTGCCCCCCCCCAATCTTCTCCAGAAAAGAAAATAAATCTTAAACCACTCACTCCTGTACAGAGAGTATCTCCCCATTGATATTTAAAAACGTTTTTAATATATATGAACTATAAATTTTTTGTATCCAAATAAATGTCTGAAAGCTACAGGTTAATTACATATTGCTACAGGTTAATATCAATTCACCAT
Source organism: Ryuthela nishihirai (assembly GCA_038380435.1). Taxonomy (NCBI): domain Eukaryota; kingdom Metazoa; phylum Arthropoda; class Arachnida; order Araneae; family Heptathelidae; genus Ryuthela; species Ryuthela nishihirai. The sequence continues at coordinate 41,981,179 of JAWZYU010000015.1, read as the reverse complement.
TTCTAAACAATCCCCACTAATTTAAATTGCATTGGGTTTGTGGTAATAAATGCTCACATAAAATTTGTAATGGTTATTCCTGGCATAAAATAATTGAAATAGAGCAATGTGATTCCTTTACATGCAATGAGAGGATTCATAAGCAACTGCAGATTTCTATTAAGTACAAATAAATTGTTCTTACATCGTTGTTGATGTACTTTCAGGATCAGAAGAAACTCTTTCAACATCTTGAAATTGATGGGTGTCCTCTGTTGAAGATATAAATTATATACAATAAATATTTGTTTCCATTTCATACATTAAAATCTATAAATCTTCAAATTTGTATAAAATATGCATATTTATTTTGTAAAATTTATAAACACTGCTATGCTTGAAAATTCATGAAATATTAATTTCTCAGTACAAGTATAAAAATTGTATGGACACATTAAATATATTTAAATGATTTCAACTCACTAACCTTGGCAAACATTTTTTGCAGTAGACCTCCTTATTTACTACTTTCGGTCTCATGTTATAAAAGTATGCTATAAGTGTTGTTTGTTGCTATTTCACTATTATTTTTGGTGAGCAATGGACTAAAATATTTTTAGTTTAGTGCTGTTTTTAACAAAAGTAGTGATTTCAAAAAGAATGAAGGGTTGAAAAAATTATATAATCTACAACAGTGATGGACAACTGCTGGCCCAATGAAGATATTCCGTAAAAGTATTTTTTAGTGCATGACAGTTCTTTTTATGACAGGCAATTATTTTATGAATAGCAAAAATACATGCTCATCTTATCAATGATTGGTAAAATCCATTAGTAAAATGATTAGTAAAATCCATTTCTTCTAGTTTCACTCGTTTTCTGTTTCCTTTCACAAACGAATTCTTTGTGTGGAATTAATCATTTCCAGTAGGAAATGACTAACTCAACAAAAAAAAAAAAACATTATACCAATAGTCATCTTCAGAATTTACTAAAAAATAACTCAACTTCACTAAAAGTTCATTTTAATAAACTTTTAAAATTCATATGAAAATAAATAATATTCTTATGAATTCACTCATAATTTTTTTTTCTCATTTACATTTAATAAAACTAATTTTGCTTGGTTTTTTTGATGACATTTCATCATTTTGCTAATTACCAAAATTGTGTTATTCAGTTATTAATAAAAAAAATACCCCCTCAAGCAGCTGCTTGACATAGAGGTCTGACAGGAGCCTATCAGTTTATATGCCATAGTAGAAGGTCTGTGAGGATGGCAGAACCTCAGCAGAAAAACAACACGAATATCCACGCCTTACCTGGGGCTCAAACACAGATCCCTTAGATCAGTAGCCAAGCACACGACCCAATGTCATTAGGAGGGACCATCTAAACTGTTGCAGACATCATGTCAACTTAACCCAGGAGCAATGGTAGTCCATGCCCTTCAGGATGAATTGAGATTTTTACTCCACAGCAATTCATAGTGTCAGTTGATATGGAAGGAACATGCTATCATGCCACAAATATCCTAGAATGAGACACCTACAGTGATGGTAGTCATGGTTTGAGGTGGGATATCTTTAGGCAGCTACATATATCTTTACATGCTCCCAACATGCTACATAACAGGTTGCAGGTACAGAGATAAAATCTTTGACTCTTTTGTGTGAACATATGTGAGTGCAATAGATGATATTTTTCTCCTACAGATGATAACCTCTCTCACCATTGTCACCTTGTTGATTGCTATCTGGAGAATGGTACTATTAACTATATGGAGTGACCAGCCCAATCTCTCAATCTAAATCCAATAGAAAATACATGGGATGCCCTTGGGAGATAGATTGCTCCTGTGAATCCCGCTCCCACAAGCCTCCTGGAACTGTGATGTGCTTTGGGGGAGCAATAGACATTACTATACATAGGCTACTGGATAGTCTTATGAACAGTATGAGACATTGCTGTGAGGTCTCCATAGTGGTAAGAAGGGAGCACACTCCATATTGAACCATTTGGGCTATCTCAGTTGACCTTCAACTTTTTACCATGTAACTTGTATTCATATAAAATTTGGGGAATTAAAGTGTTATTCCATTTTTCAACTGTTATTCTTATACACAGTGTTTATATGTACCTCTCTTCTGATTCCCATGCAACAGATCCAATGGGTCTTTAAGAAAAATCGGGTTTTCAGATTGTTCCTTTAATTTATGGAAACCAGTGTAGAATATTTATATAATTAGGAAATTTTGCACACAATGGCATGTTTCATGGTACTTCATGTGCAATGCAGTGTTCATAATAATTTAGCCAGACTATTGTATACTGCAATTAATTATCACCAATGAATCATTTACGTTTCTAAACCATGTTATTTTAAATACAGACTATGTGTGAGATTTCTAAGATACCACGAATAAAGCAAGGATTTTCAAGAGATTAGAGAATACTGGAAAGAGAGAAAAACATCAAGAATTAGGAACAATTATTATCAAGTGAATCTTAGTATATTAGTTTTAATCATTGCTGAAAATAATGTGTTGGGTGTAAATAAAAGATTAGTGCTAGCTTTCCAACATTTATTGATATTTAGAATTTATTGGAAGATACCTACTTGGTGCAATAATCAAATATATAATTTAACAGTCTTCTTATGAAAATCAAAGGAAAACTGAAAGTTTTAATGAACCTAATAGAAGAGTGCAAAGGGTTGGAAGTATGATTAAAATAAATACAGAGACAGCAAATATATTCCAGATAATAATGGTTAAATAACTAGAAAATTTGTTGCAAATTTATTGTGAATCTTAAATATTTGGGGGTCTGTAAAGGTAGCTAGGTAGTCACTGGAAGGAGAGCTATGCACCAATCCCCTGTGATGATGCATAGAACCGGCCAGGCCTAGCACCTAATGTCCGACCCCGCCTTCTCGTGGTGCAGACTGTTAGTACCTTTCAAAAGAGATACTCTCTTGTGGAAGTGAACGGAAGGGGAGGGCTGCCAGATTAGTGTGGCCTACTGATCTGGACAACTATGGCTACTTTTCTTTTTTTTCTACCCTGCTGAGGAGTGGTCAACCACACAGGGTCCTGGTGCTGACCATATAAACCCACTGGACTGGACAGATATATGGCTCTGAGCTTGATTATGGATCCTGATTTTGCTGCACTGGTGGGCCTCTGTGAAGGGAAAATCTTCCGCTGTGTTTTCTGTTTGTTTGTGGGTTGACAGCCCCAAGTGAATAGATTCACAGGATATGCTTATCAGCTGGTGGATAATCCTGAGCAGAGGTCATCGCAGGCACCTGAACTCTTTGCTTCTATTGGCATCATCAAATTCTACATTGGAGGAAGTCTTCCAGTGTAGATGGCTTCAGCCTTTAGTGGTGGGGGAATGGGTCTTTGCCCCATGTCTGCGATTAGGGGGCTGTTTGATATTGTCGGCATTCCCTCTCTCAATAAACATAGTTTCTTTAAACATCCTACTAACCATTTTCTCTCCATAGGTAGTTGGAATGTGAGGACTCTGCACACAGCTTTTTCTCTTGATGTCCTCACACAAGAATTCCACCATTATAATTTAGATATTCTCGGCTTGCAAGAGACCAGATGGACAGATAAAGGTCAGATTCTTAAAAATAATCTTAAATTTCTCTTTTCAGGGAGGGACGACAATAAGCATCACCAAGGCGTGGGTCTGCTTCTCAGCAGACATGCTAGTGATGCTCTTCTAGGATATGAGTGCATTAATGAAAGGTTTCTTACAGCAAAATTTCAGAAAAGAGTTAAAGACCTGAATGTTATCTGCTGTTATGCCCCCACTGAGGATGCCGATGAGGATGAGAAGGATAGGTTTTATGAACAACTTCAGGATATTTTGAATTCTGTCAAGAAAGGAGATATTACCCTTGTTCTTGGTGACTTCAATGCCAAAGTTGGTACTGACTCTGACCTTTGGGGAGAGGTGATTGGCCCTTTTGGTATTGGTAGCTGCAATGGCAATGGACAACGTCTCCTACAGGTAAGTAAACTCAATGGTTTCAGAATAACCAACACATATTACAAACACCACGACATACATAAGTACACATGGGTTTCACCTGATGGACTGCATAGGAATATGATTGATTATATATTAATTAACAGCAAATGGGCTAGTTCTGTTAGAAATACCAGGGGATATAGGGGAGCTGAAATTGGATCTGACCATTACCTTGTTAAAAGTGTCTTGCAACTTAAACTTAAAAAATGTTGTGCTAGGGTTAAAAAATTTGCTTTTAATACTGAAGCTCTGAAAGACCCAGTTATAGCCAAAGCTTACCATGATAGGTTACTTAGTCATTATGACAGTTGGGGCGGGGGTGGCTCAGTCGGTAGCGCACCAGGCTCGTAATCTGTAGTTTCCAGGTTCTAGTCCCAGCTGGGTCAGCGTTGAGAGTTATCTCCGCAAAATTCCCCGCCCTGCCCACGGTCAGTAGGGGACACCGATGGGCTTGGAAAGGCTGCCGTCCATCGGATGGGACGTTAAGCCATGGCCCCGTGTGCGGGAGAGCCATACCCTGTGCACGTTAAAGAACACGCTGGATGGCCTTGATGGGAGGCTACCATCCGTCTCCCAACAGCTGTTCCAGTGGGTCCCTCCCCCAACCTGCTCTGAGCCTTCGGGGTCCATGTGACCTGGCCATTTAGCCCATGGTGTGCAAAAAAGTGCCGCTCAGAGGTCAAACAACCCAAACAACCCATTATGACAGTCATGGTATGATTACTACTGAAGTTGAGGAAGAATGGGATCATTTTAAACAGGCTTTTTTAGACACTAACAGTACTCTTTTAGGAAAAAAGGAGCAGAAGAGACAGAATTATCTGAGTGATAAGGCACTTGAGCTTATTTCGGAAAGAAAGAACTGCAGGAATGTCCTTAATCAATACCCTACTAGTCCTAATAGAAAGCATTACAGAGAACTTAATAAACGTGTAAAAGATCAGTTAGCTGCTGATAAGAATCTTTGGCTTGGTAGTTTGGCTGACAAAGCCGAGGAAGCAGTTAGACAGCACAACAGCAGAGAGCTGTACCAGATAGTTAATGTTTCATGTGGTAGAAAACGGACAGGTATACAGGGATTGAAGGATAAACAAGGTGAGGATTCTGTCATAGCTAGGTGGCTGAGCATTTCAATGATGTTCTAAACAATGTGGTTAGTTTTACTCCCATTGTTTGTAATGATGATAGATGCATTGGTGGCTTTAATGCTGGCCTTATAACACAATCTGAAGTTATTTTGGCTGTTTCTAAACTTAAACTTCATAAATCCCCAGGCGTAGATGAAATTACTACAGAAATGCTCAGAGCTGGGAATGTTTTGGTTACCACTTGGATGACTGAAATTTTGAATAACTTTTATGATAAAGGCATGGTTCCTAAAGATTTTACCAGAGCTATTATTATCCCTATCTTCAAAAAAGGTGATCGCAGTTCTTGTGATAACTATAGGGGTATCAGCCTACTCTCTGTTCCAGGTAAAGTTCTTTCCATGATTGTGCTTAATGGAATTAAGAATCTGGTTGACAGGCAATTGCGTGATGGGCAATGTGGATTCAGAAGTGGTAGGGGATGTGTAGATCAGATATTTTCACTTAGGCAGATTCTTGAGAAATGTTTAGAGTTTCAGAAACCTTTGGTTGCTAGCTTTGTTGATTTCAAAAAGGCTTTCGACTCTTGATCATCATAATTTGTGGTTGATTGTGAGATCATATGGTATACCAGACAAGTTAGTTAACATAATGAAAGCTCTCTATAATAACACTGAGTCGTGTGTGAGAGTTGGTAAGGCTTGCAGAAATTGGTTTAGCATTACTTCTGGTGTTCGACAAGGGTGCATTTTGTCTCCTTTTCTCTTTAGTTTGGTTGTTGATTATGTAATGCGAAATTCACTTCAAGGGAAAGATTTTGGCCTTAAATGGGCTGGAGATACGAAAATTTCTGATTTAGATTATGCTGATGATTTAGCCCTTTTGGCAAATGATGTTGATGAGATGAACTCTTTCATTCGAGCTGTTGATGAGACTGGTAGTAGAGTAGGTTTGGTTATAAACAGAGAGAAAACCAAAGTGATGAAAATTGGTCAGGTAGGCTGTGATTCAGTTAATCTGAATGGTTGCAGTCTTGAGCAGGTGTCACAGTTTAATTATCTTGGGAGCTATGTAACAGATAATGGTGATGTGCGGCATGAGATTAACAGACGAATAGGGATTGCTGCCGGGACTTTTAAGAATCTATGGAGAGTGTGGAGAAATAGGCGTATACACCTAAAGACTAAAATTAGACTGTATAATAGTTTGGTTCTTTCTAGGGTTATTTAAGGCAGTGAAACTTGGACACTTTGTAAACAAGATAACAGGAAACTAGATGCTTTTGATTCTAGATGCTTACGCAGTATCTTGGGCATTAGGTGGTTCAACTTTGTAATTAATGATGAGGTTAGCAAAGGAGTCGGCAACTTCCTTTAAGCAGCATATTGTGCAGAGAGAGACTCCGTTGGTTTGGCCATGTTGCCCTTATGAATAATTATAGATTGGCGAATAAGGTTATGAACAGTGTGTCTAAAGGCCTCAGAAAGAAGGGGAGACCTAGGATGCGGTGGGCAGACAATATCAAACAGGACCTTGTTAGAATTGGTGTGCAGTGGCCAGATGCAGTAGATGTAGCTCAAGATAGACTTGCTTGGAGAACTAAATTGCACGGTCTGGTTGGACCTCCGTAGCCCATGGCTGCTTGAGATGATGATGATGAAATATTTGCTACAAAAATCCGTTAGAGGAGGCACTTTTTGTTTGTCAAAGTTGTGAATGGCGAGGAAGATACCAAGACTGTGTGGTGTGTTATACGGGGGACTTTCAAAAACTGACTGACTGCAGAACAAATCATTACATGCACCTCAATAAAACTTTTACTGTCCTTCAAAGTACTCCTCTCCAGTATCTATGCCAAGTTGTAGATGCCTACATCAATTTTGGAATGCTTGGTGGTATTCCTGTTGGGGAATATTCCACAACTCTGAATAAATACATTTTGCAAGCCTTGTACTCTTGAAAAAGGCTTCCAGCAAGTTCCTTTTTAATTTTTAGAAACAACCAAAAATCACATGGTGCAAGATCGGGTAAACATGCAGGATGGGGTAGCCATTAGATTTTTTCCTGCTCCAGATAGGCAATCACTTGCCAGGTTTTATGAGCACTAACATTGCCATGAAGAAGGAGAACCCTTGACATACCTGTTGTTGGATGCTGCTCCTTCATCTCCCTAACCACTTTGGGCAAAACAATGTTGGTGTAGTATTAGCCATTTATAGTCATTTTTTCAGGTAACGGTGTCCATGACTACCACTTCTTGGGAATTGAAAAAAATTGCGAACCTCTTCCTTGAGTGACTTTTCCTTGGATGCAATTCATCTTCTGTTATCTAGTTGTTGATCTTTTTGGGGTTGTATAGTAATAAAACCACATTTCATCACCTATGACAATGTCTGTTAACTATTTGGGGCCACTAGGTTCAAACATTGGCAACTTCTCCTTGCCTGAGTCAACTCTAGCCCTTTTTTGTTGCAATAAATTATCATTGAAAAACGTCCTGTAGGCAAGAAACACTTGAAAAAATTGGCAATCCTAACTGGGATTCGAACACAGGTCTCCCCCAAGAAGCATGCCAAGCATCTTAATTGCTGGACCAAGAGCTAACCATTTTTCCAACAAAGTGCCAGCATGTTTATGGAACACCTGGGTTCAAATCCCAGTCAGGACAATCAAATTTTTTTCAACTAATTATTTCAACTTTTTTGCTGTTCTGTCAGTTTGTGGGGTACCAGTTTGGATCTTTCAGAACTTTAAATATATATGAATAATTGTTTCCACAATGCCAATCGATACACTGACATCTATACTTATTACCTGAATGGTGATGTATGGGTTTTCCTTGATGAGTTCATGAACAGCTTCAGTGGTTCTCTCATTAATGGCCTCCTTTAGTCTTCCTGCACAAGGGAGGTCTTCGAAGCTCTGCCGCCCTTCTCTGAATTTGCGCATCCATCCCATAACAGTGCCATATGAACAGGCATAATCCCCATATACTTTTGATAAATCGGTATGAATTTTTTTTCCATAATCCCAAAGCTGCATCCTCGTATAAATGTAAAATCTTTCCCCATCTTTAATAGACTCCATAGCAACAACACACAGATTTTGCAGACTGAAATTTACACACCACCAGCAAAGAGAGAAATGATGATATGGCCTTTGTTTTTAACACATAATGACAAGTTTTCAAACAAGTCATAGCTCATCAACTTCGGAAGAATGAGTGGAAATCTACAGACATGTGTCTAGAACTTTTTGAATACCCTATTTAGAAACAATCAGTTCTTTATTGTATTTTGGTGTGCTAAGTGTATACAATACACCCACTAAAATAGAATAAATTATTTTTAAATTGCTAATATGAAAATTTAAAACTCTTCAATATTGCTATATTCTTTCTAATAAATATATTAGTTGCTAAGGTTGAATCAGAATCTCAAAACTAGTACCAAGAATTAGTAAACATTCACCTAAAACTGCAGTCTTCTGTTCACTATATTGAGTGCTTTGGTATAGCTGTTCTACTAAGCTCAGGCAGGTAGATATAAAAATATTTCTGGGAGATGCATGCAGAGGGGGCAAAATTTAAAAAAAAAGGTGATGGAAGGAAATAGTTCTATATAGTGTAATATTTGTATTACTGTTGGTAAAGTAGATAATTAAATTTATTCAATAATAAGTCAAAATTAATTAAAGATATAACAATAGATTCCTTTCTTAAATCAGTCTTCTAAATATTTTTACCATTTTAGAACTTTAGAACCCCCCCCCCCCCAAGCTATGTGACTGGTTCTGCATATTAGCAACACTTCATTGATGAAAAGCTAATTAATGTACATATTGTTGCCACAGTGTCATTTGAATATTTAAACAAACACAAATGTGTTGGGTCTTTCCTGCATACACACCAGTTGAGTTGGCACAAGTCATGAAAAGTACAATTTCAAAGTTAGGAATTCTACTTTTCAAAACTTTTACCCAATAAAACTTTAATACAGGAAACAATTTCCTGGAATTTTGCACTAATCTTTAGAGCAAATACCACAACACAATTGCTCTAGACATTTTTTGGTTATGATGAAATCAAGGTAGAATATGACTCAACATAGTATAAATAATATATCACTTTAAGAGTGATTATGAAATATGAATTTGCCACCTAGAATTCACTACACACAAGGGGAATAAATAAGCGAATGCAAAAAAACAAGGTATGAAAAATATTATGAACTGCTTTGATATCAAAGCCTACCATTGGCTGATCGAGCACTGCTGGATTTTTATCCAACACGAAGTAACATGAGATACTGTGTTTCCTCCAACCTCCAAAGTTTAACTTTTTTGATTTTGATATACTAATATCGACACTTCTATGTTAACAGATGACTTTTCTTGTAACTGTGATGTACATTCTATAGCTACTACGATCTTGTTTTTGACAATAATGAATAATTAAGAAAAATTAGACAATACTTCTTGCATTTACAAAAAACAAAAGTGATTGCATTTAAAATGCTTTTGACCATAACTGTGCCTTGCATATCGCTGCCACTTTTGTTCGCATGGCACTAGTGCTAGCTGTTGTCTTGAACATTCAACATGCCCTTCAACATGTGTCTCTTGTGCAAAAAGCCATAAATTAGTGCTCATCTAATGTAGTGTAATCTTTGAATAATCTTTTCCCCATAAGAAGAAGGAAATTAATAATTTCAATGTAGAGAAATTTTTACTGTTGATAAGGATGAGAATTTTATCAGACATAATGAAAATAGTGACCAATTTTAAGAAGGGAAATATATATCTCATGGTTAAATTTCTGGATATTTGTATTTAATGCTATTTATTAAAGAGTTAGATGTACAGCTGAGCTTAACTGAGCAAATTACATATTTCAAATGGCAAAATTCAAGATATATATATTAAATGGTCACTCTATTAGAAACATAAAGCCAGATTCAAAATTCAATACCTTACTCAAATCTGCTTTTTATGGAAAAATGTGATTGAAGATAAATTTCAGATCTCAACGAAATCTATCTAAATGTCAATTTTCTACAAAATTCTTTATTTAATTGCAGCTGGAATGCTTAACATGTTGCTTTATCTACAAAATATCATTTTCAACTGATAAAAAATGACACAATTCTTGCAAAGATTACAAAAATACGCTTCTATATTTTACAAAGTTAATATAAAGTTATTAGTTTCATATTAATCTGACTGAATTAACTTTTCATATCAATAATATCAACAGGTATTGCTTCTGTTAAATATTTTATTGTCCATAACTTAAAAAATATTTGAGTGAATAGTTTTGGAAATTGAGATTTAGAAATAATTGAGATCTTTATCTTCAGACATACCTTGGTATAAAAATCTTATTTAAGAAGTTACTGGGCTCCAAATCTGACTTCCTTTAGAAATACTATGGATCTAATCCTAATAAATTGGTTGGGTTGTTTTACCTCTGAGCAGCACTTTTTGGCACATAATGAGCTAAATGGCCAAGTCACAAGGACCCCAAAGGCTCAGAGAAGGATGGGGGAGGGGACCCACTGGAACAGCTGTTGAGAGATAGATCCAACCTGTTCTTTAATGTGCACAATATGAGCACAGGGTATGGACAAAAGGGTCCCATCCAACAGACATTGGCCTTTTCAAGTTCATCAGTGTTCTCTACTGACCATGGGCAGGGTGAGGGGTTTTGCAGAGATAAATATCAATGCTGATCCAGCTGGGACTCGAACCTGCGAACTGCAGATTACTAGCCTGGTGCGCTACCGACTGAGCCACCGCCCCTCCTAATAAAATGGCTCTGAGTATATATAACAAATAAAATATTTTAATAGCATTTATAATTTTTCTTGCTTTTAATACATTTTCTAAAAGCTTTATAATACTACATATTATAGACATTAGCCATCTAAATATCACATATTAAATTTCAGATGGACTAATGAAACTTTAAAAGTTTTTTCAGAAATGTTTAAATAAATTCAGAAAATTGCAATATTAGTCAATGCTACTTTTGCCAATTACGATTATATTGTTCAAAGAAATAAGTTTAGAAACCTGAAGCAGTTCCTAATTCATTTTAAAACTGATAAAGGTATTAGGAGATATATAAACATGTACCCCTATTACACTGTAAAGTTCTTCTTTTAGCAATTGCTGCTGTCCATGCAATTAAAAGTTCTACAGTCCAATATTCACCAGTCAACAATAGCAAAAGAATAAGGCTAACTAATAGTCAAATATTTACTAAGCAGTGTGTTGCTTATGTTTTAGGTGATCCGATTTTAGGTGACTTCTAGCAGTTGTTTTTACTGGCATTCACTTGTGTCCGGTTATTCACTGATTTCCTATCACACAAAGAAGTTATTTACGCTTTTTCACTATGCAAACTCATTTCATGACACAGTGGCTGATGGAATTAGTCTGCAGAGTGAAAAAGTGTAAATAATCCCCTTGTGCGATAGGCGATCAGTAAACAACTGGACACAAGAGAATGCCAGTAAAAACAACTGCTGAAAATGTGGACAGAGCAAGCCGATTGGCTAAAAATATCACACTGCATAGTAATTCTATGACTATTAGTTAGCCTTATTCTTTTGCTATTGATGACTCCAGTGAAAATTAAACTGTAGAACTTTCAATTACATGGACAGCAGCAATTGCTAAAAGAAGGACTTTACAGTGTAAAAGTGGTACATGTTATATATCTCCTAATTGTGTAGCACTGTGTTATATATTTGTTTTCTAATGTAAAGGTATACATGTGCTCCCCTACTTGCAAACGTTCCACTTACGAACTTTCAGACTTACGAACAATTTGACCATACATCTAAAATTTAAATTTCGTGTGGATTCGTGGCATTGAAGTCGATAGCATGGTCTAATTTTCCTTTTTTGTTATTTACAATACATACTATATTATTCAGAGGCGTAGTTAGCTTTTGGCGCCCTTGGCAAATTTCTAATTGAACGCCTTTGTTCAGTTATTGATAAATAAAAATACACGTTATTTATATTATATATATTTATTGTCATTATTTTAATACAGTTACATGAATAAATATTAATTGCACATATATAACTGCAAAAGAAATTGCAATTAATTATGCAAGTAATTAAATTTTTCCTACTTTTTCGTTGGAAAATTGTTAATAATCTCATAAAAATTTATTTTTTGAGTCATGTCTCGCTCGACTGATAGGAAACAAAGTGATGATGTAAGCTCCTGTCCTGATGTTGATCTTAAACAATCTCAGGATTTATAAACAAAATAATTCAATACAATGTACAAATTATGAACTCCCGTCCAAACAAAAAGATACATATGTAACAAAATTTTATTTTGTAATGGCATGATTTGTAAAAGCAATATCGACAGTTGGAAATTATACCCCAAAGCTATTTTATGGCATGCACGGCACGGGGGGGGGGGATAATTGTCCGCCGATAAAAGGAAAATAATATATTTTTGTAGGAAATAACGAAAATTTATAAAATGCTGTCTTGATGATACGATGGTATAAACAATATGTATTAAATTCAATGAACTACGGGCGGCTAATCATTCGATTTTATTTTGCACATAAACGTCAGATATCGTGAAACGGCTCGTGCTGCCCCAGCACCACCCTGTGATTCCGGCGCCCTTGGCAACTGCCCCGATGCTAACACATTCCTACGCCTCTGATATTATTTATGCACAAACATATACATTAACAGTATAAATTGTTTAATTTATTTAATATCAACTTTATGCTCCATATACCACAGCAGAATTTTAAGGCATTTGAAACACCTGCTAGTTAGCAGTAGTGAGCAGGTAAACGAGTGTAATGCATTCTAGTAAGTACATTGAATGATCATACACTAATAGTAAGTGGTTATTCTGTGTACAAATGTACTTTTTAGGTTAGTTTTTGACTTACGAACATTTCAACTTATAACAAAACCTCGGAAACTAAACCTGTTCGCAAGTAGGGAATCATCTGTATTTAAAAAAGTTATTTTCTAAATATAAAATTAGAAAAAAAAAACTCTCAGATCTTTTTTTAATTGGATGTGTTAAAAAAGCATTTAAAGTAGATAACCACCTCATACAGAGTACATTCGGACAACAAACTAATGAAAATAAAGTGAGTAAAAAAGGAATATATATTTAGAAGAGTTACTGTAATAATTTATCACATTAGTACTTGTAATATAAATATTTGGTTTTATACCTTCCCTTTGGAAACAGAAAGGAAAAGTAATATTAATTGGTAGATTTCAAGTTATTATTTCATGCACTATTTTGCAAGGTATTAATTCATATTTTTCCATTCATCATAAAAAACTGCTTTAAGCCATTTCTTTTACAGAAATCACAAGTTTATACACACAAGTAGTACCTGACATTGCTGGGGATCCAAAGCTGGCATCAGCATACGTCGCAGAAATCAGACTAGAAGTAGGGAATGAAGGAGGATCAGGGGAGAAAAAGGGGTGTTGGTGGGAGGATGAAGACATATGATATGATGCACTATGGGTTGATTCTTGCTTTGATTCTTCTGTACCAGATTTATCAGATGCACTCCACTGTTTCATGTATTCCTCCATCTGTTTATGAGCATCTGGTCCTGAGAATGACATCGTGTGTACTTCAGGCTTTATAACTACTTGTTGAGTAATACGAACTATGTTTCCATCAGCATCTGTGCTTTCAAACTGATCTACATCATCTGAAGATTTTAATTTCTGGAATGTTTTAACAAATTCTTTAGATTGTGTTTCAGCATCTGGTCCTGAAAAGGACTTTGAGTGCACTTCTGGTTCAGATAGCATTTGACGTTTGACTGTACGAACAATGACAACATTGCCTTTTTCATCAATTGTTCTTTCTTCTTTCATTTCTTCTTCTCCTTTACCTCCATCACCTCCAGCTGCATGTTTTCTCAGAAATTCCTTCAGTCTTTCTTCCATATCTTCTGGGGAAGATGCTGAGGTATAGGTCTGAGATTCTGATTCAACAATCCGTTTTATTCGGCGAATAAATTTTGGATTGCCTTTTTCATCTACAGTTCTGATTTCTTCAATTTCAACATTAGGGTCAGTTTGATCAGAAAATGTTTCTTCTGTAAATGTAGCACCTTCTGTAGTATTATATTCTTTTTCTGTTTCATACTGATCAAATGGAATAGATACACTATGAGGCTTTGTTAATGGTTGTCCTTTATTGTAAGTTGTTGTTGTGCATGTTCGAACTTCCATGGGAAGTGAAGTAGCTTTATTACTCATTTCATCCATATCTTTAGAAGTGGAAATGACAGTTTTTTGTATGTTACCTTCTGAGTCTGTGAATATTTTCATATTTTGATGGGTTTGAATATTTCCTTCAGAATCTAAGAAAATTTTTTGTTGGCCATCTTTAGTTAGTATCTGAAGATCACTCATTGAAGTATCACCATACATATATGTTATTCTCATATCTGGATCAAGTGTATCTGTACTAGAAATCATAGTGTAATCATCAGAAGTTTGTACACTGTTAATACTTGAAGACATTACTGACTCAGTTTCAAACTGGTAAGTTGCATGAGTTGCTGCAGAACTACTTGGTTCTAATGAATCAGTACTTGAAACCATAATATCACCTTTCCCAACATCTATGACACCTAGATCAACAACACCCTGACTACTAAAAACTGTTTCTAATGTTGCACCCATGGTTAACTCTTTCAAAGAATCAGCATCAATGTCCTGATCTACATGACTATGAACTGCATCTATTTTTTCAGAATATTCTGCTTTGCTGGAATCATGAGAAACATCACCAACTGCTGCAAGACTGCTTTCAAGTGATAAGGATGATTCATCTGGAAGAATATCCATCTCATGTAAGGAATCCTCATCAAGTCCCCTTTCCTCACATAAAGAATCACGCATTTCATCTCGGGCATCATCTTGTAATGAATCAATATCACCTGACTTCTCTTCATGCAAGGAATCTTGATATTCAAGTTTCTCATCACCAGAAAGTGAATCTTGTTTCATAGATTGATCTTCATGTAAAGAATCTTGATCAACATCATTTTCATTTCGTTGTATTCCAGTAGAAATATGTTGATCAAAAGAATCAGGTAGTTGAGATGCACTTTCAGCAACAGAAGCAGAATGATAAACTTGCTTTATTACTGTTGTGACTACTTTTGTTTCAGCTACTGGAATACATGAATCAACAGAAGAAACTTCCATCTCTTTCATTTCACTAAGAGTATATTCAGTTGGTGCCTCAGTGTGATCTCCATCTTTTTCTGGAAGTATATCTTTGCATGCATTCAAAGTACTTTCATCACTGAGCATTGCTGTCTTCTGATGAAGTTTCTGACTCAATATATCTGATTTTACTTCAAGTTCATCTTCTTGGAACTGTTCCACATTTGTTTGGGCCTGTTTAATAATTTGATCTATTTCATTCAGTCTTTGATCAAAATCATCTGAATCATTTGACTCAGCTTCTCTTCCTGTATCAGACAATGTCTCTTGACTAGCTTCTGAAGCTTGGCTTTCATGTCCTTCTTCAATTTCTGAAAGTCTTGTGGCAACTTCTTTAGTTGTAGCTTCAACACGTTCAGCTTCTGAACATTCTCTTTCAAGTTTTTCAAATTCAGTTAAAGAATTCATAGAAACATCATCATGCTCCCCACTTTTGCTGTGAAACTGCTTGCCATTAAATGAATCTACAGAACCAACACTTGATTTTCGCACCAATCCAATTTCTTCTTCGAGTCTTTCAAATTCTTGAAGTGAAGACATAGAAATATCATCATGTTCACCACTTTTACTGAAGAACTTACGTCCAGCCAAAGTATCGTAATCAGGAATGTTCTGTTTATTATAATCAACAGCACTAAGAGATAAATTGAGTGCTCTGACTTTTTCTGCATCATCAAATGCATCTTCATCTTCTTCTTGATGTGTATATAGATCCCCATAACCTGGAATATCTTCATCATCTATTTCATGTTCTCTTTCAAATCTCATACCATAAGAATATATAGGTTCTTTCTCTGATGCATCAGTTTCATCTTTTTCCTCTGTATATTGATCACTTTCGATATCCATTGCTTCTTCTGGTTGTTCCTCTATTTCTCTTTCAAACTGCATTCCATATGTATAACTGTTACTTTCATCAGTACTACATGTGCTTGGTAAAACAATAGTTGAATAATTTGCATCTTGGTCTTGCACAACCTTGCTGATTTTGTCACTTGCAGAAATAGAAATATCTGTAGTAACAATTTTGCTCATACTTTTTCCACATGCTTCTTCAATCTCTGTTTTGCTAATTATTTCATACTTTTCTTCTGTTACAGATTCCTGTAATTCAGATTCATCTATAACTTCGAATCCTTCAATTGCATGTTGTGCATAATCATATTTATCACTACTAGACTGTTTTGCTTGCAAAGCTTTTTCTTTATGCACTTCACTAGAAGTAAATTCGAATGGCATATTTGGGTCTGGAATCTCTTCAACTTTACCTTCTTGTTTTAAGGATGTTACATGAATAAAATCTATTTCTGACATGGCTGCTCCTGTTTCTTTACTTTCAGTTAAAGTCGCTGATTCTTCTAGTAGTTGAACCTCTTCTGATGGTTCAGGTGTTTGAGGTCTTTCGATTAAATCTTCCTCTTCTTCTAACTGTGCTTCTAAACTAAGAATCTTTCCAATTTCAGCATCAATTGTATCATCAGAAACACTTCCATAATATTGCAGTTTTTCAGGTTCTAGATCTTGAAATGGGGTATCACTAATTTCAACTTGTTCATCATCTCTAGTAATTTGATAAGGTATTTTATCCTTTTCATCAGAATATATTCTTTCTTGCAAACCACCTACAGCCCCTAAAAATTCTTCAGGTTTTTCAATGCTTGAAACACCTGAATCTTCTACTATTGGTATATTATAATCTGAATGTACAGCACCAGTTAATTCTGACTGCTTACAAATTGTTTTGATTTCACAATCTGCAACATCTGAATCCATTGCTGTTTTAGATTCATATTCTGCATGATCTATTTCAAAACTTGACGATTTTGGAACGAAAGCAATTATAGAGGAGTCAAGTTCTTGATCAGCAGTAGAAGAATATGGCATTTCTTCTCCATAACAGATATCATCATATTCAGGAGTATAATCTACCGGAACAGGACCATTAGCCTGAGAATAAGACGTTTCTTTCTCAGCATACTTGGAGTCTAAATTTGAATCTGTGGCATGATGCTCTGTTGTTGTACGAAACTCATCTTTGCTAGATTCTAATGCATATGTTTCAGAATGTATTTGGGGCGAAGTAACATGATGTGAAATATGAACAACACTATCAATGCTGTGTAATGTGTGGTCTGTGTCAGTGGAAAAGGATTCTGATACAGAAAGCTGGTCTTCAAGACCAATATTTATTATGTCTTTGGTGAACATTGATTGAATGCCCCCAGCAGGAGCAGTTTCTGCAAGTTTCTGATGTTCTAGTAAGAAAGCATCACTGGAATATTTTTTTTGATCTGTATCAGGTGAAGTATGAGGTTGCATGTCAGCAGATTTAGTTCCATAATCTAGGAGATCTACTTCTGTAATAACCTCAAATGGACTTGTGCGCATCACAGTGTCTAATTCTGGGGAAGGTGGTTTTTGTTCTTCCATACTGTCAACTTCACATTTTTGAATCTCAATTTCTGAAATTGTTACATCTAATCCTGTGTCATCCTTTTCAAAACTTAGCACCTGAGCATCACCTTTTGCAATTGTAATATGCTGTTCAATTATTTCCTTTTCAAAAGGTTCTTCATGTTGAGTTAGTATCTCAAATGTTTTTTTTGTTAAATCTGCTGCATGATCAGTATCTGAAGAATGTATTGGTTCAAATGAACCTTGCCCAGTAGTAAGGTAAGTTTGAGCTGTACTTTCTGTAATTACAGTTGAAGTAACTGTTTTAGTTTCCGTTTTCATTAACTGAATATTTGAATCTGATGAAAATGGATATTCTGACACTTCACTACTAGCTACCGATTTTGAATCCTGCTCTGTTATTGTTTCTGATAAAATTTCAATGTCCTTTGATGGTAATAATTTTACCTCAGTTTTATCATGTGTTTCCATAATCAAAACTTCATCTTTTTCAAATTCATCCATCTTATATTCTTTATGAAATTCTAAGCCAATTTTTTTAGTTAACTTTTCACTCTCATCAGAGTATTCTATCTCCTGTGGTTTCTGAAATTTTGATAAACTCGTATCTTTAACGTCTTCAGATTTTTCGATTTCCTTTTGAGCAGCATGTTCCTTTGGTGGTATAGAAATCATGTGCTTGTCTTGCAACAACAATGTGGTCATATCACTAGTAGAAGTGATTGATTCTTCACTTTGAATGTCAAAATATGTCTGCTTTCTGAGTTCTGGTATCTGAATGTCATGCTCTGTATCTGACTCTCTTGGAGACTGTTCTCTTTCAACAAGATCTTCATCTGATATTTCAGATGGGATATGTTGCAAGATGGGTCTTCTTTGTACTTCGCTTTTTATTTCTTCAATAATATCCCTTGCACAAATAGTTACTTCTTCTCTAGTTGGGAAAAAGGAAACAGAAACAGGTTCTTTGCTTTCTAATATCTGTTCAGCTTCTACTTCTAAGTGAGATTTTTCTTCTTCACCATGTAAATGTGATTCTGTACATTCTTCAAAAGTTCTAGAACCTAATTCTCCTTCCAAACTTTTCTCACTATCTGTAATGAATGGTTTCATAGAAGAAAATGCAATATCATCAACCTGTAAAGCAGTTTCACTATCAGATAAATCCTCATACTTCTCAAAATGTACAATATCATGTTCTTCCTGAATTTCTGCAGCTTCAGTTGTAGTCCTATCAATTTTAGTGTCCCATGCTAGCAAATCAGATTTAGGGACCTCTTCTTGCTCCAAAACACGAACATGTGTTTCAGTTACTTCTCGAACAACTTCATATGGACTTCTAGATCTGGATTCTACAGTTATTTCTGAAGCATCTATTAATTCTGCCCCGACAAATGCAGTATTGTCGAATCCTAATGGAACAATCTTAGCATCAGAAACAACATCATGCACAATTGGAGATTCAGCTGCTGAATCATTTAAAGTGGTAATGGATGAATATGTTATTACTGTAGTAGAACTGGAAGCTCCAGATATAACAATACCAGTATCTGTAGTAAAGGCACTTTCAAAAGTTATTTCAGAAATTGGATGTACATCATCTGAACTTTTTCCAGACACTTCTTCATCCAAAACCAATGAAATTGTTTTTTTGGTATGTTCTGCTTCAGTTTCTGGGTCGTATATTTCTGGTTCTAGAATCATACGAAGAGGAGTCTCTGTTTCTGAATCAGGCTCTGTTAAAGTATGCTCCTTTGGAGAAAGAGGAACAAGCACTTGTGTGATATCTTTACTTGTAGATTTAATCTGAGTTTCTAAATCATGCAATTCTGATTTTAGTGACACAGGGAGGGAAATGACTTTTTCTAAGACAGGTTCTGCAGAAGTAGGTTCCTTTGGAGAAGTAGGAGAAAAATGATCTTCGGTATCAGTGACTTCACTTGCAGCTTTCAGCTGCTCAGGCTGGGCATGCTCTAAAATGTTAGTAACAGATATGTTAGTGTGAGGTTATAGAACCAATATATGAAAAGCATCACAAAAGCAAAGGTAGAAATTACATATTATTAATGTTGCATTATCAAGCTATTTTGTTATATTATTTTTTCATCAAGGTGTAATATACACACACAAGTCATGCAGGACAATCATAATCTTACTATTAAGTGCATATATAAAGCTTGCAAATATCATTGCAGTGTATAAAAAAACAAGCAAGGACACAATTACTACAAAGAGCAAGGCAATTAATACAACACAGGCATATTATTTTTGCAATAGAAATCAAACATTTCTGTGTGAAAATGAGAAAGTAACATTGAATTTCAAAACTTAGCATCACATCAGCATTTTGGAGTCCTTCATATTTATATAATAGCATACTGAAATATGACAAGACATTACTCTGAATAAAATATATATGAAAAGTTACCTTCAAAGATACCACCAGGTTGTATTGATGGAACTAATGTTCTTATCAAATGCTCAAAGATATACATTTAAGAAATTTAGGAAATATATTTGTTTGAAACAACACATTTTGTAGGCATAATATAATCTTAAACTACTATATATAAATTATTCTGCAGCATCTATTTATGTTCAGATATTCATTTCAAATATGAATAATTATTTTGTAAAAAATAATAATCTTTTTAACATGTCTCCAGTATAAGATGTACCATAGCTCACGTTACAGGTATTGTTTAGAAAATGTGATAAATATTCTTGATATTCATATGCAAAAATAAAAATAAACATCTATCATAAGATTACTACTTCTGTTAGATTTACTGAAATGCAGAACCAAGATGAAAATAGAAACTATATCTTCCATTTAATTAAAAATAAATAATTTAAAACCAATTTATTGATAAATACATTTAACTTATAAGTTAAATATTTACTTGCAAGCATAACAACAGAAATGTCACATTTATATCTTCAACAGTATTAACAATGATTTATGCAAATATTAAGGTTACTTAGATGATGTTGGGAGAATATATAATAAAAAAGTTTGCTAAATGGAAGTGGTTCATAGTTTAACTCTTCTTCCTTCAGGTTTTCACTCCTGTATCTAAGATACAATGACAGAGAAATGTTACACTAAAAAACAAAATATTGCTTGAGTTGTTTTAATGAAAACTTTATTGGACAAGCAAACAGACTATGCACAAGTTTCATTGATGTGTACTATTATTCCATTTAAATAAAAAATATATCCCCTCAATCAGCTGCTTGCCACAGAGGTCTGACAAGAGCCTGTCAGTTTATATGCCATAGTAGAAGGTCTGAGAGGATGGCAGGCTCTCAACAGAAAAACGACACAAACAGCAATGCCTTACCCGGGGCTCGAACCCAGGTCCCTTAGATCAGTAGCCAAGTGCGCTAACCACTCAGCCATGGGACGGCTATTCCATTTAGTGACTTTCAAAACACTTAATATAAATCAATATCTTTATTTATAAAATGTAGAAAAAAATACTCAAACATTTTTGGTTAACTATTGTGGAAGTTTCAGAGCTGCTATGTTTGCACTAAGGATGTACAAATGATACATCTCACACAGTGAACCAGCTGAGGATTAAAAGCTTTTTGTATAAACTTTCAGTCAAAAATTACGTGTTCAATGAGGGCAATTTTCATTTGCAGCATCATTGCAGAGAAAAATTAATTAGTATAAACGTTTCGAATTCTGGATGTTGCACAAAAGAACTTGCCTGAACTATCACTGCTACAAAGTGAAAAGGGAGGAGGTAAAATAGGAAATTTGACATAGGCATCATAATTTTAATAATAAAAAATATAAAACATATTTTATCCCAGTTCTCAAAGATAACTTTGCCAGGGTCCCTTGAAAGTTACCTGTGGAACAAACCTTAACAGTATTTATTTTGCAATATTTCTGCCTCTATAAATTCTATCTGTTATCTTTAAACAGCACTATCATGTTTAATCAATATTATCTATACATACACTGCAAGACATTGAAATTGCTCTACCCAGAAGGAATGAGGGGATAGGGGTGAAATGTAGCACACACACATAGCAATACATATTGGCATACCATGATTTAATTTGCAGCCACTTATAGTAGTTAGATGAGATAATGCAGCACAATGTGACTGCCTCAGTAGGTGGTTGCACTGCCATGAACAGCAATACAGGAAGCAATATGGCATGACATGGAGTCATACAGTCGATGGATATGGTCCTGAGGAATTGCACACCAAGAAGTGTTGACTTGCTCCCATAATTCATCAAGATTCCATGCCTGTCGGTGAGAAGATTGTACACGTCATCCAATGTTGTCCCACAGATTTTCTATTGGGGATAAATCTGTAGAACGTGCTGGCATGGCAATACTTGAACATGTTGCAAACATTGTCTGGAGACCCTAGCAGTGTGTACACGGGTGTTGTCATGCTGGAAAATAGGCTGCTGCATGTCTACCAGGAATTAGTAACAAGACAGGCTGCAAAATCACACTAATGTATTGTGCAGCTGTCAGTATTCCTGTGATGCGGACAAGAGGTGACCTGCTGTCATATCCAATAGCATCCCACAACATTATGTCTGGCTGATGGGCAATGTGCAGTCATGAACAAAAGCTGGATCTGTCCTCTCACCAGGTTATCGCATAAACAGACCCATCAATCATCAGCACCCAGACAGAAATGGGATTCATCACTAAACACAACAGTGTTCCATTTGTGACCCCAGTTAGCATGACTTCAACATCAAGCCAGATGAATGCTGCGATGGTTTGCAGTCAATGGGAGTAGATGTAACGGCTGCCTAGAGCACAGATGTGCCTCAAGCAACCTTCGGTTTACCATTCAGGTCATTATGGGGATGTCCATGGCTACTGACACAGCCCATCAAATATCACCTGCAGTGCTCTGTGGTGACGAATAAGCATGTTGAACAATGTGCCTATCAAGCCATGCTGACATGTCAGGTGGCACCACTCCCTCTGCGATGCACGCTAGAACCTTCATTTCGTTACTGTTGCCAATAGCATCCAACAGTTTGTGCATCCTGATGAACATGGGTGACACAACGTGTAGTCCATCCAGCTTCACATAGGCTATAATTCTTACTCTCTCAAAAGCATCCAAATGGTGATAAACCTGCTGATGGCATGTACCAGGCATTTTCAGCCTTCACTGAATAATTTCCAAGTGGAACCACCTAGCCTCAACCGTTCGTAGGACTTCCACCTGCATAAACACAATACCATCCCTGTTCCTTCATGCACCTTTTATCTCTTGAGCCACACGTCATTGGCTCCGGATTATCATCATTTGCATATCTCAACTGTGCACACCTACCCTTCTATTTGCATGTTTGTATGACATTCTTCTGGGTGGGGTGCTTTCAATGTTGAGCAGTGTATTTGCAGAATGCTAAAATATTTTATAATGCCACAAGTATTATGCATCATATATTATGACATAGCATCTCTAATAAAT
This sequence comes from Ryuthela nishihirai, assembly GCA_038380435.1. NCBI lineage: Eukaryota > Metazoa > Arthropoda > Arachnida > Araneae > Heptathelidae > Ryuthela > Ryuthela nishihirai. The sequence goes on along the minus strand of JAWZYU010000015.1, from coordinate 41,957,910 downwards.
AATCAGTGCTGCATAGGCTAAGAACAGTTAAACTATACTGTGAAATGAATGCAGTTACCAAAAAAGTACTATACTAGAAAAAAATTAGTTGAAAAAAATTGGTTTTCTTGACTGGGATCCCAGTGAGGACAACAATTTTTTCAACAAATTATTTCAAGTGTTTCTTGACATTTTTCTGTAATAATTTACCATATTTCTTCGATTTTAACACGCACTTTTTTCATATAAACGTCTCTATAAAGGGGGTGCATCTTAGAATCGATGGCATCTTAGATTCGCAGTTTTTTTTCTTAATTTTACCCACGCTTTGAAAACGGCACCAAATGTTTTGTTTTTATGCAGAAACCCCACCTCCAAGTTTAACCATTATCGCATTCTCCAATTCCATTGGAGAATAAAGTGGTATGGGTATTTTCCTGCACTTTCCAAATGTGAAGCCACCGTTATTTCATTATAGTGGAGCTGTGTGAGTGAATTATAGTGAGCTTGGAACCTGCTGTTGACTGACAACCTTCCACTGACACCTTCCAGAAAAATTATGAAAGCATCAGTATCAAAATTGGCGGAATGGGTATCGACAGCTTGGAATCTAATCCCAGAAAGAATAGTACAGCAGTCTTTCAAAAAATTTTGCTTCACCAAAGCTCTCGATGACTCAGAAGATGATATATTATGGGATAATGAAGATAATGACTGCTCAGATGAATCAGACTCTGATATTGATTCAGAAGGAAGTGATTAATAATATACCTACTAATAAATAGGGCTATTGTTGTTAGTAAATTAAATTCTATTATAATAAAAATATTTGTTAGATATATTTTAGCGCTTTTTTTTCTCTTAGAATCAAAGCTTTTTTTCTGTTGGTGGTACTGAAATTAAGGTGTGTCTTACAATCAATGGCATCTTAGAATCGAAGAAATACGGTATTACTGAATTATTCATATAACACTGTGAACACAAGTGACAAAAATTACTCCCAGCCAAATGCAGTGGTTTGGCTGCCAATTCCTGATAACAGATGATGCCACTAGTGAATCAACAAAAAAATGCAGGAATGCTTATATGTCACTTTATTGGAAAAATGATTAGCTTTTGATGGTCCAGAGGTTAAGATGTCTGACATGCTTCTGAGAGATCTGGGTTCAAATCCCAGTCAGGACAATCTTTTTTTTTTCAACTAATTATATTTCAATTGTTTCTTGTCTACAGGACGTTTTCCTGTGATAATTTATTACTGAAATACTATACTATCCTAGGGCATATAGATAACTATCAAAAGGTGAACACCTTTATTAATAACAATAATAAATTTTTTAATCTTGGAATTAAGTTAACTTTATGCTTATTAAATTATTTGTAATGCTTTTAGTGCACTGAAGGTGATAAGTGAAACATATTACCCACACGTGAAGATGTGTTGAAATTTTATTTGTAATCAAGGTATGAAATTTTGTTCCTTACAATGGAATATTACAGCTAATCAGAAACTGCTATTATAGTACATATGTCTGATGAAGGACAACAAACCTCTAAAATATTCAGAAAGAAGGGAAAAAGATTTCAAGAAGAAGCCAAAACCAGACTTTCTGATCTTGTTGCATACAAGTGTAAAAAGTCTTGTAAAGTTCCTATAAATGAACAAGCATTTCTACACAATCAAACATGAAAAAAATTATGTTTGGAATAGGATGCTGAATTGCAATACAGAAAAGAAACTGAAAGATATTGCATAATTAGAGCTACAAAAATGCATTTGTGTCAAGCTCAATACTAGCTGAAAGAGGAACTAATACTTCACAGGATGACAAATCGTTGGAATGCTTAGGTATTTCCATTAATGAAACAGCAGATTGTACACTTACAGGATTCATACCAACAAAGAAAACATTAACTTGCAAGAATATGCAATTAGTTTGGTGTGTCTAACAGAACACTTGCAATAATTATCCCTACTGGTTTTACAAAATATTGCACAAAAACTAAAGAAAACTATTTAAAGGTTAGTGAAAGGAGGGCTACAAGATCAGTGTGGTCTACTGATCTGGCCATCTATAACCACTCTTTCTTTTTATCTGCCCTGCTGAGGAGTGGTCAACTTCACAGGGTCCTGTTGCTGACCATTTATACCCACTGGAATGATTTATGGCTTTGAGCTTGATTATGGATCCTGGATGTTGTACTGGTGAGCCTCCATTTGAGGACAAATCTGCTTCTGTTTTTTTCTGTTTGCCTATGGGTTGTCAGCCCTAAGTGATCAGATGGCATTGCAGGTACCTAAACCCTTCTATGGGCATCACCACCCTACAATGAAGTAATGTATGTCAGGCAGGTCAGTTTCAATCTAGATTCTGGTTCTTGAAAAGGTCCACTTGTAAAGGTGGTGACTGAAGCCCCTACCTGCATGGGTGGCTTCAGCCTTTGGTGGTGGGGGATTGGTCTTTGCCCCATGTTTGTGATATTGTTGGCCCTATCTGTCCAAATAAACCTAGTTTTTTTAACTCCTACTAATCATTTTCTCTCTGCATGTACGTAGAATGTGAGGATGTTGCACAGAGATTATTCTCTAGAAGTCCTCACACAAGAATCCAGTGCGATAACCTTGATATTCTGGGCTTGTAAGAGACCAGATGGATTAGGTAAAGGTCAGATATTAAAAATAAAGGTGTAGGTTTGCTTTGCAACAGACATGCCAGGGATTCTCTTCCAGGATATGATTGTATTAGTGAAAAATTTCATTACAGCTAAATTTAAAACTACGATTAAAGACTTGAATGCTATCTGTTGTTATGCCCCCCACAGAGGACTCTGATGAGGACAAGAAAGATATGTTTTACAGACAACTTCAGGATATTTTGAATTCTGTCAAGAAATGAGATATTTCTCTTGTGCTAGGTGACTTTAATGCTAAAGTTGGTATAACTCTGACCTCTGGAAAGGGGTGATAGGTCCCTTTGGTGATGGTGGCTCCAATGACAATGGGGAACATCTCCTACATGTAAGTAACAGTTTGAGAATAACTAATACATATTACAAACAATAGGACGTTTAAAAATACACACGGGTTTTTGCCTGATGGATTGCTTAGGAATAAGATCAATTATATATTAATTAACAGCAAATGGGCTACTTCGGTTAGGAATATCAGATCATATAGGGGTGGCAAAATTGTGTCTGATCATTACAGTCAAAAGTGTCTTGCAACTGAAGCTTAAAAACTGTTATGCTACAGTTAAGAGAATTACCTTTAACACTGAAAGATACAGATATAGCGAAAGAATACCAAAGATAGGCTACTTGTTCATTATGACAATCATGATTTGCTTACTGCTAAAGTTGAAAAGAATGGGATCAGTTTAAACAGGGGGTCTTCTTAAAACCAACAGGTAGGAGTGGCTCAGCCTGGTAGCATGCCAGGCTCATAATCTGTAGTTCCCAGGTTCCAATTCCAGTTGGGTCAGCTTTGAGATTTATATCTGCAAAACTCCCCACCCATGGTTATTAAGGGATACCGATGGGCTTGGAAAGGCTGCTGTCTATCGGATGGGATGTTAAGCTATGGCACCATGTGTGGGAAAGTCATACCCTGTGCACATTAAAGAACACACTGGATGGCCTTGATGGGAGGCTGCCATCTGTCTTCCAACCGCTGTTCCAGTGGGTCCCCTCCCCCAACCCTCTCTAAGCCTTCGGAGTCTTTGTGACCTGGCCATTTGACTCATTGTGTGCAAAAAAGTGCTGCTCAGAGATAAAACAATCCATCCCAACTTGAAACCAACAGAATTTTTTTTTTGGAAAAAAGGTACAGGTGAGATAAAGTTATAATCCTATAGAACTTATTGCTGAAAGAAGGAAGTGCAGGAATAATTTGAACCAACACTCTACTATTCCTAACAAGCAGCATTACAAAGAGCTTAATAAATGTGCAAAAGTGCAGTTAACAGCTGATAAGAATCTTTGGCTTGATAGCTTAGCTGACAAAGGACAACAGCAGGGGGTTGCATCAGATAACCTTTTGCGTGGAAAGAAAAGGACAGGCACACAGAGATTGAGGGATAAACAATGTAAGGTGATCGAAGATGAGAATTCTGTCATGTCTAGCTGGGCTGAGCATTTCAGAGATCTTTTAACAATGTAGTTATTTCTACTTACATTGTTTGTAATGAGGATTTGTAATGAGGCATTACTAACTTTAGTGTTAGCCTTATATCGCATTCTGAAGTTACTTTGGATATCTCTAAATTAAAGCTACATAAATACCCAGGAATGGATAAAATTAATACTTGAAATGATTAGAGCTGGGAAGTTTTCCTTTGTGATAAAGGTGTTGTTCCTAAGGATTTTACTAAAGTTATTATTTCCCTATCTTTAAAAAAAGGTGATCATAGTTCCTGTAATAATTACAGGGGAATTAGGTTACTTTCTGTTCCAGGTAAAGTTCTTTGCATGATTATACTTAAAAGTATTAAGCATTTGGTAGATGGACAATTGCACGAGACACAGTGAAGATTCAGAAGTGATAGGGGATGTATAGATCAAAGATTTTCACTTAGGCAGATTCTTGACAATGTTTAAAATTTCAGAAACGTGATTACAAGCTTTATAGATTTCAAAAAGGCTTTTAACTCTATTGATCGACATAATTTGTGGTTGATAATTAGATCATATGGAATACCTGACAAAGTTAGTTAGCATAATGAAAGCTTTCTATAATAACACTGAGTCGTGTGTGAGTGTTGGTAAGGCTTATAATGATTGGTTTAGGATCACTAATGGAATTAGACAAGGGTGCATTTTGTCTCCTTTTCTCTTTAATTTTGTTATGATTATGTTATGTGGAATTCTTTGCAAGGGAAAGATTTTGGCCTTAAATGGTTTAGAGATTTAAAAATTTCGGATTTAGATCATGCAGATGATTTGGCCCTGTTGGCCAATGATGTTGATGAGATGAATTCTTTCATTAGGGCTGTTGAGACTGGTAACAGAGTAGATTTGACGATAAACAGAGAGAAAACAAAAGTGATGAAAATCAGTCAGGCAGATGATGCTTCAGTGCTTTAAATAGTTGCACCCTTGAGTATCTCAATTTAATTATTTTGGAAGCTGTTTAACAGATACTGGTGATGTGCAGCATGAGATAAGAATAATAGGAAATGCTGCAGGGATTTTTAAGAATTATTCCATGGCTTATATTGAATACGTAAACAACTACATTTGAAAACATTAATGCCTGGCTTATAATCTTAGAGAAAGTGAAAAAAATTAACATCTTATGATAGAAAAAAAAATTATTTATGACAGAGCAAATATAGATATAGACATAAAAAAATTCCTTTTTTTTTAAATTAAAGTTTTTTAATTCTCTATGACACTGTTAAATGTTTTTAAACACTTCAACACATGGATTATGCTATCAAGTATCAACAGTTATTAAGGAGAGATTTACGTACCATACCGTAGAGGATGGGTAGTAACAGGAAATTCCAGGATGCTTTCGATGACAAATTTAATAATCAACATTCTTGCTGACAAGAATGTATTAAATTTGTCACTGAAAGCATCCCAGAAGTTCCTGTTACTACCCATCCTCTACTGCATGGTACGTAAATCTCTACTTAATAACAGTTGATACTTGATAGCATAGTCCATGTGTTGAAGTGCTTAAAAACATTTAACAGTGTCATAGAGAATTAAAAACTTAAATTTTAATTACCACACTGTGTACCTCTACTCCTTTTTTATGTTTAATGACTGATGTATTTTGCTTCTGCAATGTTTTTTGAGTAAAATAATTACATGAATCACTAAGAAGGTTTGAAGGGTTAATAAAACATTTAAAAGAACTTTTATGAACAATTTATAGGGGTAATGAACAAACCTTTCTGAGTTGCCTGTTGCATCAATGAAAGTTGCTTCAAATCCACAGGTTGGTGTTCACTAGACTCTATTTCCTCAGTTGAAGTGCCAATGAGATAGGTAGCTTCTGCATCAAAATCATCTAAAGGATATGTATAAACAATATTTTTTGGTTCCTGTTCTAGGGATGGTTCATCTGGCTTCACTGGAATGGGAGCATCCAACATTACTATATCTGTTTCAGTCTCTAATAATTCTGGTGTGAGAACAGCAATTGAATCCTCAGAAATATCTGCTATAGATTCTTTAACATCTGAAGGAATGATAGGAGTTTCTTCACTTAAGATAGCAAATTCTTCCAGTTCATCATCAATATCTTTACTTCTTGATATTGTGTCAGCTGGTACTTCAGGCATTTTTGATTTTTCTTCAAAATGTTCAGTGAATTCACAATGTTTAACGTCTTTTACAATTTCTACAGGTTCTACAAAATGCTGCTTGCTTTCTGTCACATATTCACTTACAACTGTTTCTGCCACTATACATTTTTGCTCACTCTCTACCTGTTGCTCATCAAAACTAAAACCACCTTGGTCAGATATTTGTAAGGTGGGAATCACTTCAGATATTGTAACTTTTTGCACAGAAATACTTTGATAATCCCCCTCATCTTCTATATTAATTGGCTCTTCTTTCACTATTAACTCTTCTATCATATCTGTTGTTTCAGTAATTTTTTCTGATGAAACATCCACTAACTCCTGTTTAAAGTCCTCAAATTTTGCTTCACTCTCTAAGGATGATTCTGGTTCATGCATTTCACTCATTTGCAAAGAGCTCAAGATGGCTTCTTCATCAGGTAATTTTTCAAAAGGTTCCGAATCTTGCATTCTCATTGCCATATCCAATGGTATAGCTGCATCTTGTATGCTTTTGTGATCCACATATAGAGTTTCATCTTCAGTGTCGTTAACAATTGTATGGTCTTCAGGCTTCTCTGATGGTAATAACATGTCAAAACTTCCTTTGTCTTCTTTTAATAATTCAGTTATTTCTTTAGAACTTCCAATTATTACATCATTCTCTACCACCATTGTTTCATAACTTTTTCTCTCAGGTTCAGTGTCTAGTGTTTTTCCTTCATCATATTTTGAAGCAGCAGATTCCTGTGATTTATCCAGAGTTTTTGTTTCTTCTAAAGCACTTAACATGATTTCATATTTTTCTTCTATTTGAAATGGTTGAGAAATTTCTTGGACAGTTTCAGATTCTACAGTTTTATATATTGTCCCTTCTGTGATTTCTTCACATTCAGCTTGTACTATTACCTTTTCACCTTTCGATTCATCAGACAAAGGAGTTATTTTTGGTACTTCATCTTCACACAATGAAATGTCATATTCTTCCTTAGATGCTACAACTTCTTCAGAGTCAGTAATTCCTACTTGCATTTTCATTTCCTCCATTGCAGTTGTACTTGAAATAAACTGATCATGAATAACTTCAGCTATGCTTTCATCTTTCATTTCTTCAGTTGGTTGGCTGAGTTCCTCAGTGGTATCTACATGTTTGCTTTGCTCTAGAAAGTCACTTCCACATTCTTCTATTTTGTTCTCTGGTTCAGGTTTTAGTTGAATTTCACCAGATTCATCAACATGCTTGGATGTAGTTTCAACTCTTTCTTCAAATATTTTGGAATGGGTTGTTTCAAAACTTTCCATTTTCTCTACATTGTTTTCAAGCTCTATACCCTGTTGAATATCTTGCTGAATATCCATAAAGTCTTCCTTAATAAGGTGCTCATCTAATAAGGGACTGTGAGAAATGCATTCTTCCTTTTCCTGTGGTATCTTAGTATCACCCTGTTTTAATTCTGTTGTATCTTCTAATTCTGTTTTATCTTGAAATAAAATTTCCCATTCCTTTTGTATATCTATACCAGCTCCAACAGCGATTTCTTCAAGATCTTGTTTTTCATCATCTGCAGTTTCCAGCAGTACTTGGCTTTCTGTTAAGTATATATTAGGATATTTAATGTTCTGCTAAGAAATTAAAAAATAAAATCTTATCTATATTTCAGAAAATGTTATATTCTTTTTCATATTGAGTTTGACAGTTTAGATAAAAAGTAAATTTTTACAGTAAAAATTATACCTTTAAGGAAATTTTTAGTTGTTATTTGATCTGTGTAAAACAAATTAAGAATATATTACAGCTAATATACCAGTAAATCTTAGTATCAAGTATTTGGTTCATTAGTAAAAGAAAATTGTTTAACTCTTACATTATCAGGTTTCACAATAAATACATTTGGTGGCAAAATAATTTTCCTTTTTTTTTTTCAAAAGAAAATTAATTGAATTTTAGATCTTTAATTTCAGAAAGTAATATAAATTCAAATAAAAAACAATGTCATATGTCTAGTTATGAAAATGTATTTTCACTCTTCTCACACTTTAAGGGTTAGGCAGAAAATAAAAGTAAAATTAATACTAATTATGCTAAAATTTTGTAGCTTTTATGGTAACTAGAGCAAGAACTTAGTTATATAACTGTTGTGTTGACTACGTATATTTAACTAGCTGTGGTGTTGGTAATTTGTTATATCAAAACCTCTACATTTTAGCCACTCCATGTGTACAAAATGGCATATAATTTTACTTACAACGAATATATGCTTTATCTTTAACTTTTATTATTAACACTTTAACTTTTTAGGTATGCAACAAGCATCTCATATATAAAATTGATATAATTATCAGCACTTCATAACATAGATTTGATTGACAATTTGAAGCTGTAGTTATTTTAAATGAAAAAAAAAAAGAATTAAAATGATTTAAAAAACATAAAAGGTGATCATGAACTGAATTAATTTGTTATGATTAGATGCTTCAATTATATTTCAATTACCCTAATACTTTAAATGCTAAATAAAAATCCATGAAATGCATAACCAAAATAACTACAATATGTTGGATATTCATTCATAAAAATTAATAAAATTCTCAAATTATTCATAAAATTCATAAAAATTATTCATAAAATTCTAAAAGATAAATATACCTACATGAGTAAAAATTACAGTTAATAAAATTCAGAAACTAAAAATGCAGAAATTTATTCATGACCAAATACAGCTACATCACCTATTATGGTTTGAGGACTAAAGATAACTAGATTTTTATATTTATCTTTCAATATTTTTCATTTAAAGTCAGTCCGGTGTATATTGCTTTTATTAAAAAACATGAAAAAATCGATTAAAATCTTGGTGTTCAAACAATATTTTCATATCTAATATTAACTAATAATAAAAATCACAATATTAAATACTACTTATTTCCATGGACAATAAAAAACATCGCCTCAGCATTCAACAGTTAATATTTGGATATATTAAAAAACATATTTTATAGATTCAATAAGTTGTTATATTTGCAACAGGAGCAAACTGTCAGTAGAACCAAATATATATTTCATGCTGCTATATTGACCATCTGAAGTTACTGAGTAATGCAATCAATAGTCATTCTATTAATTATTAAATACATATTTTATGTTGACTACTTTGAGTTACTTGCTAATCGATCAACAGTCATTTGACTATAGAATTATGACAATGAAAAATTAAGAGAAAGATGAAGAATGAATAAATGGATGAACCCTGATAGAAAGAGCTCTGAAGAAATGTGAGAAAACAAATTGATAATTTACTATATTTTAATAAAAAAAATGTTCTTTTGAATTTTTACTTTGACAGAGTTTATCAAACAGATTCAATGATTAGCTATCCATTTGTATAAAAAAAATGATTTATATTACACAAGTACATAGATATGATTAAACAAAATAGTATAATTTATTACTGTGTTTTCATCATAGAATTTCAATGTGCATCACAGTTCTTTAATTCTCTCATCATAGAATTTCAATGTGCATCACAGTTCTTTAATCTCAGCAATTTAATTGATGGTATTAATTTATTAATACCATCAATTAAATTGCTGAGAATTGATGGTATTAATTTATTAATACCATCAATTAAATTGCTGAGATTAAAATGAAAGTGTTGAGAAAAATAATTATACCTATCAATAAAGATCATCAATCTATCAAGAAACATAATACTATCTATCAGTACCAATAATATCTGTTTTAATATCCAGTCTAGCTACTGTCTGATACCCCTCCTTAAATACACCCATTCCTTGATTTACATGGTAGATAGGTTCCAAAAAACCACTTTGTAAATTGAAACAATGCAAATCGAGACCAACAACTTATGGGTAAAGGAGGATAGGTTGCAATATTATCCTTATTATTAATGAAATGTATGCTGTCGATACAAAAATATGTTTCATTTCATTAAGATGTCACAAGACAGATTGCATTACAATACCAAGAATATAAAAGAATACATAATACAATTTTAGTGAAAGGATGTAACTTGTTACAGATGACAATTTTATTAATACACGAATCTACTATTACCTATTTATTCTTGAAAATAAATGATGTTAGCTAAAACTATTTGGTCAATTTTTATTTTTGGACAATAATTTCACAATCTCCTTTTATTGAACTTTATGCTACTTCATAATATGTATCATATCTATATACACTGGTGGAAATTGAAAAAAAGAACACCCAGAAGGAATTCCTTTAGGAATGTCATATTATAATATGTTAATAGTTAGAGACACCAGAAACTGTGATCCAAGTTTGAAAATCATTGGGTGAAATAATGACATCACTGAGGATGACAATGCAAATGTACGCAGCACATATTTAAGGACTAGGGCATGAAGAAAGAAGTTATTCTTCTTGTGTCATATTGTTCAGTGCTCTTTGAAGAAGCTACCATGTCTGGACAATGCAGGCGTGCAACATTTGTTCAGTAAGCGGAGTTTGAGCGAGGTTGCATAGTGGGTCTTCGGGAAGCAGGTTTCATCAAATTGCACACCATGTGGGATGAAAGGTATCGGCAGTGGTACGATGGTGGCGTCGATGGTCAGAAGAGCATTCACACACTCACAAACAGGGTTCCAGGCAACACAGAGTTACGGATGTACAAGAGGATTGGCGTATCAGGAGGGCAGCAGCGTTGGCAGAGCAGACTGCTATGGTGTCACAAATTTGATCCTCTGTCATACTAAGGGTGTCTACAAGAATGATACGCAATTGCCTTTTGGAAGCAGGACTATGGGCATGCTTACCACTCACCTCATCACTGTCGAGCACATTTACAGTGTCAAGAACGAGTTCATTGGAGGGAAGAATGGCAGTCTGTGGTCTTCAGTGATGAAACTAATTCTGCTTAGGAGTGTCATGGTCGTTTACGTGTCTGAAGGTGACAAAATGAGCAGCTTCTTCCATCGTGCATCTGCAAGCAACAGACAGAGCCCATGCCAGGCATCATGATGTGTGGAGCAATTAGATATCACTCTCGTACATGTCTGGTGTTCATACAGGGTACACTGAATAGCAATACCTATGTCAGTGACATCGTACAGCTGGTCGTCAGGCCATATTTGAGGGTAATCCCAAATGCGATATTCCAGCAGGATAACGCCTGCCCATACTCCACCCAGATAACTCAACATGCTCTTCAGGCAGTGCACCAACTCCCTTGGCCAGCATGCTCTCTGGACTTGTCTCCAATCGAACATGTCTGGGACTGTATCAGACAAAGACTCTTCTGCAGACTGCGGCAGGCAACAACCATCGCTGAATTATGCATCCAAATTGAAAGCGCATGTAATGATACCCCCTAGCGTGATATCTAACATTTGTATGACCAATTACATGCCAGATTGGAAACTTGTATTACTGCTCGATGAGGTTCAACATCTTATTAAAATGTGCCTTCTGCAAAATGTAATACTCATTAAAAGGTAAAATAAAGACTGAATCACTTCACACATGTGATCACTCTCCTTTCTCAACAAGTTGTTTCTACTAAATAAATCTCATAGATTATGCTTCAATTGTTAATAGTGTTCTTTTTTTCAATTTCCTTCAGGTGTACATAAAGAAAATCAAAATCCACGTTATAAAAAACCTAGTCTATCACTGTGTAAAATGAAACTGGTTGCATTTACTTGACCATGTGAAACCAAAACTATATAAATCAAGGGATAGGTGTATTTTAATGCCAATCTTGTCAGTTAGATATTAGATCATAAAGAATAATGTTTTCTATTTTCATAATATATAAGAATACACATAATACAAAAATAAATTTATCACAAGTAAGGTTTTTATGTTATGAATTTCTGAAATAATTAAAAAAACTTGTATCTTTCTCTCTCAAAATGGCCAACTGTGTGGTAAGTATGCATACCACAGTTTAAAAGTTTTGTATCATGGAGTACTGAGTCTAATAAAAGAGAGAGTTGGGTTGTTTTACCTCTGATTTCTCATTGCTGTAGCTGTTAGTTTTCTGAAGGATAACTGTCTGGTTCCATGTCCATAATGAAGAGAGATTATTCTTTGGGTGCAATGCTGTTCTTCAATTGCAACTTCATGCTGGCTGAAGGTTGTTTTGACTGCCCCATGGGTTATTAACACTTTAATTCCAACTATGCCAAGATGACATCTCCTTCGCTGAGTTGCATGGGTTCCCAACTGATTCTTATTAATGCATTCTGGACACTTTTTCATATTATCCTCTTAATGGGGCAACCTTAATTTAATAAGAAGCAATTGGGAGTCCATAGAACTCAGTGAAGGTAACATCTCAATGTAGTTGGAATTTAAGTGTTAAGAGCCTGCAAGATAGCAGAAACAACCTTCAGCCAGCATGGGTTGTGTTGTTTTATCTCTGAGTGGCACATAATGGGCTAATTGGCCAGGTCACAAGGACCCCGAAGGCTCAGAGAAGGTTAGAGAAGGGTATCCACTGGAACAGCTGTTGTGAGAGAGATGGTAGTCTTCTATCAAGGACATCCAGCATGATCTTTAATGTGCACAGGGTATGGCTCTCCCACACACATGGCCATTACTTAACATCTCATCCAACAGACAGTGGCTTTTTCAAGCCCATCAGTGTCCCCTATTGACCATGGGCAAGGCAGGGAATTTTGCAGAGATAAATTTCAACATTGACACAGCTGGGACTCAAACCTGGGATGTGCAATTACGAGCCTGGAGCGCTACTAACTGAGCCACCCCTACCCCCTAAGCCAACATGGAGTTGCAATTCAAGAACAACATGACAACCAAAGAAAAACATCAATTTGTTATGTGCATTGAACCAGGACTGGCATCCATTGGAAAACTAACAGCTATAGCAACAATGAGTGAGCCAGCAGGTAATTAACAACTCTATAACTTAAAGTACTGTGAAATAGATTTGTTAACCTGCATGATTGTGAAAGGTATAGCAATAAGTGGCCCAATACAAAAAGGGCATAGCACTTACATGATACTGGAGCCCGGTGCTCTACAATTTAAGCTAAACAGATTTATGTATATCCAGTAAGGACATAATGGTGCATTTAGGTACTACAGTGTTTTTAATTACTGAATAATCGTGATATTAAATTATATTACAGTATATTGTTGTGAGTTTCCTAAATATTATGCAACATTGGATCTATTCCCAATAGCGCTTTTTAAATGAAAAAAAGTTAATTAAAATTATATCTTTTGGTTATTTAAAAATATTATATTTATACAGAATACTTTAAATTACATAACTAATTTGAACTAACCACATGAATGAGACAAAAAATTATGCTTGATTAGTTTCTTTTAAATAGAACTTAGAAAAGCATTTGCACTTAGAAACCTTACTTTTAAGATCTTTGTGTACAATCCACGTGATAAAACACAAAATATTTTACATTTGTTGTTCACAAACATCAACACACAAATAATATTTAACAAATATGAACATTTAGTTAAGTTTAAAACATTTTTGTCATTTAATTTTACTTCTTCCCTTAATATACAAAAACTATTACTTTCAATATGAAACCATCAAGTGCTGCCCAAAAGAAGTTCAAATAAAAGTGAAACAAAACCAAAGAATGTTTCGATAGCCCATAAGCACTTCTTTTCAAAGGATCTTTGCAACTGATATTTCATATATTTTTCAAAACTTGAAATGATATAATTAACAATAGAATTTTATGTGGAATTTTATTCTAGGAACGTATACATATTAAAATTTTCTATATTTGAGCCAAAAAAATATATTTTACACTGCCTTGGTTGCTCTTATTTGTTGGACTCACACGTGTCCACAAATACAGAGGGTGTTCAAAAAGTTCTTGACATGTCTATAGATTGGCACACATTCCTCTGAAGTAAACAAGATATGACTTGTTTGAAAGCTTGTTTAAACTTGTCATTACATGTTAAAGGCCTTATCATCATTTCTCTCTTTGCTGGTGGCATGTAAAGTTCTGTCTGCAAAATCTGTGCATTGTTGATATAGAGCCTACTAAAGACAGGGGAAGATTTTACATTTTCACAAGGATGCAGCTTGGAGATGACGTCAAAAAAATTCATGCCGATTTATCAGAAGTATATGGGGATCATGCTTGTTCACATGACACCATTATGGAATGGATGGGCAAATTCAGAGAAGGATGGCACAGCTTCAAAGACCTCCCTCATGCAGGAAAACCAAAGGAGGCCATGTTGCTACTTTGCAAAGGAGGCCATTGCATGTGCAAAGGTCCATTCCATGTGCAAAGGAGGCCATTGTTGCTATTTGTACAATCATTATGGAAAACCCACACATCACCATTCGGGTAATAATTTTAGATGTCAGTATATCTATTGGCAGTGTAGAAATAATTATTCATCAATATTTAAAGTTCCGAAAGATCTGTGCCAACAAACTGGTACCCACAAACTGACAGAATAGCAAAAAAAAGAGAGATGGAATCGACTAGTGCAAGGAGATGCTGGCAATAATTGAACCTAGTGCCCCCAAATGGTTAACAGACATTGTCACAGGTGATGAGATTTGGTTTCATTCCTATATAACTCGAAAGATCAACAACTATGTTTGGGTTGCGGAAGATGAACTGTGTCCTCAAATCTCCTGACAAGACTTTCGCTCAAGGAAGATGTTCACAATTTTTTTCAATTCCCAAGGAATGGTAGCCATGGGCACATTATTTGAAAAAAAAATGAATATCAATAACTAATACTACACCAATATTATTTTGTCCAAAATGGCTGAGATGAAAGGAGCAGCATCCAACAACAGGCATGTTAAGGGTTCTCCTTCATGACAATGCCAGTGCTCACAAAACCCACAAGTGATTGACTATCTGGAGCAGGAAAAAATCAAACAGCTACTCCATCCTGCATATTCAACCAATCTTGCACCATGAGAATTTTGGTCGTTTCCAAAAATGAAAAAAGGAACTTGTTGGGAAGCTTTTTTAAAGGATTCAAGATCTTGTAAAATGCATTCATTTAGACTTGTGGAGTATTCCCCAACAGAAGTACCACCAAGCATTCCAGAATTGGCATACACATCTGCAACTTCGCATAGATGCTGGAGGGGAGTATGTTGAAGAACAGTAAATGTTTTGCTGAGGTAAGTGCAATGGTTTTTGTTCTGCAGATGCATCTCAAGAACTTTCTGAATGCCCCTTGTATACATTTGCTTTTCTTGTATATTTTCAGTGAATAGAAAAAGAACATTACAAAACACTGAAGTTAATTTACATCTGTTTCCTAAATAACTGTATGTTCAGTAAACAAACTTCACAACAATAGTAACAATTGAGAGGAAATGTTGTTCAACACAGCTTGCACATTTTAAATTCGATGATCTGAAGAGGCTCATCACATTAATCAAAATCTATTCTTATCATATTTTGCAATATTATATTTACAGCAAATTAAACATAGGAATAGATCTATGATTATTATTAATATTATTTTATTTCATTTTTGCAAGCAATGAATATTAAATTTGATTTCAAGATTTATAAAAAAATGGAATTATAATTAGGGAAAGTGTGTGAAGTATGTCACATTATTTAAATACACTATGTTGAAAAAAGTGTTTGGACACTTCCATGTTATGTGAATGGAAAGCCACTATCAAAGCTACCTAACACTGAAAACAAACTTTTTACGCAAAAACTGTTATTGGCAAAAAATTGTAGATGTCACTCAAATTTCTCTAAATATATTTCCCACAAAATTCATTTAATACTTAAAGAGTGAATGGAAACTGAAGCATTTATCTTCAACTTTTGACACTTGTGAAAAAACACTTCAACAGATAAAACACAACTCTTGTAACAATTTGTTCACTAACATATATTAAATATCTGAGGTTTGTATGACGATTTTTTAAGATTTCATCAATTTGGAGGCAATGTGAAAGTGTCATCTGCTGTTAAATGGTCCCACTTCAATGACTCTTTAAATATTGATCGAAGATTGTTGAAAATTAACACTGTCTGACTGCCTCCAAATTGATGAAATCTTAAAAAATCGTCATACAAACTACAGAAGTTTATGTTAGTAAACAAATTGTTACAAGAATTGTGTTTTGTCTATTGAAGTGTTTTTTCACAAATATCAAAAGTTGAAGATAAAAGCTTCAGCTTCCATTCATTCTTTAAATATTAAACAAATATTGTGGGAAATATATTTAGAAAGATTTGAGTGACATCTACAGTTTATCACCAATAACAGTTTTTGCACAAAAGGTCTATTTTCAATGTTAGGGAGCTATGAAAGTGGCTTTCCATTTACATAACATAGAAGTGTCTGGACACTTTTTTTAACATAGTGTACTTCCCCTGCTTTAATGTTACATTTAGGCAATGCTGAAATCATTACCATAAATGCTGTATAAATATTTATTCAAAGTTTTAACAACCCCAAAAAATTTTTGTGCTAGTGGGAATTGCATTGCACCATTAGTGGTTATATACCAGCTGTTCTAAACATTAAGATATTGAGTCATCTAATATTATTCTTTTGACAATGTAGAAAATTTACCTCTAATACCAGTGGAAAGCAAAATATGGCACTCAGTAACTTCTAAAATAAGCTTTTCAAGAGAATCGAACTAAAGATAAAAATCTAAATCAAATGTATTTAAGTCATGAATTTCAAGAATATCTATCAAGGCCATTTACTAATTTTTATCGATTTTGGCAAACTCTTTAAATTAGGGGAGGGGGAGGTCATGCTGCTATTAAATATACAGCTTCTATAGTTCTTTAAATAATGATTATTGTTGAAATTCAAGATTTAGACGTTTATAAAAATTTTAGAAGTTACTAAGCTTCGAATTTGATGTCTTACTGGCATAACATGGAAATTTTCAACTTATTTGTCTACAGTAGTCATGGGTGAAATTTTTATTTCCAGGTTAGTAGCAATGTGCAGTATTATTATACAGGCCAAAATTTTAGGTATTGTATTGTAAAAAAAAATATTAATCACACTAAAGATACAAAGATTTAAATTTAATACAGACTAAGAATATTTTAATGATAATATAAATGCTTAAGCTTAGTTATGTTTACATTAACCTTCTTTATTACAAATAGTAATGATAAATGGTAGTATATTTTCTTAATACAAAGAGTAATTGCAAATTAATAATTAACCTTTTTAAAAGATAAAAAATAAACTTATTTTAGTTTTTTACTAGATTTGCAAACACTTTGTGGGCCAGATTAAATGCTATTACAGACTGCATTTTGCCCATGGGCCATAGTTATCCATCACTGGTCTAGTGACTGTATAATTATAATATCTAAAAATTTTAAATAATTTAGAACCAGTCAATTCTAAGACATGAAGTATTAAAAGGTTAAATAACTCAATGTTTAGAGCAGATGTCATGTAACCAGTGATTGTGCAATTCAAATCTTATCTGTATCAAAAAATGTATCCTTAAAAACCTTACCTGTATCCTTAAAAAATTTAAAGTTCTCTGTCAGTGAGCAATAAAATTATTAGGTTTATCCTTCAAACTATTTGCATATTAAAAGTTTTTAGGAGAAAACCAGAAGTTTTTTGGAGCAGGGCATCACTCCATCTTCAGTGAAGTGACATTATGTGGAGACAATAGGACCCTCAACGTTCAACAGCCCTAATATCACCAAATAGTGTCACTTCACTAAAGACAGAGCTGCTCCAAAAAGATTAGAGTTTGTTCCTAAAAGCTTTTAATATGTAAATAGTTTGAAGGATAAACTTAATAATTTTATTGCTCAATGACTGAGAACTAAACCAATATGTATTTCAGATTGCTAAAAATGAATTCTGAAGTAACTACATAGGTCTATTCATCTAACTGACCTGAAATATTCCCGCTGCATAAATGTTTTGCTGTTTTGGCAATGCTCTTCACTATGATGCATAGAAAATCATGCAAGGGTCTTTTAAAAACATAACCATTAACTACAATATAGCAATAAATATTTTGTGGAAAAAATTTCACTGACATCCGCCACTTGAACCCGCATCTCTCCAGAAACATGCCAGAGTATTCTTGCCAATTGAACTAATTCCAACTCATCTTTTTTCACTAAGTGGAACAAAAGCAATGAGCCAGCATTAGTTCAATCAGCAAGAATACTCTGGCATGTTTGTGGAAAGATTCAGGTTAAGTCCCGTATGTCGCCGAATTTTTCCCCACAAAATATTTATTGATATATTGACATTAAAAAGTCAACAGGTAACATTGTGATTGTCATCTATGTATAACCACTAATATTAATTGTTTTTGCAGCATTTTTTAAAACTTTTCTTAATGCCTTTTTTGATATACTTTGTTAAAATATAAAGCAATCATATTTGTATACTGTTTTAAAAATAAGTATAGAATTACAAAAAAGAGTTTTAAAATGATTTTTAGAGCAAGATATTTTAAAGACCATTAGCATTTAGTCAGAAACAGCCAAATGACCAAATACCTAATTTGGCAAAAGGAGTGATGCCACTAGTGAGTCAATAAATATCTATACCCAACAATTCAATTAGTATTAATTTTTAATCGAATGAAATATCTCATCATTTTAACATTGGTCTTACATGAAGCCACTGCAACACACTTCTGGTTTGGGTGGAGGATGTTTTTTTTTAACCCTCTTTGGTAAGTTTTTAACAGATGGATAATTCTAAAGGGGTTTTTGTCAGACAAATTTGATGAACTTTTTAAACCTTTTGTTAAATTGTATATCATATATCACAGTTACTTTTTCAGTTAATTCCTTTACTATTACTGAACTAGAAAGTAGAATTAAAGCATTTCAACAAATTTAATCAATTTTATCTGCATATATCTAAACATTTACGACTAAATGTTACAAAAATAACTCCCAGTTTTATATTTCAAATTTATATTTCTTATTTATTACTATACAGAATAAAATAATTGCTACAAAGATAGGGATCACAGGTACTGAGAAAGCCATTTAGCAATTTTTTTAAATCATTTATAATGACATATTCATGAAGTATCATTATTTTAGCTGCATGTAAGTAAATGTAATTTCTCTTATGGGTAAGAAGTTTTGTTAAAAGTGTTTTACTTTGCATAAGAATGAGAATCATATATTTATAATTTTGTGTCTGAGTATGAGCAAGTAGACTTATAAATAAATCATGTACTCAATAGGTTGCAAATGGTTTGTAATGATTAAGTGATATAAAATCTGCTATTAAATACAATATAAAAATAAAAGCCCTAACACAATTTCAAATGTGAGAAATAAACGAAAACCAAATAATTTAAAAAATTAAATTTATTAATCAACAAAATATACAGAACATAACTAATGGATAACAGAACAAAAAAATCTACAGTTAATGAAATGATTTGCTACAACAAAAGGCAAGGTTCCCCCCCCCCACTTTCAAAAAAGAAGAAAACTGCAACTGATCTTCGAAGTTGTTCAACTGATGTATGGGATATAAAAAAATATACCTGTCTTATAAGAGGATCCTCCTGTCATACCATGCTGCAATTCAGTTGTCACACCAGTAATAGTAACAATATGCTGTTTAGGTTCTTCAAAATGCATATCAGTTGTGAGGGGTACAGGTCCTGCACTGTCAGTTTTATCAAGAAGTTCATGCTGCTGCTCTTCTTGTACACCTGCTAATGGAATGAGATCTTTTTCTACTTCATAAATTACTCCATCATCACTACCACGGCTACCTACTTCTACTTCTAGCGATGACTGTGGCAGGAACTCACGTGTGGGAACATGTTTGAAAAGAGAGGTATCTGCAATTATATTTGTTTCTCTAGCAGTTTGCTCAGCATCATCTGATATAGCTTCTTTCCTAGAGGGACTTGTCACGGTGTCAAAGGATGATCTAAGTGGAGATGCTAATAACTGTTCATTTTCCTGAACTTTCTTTAAATATTCTTCAGATGTCACAGGAACTACAATATGATCTAATGCATGAGTTTCAGTTTCAGAAAGTTTATTTTCATCTAGTTTTATTTCTTCGTGTACTATTCTATTATTAGTTTCTTCTTCAGCTGATGGTGATATGTCTTCTTCAATGTCTGGAGCTTCATCTTCAGTACGCACTTCAGCTAGTTCTATTTCACTCCTTGATACATAATCTAAGAGTTGCATCATTATGTCTGTATCACATTTCTCAACTCTAGCCTCATCATCAAAAGATTCAGCTGTGGGAGAACTTCTCTTCTGTGGTTCGTCATCTAGTGTTAGTGGTCTTTCTTCAAATGTAATACCATTATCAATACCTTCAATGTGAAGATCTTTGATACTTTCATCCTTCATCATAATTTCTCCACTTTGATCAATCCATTCCTCGGTTCTCTTATCAACAACTTCAAGATCTGAAGGAAGAGAAAATTTTTCACTTTCAGGACAAGGCTGAGTCACTGACTTTAGAAAATCATCTAACTTTTGGGCATTTACAGATACTTCCACTGACTCTTTTCCATGGCTGACTGACTCTACATGAATCTGTTTGCTTGTAAATTTACCAAGAAGTTTATCTGGTGATACACTATAAACTTCTTTTGAAAATTCTTTGAAATGTGTAATTTCAACAGATTCTAAAGTTTCTTTTCCTGTTTTGTCATGATCAGTGCAAACTTTCTGGAACATATCTTCAGTAGATTTGACTTCTCTGCCTTCCATTTTTTTAGTTTTTTCCACATCTTCAAATTCAGCCTTTTCTAAAGTACTCGAAAACAATGGTATATCTTCAACTTCAGCATCATCGGCAATAGCAATTTGATCTACATCATTTGCCTGATCATCTAATGTCACTTCTTTGTGAAAGGCACATTCAGTACCAAGTGCCTCATGGCCTGTCATATCAACTGACATTTCACTAATTTCTTCTGAGACTTCAAGAACTGGCACTATTTCAACATTATTTACTTCGTTAGATCTATCTTTAAATGAGCCAGACAAACTTGATTCTGATTTCTCTTCACTAGCCTCAGGAGATTTTACAGCTTTTTCATCATAATGCAATTCTTTATCTACTATTTGTATCTCTTTAGCAGCAGAAATGGAAATATCATCTGCATGGTGAACAATACTCTGAATGTCTTCAGTTTCCTTTTTAAGAACTTCAGCTTGATCATCTACTTTTTCAAGCAAATCTTCTGTTGGAAACACCATTTCAGCTTCAGAATACTGTGAAATAGATGAAGAAACAGCTTCGCTAACAGATAAATATTTATCATCTTTTGCTATTTCCTCTTTTATAAAACCTCGTTCTTTGACTATTTCAAATTCATCCTTTTCTTCACTGAAATAAGATTTAGTACTACCATTTTCTAAATTTTCTTCTGTAATTCTATCCATTTCTTTAGTTTCTCTTATTTCTTCTAAACTTAATTCTTGAGGCAACATTTCAACAGCTTTATCTAGGAATATTTTATCTATTTCTATTTTGATTCCCTTCCTATCTTCAGGTGACTCAGCATACATCATTTTTGGAAGAGTTTCAATATCTTTATGTTCGATTTCTGAGTAAACAACATTACCATTCAAAAATTTTCTCCTTGTTTTACTTTCACTCATATCTTCCTTAATAAATACATCTTCCAAATCACATTCAGCTACATCAGATATGCTGCTCATTTCCTGTTCTCTTTCATTATCAGTAGTCTTACCACTAGTTTTGATTGTTTCTAAACTGGAGGAAATTTTCTCCTTTTCACTTTTGTGAAGAATCTGACTTCTTGTAGGTTCTTCAGCTATTTTATTTGAATCATCTAAAAGATATTCTATGTCCAATTGTGGACTTATTTCTGTAGCTTTCACTTCTTTTGGCACTTTATATTCTTCACCTATTACTTCTGTGCAAAAGTCAGAAGCAATATCTGCAAATTTTATATTTTCATCTAAAATAATTGCTGTTTTTAATGCTTCTTTGATTTCTTCTTTTTCTAATTTTACTTCTGCCTCAACAGAATCAGGTGAAGTTGTCTTTGAATTGAAGCTCTGCACTTTTACAGCACCTTCTTCCAAAGTAAAGACCTTTACTGTTTCCAAAGTCAAATCAACTGTGGGAGAAATATGACATACATCAGAGATTTTGTCTTCAGATTCATAATCATTGTTAATATCATCTTGAATTACCATACCACTTTCTATCTTTCCTATGTTTCCAGGAAATCCAGAAGAAATAGTTGTTTTTTCAGATTCCATTTGATCAATATATTCTTTTTCTTCAAAAGCAGACTGAATTTCTTCTGGCAATTTTATCTCAAGGTCAATTTTTTCAAGTATTTCTTCCTGGGATAGAGTTTTTAAAATAATAGAGGGTTTTCCAACAAGTACATCATCAGTAGGGGAATCTCTCATTGAGGCAACTGCAGCCTCTTCTTTTACTATATCACTCATCAATAATGTTGAAGCTTCTTTTCCAATTTCGTCCACTGCTGCAGTCTCTTTTTCATTTGTATTATCTTCCTCTAACACCTTAGAAGGAACCTCTGAAATGAGCAATGTTTCTTGGAACTCTGTATCAAATACCTCCCCTAAGTGAATTTCACTTTCCTTTTGCAATTTATCTGCATATTCCTGGTCTACTGAATCAGATGTATCTGATATTATATGTGTTTCATCAATAACAACCCACTGTTCATCATTAATTTCCTCCAAGATTTCTTCAGTTACCTCTTTCTGCATATGTTCCCTCTGTTCAGTTTCATTTGCATTATATGATACTGTAGAAGGAGATTCAGCTCTGTGTTCAGTCACAGTTTCACTCTCTGAAATGTGTGTCACTTCTGATAATTCTAAATTAGACAACAGTTTTTCAAATACATCGATTTTTGAATCTTCTTTGTCACTTTCTGGCTGGTAGAATTCTTTAATAGAACGTATTTCCATTGCTTCTGTTCCAGGAACTAACTTTTTAACAAGCACTTCAACCTCAGTTTTCACCATTCTATCAGTTGAAACAGCAGGACCAATAATATCTTCTGTTTCTTTACCTTGTGAAACAGTTAAAGGTATTTTTTCTATATTTTCAAGGTAATGTTCAATATCAGATGTTTCCAACTTTCTTTCAATATCTTGTAATTTTGTAGATACCATTCTTTCATAACTAAGTTCATCATCTGGTTTAATTTTTTCTAACTCTTCTATCTTTAACTCCAAGGTATCATCTTCACTTTCAAGTTCATCTTTTTTGCTGATCACATTCCATACTTCCAGTTTTACATCTTTTATATCTGCAGATTTTTGAGGTGATGTTTCTGTGGTTTTTTCGAAAAATTTTAAACGATCTGCAAAACTTAGCTGCTCTTCAGGACTTTTACTTTTCTCTGTGGCACGCTGTTGTATTTGAATTTCTTCAGATGCCGAAAATTTTAAAGTAGGTGAATAGGTTACAGTAGGTGAAGATGAAGATTGGGATAGTCTCTGGAAGAAGTCACGTTTTTCTGCAAAGCTCAGCTCTGGGGAATCAGGAGAAACTTTCTCCTTTCCTTCTGGTTCTCCGGCATGGTTATCTCCTAAGGCAAGACTTTCTTGAACACCTGGTTTCAATAAGGTATTTATATGTTTATGTAACTGAAGAATACTTTCTGGAATTCATATAAAAAGAACTTGTTTACTAGGTCTGATGAATATTAAAGAAAATTAATCCATGTGCAAAGGCAAAATAGAAATAAAAATGTGCATGCGATACTATATCAAGCAAGCACAAACGATGCCATTCTCAAAGCTGAACTTAACATAAAAGTGTAGTTACATAAATTTATTGTTAATTTTAATCACAGAAAACAGATTGCATTATAAAAAAAGTGTATTATTTTTTTAATGTATTTTCTGTAGTATTAATATTATTTTGGTACTTTTTTTATTTTCCCCTTCACTGAAAATCTGGATACATTTAAAAAATACTTTTTAACCTCATAAAAGCATTATCAGTGAATGAGTCGCTTTTTTTTTTCATCAAAGAACTCAATTATGTCTGATCCAGTTTAAATATAAACACTTATCAATTTTAATAAAAATTGTGAGTAATGGGTTATACAAAATAAGTAACTAGATGACTACATTAATTATTAGTGGAACAACTCTTTATTATCATCATTTTACAGGTACACCTGCTTAAATTAATCAATACCAAAGATGATAAGTGATTAGATTTTTCAAAATGAGAAAAATAAATTTTAAATTATTGGAAACATCTATTATATTTATGAAATCAACTTCATAAATATATTTTTCAATAAATATGTTGTAGTAGGTTCAGTCCAGTAGGTTTATATGGTCAGCACCAGGACCCTGTGTGGTTGACCACTCCTCATCAGGGTAGAAAAAAGAAAAGTAGCCATAGTTGTCCAGATCAGTAGGCCACACTAATCTGGCAGCACTCCCCTTCCATTCACTTCCACAAGAAAGTATCTCTTTCGAAAGGTACTAACGACCTGCACCACGAGAAGCCAGGGTCGGACATTAGGTGCTAGGCCTGGCTGGTTCTATGCATCATCACAGGGGATTGATACATAGTTCTCCTTCCAGTGACCACCTAACTACCAGTAGTTCACTAAAAAGTAATTAAAAAGTAATGATTTCTTATTAAGAGACTCAATCCACTGAATGTCACTAATTGGACATTTTTTATGATACAGCTAGTGTGTTCCTTAATCAAACCACAGATATTGAATCTTCTATATCACAGAGATTTTTAGGGTGTTTATCTTTATGCAGCTTTGTAGTTCTCATTATCTGATATTTAATAACACAATAAACTCATGTCTACATAAAAGTTCCACAGGCCTGGGACAGCCTTAATGCACTGCACCTTCAAGACAGTCAAGTCCAGGAGCAAATTTAGCTGCCTGGATAATGAGTAAGATCCTGGTGGGCTGGTCATACCTGGGCCACTTGACACAACACATTTTCCGGCTTATTAATTTTTATATATTAATATCTATTTCCTTTTTTATTTCCATCTTCATAAGAGAGATGCACATATTACATTTCTTTTCAATCACAAATAATGCAGCCCAAAGAGTTTGCCTCTGAGTAGCAATAAGGTATGCTCTTAGTTATTAAAGCTCATGGATATGAAGACACGATGGCCATAAAACAACTGTGGAGGGGGGGAAGCAAAGGCAATCTGACAGAATGCAATAAACCTCATAGAGAAGAACAAATAAGGCAATCTTAATATGTTGAACATGTGGAAACAGAGCACTCAGCTTTCATGGATTTGAAATCCCAGTTGTATTTGTATTACAAGTACTACTCTGGAATCATTTCAACATGCAAAGAAGTGTGTATGCAGGGGAGGAATGTGGAAAAGGGACTTATTAGATTGTTTTATGATAGGATGCCTACCACAATGTTGTTTGAGGAACACTGATCATTGCCTGAAGATGTTCACAGCAGACTTTCATGCTTGGTTGCCAATAGTGGTTTCATTTAATCTTGAATGACAAAGCAATTCCTCTAATTGGCAGGCTTGAAATTTCCAGAAATTGGTTCCATATGGGGGATGGTTTCTCAACAACTATTCTCAACAGTTAGCAGAGCACAAATATAATGACATTGGCTTTCAGTGAGTGGTTACTCATGGCAGGGTTGATCTCGGTTGAGTGGTCTGGGAGACGGGGGGGGGGATGTGATAACCGTAATTGAAAGCTTGTTGCAGTTAGCTGTATTCATATATTGTGAACCATTACTTATTAAACTGACAGAATCCTGTCAGTTCTCTGTGTAAGCAGCTGCTTGAGGGGTAATTTTTTTTATTAAGGAGAGACAGTCAATCATTATACAGTAAATATCAGATAATGAGAACTACAAAGCTGCATAAAGATAAACACCCTAAAAATCAGACTTGCTCTAAGCCTGTTCTCTAAAAAGGTCTTGCTCTAAGCCTGTTCTGATTTTTATGCTTTAATGTACCAAGTAATGAACAAATCTGAAGCATCAGTTTTTTTTTTAATTTTTTATAAACCATATTCATCCACTGAACTTTTTAAATTTAAATCCAGTGATTCAATTCTTTCTTGAGTAAATGATAATCTCAAAGTTGGGGGAAAAATATCTGAAAACAGCTATTTTTCCCCCAACTTTGAGATTGACCAACTGACCAAGCTCAGTAAAAAATGCAAAAAATAAAAATTTCATTGCAAAATTGTGTGCTCTAGCTAAAGTAATATCGTTTATGCATTTTAGAGTTAAATAGTTTTAACTGAAGAAAAAGTCCAAGTATACTCATATAAATCCAAAATTCCTTAAAAAGGGTTGAATTTTTGCAATTTCTTTGTGTAACCTTCCATTGTTCTATTTTGTATGATGTGTTTATTGCACATGGTTCACTCAGAAATGTAGTTTTACTCTGCATTAAAACAGAATGCAAAATCTGAATTTCTTGGATATCTTAATTTGCTTAAATTTGAAACAAGCTATAAGTATTTCTTGTGTACTATATTTACAACAATGCATAAGTACAATAAAGCACAGAATATACAAAATTTTCTTTTTTTTTTCTTTTGAATTTAATCCATACTGAAATTGGAAAATCGATTTTCCTACATTTCCCACCCAAATATTTCACATTTGAAAACAAGCCAGATAGCCAGATTCTTTTGATCAGTAGTGATCATTGCTTCAGTAGTATCATGTTTGCTTACTGCAACTGCTGGAGTCCGGGTTCAAGTCCCAATATGGTATGGTTGTTTGCTCTGTCATAACTTGCAGATAAGCTAGTAGCTTTGAGGGTCTGATCAGAAATTAAAAAGAGAAAAGCTTGCTGGCCATAGAGAAGAAAACATTATTTGCTCTGAAATTATACAATGTGATGTTTAGTAGTGAAATTTTAAAATTTAACCATTTAAAGTGAAACTGGGATCTGAAGAGCTGCCATTTTTTTAATAAAAATTTTTTACTCTAAAACGGGAAAAAAATCTAAATGATACTTATTTTAGCTAAAGTAGAGCAAAGGAAGATTAAGCAAATAAGTAACTCTTTTGTTGAAAATTTTGATGTAAAAATGACTTTATATATTTTTCCAAGTTCTAGATGTTTTTTGCCTAGAAGAAATGAAATCACCCAAATTAAATAATACCAAAATTTTCATGTGGGAGCATAGAGTTTAAGGAAAAAAAATTAACTTTTTTGATTTTATTTCATTCCTGAGAAATTAAGGAATAAAAATGAGAAAATAAATACCTGTTAGATGAAATAAATGTTGATCCCTAATTTTTTTGAGTAATTTTTTAAAGAATGGTTTTTGAAAGGTCTCATTATCTATCTTAGTTAAAAAGTTAGTGATATTGTCAAAATAGTTTGTCAATGAAATATAATACATATATTTCTTTTTGTTCATTTTGATAAGGATGGAGGATCCATGCATATCCTAATACCTTGAGAAGGGTTGGGTTGGGTTGTTTTACCTCTGAGCGGCACTTTTTTGCACACCATGAGCTAAATGGTCAGGTCACATGGACCCCGAAGGCTCAGAGAAGGTTGGGGGAGGGGACCCACTGGAACAGCTGTTGGGAGACAGATGGTAGCCTCCCGCCAAGGCCATCCAGCGTGTTCTTTAACGTGCACAGGGTATGACTCTCTCCGCACATGGCTTAACGTCCCATCTGATGGACGGCGGCCTTTCCAAGCCCATCGGTGTCCCCTACTGACAGTGGGCAGGGCGGAGAATTTTGCGGAGATAAATCTTAACACTGACCCAGCTGGGACTCGAACCTGGGAACTACAGATTACAAGTCTAGCGCACTACCGACTGAGCCACCCCCACCCCCCTTGAGAAGGGGAGAGGATTAGTGATTATGTTACATTTGTTGCAAAACGCTACTATTTCGATAAAGTACTAAAGCTTCTGTAATTTCAATATTCATATTGAGTTAGAATGAAGGTTAGGTGAAGTGATTATACAGGAATGAGTTGTTTTACCTATGAGTAGCATTTTTGTGCACACAGAGGCAAGGGCACAAGGACATCAAAAGATCAGAGCTGAATAAGGAAAAAGGGATCCATTGGACAGCTATCAGGAGACAGATGGTAGCCTCCTTTCAAGGCCATCTAGTACATTTCTTAACATGTTCAGAAGTGTAGTTCTCCTGCACACTGAGCCAAGACTTAACATATCATTTGACAGGCTCCAGCCATTCAAAGCTCATCGTAGCCATTTTCACAGTGGGTAGAGAAGGGGATTGTAGGGAAAATTTCGATGCAGGTTTAGTGGGGACTCGAACCGGGAAACATCAGATTACAATCTTACTCCATTATCAAGGGAATGAAGAATATGATAAACATAAAGCATTAATGTATTATCTTTTAGAAAACTTAATACCTCTAGACTTTCCACAAAAAAAAAAAACTTTTTTTCAGACATGAAAAATTCTATTTACGAGAAACTTTTCCCTGACAGATTTAGAGGGATACATTAGCAAGCGGAATATGTAAATATTATTAATTTTATTAAAAAGACTCCATTCCAATGACATTTTTAGTTCTTGTGATATGGATGCATAAACAAGAGTGCTGTAGGGGTTGCTGAGATACATACTAGAGATGGATAAGCTTTGGTGAAATCAGGGTGTTGTTATGTCCCTCCCACTCCTGTTTTCTATATTCAGTTTCCTTTTGAATACACACACATACATATATACATTTTCGTAAAATATTGGTCATATTTTGTCCTAATATATATAGTCATATATATATTATATTTTGTCCTAATATCATCAAATTAACATTTAATGCTCGATAAATTTGCTTGTTTTTATGAACTACAACTTGAAAATACTCGTATGTAATTATGTTCTATAATTGGGGCTTTTCACTAATTAGGAATTACCCCTTCCCTCTATTAGCTTTAATTAGTAAGGTTTTACTGCACATACTTATCTAGCATCTACATTACAAAGATATTAAGTCAATCCTTTAATTAATGATAACATAAAAATTCAATGGAACAAAACTGACAATTTATTCCATGGGCTGAGAAGAATATTTGGTATATGAAAACTCTTGTTAAACACTAATCATTCAGATCAGTGGTCATTAAACTTCTAGAGGATGTGATTCTTCTTAAAACCCTAATAAAAAACTCTATATAAAAGTAGTAGAAATTTGAAAAAGAAAAATCAATAGTATATCATAAAATTGGTATATCACACATTGGTTTCCATAAATTAAGAAAAATTCCTATGTTAAGTCAATGGGAAGCTAACATCAAAACTCTATAGCTTCTAAAATATGTTTTTTTGTTTTGAAAAATGTGATTGCAGATAAAGATCTTAATCAAATAAATCAAAATCTCGTTTTTCAACATATTCGTTCAGTATTTAATGAGTTATGGAAGTTTAAATATTTAGCGATAACAATGCCAGCCACAAAAATTAACGTCCGAAGTTAATTAAAACTTAATAATCAGCATTGTATCAAAGTGTTTAATATAATAAGTTTGTATTTTAGAACTTTGTGTAGAGAATTCTTTCACTATTCAGTTTTGTATAAATTTCTTAAGACTGGCATTGCTTTGTTAAATATTCAAACTTCCATAACTCATTAAATACTAAATGAATATTTTTGAAAATAGAGATATTGATTTATTTGATTGTGATCTTTATCTGTAATTACATTTTTCAAAACAAAAAAACTTATTTTAGAAGTTACAGAGCTTTGACATTAGCTTCCCACTGACTTAACATAAGGATTTCCCTTAATTTATGGAAACCAGTGTATATAAAAATCCTTATGGTGCCATGGTTTACAGAGATCCTATTAGACTGTGTAATTTTGCTCTTCAGACTTGTCTGTCCTGAGCTACAGCTGCTGCATGTGGCCACTATAGGCAAGTTCTGGCAAGGTCCTGTTTGACATTGTCTGCCCATCGCATACTAGGTCTCCCCTTACCTCATGCCTTTGGGCACACTATTCATAATCCTATTTGCCAATTTGCAGCTATGCATATGGGCACACATGTGGCCAAATTAACACAGTCTCTCTCTGCACAAAATGCTGCTAAAGGCAGTTGCTGACTCCTTCTAACATCATCATTACTTACAAAGTCAAACCACCTAATGCTGAAGTTGCAGCATAAGCATCTAAAAGTTAGGTTGCAGCGTAAGCATCTAAAATCTTACGTTGCAGTGTATGCATCTAAAATCAAAGGCATCATTTCTTGTTATCCTGCTTACAAAGTGTCCATATTTTGCTACTATACCTAACTTTAGAAAGAACCAAACTATTATACAGCCTAATTTTAGTCTTTAGGTATATTCACCTATTTCTTCACACTCTCCATAGATTCTTAAAAGTCCCAGCAGCAATCCCTATTCATCTGTTAATTTCATGCAGCATGTCAACAATATCTGTTACATAGTTCGCAAGATAATTAAACTGAGCCACCTGCTCAAGAGTGCAGACATTCAAAGCAACTGAAGCACCATCAGCTTGACTAATTTTCATCACTTTAGTTTTATCTCTGTTTATCACCAAACCTACTCTATTTCCAATCTCATCAACAGCCCTAATGAAAAAATTTTTCTCATCAACATTATTGACCAACAAGACCAAACATCTGCATAATCTAAATCCAAAATTTTAAAATCTCTAGACCATTCAAAGCCAAAATCTTTCCCTTGCAAAGAATTCCACATAGCAATCAATAAGCAAACTAAAGACAAAAGGAGACAAAATGCACCCTCATCTGACTCCACTAGCAATGTAAACCAATTGCTATAAGCCTTACCCACTCTTACACACGACTTGGTTCATTATACAGAGCTTTCATTACACCAACTTGTCAGGTATTCCATATGATCTAATGATCAACCATAAATTATGCTGATCAGCAGAGTCAAAAGCTTTTTTCAAATCTACAAAGCTAGTAACCACAGGTTTCTGAAACTCTAAACATTTTTCAAGAATGTGCCGAAGTGAAAATATTTGATCAATATATCCCCTGCCACTTCTGAATCTACATTGTTCATCACGCAGTTGTCCATCAACCAAATTCTTAATTCTATTAAGAATAATCATGCAAAGAACTTTACTTGGAAAATAAACTAATTCCCCTATAATTATCACAAGAATTGCGAGCACCTTTTTTTAAAATTGGGACAATGATAGCTCTAGTAAAATACTTAGGAACACCTTTATCGTAAAAAATATTCAAAATTTCAGTCAGGCATGTGACAACACTAATGTTTCCAGCTCTAAGCATTTTAGTAGTGATTTCATCCACCCCTGGGAATTTAGGCAGCTAATCTAGAGATGGCCAAAGCAACTTCAGAATGTGATAAAGGGCCAACATTAAAGCCAGTAATACATCTATCCTCATTATAAACAATGGAAGTAGAAATAATCACATTGTTTATAACATTTCTGAAATGCTCAGCCCACTTAGCCATCATAAGATCCTCACCTTCAACCACTTACCATGTTTATCCCTCAATCCCTGTGTACCTGTTTGCTTCTTCCCACACAAAACATTAACAATCTGGTACAACTGTTGTGCTGTCTAACTGCTTCCTGTGCTTTGTCAGTGAAGCTATCACCACTATCAAAATGCCATATCAGCCAGACCTTGGACCATCATTTTTTCTAAGTTTATAAATCATTTTGATGGAAGAAATGTTGTGAGTTTAGAGTAATCAAAATGAACTCACCACTTCTTTGATTTAAAGCTTTGATTAAAGATTTAATTTTATAAAAGTGGAAAAGAAATCATGTCAAAAGGTTGCAAGAGGTAATAAGAAATTAGAAAAAATGCATTCTTTATTGAACATTTAATTCATGGAATTGAGCTGTCATTGTAAAATGTAAAAAGTGACATAAAAGTGGACAAAAGGAGACAGCATGATATATAACACAGGTAAAATTCTTTCATATATGGTATGAATTTGGTGCAAATTACTAGTAGTGCTGACTGTTAAGTGGAATCATCCATCTCCAATAACCATGATGTATGGGTGGTTATTGCTTTTAGTGGTGAGTGACAATTTCTTATTAAAGTAAAATTTTCTCATCTCAAACACATTTATGCACAAAAATAAAAATCGTTTTTTGGGATATTTTAATAAAATAGGTGATTTCAGGGAATAAATTCCAATTTTCCCCATCTAACCTCAAGATCCAACAGCACAAATTTCTATTACAGACGGCTTTGCAGGAACCCATATCTCTGTTATGAAAGGGTCTACTGTGCTGGAAATATGGAACACTTATTTACACTGAATATTTGATTCATTACGTTATTCCTTTTTTTTTAAACCAGTTATTCATGTGATTAATTATTTTTGATTATGAATTATATATAATCAGATGTGTGAAACAGGACTCATTTTATGAGTTATTCATGTATATAACTTCTAAAATCATTAAATCTGAACCTGACAAAAATGGAAATCATTCTTATAAGCAACATAAACTTGCAGGTTGAGAATGTACAAATTATTTTTTTAATTGTATTTAATTTATCATGTTTTATTTCTTCAAAGTGTTACACTAACAAATAAAATTAAGACAAATTTCATTATTAAGGACAATCTTATGAATAACCCATGCTCTGACATATCTTAAAATTTAAATATGCAACAATATATTTAAGTTACAAACTATTTCTAATGACAGAGTTGTTCCACTAAATTAATGTCTTATTCAATTACAATAAATTTTGTTAAAACAACTCTGAGAAACTGCAGTTGCTTATGGAAACATATTTAGATCTAAACAAAATTCTAGATTAATTATTTTGTATTTAAAACAGTAAGAAATGAAACTATGTCAAGAAGAGCAGATTGATGAAATACAAATGTCACATATAAACACATCCTTTCAAATTCCAATTTCCTATAAGGCATTCAGAACATTAGGTTTTTTTTCCACTGAGCAGTCTATAAACATACTACTATAATCATATCCACAAATTCGATTATAAAAAATGATAACCTGATTTTACACATTTGGAAGCAAGCACAACAGCTCATTGCAAACAATATGCATGTCATACATTGATAAAATAAAATGTTTCAGAAATGTAGTTACAAGCTGCAAGTTAATAGCATTTTAATTCAATGTATTGTGCAAAGTTTGAAAACACATTTACAAATAATTGTATATCATCATGCAGTCTGAAGTAGCATTGTTGAAGTTGCTTTAAGAGAAACAAAAAAAAACAAATCAATAACACAACAATTATAATAACTGACAGGCAGAAGAAGATTCAAATAAAATATTGCAATCGAAAATAAGAAATTATTTGTCTAAAAATACCTGATGCTGCTGTTGATAATTCAGGAACAGATGATCTTGATATAACTGTGAACAGATATCATAACATTACATCCCTCCTATTTATTCATAAATATTATAAAATAACCTAGTTATTATTACAACATTCACAAATTTATAATTCAGAATTAGTAATCGTTGATTTATTCTTTTTCCACATTTAACAAAACCTAATAATCAACAACTAATATATCTAGTTTGCATTTAAAAATTAAGCATTTTCTTAACATTATCATGCCAATGGCAGAATGAAAAAATTTTATGTATGAAAATTTTACTTTAATTATTCCTTTAAAAAAATTACCTTTTTTGCAAAATTGCCGATATCAATCAACTGCATGAAATTACAATAATCTTGATATTTTTCAAGATTTTATAATTGCTGAATAACATATTTGGCTACTGTTCAAATCCTGGGCAAGGATGATTGTTGGACAAACATTTACTGCATAATAGAAGAATCTCTCACTTAAAACAATGGGGCAGGGGATGGGGGGCTCAGTTGGTAGCAGGACAGGTTCATAATCTGCAGTTCCCAGGTTCAGTCCCATCTGGGCCAGCATTGAGATTTATCTTCACAAAACTCCTTGTCTGGCTCTTAGTCAGTTGGGGATATCAATGGGCTTGGAAAAGCTACTGTCTATCGGATGGGATATTAAGCTGTGGCCCCATGGATGGGAGAGCCATAACCTGTGCACATTAAAGAACACACTGGATTGGATGGCCTTGATGGGATGCTACCATGTCTCCTAACAGCTGTCCAGTGGGTCTCCTTGCCCCAACTTCTCTGAGCCCTAAGAGTTCTTGTGATCTGGCCACTTAGCCCATTTTGTGCAAAGAAAAAGTTCTGCTTAGAGTTAAAATAACCCAACTCAATATTTAAACAACATTAATGATATAATAAACTTGCAATTAAATGTAATAACAGTAAACTATTTACCTCACATATAGAAATTCGTATTAACATTAAAATATATTTAAAACAAACTAAAAATTATTTATCTAAATTAAAGAAACATGGATTCTTCATATAATTTTATAATTTTCCGGAATGTCTACAATATCTCTTAATACTAATCTTATGTGCTGATACATGGGAAGAAGAGAAGAAGTATGTGTCTTTCCAGCTCTTGTGGTTCAGATATCAGAAAGCTACATGTAAAATGCACATTGTTCCACTTTGTCCAATTTAATGGAATAAAAATTAATGTCAATAAATCAATCATAATAAATAGTTAAAGCAACTCTAAGGAATCCTTAGCAGTTGCTTATATAAAAACATATTTAGATCTAAATAAAATTCTAAAATTAATTATTTTGTATTGAAACAGCAAGGAATAAGATTATGTCAAGATAAGCAGGTTGATTCAATACTCTAGGATGCATTAATGAAAAGTATTACATTCTTTAAATTTATGCAAAAATTAGGTACGAAAACCTATCTGATGCTATTTAGTAAATAAATACCCCCTCAAGCAGCTGCTTGCCACAGAGGTCTGACAGGAGCCTGTCAGTTTATATGCCACAGTAGGAGATGGATTTCAAAATGATTTTTGCTGTTCTCAGTTAACTATCAATGAAAAAGTATGATTAACATGCTGAAGCACATTGAAAAGAGCACCTCTCTGAAGTTAACGTAGGTTTGACTTCAGCAGAGAAAGCATATCATGAGAAAATAATTCTGCTGTTTGAGATATAGATGTTTAGCCATGTTAATTTCAACTTCTTTCAGGGTTTGGTTTCCCAGGTCACATAGTAATGCTGTAAAAAAAATCACATAGTAGTGCTGTAAATTAATACATTGGTTTCCATAAATTAAGCACAACCTCATGTTATATCAATAGGAAGCTAATATTGAAGCTCTATAACTTCTAAAATAAGTTTCTTTGCTTTAAAAAATGTGATAGCAGATAAAGCTCTCAATCAAATATATCAATATCTTGATTTTCAACAATATCCATTCAATATTTAATGAGTTAAGGGAGTTGGAATATTTAACAGCAGCAATGCCAGTTTTAAGAAATTTATATAAAACAGATGAATAGTAAAAGAATTCTTTACATGAACTTCTAAAGTATATACTTATAATGGAGTCACATCATATGCACATTTAACTTATGCGAATTCAACTATACATGCTTGGCAAAAAAAAAGGAGAGAAATAACAATTTAGTGAATCTGCTGTTTCCTCAGTCAGTCTTAGTTTCCATGTGCTTCTCACAGTGTGAGCATCTCACCATGTTTAGTGTGATTCTAGAGTTTAAAGACACTGGGGTAGTGAGCCCCACTTAGGAGACTAATTTCACCATTGCTCCATTTTTACCTGAACATGTTTAAAGATGCATATTTTCGTACAGAATGGTCTCTAAATGCAAGCCAACTGCTTCATCTGGTTCTCAACTAAAGAAATAGAGTCCTGTTCTAACAATGGATGAAGAAACTTGCTGTGATGGATTTATTGATAGACAGTATGTCAGTCTCCAACGTGGCATGTGAATTTGGCCACAACAAATCTAGCATTCATGCCATTAAGTTTCGAGAGAGAAATTCGTCAAGATGCAGCATCAAATGTTCCAATAACTGTTAAGGTGATGAGCAAAGTACATGATGAGACTGTAGATATGATTATAAAGGCATTCAACACATGGCTAGAAGAAATGAATCATAAACAAGTGCATATTGATGGCAATACTTTGTGAAAAAAGGCTCTTAGCCTTTATTTAGTGGAATTTAGTGTAATAATTGGGTTTGCTGTTCAAACTTCCCAATGAAGAGGGACAGCCTTCTGGTGGGAGAGAATTCGTAGCTAATCAAGTTGGCCTAACAGTTTTAGGAACTGCTTCAATCTCAAAAATGTCCTTATATGTTCTCTCATTCTTCCAGTTCCCTCTCTCTTATGCAATTAAAAATATTGTGATTATATTTTGCATATATACTCTTTATTATATGCTGTACATTACTATATATATTATACATTTGTACCTATTACTGGAAGGATTGTACACACAAAACCATGTATACTGTACTTCATGGGTGATTTAAGGGATTTCCAACAGTAATTTTGACTATACAGGATTTTTGCCTTATGCACTGACTTTAGAACCGAACTCCTATGTAAGATGTGACTCCAATGTATTTTATTAAACGCTTTGACAAATACTTATTACTAAGTAAAGATTAAAGTTCTATTAACATAAAGTTAATATTAAAATAAAGTAAAGATTAAAGTTCTATTAACATATTAAAGTCTATTAACACTATAGGTAACTGTATTTAGTCATGTGGTATTGGGAAAAACAATCAGTGCATTGACAACTAATGGAGTAACTTATAGTGTATAATCAATGTGGTGAGGTTCATATTCATTAGTCATACCTGCATTGGTTTTGCCCCTAAGTACCTCCTGAGACAGTCTCATCAGTTGTATAAGGAGGAAAAGTCTGGATTGTGTGCTGTTCTTCACAGGAACTGGTGCTTTCATAGGTCTGGTGTTGTTGCTTCTCACTTGTTGGGGATTGCGAGTTCTTTTGCACTGTGGTGTTATCAATCAGTGCTTTGCTGCCTCAGTGGTAGTTGTTATGGTATGAGTCACTGGGTGTCAGAGGATTCTGAACTTTGCACTCCTATTAATGCACTGAGTTGGTTGGTTATATGAGATACTTGTGACTAGGCATTGCTATGCATTTCATGCCATCCACTTTGGCATGTCATCAGGTAAACACTGTCCTGGCAGCAGGTTGTATTGGAAAAGTGATGCACTTGATCAGCCCACATGTTCATCCATTGATTGAGAGCATCGAGTTTCCAATATACCTGCTGCCAGGACAGTGCTTGCCTGATGATGTGCCGAGGTGGACATCACGAAATACATAGTAATGCCCAGTCACAAGTATCTCGTGTTCAGAATCCTCTGTCACCCAGTGATTCATACCATAGAGGCAGCAGAGTGCTGATTAATAATACCACAGCATAAAAGAACTTTCAGTCCCCATAAAGTGAGAAACAATAATACGAGACCTGTGAAAGCACCAGCTACCATGAAGAATAATACACAATACGGACTTTTCCTCCTTGCACAACTGAAGAGGCTGTTTCAGGAGGAATGCAGTGGCAAAGCCAATGCAGGGTATGACTAATTAACCTTAACTTCACTGCAACAATATACACTATGAGTTACTCCATTAGTTGTCAATGAGCTTTCCCAATGCCAAGATTATACTTTTTTCAGATTAGTTTTCCCAATACCATGGTGACTAGTACTATAACTTCTAAAATATGTTTTTTTGCTTTGAAAAATGTGATAACTCATTAAATACTGAATGAATGTTGTTGGAAATTGAGACATTGATATATTTGATTGAGTTATTTATCTATTAGATTTTTTAAAAAAAACAACAACAACTTATTTTAGAAGTTATACAGTTTTGACATTAACTTCCATTTACATAACATAGGGGTGTTCTCTAATTTTTCCCAATACCACATGACTACTACGATACCTAGAGTGTTTATAGAGTTACTTTAATCTTTATTTAATTCTGCACACTGTATTTATACAATCGAATTTTACTGATCACTAAGTTTAAATTAATTTCTGAAGTCAATTTTAGTGACTGGCATTATTATTGTTAAATATTCAAACTTCCATAACTGATTAAATACTGAACGAATGTTGTTGAAAACTGAAACATTGATATATTTGATCGAGTTATTTATCTATTACATTTTTCAAAAAACAAACTTAATTTAGAAGTTATAAAGCTTTGACATTAGCTTCCCATTTACATAACAAAGGGGTGTTCTCTAATATTTGGAAACCAGTGTATAAAGTAGGTGAATTATGCATATTTCCAAATTTGTAGCTACTGATACTCTAAAGAAAATTTGGTACAGATTCTGGTACAGCTATAAATATGTTGTAATATACAATGGAATATGCTATTTCATATACATCTTTAGATTAGCTTCTAGCAGTTATTTGTGGTTTAGTCCAGCATTATATATATTGCAGGGGTCCAGAAATACACTCACCCACTCACCATTGGCGAGTTATCAGAGACAAGTGGCAAGTGAATATTTTGGGGGTGGAGAAAAAATCCTCATTTTAACATACTATGGGTGAGTAAATTTTTTTCTAGCCAGTAGATTTAAGTTGCATTTCTGGAGCCCCAATTTATGACATAATTTAAAATGATTAATCCCAGTTTTTAACTAAACTTCATGTAGCATGTTTTCAATGCTAGGAATAGGATTCACAAACTAAGGAGAATAAAAGGTATTGGTGAGGAAGTAAAGTGTTGCATTCTTCTTATTAAATCTGTGTATAAAATATTATTGACCAAGGTATATAATATTTTGCAAGATAGGTAAAATCAAGGTAAATTATATATTAATGAATTTGGTAGAGTTATCGTATTTTTAAATGAATCTCTGTTAAGAAGTTCCAGGAGAAGTGTGTGAACAACAAAGCTTACAACTTTGTGGGCTACTAAATGAAAGTTTTTTTGTTTAAATTAACATACATATATATATATACAAAATCCTCATACAGCCATGGACTACTGAGGTCCAACCAGACTGTGTAATTTTCCTCTCCAGATGTGTCTCTTTTGAGATACAGCTGCTGCATCTGGCCACTCTTGCCAATTCTAGCAAGGTCCTGTTTGACATTGTGTGCCCATTGCATCCTAGATCTCCCCTTTTTTCTGAAACCCTTAGGCATACTGTTCATAATCCTGCTTACCAATCTACAGCTATGCATACAGGCAACATGGCCAAACCAACACAGTCTCTCTCTGCACAATATGCTGCTCAAAAGAGGTTGATGACTTCTTCTTCTAACCCCATCATTACTTACAAAGTCAAATCATCTAATGCCCAAGATACTGCGTAAGCATCTAGAATCAAAGGCATCAAGTTTTTGTTATCCTGCTTACAAAGGGTTCATGTTTCACTACCATAACTAACCTTAGAAAGAACCAAACTATTATACAGCCTAATTTTAGTCTTTAGGTGTATTCACCTATTTCTCCACACTCTCCATAGATTCTTAAAAGTACCAGCAGCAATCCCTATTCATCTGTTAATCTCATGCAGCATGTCACCAATATCTGTTACATAGTTCCCAAGATAATTAAACTGAGACACTTGCTCAATAGTACAGCCATTCAAAGCAACTGAAGCACCATCTGCCTGACCAATTTTCATCACTTTAAATTTTTCTCTGTTTATCACCAAACCTACTCTATTACCAGTCTCATCAAAAGCCTTAATGGACAAATTCATCTCATCAACATCAGTTGCCAACAAGGCCAAATCATCTGCATAATCTAAATCAGAAATTTTGAAATCTCTTGACCATTTAAGGCCAAAATCTTTCCCTTGCAAAGAATTTTGCATCACATAATTAATAACTAAACTAACAAGAAAAGGAGACAAACTGTACCCTTGCCTAACTCAACTAGCAATGCTAAACCAATCGCTGCAAGACACACCAACTCTCACACATGACTCAATGTTATTGTAGAGAGCTCTCATTACACTAACTAACCTATCAGGTATTCCATATGATGTAACAATCAACCACAAATTATGTCGATCAACAGAGTCAAAAGCCTTTTTGAAATCTATAAAGCTAGCAACCACAGGTTTCTGAAACTTTAAACATTTCTCAAGAATCTGCCTAAGTGAAAATATTTGATCAATACATCCCCTACCACTTCTGAATTCACACTATTCATCACGCAGTTGTCCATCAACCAAATTCTTAATTCTATTAAGTATAATCATGCAAAGAACTTTACCTAGAACACAAAGTAAACTAATTCCTCTAAAATTATCACAAGAACTACGATCACCTTTTTTAAAAAATGGAACAATGATAGCTCTAGTAAAATGCTTAGGAACAACACTTTTGTCATACAAAATATTCAAAACTTCAGTCAGCCACTTGACAACACAAATGTTCCCAGCTCTAAGCATTTCAGTGGTGATTTCGTCCACCTCTGGGGATTTATGCAGTTTCAATTTAGAGATAGCCAGTGTGACTTCGGAATGTAATATAGGGCCATCATAAAAGCCAGTAATGCATCTATCTTCATTACAAACAATGGGAGTAGAAATAATCACATTATTTAGAACATCTCTGAAATGCTCAGCCCACCTAGCCATCACAGAATCATCACCTTTAACCACCTTGCCACGTTTATCTCTCAATCCCTGTGTACCTATCTGTTTCTTCCCACATAAAACATTAACAATCTGGTACAACCCCCTGCTGTTGTGCTAACTACTTCCTTTGCTTTGTCAGCCAAGCCATCAAGCCAAAGATTCTTATCAGCTGTTAACTGATCTTTTGCATGTTTATTAAGTTCATTGTAATGCCTTCTGTTAGAACTAGTAGGGTGTTAATTTGTATTAATCCTGTGCTTCCTTCTTTCAGAAATAAGTTCCATACCTTATCACTCAAACAATTTTGTTTCCTCTATTCCTTTTCACATAAAAGAGTATTGCTGGTTTCAAGAAAAGCCATTTAAACTGATTCCATTCTTTCTCAACTTCAGCAGTAAGCAAACCATGATTGTCATAATGACTAAGTAGCCTATCATGGTATGTTTTGGCTATATCTGGATCTTTCAGACATTCAGCTTAAAGCTAATTTTTTTAACCTTAGAACATTTCTTAATCTTTAGCTGCAAGACACTTTTGACCAGGTAACATTCAGAACCAATTTTGGCTACCCTGTATGATCTGGTATTACTAACTGAACTAGCCCATTTGCTGTTAATTAAAATGTAATCTGTCATATTCCTGTGCAACCCTTTAGGTGAAACCCATATATATTTATAAATGTTCTGGTGTTTGTGGTATGTGTTAGTTATTCACAAACCATTAAGTTTACTTAGCTGTACTTTAGCTTTGGAACTACCAATGCCAAAGGGACTTAAAACTGCTGCCCACAGATTAGAGTCAGTACCAACTTTAGCACTGAAGTCATCTAGCACAATAGAAATATCTCCATTCATCACAGAATTCAAAATATCCTGGATACCTCGATGGAGGTCAACCCCTGGAGGGACCTCACTGGGGTCGGCCATCATTGGCCGACCCCAGTGAAATCCTAGGCCGCCTTGGTGTCCTGATGGAGTGGCCCTTGTT
This sequence comes from Ryuthela nishihirai, assembly GCA_038380435.1. Classification (NCBI taxonomy): domain Eukaryota; kingdom Metazoa; phylum Arthropoda; class Arachnida; order Araneae; family Heptathelidae; genus Ryuthela; species Ryuthela nishihirai. The sequence goes on along the minus strand of JAWZYU010000015.1, from coordinate 41,916,166 downwards.
GGGGACCTGCTGACTGGGATTGGGTGGCCAGTCAAGTGGGCTGACTGAAATGTTTGGCTTTACAATTTAGGCAAAGCTCAAATTTCGAAAAGACCTCTCACTTCACCTCAATGATTAAAAATCCAGACTAGCATGTTTTATCAGTAAGATCATGCTCCAAAGGACAGGTCCTTTCCCTGCTGCTTTACTGCAGTAATTACTTTTATTGAAGGTTCTCTAGAGAGTGGTTGGTGGTAAATGGCAATTCTCATAAGATGTAGTGCTGTCTTGAATAGTGGAGCATCGGGTCTTGCCTTACAATATACTACAATTGTCCATCCTCACCCCCCCCCCCCCCGATAGGGGACCACCTTGGCGTGGTGGGGGAACCTACGGTGCCTTTGTGAAGTAGGGTTCCGGCTCATTGGTCCCTGGTTTGCACGAGAGCTTGCAGGCCGGATGGAAAAGTCTGTAGTGTAGGATCCTGCTGACTGGTGTGGGGGCACCAGTCAAGCAGTCTCATCAACTTGGCTTCTGAGAAGTTGTGGGTCTGCAGCCCCAATGGAAGTCGTGGGTCAGCAGACTGTTGCTGGGGGCTGCGGGTCCAGGGCTCTGATGGAGAGGACGAAGTTGAAGGATTGCAACTGGGAGTGGGATCCCGGGTTGACAGGCTTATCGATGGAAAAGCCAAACTAAGAGTCTCCACCCCGGGAGCTGAGTCAACTTGGATCTATATATCCATTTTTGTGGCTAACCGGGGAACAAATTAAATTTAAGTTTTGACCGATGGATGAACTTTCCTTCTGTAGGACTGTTTGCCATAGGATGTCGTGAATGAGCTGTGTCTTTATGGCACTGTCTTGCCCTGACCGTAGGTAGTGTAGAGCGTGGCATTCTCCCCATATATGGCATGCAGCCATATGCTGCGGTACATCTGGGACTTGCTATTTGATTAATTCCCTGTCCATCCTCACTGACCACATGCATCCCTTCATGTTGGACATTTACCCTGGTGGTGATGGTGTCTACCAACAGGACAATGCACTCTGCCATGTTGCTAAGATGGTGCATGACTGGTTCCAGGAACATGACAACGATATCTCTGTTCTTCCTTGGCCGGCGAAATCGCCCGACCTCAATCCCATAGAGTACTTGTGGGACCATTTGGATCGACAGGTTCGGCATACAGACCCACAACCACGTCATCTCCAGAACCTCCGTGCTCTGCTGGAGTCTGAATGGGCATGTATACCTCTGGCAACCTTCCAGGGCCTCATTGCGTCCCTGACACAATGTACCGCAGCTATCATCCAGGCCAAGGGTGATTATTCCCATTATTAGGTAGGTGGTCATATTATTCTGATACGACTGTATATATTTGTGGCAAAATGGATGGCTATCCATGTTTAAAAAATGATTTGATTACCAGGAGGGCAAATTTAAAATTCTCTCTTGATAAAAATAATCGCCATATCACAAACACATTGGGAATATCTTGGCATGTAATGGAATATAAAGTCTGGTTCAAACCTACTTCATTTGGCAGTGAAATATTGGGTGTTGCATTACTGTAGGAATAGGATAAAATAAAATGTGATATCTTCCACTAATTCTGTGGCAGAGTTATACTAGAGACATACAGGATCGACCAATCAATCGATATCATTCTTTACGAATGAATGAACAAATGAAGTCCATCTGTCTGGCTGTCCATCCATCTATCTGTAATTCTCAAGCAGCCATAGGTTACAGACATCCAACCAGATTGCATAATTTAGTCCTCCAAACAATGTCTATCCTGAGCTACAGCTATTGCATTAGGCCACTGCAGGCCAATTCTAACAAAGTCCTGTTTGACATTATCTGCCCACAGCATCCTAAAGTACCATGAAACATGCCAATGTATGCCAAACGTCTTACTGATGTTGGTATTCTACATCACTATGAAGTCCTATAAAAATCGTAGCAACTGTGGGCATGAGTACAAAGGCTGAACTCACAGCCTTCGAAAGGGGGCTCATCATTGGAGCTCCTGCCCATTGAGCCTGCCCATTGAGCCTGCCCATATTTTCCACTGAGTTCCATCACATCCATAATGGAGGTGATGGAACTCAGTGGGAAATCACAGAACACATATCATAAATGTATGGAGAATGGCAATAGTCTTTAAAAAATGCCTGCCAAAAAATACAGTTTAATATTTGTAATTATGACAAATGTGGGAGGAAGGCTCTGACAGGTGTTTGCCAGGTACTCAGACAGGGACAGGTGTTTGTTAGCATGAACTGCATGGCAAAACAGAGCTGCTATATAGTTAATCAGCTGAGTGAGATGACCACTAACAGTACTTCAAAATCTATTTCAACAAGGACAATGACAGAGAACTGAAAACTTTGAAATTTGGAACTGATTTTTGTTTCCAAAAACAGTAACCGAAGTATGTGTATGGTGTATGGAGTAGCGAATCTAGTCAGTTAAACTAACAAACTTTGGAACTGGAAACACATATGGTCAGACAAATTCTGCTAAACACTGTTTCGAACAGATGGCTAGAGTACAGTGTAGCAATAACACGATAAAGCAATGGACTATCACATGTAGCTTCTACAGTTTAAAGGGATGAGGTAGTTGGAGGTTTAAGGTAGTTGGAGACTGTTATGATGTGGGGAATATTATCTTGGCATGGATTGGGTCCTCTGGTTTTTATGCATGTGATGATGTGGGGAATATTATCTTGGCATGGATTAAGTCCTCTGGTTTATATGCAGTGTTGCATCACTTCTTGGAAGTATAAAAGCACCTTGGACAATTAGGTGCTGTTGCTGATATATCATTTTTAACCCAGTGGAGATAGCAAATTCAAGGATGATAATACACCGATTCACTACTCTCAAAATTGTACAGAATGGTTTGAAGAAAATGAAACAGACTTTATTTCCTTCCTTGGCTACACAATCACCTGACCTTAATCCAATTGAAATCACTGGGGCAATTTGGAATGTGCTTTTTGAATACACAGACCTCTGCCCTCTTCACTTTGAGACGTTTAAGCCATTTTTAAATTTTGCATAAGAATAGATAAAAAATCCTTCATGGTGCATTTTGAAAGATTGTGGAAAGTATACCACAAGTCCATGCTATCATTTCTGCTGGTGGAGGCTGAATTAAATATTAGGTAGGTGTTCATAAAAATTTGTCAAGACAGTGTAGGTCTCCTTTCTCTGAGGACACATAGAATTGTTCTAAAAATGCATAAAAGTTTAAATTTGCAGCAAATTTTGGAATTACTCTCATAGTAATGTTTATTATATATCAAAGGTACAATTTCATCTCTGCAATATGTATTTAATTTGTTGTTTCGATTAAATTCTCAAATAAAAAAAATCAGGTTTTAGGAACATATGGGTTAAAATGACTATTGTTTCCTGTTATCTTGCTTATAAAGAGTTCAAGTTTCCCTACTGTAGCAAACTTTAGAAAGAACCGAACTATTATAAAGCCTAATTTTAGTGCTTAGGTGTATATGTCTATTCTTCCACAATCTCCACAGATTCTAAAATGACCCAGTTATAACATATGTTCTTCTGTTGACTTCATGTCACACATCACACGCATACACTGTTACACAACTTTTGAGGTGATTAAACTGAGAAAACTGCTCAAGGTTGCAGCATTCAAAAGAGTTGAAACACCACTTGCATAATTAATTTTTAACATTTTAGTTCTCTGTTTATTATCAAACCTATAATCAACAGTCCTAATGAAATATTTCATCCCGTTAACATCATTTGCCAAATCATCAGCATAATCCTAAATTAGAAATTTTCAAATATTTAGACCATTTAAGGCTCCAATCTCGACCTTGCAGTGAATTCCTCATAACAATTCAATAACCAACTGAAGAGTAAATGAGATAAAATGCACCCATGTTGAACTACAGTAGTAAGACAAAACCGATCATTATAAGTCTTACCAATTCTCATAACTCGGTATTATTATAGACAGATATCATTATTACATCTTCTGAGTAAAATTAGATGCTTCTCCACTTTAATTGTTATTATAATTAATTTTATTTTTATTTCATTTCACACATAATGCTTTGTTTATGATATGTGAATTTTTACCTTCCTCTTCAGAAGTATCATCGGATTTCTGCTTCATAACCAGGTTCATATGAGTGGTTTTTTGAATAACATGTCGTGTTGTGCCAGATGCATCCATTTCAGTCCATTCTAAAAATATCCAAAATAAATGTAAATTAAGGCAAATTAAAATGAATAAAATTATTTACAAAAGTATATGAAGTCTATAAATAGATGTTTAATATTTGTAATTATGTATTTTGCACAGAGAATTACTGTTTACTTCTACAATTTCTTCCTTCAGATTATACCAACACACTTAAGAAAATGAAGCCTTTTATAAAAGATCTGATCATAGAGGCATGAATAAATAGGATGCGAATTTTCAGAAAAAGCTATATCCAATGAAACATTTCTCATTATTCTGTGGTAAGCTTGGAATATCAATTAAAGGCTTTCTAAAGGATTAAAATAAAATCATTTTGCACAATATTTATACATATGTGAGAAAAAGAATTTGTAGATATTTGCTTCACAACAAAATTTAAAAATTTTAATTACATGAAGAACAGTGTCCTTATAGCAATTCTAAAAGACCTAACTGCAAAAAAGATATAGAAGCGAACACCATTATTGTTTGGCAATAAATTGTTTTTATGTACAGCAGTTTGTTGTCAATTATCTTTAGTAAAATGCACATTTGGTAAAAAATTAAAACTTAAGAGGAAATATAACGTTAGTTTCTAGAGTCTCAAAAACTACATTTAAATATTATTTTTGTGTTAATTATTATGTTGTATAAAATGCATTAAAATAATAATAATAAAAAAGCAATCAGTCATGTCTTGTTTCCAAGTTGTTCCTATAATACATACAGAACTATGGTAAAAATGTATAAAAGTTTAAATAAGAGCAAATTTTGGAATTGCTATTGTAGAAAAGTTTATTATATATCAAAGGTGCAATTTAAAATTTTGTAATGTCTTTAATTTGTTTTGGTTAAATTGGTATATCTAAATAAAAGAAAATCCGATTTTAGGCACATATGGGTTGAAATAACCTCATTAGTCAGTCTAGGTTGTTCTATCCAATCATTGTTCTAGTGTTAAGGCATTTTTATTTACATTTTAACAAAGAAATTTATGTGAAATTTTACTTGTACTTCTACTATACCACAACTCAATTATGACTGAAGCAAAGGTTATCTAAGGTTATATTCAGGGCTCATATTCAGCCGGTACACATTGGTACTGTTGTAACAGTTGTTAAATAGCATAATAATAACTATGAGTTTGATGCAGCTCCCTATATCAAATCATGGCTCAGATAGGGGCATCATTTAGCTAGTGACAGATGTGTCAAACTAAAGATCACACCAACAATTTCTAAAAATCAACAAATGATTTAATAATGATTTGCACTACAACTTGTATCTCTATCATACACAGTTTAGTTTAGAGAATGAAAGGAAAATTTCATGTATATATATTCTTTGCATACTCATGCATGCTTGCATACATTTTTTAAACAAATTTTTATTTATATTTTTGATTTATGTAAGATCTAACTGCATATATTACCATACCAGTTGTTAAATATTTTGAATATCACCCCTGATTATGTGCACAAAATTCGACATAATCAAATTTTACATGCAGCTGGCAATACAAGTGTATCATATTTTTTCACATGGATAAGAAAAATCGCACTGCATACACTAGAAGTGCACTGTACCTTTAGCCAAAGTTTAATGCTTGACTAATTCAGCCCTTTGATGAACACGTTTCGAATTTGACTAAAGTATTCAGTTTGGCTGAACACTTTTTTAGTTTCACTGAACATTTGATTTGGCAGAATTTGTTCTAATGCTCAAAGTGAACCTCCATCATTCAAAGTTATTTTAGCTAGCTAGCAGCACTGAATTATTTAGCATTTCGAACTGTTTCAGAATATCTATTTCCATATGCAAATCTGAAAGCTAACTTTAAAAATTCATCAATGAAAGTGCAAAAGTTCAGTATTTTTTTTTTCCGTTAATGAACTCCAGTTATTTGTTTAATTAAATATGTTTATTTCAAGGTGTAAATATGTAAAACATTATCCTATATACTTTTAGTCTAATTTTTTTATTGTTTTTAGAAAAAAGCAAGCTAACTTTTCACTTTGTCATCTGTTATCTGTAGACATCGAACTTTTTTTGGAGATAAATTAAAAATTTTTAGGTTGGATAGATATTGATGAAATATTATGACTCACACTTTCAGAACCTTCCTATAACTATAATTGGCCCTCTAATGGTGGAAAAGGTTGAAAATTACAAAATTTTAAACTAATATTGCAAGCAATGTAATTATGTCAATAATTTGAAATTTTGACTGTGAAATATTAATGTCATGAAGTTTGCATTCACAATAATGATTTTCACCTTTACTCCCAGCAGGGGTGGGAAAATGCAATTGTCGTTACTTATGAGATAACTGTTTGCTTTTAGAGATAAACTGAAAATTAATTTTCAGTTGGATAGGTATTGATAAGCTATTATGATTTATGCTTTTAGAATCTCCCAAAAGCTTTAACTGCACCTTTTGATGGTAGAAAATTTAGAAAATTTTCAAATTTTAAACAAATAGTGCAAATGATTCATTTGGGCTATAAATTTTATATTTTAGTGATGGAGTGTGATGATCAAGGGGTTTACTTTGACAGCAGCAATTTGTCCCTTTAACTCCAGAGTGGGTGGAAAAACACAACTTTTGTTTTGAGAGAATAATGGAAAATTCCTTTTGAGTTGACTAGGTACTAAGGAAATATGATGAGTTATAGTTTTCAAATACTCCAAATGGCCTTAATTTACCATCATTAGAAGGTGCTAAATGAAGAAAGTGTAAAACTTGAAGTATATTGAAAACAATATGCATATTAATGCTAGAAAATATAAATTCCGGTGATAGAATATGTTGATGGAGAACAGAATAATTGATAATCGTATGTGATTTAATTAATTTACAATTGGTTAAAATTTGACAAGTTGCTCTTTATTTTTGCAAATTTAGTAATAATTTTAATATTTTCAATATTTTAATATACTAATATTATATAAATTATTTTATTTTATATATGCTGGATGATTTGCCCATAACCCTAGGGCAGACCTGGCTAAACCTTTTAGCTGAAGGGCCACACAGAAAACTGAAATGGTGTACTGCCAAAGTAATATGTAATCAACATGGTATGTATAACAAAGTAGAAAAAAAAAAGTCTATAGGGAAAGACAAAACAATATAATTTTATTAAAATTAATTATTTTAATGAGATTTTGCGTCACTGAAGTTTGATTTTTTCTATAAGTTCTTTATCTCTTTTACAAATTCAATTTATTTATTTGTCTGTTCATAGGCTGCATAAAAAGAGATAGATTACTGCTTTAATGTTGGTCCTATATCACAGTGTGAAATTATTTTGATTATTTCTAAACTTAAATTACATAAAATCCCAAGGTAGAGGAAATTACTACTGAAATGATTACAGCTGGGAATGTTTCGGTTATCACATGGTTGACAAAAATTCTGAATATCTTTTATGATAAAGGCCAATGTTCCTAAGAATTTTACCAGAACTATTATTATCCCTATTTTTAAAAGATGGTGACGGGAGTTCTTGTGATAACTATAGGGTTATCAGCCTACTTTCTGTTTCAGGTAAAGTTCTTTGCATGGTTGTGCTTAATAGAATTAAGAATCTGGTTGATGAACAATTGTGTGATGAGCAGTGTGTATTCAATAGTGGTAGAGGATGTGTAAATCAGATTTTTTCAATTAGGCAGATTCTTGAGAAATGTTTAGAGTTTCAGAAACCTTTGTTGATTTCAAAAAGGCTTTTGACTCCGTTGATCGTCATAATTTGTGGTTGATCATGAGATCATATGGAATACCTGACAGTTAGTGAACATAATGAAAGCTCTCTGCAATACACTGAATCATGTGTGAGAGTTGGTTAGGCTTGTAGCAATTGGTTTAGCATTTCTTCAGGTATTTGAAAAAGGTGCATTTTGTCTCCTTTTCTCTTTGGTTATTGATTTTCTTATGCAGAATACATTTCAAGAGGAAGATTTTGTGCTTAAATGGTCTAGAAATCTGAAAATTTCTGATTTAGATTATGCTGATGATTTGGCCCTTATGACAAACAATGTTGATGAGATGAACTTTTTCATTAGAGCTGTTTGTGAGACTGGAAGTAGAGTAGGTTCGGTGATAAATAGAGAGAAAATTAAAATGATGAAAATTGATTAGGAAGGCTGTGATTCAGTTAATCTGAATAGTTCCACTCTTGAGTAGCTGTCTCATTTTAATTATCTTGGAAGCCATGTAACAGATACTTGTGATGTGTGGCATGAGATTAACAGATGATAGGAATTGCTGCTGGGACTTAAAAGTCCCAGCAGCAAATTCCTATTTCCAATTATGTTTGTCAAATATGTCAATTCCAATTTATGGAGAATGTGGAGAAATAGGCATATACACCTAAACACTAAAATCAGACTGTATAATAGTTTGGTTCTTTCTATAGTTATTGTGAAACTTGGACCCTTTGCAAACAAAACAGGAAAGTTGATGCTTTTGATTCTAGATGCTTATGCAGTATCTTGGGCATTAGGTGGTTCAACTTTGCAAATAATGATGAGGTTAGGCAAAAATTCTGCAATCTCCTTTGAGCAGCATATTATGCAGAGAGAGACTGTGTTGGTTTGGCCATGTTGCCAATATGCATAACTATGGATTAGTGAAAAGGGTTATGAACAGCATATCTAAAGGCATCAGAAAGAGGGGGAGACCTAGGATGTGGTGGGCAGTCAATGTCAAACAGGACTGTGTTAGAATTGATCTACAGTGGCCAGATAGTAGATGTAGCTCTGGATAGATGTACTCAGAGAACTAAATTGAACAATCTGGTTGGATCTCCATAGTCCATGGCTGATCCCATCAAAGTACACAACAGGCAAGAAGATTGCAGTGCACAGTGTAATGACTAGCACAGAATTGCCATTTATAACTCTTGATGTTTCTTATAAAATTGAGCATTCATTTATAATTCTATTACACATATTTATTAACTTTGGTGGAAGCAAATATATTTTATTCATACCAAATATTTCTTCTGTTTAACACAATATAACTGTAATTGTTCATGCACCATAAATCCCCAGGCAAAAGCAAATGATTTTTTTTCTTTCCTCTCACATTTACTTTGCCCTTTCCTAGCATCCTATGTTTTATGACTATGCAGTTGGCTTCAGTATATATATTTACTTGCCCCACCTGCTGAAAATGAAAGTGTATGTATGTGCTATAAGGCACTAACATATGTAGTAGTTGGGACTATTAGAGGTGTTTCAGGGTAATATTGTCATGGCTAGACAAATTTTGCTGCAGTAAATCTCAATTTCAGGCTAAACTCTATAAAAAAAAATTAAGTTGTATTATAGTAATGTTAATAAAAAGTTTTGACACTTATCCTATGTACTGACTGGTAAATGCATTGCTCTGCCATTGGCTTAGCTTTTACACATGATCAAGGACTACCCATAGGCTCAATCAAACCGACTATATAGGAGGTTCAATCCAAACATATTAATACTAGAAGAATGCACAACGGCTCTGGCACATATGAGAATCTTGCTTTCAAAGAGAATGAAGTTTTTCCTTTACCTATTCTTTCACTCCTTAAAAGTTTTAATTTGAGTTAGTGAATGATGGGAAAAATTCAAATAGTATCTTATTAGTAATTATGCAATATAAAAAGCATTCGTCTCTTAATTCTTATTATTTAAAAAGTTGCATTTCCCACACCTCTCTCAGAAAAGTGGGTAGATTATTGCTGTCAATGGAATAGCGATTAAAAAGCTACCACCAAAGTTTCAAATTCCTTTAATATACATATTATTCGCAAAAGTCGTTAACAATTCTGCCATTTCCATATTTAGTGATCTATAACAATATACAGGGGGTTATAATTAAATCGACATTACTCACAGCAATGTAGAGAAGGATCTACTCAATGGATCACAGCTAAAAATTATTGGATACCTTAATAAGAACATGGGGTAGAGAATTTGCGCATAAAAAAATTAGTGTTAGAGCCACCAGGTGGTGTGGGTGCACTAAAAACATGGTAGAACATGCTAATTTCTCATGACATTGCAGTCAATCACACATGAGAGTTGCATGAGGCATGCTATAAAATGTCATGTTTTCTCTGTAATCGTTAGAAAGAACCATGGGTATCTGCAAGAAGGACCAAGCTTTGTTAGTGAAACTTTTACCAAAACGGCAGTAATCCACTGCTGCATTACGCAAATATCGTGGTCTGAAAGAGATAAGGAAAGGATCTTTGTTGCTAAATGGACTGAAGAATATTATACAGAAATTCGAAGAAACAGGTGAATTGGGTGTGGCTCTGAGTAGAGGACACAGTTACTGTTGCAGAAATCCAGTCACAATTGGAGCTACCCATAGTTAGTGCAATACAGGTATCCTGGCAACTGCAACTTCCATGGTCAACTGTCCATAAAATTATACAGTCCATTCTTAAATGGTATCCTTATAAAATTCATAGGGTGCAGCAGCTGCAACCACGTGACCCTGAACAGTGCACTGACTTTGCTTTGTTATTTCTGGCGAGGATGCAGCTCGACTACGTGGCCTTCGAAAGTCTTATGGACTGATGACGCACATTTTTCCCTACATTGCGCAGTGAATACACACAACTGCCAAATATGGGACCTACACATCTGTATGCTGTGCATGATGTGCCCCTACACTCTAACTATGTAACTGTATGGTGTGGGTTTACCGCAAAATTTAAAATCCAACCATTTTTCATTGAGGAGATCATGACTCAAGACCTCGTACATCAATCGGTGAATGGGCCACATTACACAGATCTTCTCTGCTGCAAAATTATTCTGGATTTGCAAGAAAGAAATTGCTTAGACTTCACAACCTTCATGCAGGATGGGGTGCTACCTCATATTGCATGTATGGCAACGCAATTGTTGCATACCACATTTGATGAGGACAGAATAATTTTTTGAACATTTTCTAATGCTAGGCCACCATATTCCCCTGACTAAGACCCATATGATTTTTGGTTATGGGGTTATTTGAAAAGCTGAGTTTATCACGGCAATGTTGAATTGCTTGCTGAATTGAAGGCAAGAATAACACAGCATGTTGCAGCGATTCCCCGAGACATGTTTTAAGCAACTGTGAACCATGCCATATTACGTTTCCAGCACATTTTGCACATGAATAGTTCACATATTGAGAATCTTGATTTGTAAAATAAAGGTTATATTTGTTCAACTTGGTATTTTCTTTATTTTAGTGCACCCACACCACCTGGTGCCAATAACACTAACTATTTTTTTTATTTGCAAATTCCCTACCCTATATTCTTGTTAAGGAATCCACCACTTTTCACTGTGATCCATTAAGTAGATCCTTCTCTACATTGCTGAGTAATGTCAGTATAATTATAACCACCCTGTATATTAAAATTACCTAGTATTTGAAAAATGCGAATTTTATTTCATTAATACCACTCCAACTAAAAATGGGTTTTCTGATGATCATTTTCATTGCTTCCAATGGATACTTCATGATGTTCCCATTCCACCATCAAAATTCAAATTTCTAGCATATATACATCGTTTGCAATACTCATTTAAAATTTTTCACCTTTAGAGGACACAATTATAGTTTTTGGAAAATTCCAAAAGATCAAATCATAATATTTTATCAATTCCTAGCTAACCCAAAAAAGAATTTTTCATTTATCTGCTAAAACAAAAAAGTTGGGGTCCCCCAACCCCTTGGGTTTACAGCAACAACTAATTGTTGGCAATGAAAATTTTGTAACCTTCACATTCCACCACCAAAATTTCAAATTTCTAGTATAAATACATCTTTCAAATGCAATATTCGCTTCAAATTTTCAACCTTTTCCACTGCTAGAGGGGGTAATTATAGCTTTAGAGAGATTCGGAAGTGCAGATTGCAATATTTCATTAATACCATCCAAAACAAAATTTTTTAACTTATCTTTATAAGCAAAAAAATGTCTACAGTTGGACAGATCACAAAGAGAAACTATTATCTAGTTTTCTTTGAAAAACAAGATAAAAATAACCGGATCAGAGAATGTCTCAATGTTAATATGATCAGATGCCCCAATTTTCTGGGATTGTCTTGGTGTTCCAAAGGCGGTATTCAAGATGCTGATTTGTCCCAGTTTTTTCAAAACTAAAAGTTTTGCCTAAAATACATAATTAAAAGAGATATGATAGTTCCCTAACACATACAAAAAAAGTGTAAATTGATATAATTAATAATAAAAAATATTGCATTTAATTTCTAATAAATTCTAAAATTAAAAAAATTTACTCTACTAAATTAAAGAAAAAAGAAAGAAAATTAACTCTACTAAACTAATTTTTTGATAAATTCTAAATTCACAAAACTTTATTCACTCCAATTTCATGATTGTATCACACAGGTGGTCCATCTAATGCATGGACTTACCTGGCAAGGAATTATTATTAAGCTAGTATTGATAATCTCAGTGGAATAGCCAATCAAGGCTATCTATGCCAAATAAAACTATACACCACCAGTAATATCATCATAAATGTCAGAAGAATTGCCAGGCCCACTGGGGAATCAGTGTGTTGGCTACTATTGTGGTGAACATCCTTGTAGGCCTGTATCACTGAGCATCCCTCAGAATCAGTAATGCAAGTACATGTCACAGTATCCATCATGCATGTCACGTACACTGAGATGTCAGTTTATTAGGTACACCACCCCTCGTCACATAAATGGTTCATTCCAACACATAATACATCACCTGACTGCGCTGTGCAGTATATATCAGGCAGACCAAATCTTCAAACATCAATTACAGTTGGATTGAGCATCAGAATGGGAGAAAATAAGCAACCTTGAAAGTGGCAAGATAGTTGGTGCTAGTTCTAACATCTCCCAAATGGCAGTCTTCCTGGGCTTTTCATGAACAACCATTTCAAGGGTTTACTGAGACTGGCAAGAAAAGTGAAAAAAAATCCTGTGAACGAAAAGAGCTTCTGGATCTGAGGGTCAAATCACAGCAGAATTAAACATTGGTATATAGAAGGTCATCTCCGATGCACCACATATCGGGTCTTGTCGAGAATGGGCTACAACAGCTGCTGATCACGTTGAGTGTCAATATTGTCAGCAAAGAACACAGGCATATCTCCAGTGGCATTGTCAGTGGACCGTTGAGGACTTGAAAAAAGTTGCCTGGTAGGATGAATCAAGGTTGCTTTTGCATCATGCTGATGGATCAGAATTTGGCACAAGCAACATGAGGCAGTGGCACCATCTTGTCTGGTGTCAACAGTATATGCCAGTGGTGGAGGTGTGATGGTGTGGGTAATGTTTTCCTGGCACACATTAGGCCCTCTGATACCCATCGAAGGACATCTGAATGTCATGGCATATCTGAACATCATTGCTGACCCAGTTCATCCCTTCATGGCTAGAGTTTTAGCATGGTAATGCACCTTCTCACAAAGATGTATCATCACCAAATTGTTCCAGGAACATGCCGGTGAGTTTCCCTTGCTTCATTGGCTTGTACAGTCCCCAGATCTAAACCCTATCAAGCATCTTTGGAATGAGGTGTTAAGGGATGTTTGCAGCTAGACTGTGCCACCATCCCATTTGCAGCAACTGCATGACACAATAATTTCCAAATGGTACAACATTCCTGCACAAAGCATCCAGCGCCTTGTAAGTTCCATACCTGACAAATTCGGGCTGTTCTGAAGGCCAAAAGAGGCGCAACACGCTACTAGGTAGGTGTACCTAATAAACTGGCATCTGTGTATTTAAATACTTAACAGGATACAATTCAATTATTTATGCCCCTATACTGATCCAATATAAAAGTAGTTGCCTAGTAGAGTACAAATAAATATAACAGCAGGGGAATAAGGAAATATTTAGATTTATAGAGTGGCAATGATGATGGTGAAATCTTGCATTTCTCTCTAAGTTTGCTGCTATTTACTACTCTAAGAAGCAAAAATTAGATTTCATTGTACAAATTGTAATGTGACTGTGTGTGATAATGTGTGCATCAAAATGTGTATATGAACTCATCTATTATACATAGTAGATGAGTTCATATACACATTTTCAGCAAACATTCTATGAATGCTTGTGTTTTATTACATATACATAGAGTGGTAATGATCACATGATTAGTACTGAGTAATTCTTGGAGGTAAAATAACACATAAATGTTCTTACAAGCATTTCCATTGGAGACTTTGTTTGGTAGAAAATGGTATTCAGTGAAATGTGCAGGGAAGGGATGTGAGATAAAAATCTATGACTAATGTGGGAAGAACTACTAATACAAAGCGACTATTAAAGTAAATAGTTTATTTTGTACAAAGAAGTGCAATGTCACAACTAGTTGGTTTAAAAATAAACAAAAATAATTTAAGTATGCAATAAGCATGAAAGTGCTGTACTGTTCTGTTACACAGAAGATCCACTTATGGGATATTACAAACATTGTAGTTAGTATCAATGTACATACCTGCTTTGTTATATTAATTAGTGTTTAAAATGAGCAAAGTGCATTGTGCAATACTTGAATATATTGCAAAACATAAGCATTTACACAATGGTGATAGCAATATGCAGGGGCTATTGCCACTGCAAATGGTCACTAGATCACCCAATCCATTCAGTGGCTTTTGGTACATAATTATTTGGTTATTTTGAAGTTTGAGTTACTGTGGAAACTATAGGTTCCAGTTTAGGCTATGTCCTTTCCCAGTTAACAAAGTGAAAAATAACCAAAGTCTAAATGCAGTCCTGCATTGGACAGGTATAAGCATTGTTTGGATAACTTTTAACAATTATGACTATTTGCATTTTTACTGGTATGCAGAGCTGGATAATCATTAAGCAAAATAAGCATGTGTTTAGGGCACCAAGGGAAGGGGGGCACCACAGTTTTTTCTCTATGCCCCTAACTTTCAATTAAGTGATCTAGAGAGCACACTTTTCATTTTGAAAATCCTCTTTCTACAGAAATCGATGCTGGTGAACCATTTTTAAATATCATATTCTAATGAAGAAATATCATTATTTGTATGAAACAAAACATCTTTTATTCCATTGCTTTCTAACCTAGAAGATACATAGCATTTCAGTACACATGGATCAAAAGATGCAAAATAATGCTTATTGAATTGTGGCCTACTTATAACTTCAGCACTTATTGAGTCTTAACTAAGCAAGCAAATTCCATTCCAATTAAGCAATGGAAAGGGTGAGGGGGGAGGGCATTATTGGGTTGTGCTTAGGGCATCAGTTGGCCTTAAACTGGCCCTGCTGGTACACTACTAGTATAAGTAAATCTATGAAACTGTACTAGTAGTAAAAGAGAAAGAAATTACTAAGTTAAGCCAATGAGGGTGGCGACAGTGCAGAGGAGTATTGCAGTGAAGCCTGTTAACTGGGAAAGGACATAGCATAAACTGAAACCTATAGTTTCCACAAGTAACCCAAACTGCAAAATAACCAATTATTGATTTAGGTACATATTAGTCTATTTTCTATTATACACAAAATACTTTTCATAATTGTGCTCAAAAATTAAAATTTAGTTCACTCTAAAACTTTGAGATTAACAATGCGAGTTTAGAAGCAATAGAAGATGTGCATACCAAATTTCTCACAAACATATAGTATACGAAATTTTGAATTAAAAAAAAGTAATTACTACTTCAAATATTTCAAGAAAGCATTTGATTGTATTAATACATATAACTGGGGTGTTGTGCCTTCATTCATGCTTTAAAGATGGCTCTCTATTAAAGATAGCCAAGAGAGCCATTTTTATGACTTTGAACCTTTTAATTGCATAAGGGTAGGTAGAACCTGAAGTGATTGGTTCCCTGTTACCACTATTATTAAACAAGGCTGCAATTTGTCACCTTTCCTGTTTATTTTAATACTTGATCACTACAAGAGGAAAATTCTGGAAGAGGAAGTGGTCCTAATAGTGTTTAGCGAGATAAAAATACTGAAATTTTGCTAACACTTAAGTGTGCTAACCAGGGTTGTGCTGCCAAATGTTCCAAGAAAGATCTTTGAAGAAAATTGTGATTCACAGTAGCTGCTAATTTATATACTTATACACGATGAATATATTTCAAAACTAATTTTCAATTGAACATAGTACCAACTGAAACTTTAAAAGCACATCTGAATGTAAATATAGCACAAAAAGGGCATTGTACCTCAGAGATAAAAAGTGACTGATAATGTATCAACAGGTGGTGTGCCTGATGGAGGGTTAACAACAAGGATTAACAACACAAAAAGGACATTGTACCTCAGAGATACAAAGTGACTGATAGTGTATCAACAGGTGGTGTGCCTGATGGAGGGTTAACAACTAGCTTGCAAAATGTTTAATAACTAGCTCGCTCTACTAAAAAAACCTCTTTTTATTGAAAATACATAGATAATTATAATAATGCTACAAACAATATAATAATTTAATACAAATTCCATATGGTTTGCTGACTGATAAATATAGCTTTCTCTTCTCTTTTACAAATTATAATTTCTGTTTAAGTGGTTCACCTATCTTAAAAGATTTTAATAACCAGCTCAACAAGCTTTGGAAATCTTAACAACTGGCTTGCATGATCCAGTTCGAACATTGGTGCTATGTTTCACCAGAAAGGAGGATATAAAAAGATTCAAATGAGCATAAAATAGGATACAGAGAACCAAAAAATGTAGAAGACCTCAAAGGAGGAAGCAATTTTTATGTTGAATGCTAACAAAGAGTCAGGGCTATGCTACAGTGTATGCAGTCATATTCTCATGAGTTTATTGCTGAATTTTTGTTGGCTCACTAAGTCCATTACTAAAACTAGTAGTCATTTCATTTCAATTAAAATGTTAAGCATAAACAATTTCTTAATAAGAAATGAGTAAAAAAAATAGAAATGATATTTCCTTTGTCCAATAAAAACTTTCCACCTGTTTTTGTTTACTTATGGTGAACCTTATTAAAACGAATGGCAACCTGTTGTTAATTGATTATAGCAGCATGCCCTTGCAACGAGCTGTGTTTTGCATGGTCATGACTAATATGGTAGCATTGTTACACAGATTTAAAGCAAATATATTCTTTCTGTTCAGTCTTATCATTCTCAGTTTTTAAGGTGATCACATTATCTTTATAAACATAATAAATTTAGCATCCCATTCAATACTTTATTGTAGAGTATTTCCATCAAATACCCGAGAATTTCGGCAAATGCTTCATGTTTGGCAACAGTGGTCAAGGCATGAATATCAAAACAGGACTTCTTTATTGCATATTAAACTGACAGGCTCCTGTCAGACCTCTGTGGCATGCAGCTGCTTGAAGGGTTGGTTGTTTGGGTTTTACGGTGCAATGGCAGCTAAGGGCATATTACGGCAAAGAGTTTGAGGAGTAATTTATTTATTATTTCTCTAGCAACAACTCCTTCAGACAAAAATAGTAATAAAACTTAAAATTTATCTAAAATAGTGATTACAGTGCATCCTTTGATTGGATATAAATTGAGAAATTTAAAAACTCTCAAGGTTAACTTGTCTAGATTTACAACATTTTCCAAGCTACAGGGAATGGACAGAAAAATAGAAACATCTTCATCTGATGTCATTGGAGAAATCAAATTCAAGGCTCCATAACTGGTTAAATTTCCATGGAAACATATGACTGAATATAAATATAAGATATCAAACTGTTTAATTTCAATTCTGAACAATATCCGTTCAGTCCTTAAACAGTTATAGACGTTTGAATATTGAATAACAGAGATGTCAATCAACCTCAAAAGTTAATAAAAACTTAAAACATTATTATTTCGACAATTATTCCCATTAAAAAAATAAAACCAACAATTATTTTAAACTGTTTAATAAAACAAGTGTCATCATCATCATCATCCTCAAGCAGCCATGGGCTATGGAGGTCCAACCAGACCGCGCAGTTTAATTCTCCAAGCATATCTGTCCTGAGCTACATCTGCTGCATCCGGCCACTGTACACCAATTCTAACAAGGTCCTGTTTGACATTGTCTGCCCACTGCATCCTAGGTCTCCCCCTCCTTCTAAGGCCTCTAGGCACACTGTTCATAACCCTATTCGCCAATCTATAATTATCCATACGGGCAACATGGCCAAACCAGCGGAGTCTCTCTCTGCACAATATGCTGCTTAAAGGAGGTTGCAGACTCTTTGCCTAACCTCATCATTAGTTACAAAGTTAAACCACCTAATACCCAAGATACTGCGTAAGCATCTAGAATCAAAAGCATCTAGTTTCCTGTTATCTTGCTTACACAGCGTCCAAGTTTCACTACCATAACTAACCCTAGAAAGAACCAAACTATTATACAGTCTAATTTTAGTCTTTAGGTGTATACGCCTATTTCTCCACAATCTCCATAGATTCTTAAAAGTCCCGGCAGCAATACCTATTCGTCTGTTAATCTCATGCCGCACATCACCAGTATCAGTTACGCAGCTCCCAAGGTAATTAAACTGTGACACCTGCTCAAGACTGCAACCATTCAGATTAACTGAATCACAACCTGCCTGACCAATTTTCATCACTTTAGTTTTCTCTGTTTATAACCAAACCTACTGTACTACCAGTCTCATCAACAGTTCGAATGAAAGAGTTCATCTCATCAACATCATTTGCCAAAAGGGCTAAATCATCAGCATAATCTAAATCAGAAATTTTCGTATCTCCAGCCCATTTAAGGCCAAAAGCTTTCCCTTGAAGTGAATTTCGCATAACATAATCAACAACCAAACTAAAGAGAAAAGGAGACAAAATGCACCCTTGTCGAACACCAGAAGTAATGCTAAACCAATTGCTACAAGACTTACCAACTCTCACACATGACTCAGTGTTATTATAGAGAGCTTTCATTATGTTAACTAACTTGTCTGGTATACCATATGATCTCACAATCAACCACAAATTATGACGATCAACAGAGTCGAAAGCCTTTTTGAAATCAACAAAGCTAGCAACCAAAGGTTTCTGAAACTCTAAACATTTCTCAAGAATCTGCCTAAGTGAAAATATCTGATCCACACATCCCCTACCACTTCTGAATCCACATTGCTCATCACGCAATTGCCTGTCAACCAGATTCTTAATTCTATTAAGCACAATCATGGAAAGAACTTTACCTGGAACGGAGAGTAGGCTGATACCCCTATAGTTATCACAAGAACTGCGATCACCTTTTTTGAAAATAGGGATAATAATAGCTCTGGTAAAATCTTTAGGAACCATGCCTTTATCATAAAAGTTATTCAAAATTTCAGTCATCCAAATGGTAACAGAAACATTCCCAGCTCTAAGCATTTCCGTAGTAATTTCATCCACCCCTGGGGATTTATGAAGTTTAAGTTTAGAAATAGCCAAACTAACTTCAGATTGTGTTATAGGGCCAACATTAAAGCCAACAATGCATCTATCATCATTGCAAACAATGGGAGTAGAACTAACCACATTGTTTAGAACATCACTGAAATGCTCAGCCCACCTAGCCATGACAGAATCCTCACCTTCTATAACCTTGCCGTGTTTATCCTTCAATCCCTGTATACCTGTTCGTTTTCTACCACACAAAACATTAACTATCTGGTATAGCTCTCTGCTGTTGTGCTGTCTAACTGCTTCCTCAGCTTTGTCAGCAAGGCCATCAAGCCAAAGATTCTTATCAGTAGCTAACTGATCCTTTACACGTTTATTAAGTTCTTTGTAATGCTTTCTATTAGGACTAGTAGGGTACTGATTAAGGACATTCCTGCAGTTCCTTCTTTCCGAAATAAGCTCAAGTCCCTTATCACTTAAATAATTCTGCCTCCTCTGCTCCTTTTTCCCTAAAAGAGTACTGTTAGTTTCCAAAAAAGCCTGTTTAAAATGGCCCCATTCTTCCTCAACTTCGGTATTAAGCAAACCATGACTGTCATAATGACTAAGTAACCTATCATGGTAAGCTTTAGCTATAACTGGGTCTTTCAGAGCTTCAGTATTAAAGGTAAATTTTTTAACCCTAGCACAACACTTTTTAAGTTTAAGTTGCAAGACACTTTTAACAAGGTAATGGTCAGATCCAATTTCAGCTCCCCTATATGCCCTGGTATTTCTAACAGAACTAGCCCATTTGCTGTTAATTAATATATAATCAATCATATTCTTATGCAGCCCATCAGGTGAAACCCATGTGTATTTCTGTATGTCGCGGTGTTTGTAATATGTGTTAGTTATTCTAAAACCATTTAGTTTACTTACCTGTAGGAGACGTTGTCCATTGCCATTGCAGCTACCAATACCAAAAGGGCCTATTACTCCTCCCCAAAGGTCAGAGTCGGTACCAACTTTGGCATTGAAGTCACCAAGAACAAGGGTAATATCTCCTTTCTTGACAGAATTCAAAATATCCTGAAGTTGTCTGTAAAACCTATCCTTCTCATCCTCATCAGAATCCTCAGTGGGGGCATAACAGCAGATAACATTCAAGTCTTTAATGCTTGTCTGAAATTTTGCTGTAAGAAACCTTTCACTAATGCACTCATATCCTAGAAGAGCATCACTAGCATGTCTGCTGAGCAGCAGACCCACGCCTTGGTGATGCTTTCCATCCTCCCTCCCTGTAAAGAGAAATTTAAAGTTATTTTAAGTATCTCACCTTTACCTGTCCATCTGGTCTCTTGCAAGCCTAGAATATCTAGGTTATAGCGCTGGAATTCCTGCATGAGGACATCAAGAGAATAATCTCTATGTAATGTCCTCACGTTCCACGTTCCTGTAGAGAGAAAATGATTAGTAGGATTTTTAAAGAAATTAGGTTTATTGAGATTGGTAGGGCCAACAATATCAAACAGCCCCCTGATCGCAGGCATGGGGCAAAGACCTGTTCCTCCTCTGCTAAAGGCTGAAGTCACCGATGCTGGTAGGAACTTCAGGCACCACCTTTTCAAGTGGACTTTTTCAAGAACCATATGGCCTGCCTGAGACACATTACTCCAGTTTAGGCTTGACGATGCCCAACTAGCTAAGTAAGGTTCAGGTACCTGCGATGGCCTCTGATTAGGATTATCCACCAGCTGATATAAGGTATCCCATGCCTCTGTTCACTTAGAGCTGGCAACCCAGAAGCAAACAGAAAACACAGCGGCAGACTCTCCCTCAACAGAGGCCCCCACCAGTGCAGCAAGTCCAGGATCCATAATCAAGCTCAAATCCATAAACAAGTCCAGTCTAGTAGGTATAAATGGTCAGCACCAGGACCCTGTGAAGTTGACCACTCCTCAGCAGGGTTGAAAAAAAAGAAAAAAGAAAAAAGTGGCCATAGATGACCAGATCAGTAGGCCACACTGAACTGGCAGCCCTCCCCTTCCATTCCCTACCAAAAGAGAATATCTCTTTTGAAAGGTACCAACGGCCTGCACCACGAGAAGGCGGGGTCGGACATTAGGTGTTAGACCTGGCCGGTTCTGTGCATCATCACTGGGGATTGGTACACAGCTCTCCTTCCAGTTTACGCAAACAAGTGTATGTCTTAGAATTTTGTGCACATAGTTCTTTCAATAATTGTCAGTTTTAACCAAGTTTCTTAGGCCTGACTTTGCTGCTAAGTATTCGAGCTTCCACAGTTTTTTAAATACCCAACAAATATTGTTGAAAAATTGAGATTTAGTTAGATTTGAATGAGATTTAAATTCATCTAGTCTTATTTTCCTATAAAAAGCTTATTGTAGAAATTATGGATCTTCGAATTTGACTCTCCATTGGCTTTACATGGGAATGTTTCCATATTTCTGCTGAGTATATGTATTTCACTACTGTCTTATTCAATTATTAAGTTTAGTAATTTTTGTTATTTATTAACTGATTGGGAAAATTTCCAATTAGACTGGTAAACACTATGCAGTATAGTGCTGCTTATCTGAATACAAGTTAGAGAAATTTTAGTATCTTTAGTCTCATCCTCATATTCTGGCCAGTACAATATTTGTTGTTGCGTTACCTCTCAGTGGCACTTTTGTGCACACAATGAGCTAAATGGCCATGTCATAATGACCTCAAGAGCTTTGAGGTGGGTAGTGGAAAGGGATGCATCATTCAGCTGTTAGAGGCAAATGGAGCCTCCTGTCATGGTTATCCAACATTTTCTTTCATATGTGCAAAGTGTGGCTCTTCTGCATACAAGGCCATGGTTTAATCTTCCAACCTTTTCAGGACCTTTGGTGTTCCCTTTCACATCAAGAGTAGATGGGAGGGGGTTAGTAGAAATAAATACCATTGCTTTCATCATTGGTACGTCAGATTACAACTCTGGTGCACAACCAACTAAGCCAACCTCTGCAATTGATTTAGAAGATGCCAGAGGAAGACTAAGCTTTGATGCTATAACAAGCCTAGATCTAGAAAAAAAAAAAAAACGAAGGGAGGGTTGGGGGTGGGGGCAAGAAACACAATTGAGCTAGAAAAATGTAAGGGGAGAGCAAGATACTGGATTTCCAATGCAATATAACATTTCCTCCTCTGTTTTACAGGCCTAAAAAATTTGTTGAAAAATACATGAATATAAATAAGTTTAACAATTTTTGACTCTATTACCCTTATTAGCATTATGAATGGAGGGATGGGGGCACTCCCCAGATCTGGCACTGGATGATAATGACTCTGGATATCATCAACTCTTAACAGAAGAGGAACTCATCTGAATTGTACTGGAAAATATTCAAGAAAAAAATGAGAAAGATGGCAGAAGTTAGGAAGGGGTCATCTCATGCGGAAACTTATTATGTCCTTCAAATGCATGGAAATGTTAGTGACATGGTTGGAAAAGTAGGAAGAATGTGACTTTAACCACGTATGTTATTTGAAAAGATTGCATAATTTAAAGAAACTTTTCGGCAAAGTAACACCAATCACTGCTGCTTTTTTAAATAAATTTCATTTCATATTT
Organism: Ryuthela nishihirai; assembly: GCA_038380435.1. NCBI lineage: Eukaryota > Metazoa > Arthropoda > Arachnida > Araneae > Heptathelidae > Ryuthela > Ryuthela nishihirai. The sequence continues at coordinate 41,892,972 of JAWZYU010000015.1, read as the reverse complement.
TAACACATTACATATTATGTACAGTCATGTATTTTTTGTTGATTATTGAATTAACAATATGCATATTTGTTGATTACCGCATTGCAATATGCATTCAAAATAAATGTTTGAAATGCAAAGGAAGTGGAATAAGCAATGGCAAAATGACTATTATGAGAAAAAACACACACTTTATTTGCAGCTATTGGATGATTACATCCTATCAGTAGTCTCGAGCCTCTTGTACAATGCATTCCCTAACATGAAGCAGACATCTGATACCATCAACAGCTGTATTCTTTGAATAATAGCAAGGATGTGCCCTAGTGTTTACAGAACCTCTTATGTAGTCTGAAAATGTCAACCTATGAATAGTGTTTTAACTTGAGAACAAATTAAAGTCACAAGGCCTCAATCCAGTGCACAGGGTGAATGCTCAAGGATTTCCCATTGTCACTGATGCAATAAAGGCTTGCATATCCCCAGCTGTCTGACACTTTGCATTGTCATGCAAGATGATTGTTATGTGTCCAAGAAATGGCATTAATTTTGCAGTATTGCTGGGCATAAATAATTCACCAAGAATCTACAATAATACAAAGCATTTACAATGCTGTCATGTGGAACACCATGATGCTATACATCATACCTTACATCAGGAATTCTGACATAAGGTATCTGCAGGGCTGGGGATATCCATTTGTCCACTTGCCAATGGTGGGCTTATGATGAAAACAACTGGCTGGTCAGATTTTTCTAAATATCCCCACCCTTAAACTGTGTCTCAATCCAGGCCCACTAACAGATTTGGCTTGGATATTACACAGGCTGCTCAACTGTTAGAGGGTGTTGCATCTTTGCTTGATGACCATTATTCTCAGTGATTGGCAAAAGTAGCAAACACCAGTTAAGTACTCACTTTGGTGATGTTTTTTCAAAATCTCATTGCACAGAGAAATCCTCCAATACAGCATTGGCTGTCATGCAGGGAAAATACTTGTATGGGTTGTTGGAGTATCTCCAACCCTATTCTATTCACCTTTAATCTTTATTCAAGAGAGTGGTTTTTTGCTTTGTAAACAGAGCATCTACAATACACACTAATACTTTTCTTTCCAACTGAACAGTTCCCTGTGAAAGTAAACCTACAAAACTGCTGCTTTACAACCTGTTTACTGGAACTTTACTACTGTTTAAGGAAATGTAAGATAATCTCCATAACGAATTAAGGGAATTTTGAATATTTAACAACATCATTGCTGTATATATAACATCTCAGAATAAAATATACGGCTATACCTCAGAAGTCAAAACATAATTTTATTAAATAGTTTGAAATAACACTAAGTACATAATTTAGAAATTTGTGCAATAATTCTTTCAAATTCATAATTTTTTTAAATTTCTTAGGATTGGCATTACTGTTAAATATTACAGCTCCCACAACTCTTTACATACTGACTGAATATTTTTGAAATTCAGAATTTAGATAAACTAAAGATTTGCTACATCAAATCTATCTTCAGTCACATTTTTTTCCCTAAACAGTTTATTAAAGTACTGAATTTGACTTTACACTGGCCTAAGATAAATATTATATATTTTTTTGTCTAGGCAGTTTATAAATACTTAGATGTTAATAATTTGTAAAAAGTATGGAAAATACTCTGGATTGACAGTACTGATTAGTACAGAAATCACTTACACATATTTTCTCTTATTGGGATGGTTGAAAATTCATGTCCAAGGCCTTTAAAAAATGCTTGAAAGTAGTTTGCAAAAGGGAAGAAGTGGAAAGAAATAGGAACCTGAAAATTTATGCAAAAGTCAACCCCTAACCTTAATTTGAAGTTTTCACTTCCTGCTTGTTGATCGATATATCAATAAGGCATATCTGACTCAGAGGAATGTAATATGTGCTCTTAAAATAAAAACGCAGTGCATCACTTTGAGTGCAGTTGGTTTCAGAGACAAGTTAATCTGAAAATTGGTAACAATACACCCTTGAGGATGACTACTAAATCTGAAGGTATTGATGTAAAGATAGCTGAGGATTAGTTAGTAAAGTGGTTTTTAGAGAACTAGTTAAGTGGTGGAATTAAACTGGACCACAGCACGATTTTATTTTGAATGATGGTCATCAACTTTTGAACCTAGAAAAACTGATATTGTGTTTATGTCTTCCAATCATCTATATCTGTGATATAACAAGCTAACACTGTTTTGAGGGCCAAGATGAAATTAAATATTCCATAAATTTTTAATGTAGATGATTTATGATAATTTTATTTTTCAACCTTGATGTTCTGATTCTATCATAATTCTCAGAATTACTATACAAAGTCCAGGATAAGAAATTTTGGCACTAGAAATGTGAAATATCACAAGGTATACATAAGTTTATGAAAGATAGAATGCTACGTGCCATTTGCATACAGGAGATAGGTAATGAATCAATATTAGGAATTGGGGAATGACAGTAGTAAAAAAGCTAGCTTTTTTTTGCAACATAATAACAAATTAAAACATTATTTTTGATTCAAAACAAATAATAAGGTGGCAATTTATGCTAAAAATCAAAATAATTTTTTCTTTATTATAAATTTAGTGTTTGAGATATCTAACAATTTCATGACAGGAACAGCACTCAATGGACTGACTTTCCAAGCACATAAAAATACTTATTATAATAGTCATGTTAGTCATTTAATGTGAAAAAATCATTTTCAAAAATTAATGAAGGTTGCCTAATAGACTTCTATTGCTCTAAATTATTCCTAACGTTTTTTCGTTGCATGAATTTAGATTAAGCTTAGAAGCATTTAAAAAATATGCAGCATTTTCTTCATTCAGTTAACATTTTAGATATCATCTTATTTCAGAATAATAGAAATATTCTGTTTGTGATAGAGTTGAAACTAGGGAGAGGTGAGTGATCAGTATCAAACAGATTTTATTACAAATGGCCTGCAGCTAAATGCAATAGCTGTTATTCAGCATCGACACATTTAGAGAGTTAAATTGCATAATCTGGTTGGACCTTATTGGTTTATTGAGGATTATAGTTATACTGTTCTACTTCTAAAAATCTGTATCATGTAACAGGCAATTTGAAAGCCAACTTTAAAGAAAATCAGAATTTAGAGGCATAAATAAAATATTAACCTGAACACTATTGCCTCAGTTTCAAGGAAGCTATATTGTAAAATTTTAAATTTAAATAAAGTGTGTAAAAATTAAATCTCATAATGAGGGTATAGATAACCTTTATCCATAGTCTTACCTTCTATTTTAGTATCTGTGGAGTCACTTTGTTTGAGAGTTGGAACAAGTTTCTTTCCATGTTGAGGAATGTTCTCAGCAATGGATTCATCTCTTTTGTCAGTAATAACTGTTGCCTCAGCTACTAATACCAATTTATCATGTTTAACACTAAATGATCCTGATTCATCCTCAACATCAGAATACTTATTAGTATCAGGCAAAGAAAAATATTCTGATGTAGGACTCAGACTATCTTTCTCTATTTCACTAAATATTTTATCAACTGCTGCTGAAAACGATTCTATATCTGATAATGCAGATGGCTGTGACATGGCATCTGTGAAAGATGAAATGCATTCTGAATCTTTAGGAAATGTAAGATCATCTGGTGAAATAGATCTTAATGTTTCTAGTGCAGTATCATGAAGGCTTGATGCAATTTCAGATGTAACATCTGTATCATCTTGTTTCTTTGATTCTGTAATATTGTCAGATATCACATGGTCATCATGCCCTTGCTTTTCTAAAAAGCTAATTTTACTGTTCTGTTGTAATTCAGAACTATGTATAATATCGCCTCTTAGCTCATGATTTTTTACATGCATTACATCTAGAGTATTAGTGTTGTCAGAAGGTTTAAGATATTTTTCTTCCATACAAACCTTATGGTCATGATTTTCCTCTTTACTAACAAACTGTTCAATAACCATAGCTTCAGAAAATGCTTTATCTTCTTTATGACTTAAAAGGCTTGATTTTTCACCCTCTGATGAAACAGTGAAATCATCTTTAGAATCTTTGTATAAAGATGGTTTTACACATTTTATTTTATCGACATTTTCCACCTCTTCTGATACAGTCACAAAAATTTCACTTGATTCTTTTTCAATTTCTACTGGGATCTCTATATCTAATTTTTCTTCTGTTTTTCTGAGAACTGTCGTTGATGAAACAGTTTCACTTGATCCATTTACAGAATCATAAATTCCTGTGGAAACTTTTTTGATAGTACTTTGATAATTACTTTCATCATATGATAAATTTAAATTAAGAGAAACATGCTTTTCACATTCATCTTGTTCATTTTTGTTGCTACATTGGTCTTTTGTGAGAAACAGTTCACTTTTTAAAACTGTCACCTCACCAATATTTTCTTCGCATTCCTTTGTAACTGGACATTTCTCTACAATCTGAAACCCAATTTCCAAGAACTGTGTTGTGTTTTCAAATTTCAGATGTGCAGTTTCATCTTTACCAGGAGAGCCTGAATCATCATTTCCTTGTGTGCTAGAAGTTCTCTCATCATCAATAGTTACAGATATTTCAGAGAGTTCTGGTGATTGCATAAAGTATGGTTCCTTACTACCAATTAACTGTCTATCTGAATCACTTTCTTCTACATCTGACAGTTCTCCAGGGTGCTGACTGCTTTTACATTTTTCTTTGCATTTCAATACTTGAACTTCTGTAATGATATCATCATCCACATCAAATACATTTGCATATTTTGGACTTGGTACCTTCTTATTTTCTGAGTTTGCTCTTCTTGTATCTTTTTCAAACTTTAAAACAGTTGCTGCTACTTGTGGTAACTCATGAATTTCGCTTGCTGTGGGCTCAAATCCATCTCTCTCATATTTAGGTATTTTTTCTTTATCACCTATAGTATCTACAATTTCTGAATAACTTTTACCGATTACATCCTTTTCCAGAACCAAAACTTGTTCATCAACTTTAATGTAGTCTTGTATACCACATGGATGTGAATCATCAAAAACCACATGCTTGTCTACAGAATCTGTAAGTGCAGTATTATCAACACCAAGTTGAGTCCGAGTCTTTACCTTTGATTCTCCTTTCGCTGTTACTTTTTCTAAATAAATTTGCTTAGTAGAAGAAAAAGTTAATTCTTCAAAAGGTTTTTTCACCTCTTCAAACTGCTGTGGTTTTCGCCTGATTTTTCCTTCATCCAATAAATTTTCTTTGTTGCTGGTAACACTTGCTTCAAAGGTAAGCAAAGAATCTGGCTTTGATTCAATCGAAGGCTTTGCATTGAGCACCATATCTGATTTCTGGATTTCTGAAACTTCCATTAAAGTTTTATGTGATACATTGGAAATTTCTTCTGCATTAGATCTCAGTTTGTGGCTCTCGATCTTTTCACACGAAAAAATTTGATTTATAGTTTCTATTTCAGAAAAAGAATCAAAATCTTTAGGGTTTTCTTCTGAAATAACACGATTTAGTAATTTGATTTCTTTATTCCCATTACTGAAACTAGCTTGATCTGTAATTATAACACATTCTGATTCTTTTTCCAAAGAATGATCATGTGGTTTGTCAACCCTACATATATGTTTAACACTTTCCTCGATATTTTGTATGGCTTCATCATGCTCATTACAAACTATTTTTTCATCCAGATGATGAATTAATTTAGCAACAGATGCTTCATCTATATTCACTGTTTCTATGGAATCAAACTTAGAATTTAAACCATTATCATTTACTTCATTTGTTTTTGATTGCTCATTGCTAATTGTAAGGCAACTTTCACTAGTAAGCAACTTAAAAGCATTTATATCAAATTCTTTTTTGAAATCATCAAGAAATGCAGAATTATCATTGCTAGTGCTAGGCAATTCTTTAGATAAAATTTCTATTTTTGAGCTTTCCATTTGCTCTGCTTGATGTTTTTTCAAAACTACACTTCCATTTATATTGCTTTCATTTGGAGTAATACTTTGGCTTTTATCTGTGATCTTCTCTGTTTCATGACCTTGAAGATGATCAACATCATAAGCCACATTTTCAAAAATTTGTTGCACATGTATGATATCGATTTCAGGTGTTGGACTTAAATAAAGCTCTTTAACATTTTCTTTCAAAATTTCTTCTTCAACTTTTCTGATAAACTCTAGATCCTTATTATCACACTTTATTTTACCAAAATGTTCAGCAGTAACATTTTTAGAATCAAGAACCTCTATTTTAATAGGCGTCATGGTACATGGTTTATTTTCATTCATTATTTTCGTTTCATTTGCTAGGCTAAGACTTTCTAGGATAAATCTCTTTCTTTCAGATGCACTGTTAGTATCACTGATTGACTGTTCCTTAGGAAAAATATCTATAGAAGAAACTAAACTTTCAGTGTCAATTTCTGGCTGTTGCTCTTCTTTCTCTTCCATTGTTTCCTGAAGTTCAAGCCAGTTGCAAACAGAGTCAACATGCACAGTACTCATATGCAATGATATATTTTTTATCTCATCAGAATCTTTTAATATTTCTTTACATTCATTGCCTTGCTGGGATGTATTGTCAATATTTTGAGGTTCAAATGTTTCTTGTACATGCATAACATCTATTTCTGGAGTTGCATTTAAATAGAGGTGTTTGACATTTTCCTTTAAAATTTTCTCTTCAGTTTCATTTACCATTTCATAATTTTTCTCAATCTGTTCTGGGATTTCAAGCTGTTTTATAGCAACCACTGTATCATCAATTTCCACACCAACATGACTTTCAGTATCAAGCTGAGAGATATTTTTAGTGTATTCCTCTTCAGTAGTCATAAAATAATTAACTTCAGAGCTTTGTCCCAAAGAAATTTTGATATTTTCTTTTAAAAGTTGTTCACTTGATTTGCTATCAATTTCAGAATCCTTATGAAAATTTTCTGCAGCTTCCTGACATACATCTTGAAGAATCTCTTCTGTAACTATTTCATTTTTCGCAATTGACTGAATGGTATCAGTCTTATCATATTCACTTTGTACAGATATTTTTAACACATCACTATCTGAGATACAGCTTTTATTATAAGAAATATTATCCAAAAAAGTACCAGATGATTCCTCAATTAAATCACTAGAAGTTGCTACAGGATGACTAGGAGTGATGTTACCTTCATGTATAACAGAACCTGATGTTTCAATATATTTTTTCCCATTTGATTTGTAAACAGGTAAAGAAACATTCAATGAAATTTGCTGGGTATTCTCAGAATATTGTACTGGCTGTGTAGCAGTATATGAAGAATTAAGGAATTCAACATTCTCAAAATTAGGTGTAAAATCAAAGTTAGATAACTCCTTATCCAATATTTTATCAGATGACAAGGATTTAAACACTTTACTTATGACTGGTTCAATTGATAATGATTCACTATCAGTGACATGCTTATTAAGAAACTCTGGAGTTGCTTGACTTACATCTTCTATACATGTTTCCTGACTTGTAACTGAAGTTTCATAATTATCATAACCAACTTGTTTCTTATGAAATTCTATTAATTCTTGATCAATAACATCTGTTATTTCTTTTTCTTCAGCGTTTATATCAGTACTTTCAGATATTAGTTCTGTTGAAGGGCTATTGATTTTTACACTTCCAAAATGTAACTTTTTGATTTCATGCCCACTTGAGTCAACTACCTTTGTTAATTCTCTTATTTGATCTTCCAAATAAAAATTTTCTCTACATTCTTCTGTTTCTCCATTGTCACTTTTCTCATTAAATTCTGTGAATCTGAGATTGTCAGTTTCTCTATGGCTGTACAATTCAATATTCATTTTTTTACCATCTTGAAATGTTTTTATTGGTAATGAATCATCTTCTGCAGCTGATATTAATTCTTCATTATTTACATATATCTCATCCTGTTCCTCTTTTACAAGCGATTTTGTTTGAACAAATTTAGGTTCTTCTATGATAATAAATTTTCTAGATGATTCCACAATTAATTTTTCATCAACAAGGGATAATTTTGATTCAGTCAATGATGAAACATGGGTTTCTTGTACATCATTAACAAAATCATCTTTAACCTTTGACTGAAAGGTAGATGAGAAAACATTAACTTCGATCATTTGATCTTCATCTTCAGCTTTCAATTTTGAACCTTCAGCTTCTTGTAGTTTTTCTGGGGACACTTTTGACACAGTGTATCCTTCAAGAAAATCTCCAAAACTACATTCAAATGAGCCTGTTGTCTCTTTACTATGATGTTTAGTCTCGAAATAAATATCTTTTAGCTCTTCAATAATTTCTGAATCAGCCATGTCTGAACTTGGAGTTCCAAGGGTTTTGCTAATGTCATCTTGGGTATCAGAATGTAAACTGTTTTCAATTTGTCTGTCTGACAAAAGAGAATCTTGAAGTGAAAATGATCCATCCATTGGACTTGTATGAGCAGATATGGTATCAATAGGTATTGTCTGAGTTGATGAATCTTCTCTTGAAAATTGTAATGTTCCAGCAGAATCAGCAGGACTAAGAGCCACTGATTTTCTTCCTGGATGCATTGGACTACTTGCAGTATCAGTAGTGACAGGTGAGCCAGTTCCTACTCCGGTATCTACCAAGTACTCAGATATAGGGCTGGTAGCTGTCTCCAGCTTCTGGCTACTGCTAAATTCTTGATTACACAAGTTGGCCCCAATTTCAGCTGTATATTTTGCCTTTGATATATCATCCAGAAAACTAGTACTTGCTGAATATGTGCTTAAAGCTTCATCTGTATGTGAAAATGTGGGAGTTGATTCATCTTTCTCCTCATCATCAGTTATAGTACTCACATCAACTGGAATGCTTTGCTGATTAGAGGGTTTATGAGAAGTGGAAGTTATTCGTATATGAGATTCAGTTTTAAAATATATATCTAAAGTTTTTGCTTCGGTTGGCTTGAAAAGTGTTAATTTGCTTTCTGACATTGCTTGACCTTCTTCTGTATTCATAATTTTCCTGTCTAATATAATTTCTAATGGGCATGTTCCAGCTGAACTTTTTAACCCAGCTTCTTTTTCTGTGAGTCTTCTAATGTATGGCACTTCTGGTTTTTGCATAGTAGGTGCATCATATGTTTTAATAAAGCACTCATTTTCTTCTCGATGAATAATACCAGGGCCAGGTGTATAAACAGCTATAGGACTTAATCCACGATCAACTTGTCTTGGTGTTCTATATTCTAAAGAGCCATCTTTTGGGCTCTGCATTGGGCTTAGTCTTTTTCTAGATCCAAAGCCATCCTTCCTCATTATAAGAAAATCTGGTTTATAAGATACTTGATTTTGAATACCAGGACTTGTACATACTTCATTTGTTTCAATTTCTACAACTTCTTTTACAGGTGAAAGAGGTAACTCTTGGAGATGCAGCTTTTCTGTAGAAGGTAATACAGATACCAGTGTAGTAGGAAGTTTACTGGAAGACCCTACTTTGCTATCATGTATACGTTTCAATGTTTGAATCTTCATACATGGATCTTGAACAACCAGGGGATCACAAGTTTTCTTAGACTCCTTGCTGCTTTCATCAAAGTCTGAAAGTTTGTCCACAGGAAAGGAATATGTGAACAACAATTCAGACATCCTTTGGATGCCACCGTTGTTTCAATCTCACCAGCCCCATTCAAACAAGCATACAAGGATTATTAAAGCAAGGCTGTGTAAGGGATCGCAGCAGGGTTTATATAAACAAAACTAAACAGGCATATGACTGAAACATCATTAACAATATCTGTATGTATAAAATATATGTCCTTAGTTTAATGCAACTGTCATGGGAGTACAAAAGAAAATTAAAAAATAGTCAAAATGGTGCTTGTCAGTTTTTCAAATGAAGGTGCTCAACGAAACATATTTTGAATATATTGAATAGGAAGACAGTAGAAAATAAAACTTTTCTTTCATAATGACTAATATTTTATACCTATGTCTCACACATGAATATTATAAAATAACCTACTCATAACTAAAAAATATAATCCAATTTTCTTGCTATTAATTTTAAAATTTCCCCTAAAACTGAAGAAAAATAATAGAAAATCTATACTAGAATAATTAAAAAGCAGTGTAAAATGTCTAATGCAGTCATTTTTTTACATAATGCATACCTGAAGCCCAAATTATTTCATGTATTACATTTCTATTTATATCTATTAATAAATGAAAATATCCCAACTGACATAACTCCACATTAGATAGTTATTATTTTATTCATCTGATGGTTTAATGTGTATCAAAGTTAAGAAAAAATGTCTATATGTGTTCAGATATTTAAAATCTAAAGTTTTAAAATTAATATTATTTAATATTCTAGAATACATGCACAGCTCAAAGGTACATTTACATTCAAGGTTCAAGCTTTTTGTAATATTTAAGCTAAGAGATTTATTTCTCTAATGCAGTTGTATGATTATAGCTTAAAAGTCAAATAAATATCTTTTCTAAATAGTACATTGAGCTTGTTTAATTTTTCTTTTTGGAATGAAATGTAAGAAATGTTAAAGTTATTGCAACAATTCAAAAAAGCTTTTTCCCTCTTATAGCTGAGACATTCACAGTTGATAATGTTAAGATAAGAGAGAAAATGTTCAAACTTTTTGAGAGTTTCCAAGTCCCCAAAAAGGGACTTTTCTATTAAAAGCAATTTCCCTATTAAGTCTTTGATGCTCTTGTCAAATACAAATTTTAAATTATTATAATATATGTGAATCCAAGTGGCATTTTTTGTGGGGAGGTAATCATTTTGTAAGAAAAAAAATAATATGAGAATCTTTCTGATATTTTACAAATTTTGTTGACCAACAGCACAGAGTAAAAAAATAACAACAATAACAAATTATGTATGGTACAGCAGAAAATTTTTTTTTCAAAATATAAGCTTGTTAATTTGGAATTCAATACATTAAAATATCAGTGTTAACTTGAATTATCAAAACAGCCACGACTAAATGTTATATCAGTTGAACAAGGAATATTATTTCAAAATTGTAGTTACATTGAACTATCTGATATTTAACTAATGTGTTTTTCTCAGTCTGATTTGAATCATGGGAAGTGGTGGTCTGTCTACACTAAAATAACCCTGGAAACAATTTTTTTCAGCATCTTCTTTTTCTGGACTTGTACATACTTCATTTGTTTACAATTAATACTGTAATAAACCTAGCTGAAATGCCTGTGTTAGTTATGTACATAATTTAACAACGTTGCTTTGAGTTAGAGTAAAGATTTTTTAAGCCAAAATTTTCTTGGAAGTGTCTAGCTTATTTGGAAATGCTTAATTTATTTCAATTAACCATTATAATTCATAAGAAAAAGAAGGTGCCGAAAAAAAATGTTTCCAGGGTTATTTTAGTGTAGATAGGCTACCACTTCCCATGCTTCAAATCAGACTGAAAAAACACATTAATTAGATATCAGACAGTTCAATGTAACTACAATTTTGAAATAATATTCCTTGTTCAGCTGATATAACATTTAATCGTGGCTATTTTGATAATTCAAGTTAACACTTATATTTTTGGTGTATTGAATTCCACTGGAAATTTTGGTTTCTTAGTGGTTCATTCTGTTACCAGAAGTAGAATCTACTACATCAGATATTATGAAAATTTAATTACTACTTAAGGTATTTAAATACAAGTGAATGAAAGAGTTGTCTTAATTTCATATTGGCTATGATAATATTATATATTTCTAACCTTGGAGACATTCCTTAGACACATTTCTTAATATGATTTTATTAATAACATTCTTATTTAATTATATGATACCTTGAATTATATACATTCTTTTAAATATATTCTAATTCTTTAATAAGTTATAAAAAATTTTGTATATTATTAAACTTCTTTTAAGTTAATTTATGTGTTAATCAGTGTTGTACTAAAATGAAGAAACTAATTAGAATGATACTTTTGGCTCCCTTTGTTAACATGAATTAGGCCTCTGGGAAGAAACGAGATTTAAGCTTGAACAAACATGATTTAATTATTAGAAAATTTTTTGGCAGCCTACTGGATTGGGTTGTTTTACCTCTGAGCGGCACTTTTTTGCATACCATGGGCTAAATGACCAGGTCACATAGACCCCGAAGGCTCAGAGAAGGTTGGGGGAGGGGACCCACTGGAACAGCTGTTGGGAGACAGATGGTAGCCTCCCGTCAAGGCCATCCAGCATGTTCTTTAATGTGCACAGGGTATGGCTCTTCCACACATTGGGCCATGGCTTAGCATCCCATCCGATGGACAGTGACCTTTCCAAGCCCATAAGTGCCCCTATTGTGTGTAGGCAGGGGAGGGAGTTTTGTGGAGATAAATGGACTTACTGGGACTTGAACCTGGGAACTACAGATTATGAGCCTGGCTCGCTACTGACTGAACCACCTCTGCCCCTTAGAAGAAAGAAGAGTGATAGCAAGGAAAAGTTCGGTACAAATCTTCATTTTTGACAAAAATAAAAGTCGAATCTTACCAACCCTGATGAACATATCAGTTTTCACATGAACAACTTTTAATATTTTCCCCAAAGCTTGTTAAATGTGCAATCCAGACTCAAAGGAAATTTTTAAAAAGCTAAATACTACTTAACATTTGTCAAAATAAAATAATATGTAAAAGCAAAAATCAAAACCTGAGCTGATTCATAAATATTATTTATATATGAAGATATATAAATGGAATTTCATTGCTATTAAATGGACAAAGTAGACAGAATATAAAAATGTGAACATCCAATTCAGGATGAGTTCCATAGCCTAGTAATGGAGGTCTCTGCTAAAGGCACTGAGCATGTTAAACAAACTGGATAGGGCAATGCTTTCATTTAGATCCACATAAAAGCAAATATTACACAATGGACCTTCAGTGACATTTCTTACCAACACCTGAAGCAAAGACAAACATAGAAAGATTTGACTTTGGCAAAGTTAAAAATCAAATTTGGCAAATTTCACATTATAGATGCATCACACATTACCAAAGTGCAACTGAAAAAACTAACAGTAGCCACATAATCAAAACTTCAGTGCATTACATAAAAATATGAATTAAATCTTCAAAAAAAAAAACTGAAAAATATGATAATGATGTCTATCCAATATTATCATCAAAGTTTTAATTAATAGTTAAATTCTCTAACTTAGCATTTAAAAAGCCCATTGTCACAAATTGTAGTCCAGCAACTATTTCTGCTATTCATGAATTATCATCAGAATATTACAGAAAAATTTCCCCATGGGAAGAGTTGGTAAAGTTATATAAACTCTAACATTCTTTGTTAAATGTCCTTGTAAGAATTCATTAGTTTATCTCATTTCTAGTTAAATCTTATTTAAGTATCTTTAATTCCAAGTAACATGATCACTCAGGGTAAGTTTATAAAGAATTAGAATAATGCAAAACTACACTGAGATATTTTACCGCCAAATATATAAGATGCATTCATTCTTTTTAAATCTTATCCACTTCCTTAAAATGATTTTTTTTTTAATTTACATAAAAATTTCTTCTTGGGATGCCCAATTAAGTTGGCAAAAAGACATTAAAATTCATGTTTTGGTTTAATGCTCTGTAGACAAATTCGCTAACAATTTGGTCTCTGGGATAGAAACTATAAAAGTGAAATTGTGAAGAAAGAGTATGGATCTGGTGTAATCTGGTATGTTGTACTGGCAGTCAACCAAATACCTATATATATATTTCCAAACCTTTGTAAAAATTAAGCTTAACTACTGATTAACTATTTAACTATTCATATAAATGTTTCACAAAATTTTTTTAACATATAAATAATTATATTCCAGATATGTATGATGTACAATTCCAATTTCAAACCACTGTCGTATCTACACAGCAGTTAATTTCTTTATAATTTAGTGTGATATGCAGCACATATCAGCTGTATAATGTAAGTGTTTGACATGTCTTTTGACAAAAAAATTGTAAAAGGTTTCAGATGTCTCCAGTCGATCTTTATTCTTATTTTTGCTTCACAATGAGCAAGGCAGCACAATAGTATTAATGCAGAGCATAAATTTACTGGAATTAAAACTCATCAACTCTTCTGAGATCATCATCATCTTCAACATCTCTGAGAACCAATTGCAAATATGTATACATCAACTGATAGCAATACAAAGATATTTGCAAGTGTTTGTGTACACATGAATTATTGATTGCAGACATGCCTAATTACCTTAGAAGGAAATTAGATGTTTAGCATTAGCAGATATTCCGCTAATGCTAAACATCTAATAATTGGGCAATCCCGATAATAAAGAATATCTACTAATGCTAAATTAAATTAAAAAAATTCTTACTGGAAGAGAACTGTCAGACACATTGTAAAATGCATGATAATTTAAAATTAAATTCACACCGAAATGGCTAAAATGTAATATGAGGTTTATTACAATTTGAATGACTATTTCTATAAATTCTTTGGCTTATTGGCAGATTGGAAAACACTGATATCATCAATTCATGGAATAAATTTTCACGATTCTTTGTCACAAATTTTAACTAAATAACTGTTCCATTGGCTGCTGAAAATTCATAATATTCTGACGATAGCCCATTAGTAGAAGAAATAACTGCTACTACTTCAGTTTATCACAGTGGACTTTTTAAATATTATGCTAAAGAATTTAACAGGTAAATAAAAAGTTGATGTTGCAAATATGTAATGATAATTTTTTTTCAAATATTTTTCTCTTGTGGTAATTTTTTTTTCATATAATTCATTTAAGTTATTGTTACACTACAACTCTAAGATTTGACATGAAAATAAAAGAAGTGAACTTGGAATCAGATAAGTGTATATAAATTTAGCACATATATTATGTACAAAGGCCATGTTCTTAAAGACAAAACTGTGGACAATGAAAAATTAACAAATAAGCAACTACATATACAATAAAGTCTAGTAAAAGATTAAATCAAGATTAAGATGCAATTGTTAAACTTTTATTTTAGTTGTTAACAAAAGTGGTTGAAAACAATCCTAAAATATATTTTATCCTTCCAATCTATTATATTAATCTAATTTAGGAACAATCCCACACCCAATAGTTACAAAATTATTCCTTATCATCAGTGAGTGCAATGGAATACAATGAAATGTCATTCTTATAGTCTTTATGACGAAGAACACTTTCTAATTATTTCTTGTAGGTTATTAAAGTAATATAAACCATTTAGTCTTATACTGCAGTTGGGCAATGATGGTATGCTCCTACACTATAAATTTCAGTCACTACTATAAGATCCAATAGGTAAAGAACTAGGAAACTTTTTTATGATGCATAAAAGCTTTATTTCCTTTTCTATCCCATGGCCAAGTGGTTAGCATGCTTGGCTACTAAGGGACCTGGTTTTGAGCCCTGGGTAAGGCATGGGTGTTTGTGTTGTTTCTCTGATGAGGTCCTGCCATCCTTACAGATCTTATACTATGGCATATAAACTGACAAGATCCTGTCAGACCTCTGTGGCAAAGCAGCTGCTTGAAGGGGTATTTATTTATTTTATTATTATGGAATATTATGAAAGTAAAATATATTAATGTGTTAAGATTAAAGATCAGATCAAGTGGACATAGGAGAATACAGTTCTTACTTGGTCAAAAGCCATAAAACACGAAAATCAAACAAGAAAAATAATATAAGTTATTTAGGCTAATGAAATAACAGATCTACTTATTTGACTTTCTTTTTAAACACTGTACCTATTTTTTGGTATGTTTCAAATTATTACATGCACAATATATTTTATTTTTGATAAATATTTTTCTAACTGTTTTTTTAAAGATTAAATAAGTTTTACCCCTTTTCCTATTTTTACTTCAAATGTTCATGACATATGCACATTAAAAAATTATGTCAATATCATGCAAATCACGTAAATACATAATTCTCAACTAGCCATGGGCTGTAGAGGTCAAAGACTATGCAATTTAGTTCTCCATACATGCCTATCCTGAGATACTGCTGTTGCACTTGGCAATTCTAACAAGGGCTGCTCATCATGTCTCCCCCTTTTTCTGAGGCTTAGGGCACACTGTTCATCACTCTATTAACTAATATATATAATGCTGCATGAAGGTAACATGGCAAAAAAATATGGTCTCTCCCTTTGCAAGATACTGCTCAAATGTGATTTATGACTCCTTCATCCAACTTCACTATTACTTAAATCATCTAAAGATACTGCATAAGCATACAGAATTAAAGGCACCAAGTTTCCTATTTATTACAAAGTGGGTAAATTACAATATAGGTATAATAACAAAGGGGCAGTCAAAACCGAGCCTGAAGATGCCGTAGATAGATACACGGTGAAACGCATCACTCAGAGTTACCTTGATGCAGGCTGGATAATGTTTTAATGTCCTTTAATGTCTTTTAAACATCAACATGTATGTTTTCTTTAACATTTGGATAGCACAGTTGTAATTTGGTTGCTAATGTATGTAAGAAGTGAAGCTAAAATAACATTGGATATTATCCACTTAAGAATGATAAATGGGACTGTATAAGGACTACAACAACATGTGGATTTGTGCTTATGTATGTCCCACGGATAACAACATCTCGTCACAACTAGTGTTAAAATTCGCATAGGAAGCACCCTGGAAGTCAGCAGAAGCACATCGTCTTTCAGCGAACAATATTATATAACCACTTTATCTGCTTAGGACTGTCAGCTTAAAAACATCGGACTGTGAGACTGACATCATTGCATCTATAAATACCTATGATAAGCAATTGTGCCAACACCCACAAAATGGTAAATATCCTTTATCTACTTTAAGATCTATTGTAGATTCACATAACTTTAAGATTACAATTATGTCTTTTAAATTACTGTAACATAATTACATCTTGGTAATTATGCTCCCAGCTTTGGTGGGAAATAACATGTGCTTCGCACACTAAGATTGTAATACACTGTGCTACCATATGGAACAGCTTAATCGTGATATAGTAAATTTTTTAACTACTATTAGTTGTGTTTAAATTATTTATAGATTATGACAATCATTTTATTTTAGTAATGAATCGCCGATTTAAAAAAAAAAATAAAAATCAGCGATTCATTACTAAAATAAAATGCCTTTCATAATCTAAGTGCACCTTAACTGGATTTAAGATAAGTTCTCATATATTTTGCAGAAGATGCATAAAACACAAAAGTTCTTCCCGCTTTAAATTGCTTCCATCACATTTTTTAAATATTTTCCTCTCATTTATGGTTCTGATTTTGCTTTATCATTAATCAATACTTTTTTTGTATAATGTTATATATATCATTTATTAATTATTCAGTGGTAAAGCGGCATTTAGATTTAAACTTGCTTTTTAAACATTTGGTGCATTTTTTATGCTGTTTAAATTACAGCCATTTATACATAAACACATTAGAAGAGTGCTTTAAAATGCCTAGGTATTTCAATATCTGAACTTTTGAATTTCTTTCCACAAAAATACTCATATTAAAAAATTTTATTTAGAAATTCACTTGAGACAGAATAATTAATCTTTACCTTACTGCTTTTGAGAAGGAAAATTTCAAATTGTTTATTTTAAATTAACAACAGATATTTCATAACAGGCTCTACTTATGGATCTTACTTAACTACATATTAAATATATGCAATAAAGCACAGGTTTTTTTAGCTGATTGAAACAAGTATTTTGATTATTTTTAAGCATGAAATTTAAGGTGCTACAAAATTTTAAAAAGATGATATCTGTAAAAGCTTTTTGCTTCAATATATGAAATGTGATTTGATGTACTATTTAATTAAACATAAAGTATAGAATTGTTGGCAGTTATGCATTTTTAGTAGCAATATCATTTGTTAAATGTATTATTGTGTGCTGATGGGTATATAGTGAGAAAGAAATAGAAATAAATTTTGAATAAGAAAATAGCATTGAAGGAAATAGGGAATAGCTACCAAAAATAATCAAAAATAAATAGTAAAGCTGGAAACAGAAAACAAATCATGAAAGAAACCATAATCCAAAATAACAGTCATCTACCTAAAGCAAAATCAAACAGTCAAATATAATTTATGAGAGGAAACAATATAGCAACACACACTGTGCAGTGCACTCAAGCTCACTCATTCTTTCTGGTGGCATTTAAGAGAAAATTAACTGATAGACATATTATGAAACAACAGGATGAACTTTGCTCAGCATCAGAAATATTAAGCATTCAAGTTAAAATCCTTAAAATATCTTATGAGATCAGTATAAAGTTGAAACAGTTTCAAAACCAAGTATAGCATGCATGTTTCATTTATCAGTAAAACTTATCAGCTTCTAAATAAATTAATATTATGAATGAAATTAAAATTCAATTATGAAAAAAGTTAATTAAAAAAAGAACACCATTAGCATAAAGTAAAATGTAAATTTTTTTATATAAGGGGCAAGGTGAAATTTTGAACAACACTAATTACTATTTAAAAAACTTTACAAACTACATATGCTAAATTTTCAATAACTATTGATATCTATGTCTATGTAGTATTGCAAAATTATAAAAGGAATGTAAACATTCAAATTTCAATTGCATACTGTGATGGTCTATGAGAATATAAATTTATACTTTTGAACAATCTTCATACTAAAATAATCAATATCATGCTGAAAGATATTTGCACAAGAACTATGATGCTGAGCAGAGTTATGGTAGAACATGCAAGTTATTTCAGGTGAGAAAATAGGATAGAATCACTTCATAAAAGCAAAAAGTGCAGAACTGATAGCAGATCACATATTAATTCACAGTTCACTTATAAATTCTGATTCATACACTACATAAACATATGGATGCTTATTACAATACAAATAATTGTTATCTAAAAATTTAAAAAATGTCAGCTTTTAGGAAAATTTAACCAGCTATATATTTCAAAACCAAAATTTAGAGAATATTTTAATTTAGATATTTCAAAAAGTTTTGATGCATGTTCTGAAATAGCTATTATTATAAAGAGACACATATATGCGAACATTTTATGTTGTTTTATTTACAAGTTATTTATTATGCTAAATTTACTCTTACTCCATTCCAGAGAAAAAAACTACATTCCTCCCCAAAAAATACTCAGCTCCTTTCTGCAGCACATAGTTTTTAACAAATTAAATTGCTACACATATATTAAAATGATATAATAAGATATTAGGAGCAATAGAGAAATTTGCGTGCTGTGGACTAGCAATACTACTTATATATTTGGAGTAATAATAATATAGGAGAATAGAGAAATTTACTAGCTAGGGCTAACAATAGAGAAATTTACATGCTGCTTGTGCCATAAAAATATTACTAAAAAATCATGTCCCCAGAGCTGTCACCACATATTTTTGTAAATGGCATGAAATCATAAAACACATCTAACCTATACAGAAAATAGAAGAAAAAAAGGGAAAATACATATATATTGTAATAATATTTTTATTTGAAAAATATCAGATTTGTGCTTTTCTTGTTTAAAATCAAATTGATCATAAAAATTAACTTCTTACATTTTTCATTATTAATAATTTTAAATAAGAAAATTGAATTTATACCAGTTTTCCACTTGCATCATATTCCTGGGCATTAGTTTCACTATTGTTGATGCAACACTAATCATCAACATCAAATCATAAAAAGTACTAAAATACACTGTGACAGTGAAAGTGCCACCTAAAAACCATATCTAAAAGCAATAGATGAATTCATACAGAATTTAGCATGTGAGCATTGAGTGGCAATATACAAAAATGATGGTGTTTTGCAAGTATAAACACATACAAAAAAAAACACCCACAAGAGATAAAATGATGAATGCCTAGCAGTGGAACAAAATGTTTCAGCAATGTGGCTGATTGCAGGCAGCTGCCAAAGACAGATAACTGCAGATTGTGACAATAAGGTACTGGAAGCCAGAATGGCATGCTTGCATACCATGCAAACATGCCATTCTGGCTTCCTTTGTTCAGCTGGATCAGTCTGAACAAAGCCAAATAATGACTATGTGAAGCCAAATGTCCATCCACCATATTTAAGCCTTTAAGCACCATCATGAATGCAATGACAATTAGTCATCATTGCTAACAATGGATCCACAAGAGCATAAAAGCACACTCATTGCAAAGGATGAGGATTCATTATTTGAACAATACCATCGGATGTTTCCCTGATCCATGAACAGCATGTTATCAATCATATGATGGGCAATAATGAGTCTCATATGATGTCCATTAACTGCAAAACTATTTCCATATGATTTGGAGGGACAGGACTCACTACTTGTCTGCAGTTTGCACTGGTTGCCTTTGACCATGCTCTATTGTCAAATGCAACTGGACTGTATCAGTGTAGAGAAGCCTAGTTCCTGGAATGGTAGCCTGTTGACTTCAGTGATGACTAAATGCCAGGATATGCTTGTGTGTCATACCATTCATTGAATCAGTTTGAACAGGGGTAAATTGCCAATGCAGTCAACCAAGTCATATGACAATGATTACTGTATCCACAAATGGATATAACATAGATTCAGGCTGGATACCTCTGTTATTAAGGGAATGACACTCCAAATGTGACAGGTGTTTTATTTGGGAAGCCATCAGTTATTATTGAACTTACTGGGACTGCAGTCACAGTTGTCCCTGATACATGTTAAGAGCAGATTGAATATCCAGCAATACATTCAAAACTTTCTATGCCCTATTCCTCTGCACTACCATTCCCAGTGGGTGTGCTGATCACCATGTTCCAGCAAGATAACACTTACCACATATCACTACTATCCAACCACTACTACTACCATCTCCAAGTAGTGTCTACAAAATGTCCTGATTTGCCATGGATCGTCAGGTTCTTGGATATGTCACTAATCAAACATGTTTGGGACATGATAGGACATCATCTGCAAGTCTATCCTCAACCAGCACACAATTTAGCTTATCTGTGGGACCAGTACACAAGGCATGGTGGTACATCTTGCAGGATATAGACATTTGCATGACTCTATGCCCCCAACATGTCACTGTATGCATAGTCAATTATGGTAGTACACAATATATTAATGATGAATCCATTGTATTATTTTCTGTAAGAAAAAATTACTTAATCTGCGAGTGGCATCACTCCATCACTATTTGACCATCTGTTCCTATGCATCATATCTATCCACTTTTGTAAGTGGGCAATTTCATTGTCACAGTGTATTTTGCAACTTTAGTAGCATTACTGTAGACCAGTGGTTCTCAAAAGGTGTGAAGTGAGATCTGACAAGTGTGTCACAAAATTTTGGGTATTTCAGATAAGAAATTTATAAACTATTCTGCTGCTTTTCTGCTACTGATTCTTCATTTAACATTTTCCTTTTAATTCAAAACATATTAAATCTTAATGTTAAAACCAAATTTAATACAAAACATGCCCATAACATGTATGTTGTACACATTAACCTCTATACACATCAGAACTTTAACAGAATTGCTTTAAATTTACAAACGACTCCAAAATGGCTATTATTGAAAGCAAACTGTGCATGAGTGAGTCTTCTGTAGTGCTGCCAACTTAAATTTTTAGTATGCCAACAGTATTCACAGTGAAAAATAGTGTGCCATGAGTAAAAAAAAAGATTGGAATTACTGCTGTAAACATTTTGAGATATTATTTGGGTGCTATCTAGCATACACCTTGGAAAAGCTTTTTCTAGATGTAGTTCCAAAACTGTTCCAATTTATGAGGTGAATTATAAATTTGGAGGGTTTAATCAGAGCAACCAAAGCATTCTTGAAATTTTGGGCATTATTCACTGAATTTCAAGAAGATGGAGAGACTCCTTGTAATAAAGATGTCTAAGTACTGTGCAACCACCAGCACTGTTATGGAAAATAGTACTAAAATTTGAATAACAGAATAAACCATCATATTGACCACAGTGTTAACAATATACATCAAAATATTTTGAGAAATGAATAAAATGAATTTTTAGACAAGGAAAATGGACTACATTAATTGATTAATTGAAAAGTTTTTCAAGAAAGGTGCAATTCTGAGGATAAAGGGTCCACATCATGCCTACAAATTTAATATATGCTTTACAATTTTAAGCTGCCATGTGAAGTTTTTAAATAATTCAAGAAGAAATGCACTGATGAATCAGTCAGGGTTCAATTGAAGAATATGAAGGTTCTGAGCAGCCTAAAAGTCAAGGAGTACTATTGATCATTGTTAACAGGGATTCAAAACATTTTTCCTCTTATAGAATATACAATTTTCTCCTACAGGAATTCACTAATGACCATCTCTGTCTCAGAAGTTATTTTTTTAAATCTAAAACTGCCAATTATGTGTTTTAAAGTACAGAGAATAAACTAGCGCCATTCAGATGGAGTCTTTGTCATGTCATACACACAATGATGAATGTATTCTGAAGCCTTACATCAAGGTTTGACTTTAATAATCTCGTATTAATCACATATATAGAGAGACCTTGAATAATTTACTGTAATAATAGCCAACTGAGGATTACTAAAATTAAAATTATAAAGATAATTAGAACAAAAAAGTACATCTGGAACTTTTAAATATCTAAGTATTTGGTCCAGTATCACTGCTCAAGGGATTCACCTAACTACTTTTAATAAAGAAAACTAAAACCTTCATTTCATCATAAAGAATTTTAATAATTCCTGTCAAAGCAATGTGCTTGTTGTCAAACTACCTCAGATTTCAATAATTATTTATGTGAGCACATAAACATGACAAAGGTTGGTTCTCCAAGTTTCAGGTCCAAAAATTATCTCTATAAAAATATATATATAATTTATCAAAATTATGGAGCTTGTAGCCTTGTTATTCTAACTTTTTGTTATAATTTGTAGCCTAATAAAACTAGGAATATGAAATTCTGTATTCTAGATTAATGGGTTTCAACCTTATTTTACTACTGTACTCTTGTTAATTATGAATATTCTGTAGCACAACTGCATCATGCACACACATCACTACCCCCACCCTACTTGCATGATCAAGTTTTTCTATAAACAAAATAACTAACATATACAAAATCAGGGTAATAATAATTAATCTACAATTTGGAATGCTATAAAATAAAAAATCAGCATGTGTTTAGTTATCATATGGTACTACCTCTCTAAACCTTGAAAAAGAAATGTTTTTCTACTCTGAAGTTTACTGCTAGTTGATAACCATTGTTCTAGACTAATGTTTGACGAATTTGAAATTCACTGCTCATCAAAAGTTAAGCCTGGATCAATAAAATGTGCATATCTCAAAATATATTTGGACAAAGTCAATCAAATTTTACAGTAAGATATAATAAATATATTACTAATGTGATAAATCCTAAAAAAACTGGACCAACTGCATACCTACACAAACCTAGGACAATGAATAAATATATGCAAATAAATTTTCAAACACCCAAAGAAAATGAATAAAGGAAAGTACATGCAAAAGGAATGGTGGTTTCAATTACAAAATTTATAGCCAATAGGAAATATGATCTCCACTAGTATTAAAGCAGGCATGATGATGTCAATTTATACCCATACAATAATAATCCAGAGAATGGGATGGCAAAAAAAAAATCACCGAGCAATAAGAGCAATCCTGAAGTCTTCTGATACTTGTTTTTTTTTAATGGTTTCAGGAGGAGGTTGAAGGGAATCTTCCTAGAGTATGTGATAGGTTATATATTGGGTTGAGATCTGGAAAGAATGCAGACCACTCCATTCAGTGGATAATTTCTTCCTCAAGATATTGGTTGGTCAGTCTTGCTCTGTGTGGAAAGGCATTATCATTAATTAGGAGGAAATCACCTATTGTGCCATAGAGCATGGGATAAGATCCTTGATATATATATATATCAAGGATTTTATCCCAATATCTCAGAGCAGAAGGGACATTGAGGTATAACAACGCATTGGAAACTTGGCAAATACAGTCAGACCTCCACCACCAAAATGATGTTATGGGGTTCTCACCTCTCTCCTGATCAGTACACATCTTTGTGCAATTGCAGAGAAAATCCAGACTCCTTTGTAAACAGGCTATCATTCCAATTTCAAGTGGACCTGTCTATATATGGAGGTTAAAGGGAAGAAGAAAATGAATCCAAAGGCAGAACACAACCTTGTGAAGTCTTCTTTTCACATTTGAGACTGATATCTGCCTTCCTGTGGTGGCAATGAGACCTAAGAGCAGAGATGATGCTGTTGCTCTCTTATTCCATGGGACAGTAGTCCAAAATAGCAATTCCCTTGAGGGGTTGTAACCCTAAGATGCCCTTGAATAGGTCTTTTGATAACTGCTTGGGTTGTTTGGAATTCCTGAAATAGCACTGAGAAAACATAATGGTGGATACCAAAAAATATGGCCCCCCCCCTCTGTGATTGTTTGACCAGCCTCCAACCTTCTAATGGCTCTCCACCGTTTTGAGTCATCTCTAATGTTTTTGAGGAATCATGAAACAATCAGCTATTTCAGACTTACACTGTTGTTTTTCAATTTGAAATGATTGAGTATCTGCAAAAGTACTCCTTTTATATGGTATCTATTGTACATATTCTGTGACATTACATGACTTTACATGCATAATGTTCCATTGATTACATATAGTGTTTATTTCTGCTTTTATATTTATTAGTGATCTGGATATCATGTATTTGTTTGAATATGGAATTTAGTCAATGGGAGAAATTGACATCTGCTTCTTGGGATCTAAAGTCCACATTAAGATGAATATGGCTGGCAGAGTCGCATCTGCTTCCAGGCATTTGATTCTACGAAGTTGATCAAGTCCAACACTCACAGAAGTGGAGGCCAAAATTTCATTAAGGGGTAAGTCACCCATTAGAAAACGATGTACAATGGAAGAAGGGATGTGAAGGCAAGGCTCAATTATAGACTTGGAAGTGAAAGATTAAGCCATGCAAGAGAGCTGGTTGGTTGTTATGCATTTTATAGTGCAAGGGGAAACAAAGGCATGATACATCAAACAATAGACATTAAAAGTAAACATAAAAATCATGAATGCTATCAACCAAAGTTAAAAGGATCACAAAGAGAGTAAATGACATAAAAATAAAACTGTAGATGAAAAGGCATAAGCATTCTGTAATTACTTAGAGTGAACTATTTTTAGGGCAGCATATTTTGTCATAAGTAGCATAATTTTAAAATTTGACCTGCAAACGTTTTTTTTTTATATCCTATTGACTAGTTTTATTCAAAACTTTGAGCAGATAACAGTTTAAGCAGAATGGAGTTTTAAACAGTATTTTAAATAAAATACTGTTTTAAATTAGCAATGTACCAAGATTGATTAATTAAACTTGAGTTACTAATCTCAATTTAAAATTAAATTGTCATAAATCTGAACAGTGAAAATTTTTCAGAGACTTGGAAGGGCACAAAAGTAAATTCACTTGCAGTGATAAAATGTCTTGGGCCTGAAATGTTAGCTATTAGATATTGTTGGTTAATTCAGTCCAAAGAGAATTTTAGTCCTCTGGAATCCTAATTAATATTATTCAAATTCCCCCAAAAATTATTTACCCTTTACTGGTACAGGTAGCATCTATAAGGTTATTAAAAAAGATATGGTGGTTTGAAATGCCTACATTTATTGATATCTGTTACTTGCAGCACTGGTTCTGATATCCCAATCCTAAAACACAAAATAGTTGTGAAAGTGTTTCAAGTAGTGGTCAGCTTTCACTATGTCATCCAGGAAGATTTGTACAATTCTAGAGGATAAAATAGTACTCCACCATGAAATTTTGTGCATCTGATGGCATCTCTATGATTGTGTGGGAATTTTCAATGTCCCATACACCATTCCATTTATTGACATACATGTTGAAATGGAAGTATGCTTCATTGGTGAACAAATTGTGATAACAGTTGGATTGTCTTCGAAATATCGACAAAGTGAATCATAAACATTAACTTGCTTATCTTTGTATCCATTGTTCAGGGATCTGAATTTTGTAGGAAAATATTTTTTAGTCTTTTCAAACAATGATTAAAGTGAAGGTTTGTTTTATACTCAGCTGTTGAGACAGCAATTTAATAGATTTGTATAAGCTATGTGTCAATATTTCTTGTATACATGCAATATTTTTAGGCTATCTCACAGATTTCTTTCTGCCACACTTTTTTTTTCTAAGAGGCATTTTTACTCTGCTTAAAACTTTTTCTCTAACTTATCAGATGTTGATCTATTTGAACCATCTCTATAATCAAACCTCACTTTAAACACATGCTACACTGTAATAACACTGCCATTTTGATCAAATATTTCCATACAAAACATGATATTTAGTAGTGTATTGCCATTTTGAATACAGTTGTTACAGAAATTTCTGATAGGGGATAACACTAACTGATACTGAGCTACAAACTGTTATGTATTCTATGAAACCAAATTAATTTCTTTCAGTGCAATAAATTAATAAATATCAGCATTTAACCCTCCCAGTGCCCAACCCAAAAACTGAAATAAAACCACAGATTAAGCGATTTTTTCACTGTGGCAAAATGTGTATGGTTATAAGTTTAAAAAATTAACTTCATCAATAATTTTTGCCTGAAAAAAATTTTTTTGAATTAATTAATCATTAATTCATCACTGACACAGTGGAAATCCTGCCATGTCGGCGATGAATTTTTTTTTCAGAATCTATTAATTAATGTTTGATGTCTATCTTAACAGGGAATACTGTGCATTCACTATGAATTGATTTTTAATTATTTATTAACACTTTAGCATTAGCGACCTCTCATTAACATCTGATAATCAATAGCAACGACTGAAAAAGTTGCATCTCCTTGATTATAGATGGCGCCGACTCAGCCACATCTCAGTGAAGAAGATTTATAAGGTCTTATTCTGAAAAATTTCATTGTCTGACACGTGGCTCAATCGTAGTGCACTCTGGCATGAATCTGGAGAGAGGCGGGTTTGATTCCCGTGTCAGCAATGAATTTTTTTTCAGAATCTATTAATTAAAACAAAATTTACTTGAAACAGGAAAATTACTCTTCTATATATTTCTTTCCAATGATATATAGTTTGAAAAAGGCTTTTTGTCATTTGTGCTCAGCCAAATGAAAAAAAAAAGGGAACTTTAGAATTTTTTTTTACTAAATAAGCAATCAACAGAAGTAGGTCATATATATATCAAATTAAACAGCATTAAATTCTGAATTTCATGAAAGTAAATAAAATAAATTTTATGATTTTCTTTTTAATATTTACACACATATTAATTTTAAAAAGATTTTTTCAGAGTGATATAGTGAAAAAAAAAGTATCTGGCAAGGCAATTAAAAGCATAATTTTGGAAAATCTGATGAATAAAAATAGTTAAATTATATGTCAAAGGAAAAGAAATTTCTTCCTGAATCCAATAAAAAATTCTCTAAAATAGGACTGCTATTGTTTGTTTAATTTTTTTTTACTGTAATGCTTTAGAAATATGGGCCACAATTACAGGTGACTTTGCACTGTTCACATTTATGGAATTTTCTGTCCTGTTTATGGCACTATAAGAACACTTTCATGGTGTTTCAACTAGTTTTTTTTAGAAATAAAAACCACACATTTTGTTTGGGTGTTGCACCCAAACAAAATTGAAGATTTTGGCAAAGTGTCTATAAGACTAAAAAACTTTCATTATTATCAGAGTGGCAAAGCCAAAACTTTGTGGTACCCCAAAAATTTAATTATTTTAAAAACCACTCAATATAGTAGTAGAGAAGGGAGAGGTTATTAAAATGCCTTGAAAAAATTGCATTGTTGTCCCCATCCCAACTGTAGGAGGGGTGATTTGTGAGAAAAGGAAATCCTTTTTATTCATTAGTAGTTTAAAAAGCTTTTAGTAGAAATAGTAAATAAAAATTATTATTATGTTGGTCAGATTTACCAACAGATGGCAAAATGATTTAAAATACAACATAGGAAAAATGGCATTAACACAAACAATATTAAACAATGGCTACTGATCTAAGGGACCTGGGTTTGAGCCCTGGGTAAGGCGTGGATATTTGTGTTGTTTTTCTGTTGAGGTCCTGCCATCCTCATAGACCTTCTACTGTGGCATATAAACTGACAGGCTCCTGTCAGACCTCTGTGGCAAGCAGCTGCTTGAGAGGGTATTTATTTTATTTATTTTTATTATTCAACTACAGTAAAATATAATAACTTCTCCCCACCCAAGACATCAGCTAATGTTTTTGTAAAATTGAACAATATACAGTATTTAAACCAAAATAACATGCAATACAGACATCACTCCCCTATATCATCTGCATGGAATTGGCTTTTATACCATGTGAGACTTAAGTTTGTGAAGCACTGCTAGAGGGATACATCCTTAAAACTAGAGGGATCCACTTAAAACTCTGCACTGCTTGAGAAGATCCCTGAGATGAAATGCATTGCATTTGATATATTTTAAAAAGTTTTCAACCTTTTAATTTATGATGATGTATATTTAATTTGAATAGTTATGTATTTAACGAATTTTAAGGTTAAAAATATTCATCATAAATGCAACATTATGAGAATAAAAATATGTCATCCGAAGGCTATAACAATTTGCCTAACATAATGGATTTGCAATCTCTTACATAATTCAGATGCAGCAGTCCCTGAACAATGTGTTTCAAGAACAATGGTTCAAAGACAGGCAAGATGATGTTTGATTAATTTTGTCAATATTTTGAAGGCAATCCAACAGTTATCATATTTGGTTCACCAATGCTAGATACATCAATATCACTATTCATAATAACAAGATCCTGCATCTTACTGACAGCAAGCATACATATGTAAACTGCAGTTGAGTGATTCAGCCACCTAAGACATCTCTTCCAAGAACTGGTAAAGAACTTTCATTTGAAATCTTATTCTATTATGCCATGCAAATAAAATTTAGATATTCTAAAGCCTTTTATTTTGTCAATATAAATTTTGAAATCGTATCATCCCCCTTACCTTGAGTAAGGTAAAAGGATAGATGTTAAATGGTAAACTTCATAATTATAATGTAATCTGAGAATATTTATACTCTTTTTAAACAGTTATTTTGTGTTTAATTAAATTTTATTTAATTAATAAGCTAGCATTATGTATGCTTTAGCCTTAGTCTATAGAAAATGCTACTTTTAAGGGGGGAAAAATGCTTGAAAAAAGCATTTTCTGCCACTGTTAAAGGATTAAAAAAACTCGTAAGTACTTATGAGTCATAAATATTCCATGTACGAAAAATTTGCTTTTACACCCTCTTTTATTTCGAGGCTTACTATTCCTTATTTGATCTGCAATATTTAAATTTGGATTTCAAAAATTAAATTAGATTTAGGTGTAGCCAACTTTAAAAAGTTTTTCCGATCCTTTCACCTACTAGTCTGTAGCTTCCACAGATTTTCAGATTTTATTTCTATTGCAAAATGTTTTGTTCTTTCATTAAGGCAGTAGTTTACAGACTAAATAATTATCCCTTATGGTAACTGCATTTTTTTCAAGACATGTTACCATCTTGATGTGCTTACCCATTTTAATATTTTAGTATAGAAATGAAGAAAAATAACATTTTAATTTTGCAATTATAAACCAGTGGTTCTGAACTTTTTAACTCAAGTGGGCATTATTTGGATTTTAATACATCTTGCAGACTCTCCATCAAATGATCTATTTATATATATGTACATTAGAATTCCAATCATAAGTGTATTTAAGCTCTTTTTTAAACAGTTATTTTGTGTTTAATTAAATTTTATTTAATTCATTTTTATGAAGGAGGTATTTTTGGAATTTGAATTCTCACCCCCCCCCAAAAAAAATGAATTAACATATAACTACTAAGTTTTCAATAATTCTGTTGTACCTCACACATTAAGAAATCACCACAAGAGATTTATTATCTAATTTATTATTCTTTGAGTATATTAATCCAGACACTGATTTCACTTGCACTACATTGATCTTAATGTGTTTAGTTGATTATCAACATTTAAAAATGAAAACATTTCCAAAAGAAAATAAAAATTCTAATTATTTCTTCTAAAATATTTGGCAATAACTTTGAAGAATTCTGTAGATATTTAAATGTCCAAAGATCACAAACTAAGAATTACTGCTCTAAACAAAGCATTTAAAATGCTTACTGCAACGTTTGTATACATATTAAAATATAACATAAAGCATTTTTAATATGAATTTTAATTTGAATGGTTAAACAAATCCACTTTCTAAAACGAAGTATAAAAAATATTGAGATGATAACATCATTTAAAAAAGATCAATAATCGAAGAAAAATAAACATCAAAATGGAAACTACTTTTACAGTTAATCAAATTGAAAGAATGCAAATCATCAGCCTACTGACAATGTATGAATGGACCGTGTAGAAAACTTTTCAAAACAAGGTATAATAAATTGCAAGATTGGTATTAAATATTGCAAAAAAAATGATAATTTTACTTTCAGTTTTAATACAGAATTATTTAGTTTTGACTGACTGTGTTCTTTATTTTTAGCTTATTTTTCATTTAAACTTGACCGTATTCTTATTTTCCTTATATTATAAATGCTTTATGCAATGAAAAATTTAATTTGACTTTGCCTTATAGTTATGTACTACTGAATTTATATTATCTCAGGCAACAAAAACATAATGTATTGAAGATACTGAAAAGGAACAAAAATTATTCTTTATATTCTGTAACTAAAAATAATAGTAAACTACAGATACTGGGTAGAAAAATGTGAAACAGTTCCATGATACAGTATGTCAATAAGGAGTCAGTTCATAGCTCAGCAACTTGTTAATAAATTTTTATGGAAAAATGTGACTGAATATAAAGATCTCAATCAAATGTAAAGTTCAGTTTTCAACAATATTTGTGCAGCTTAAAGAGTTATGGAGGCTGGGATATTTAACTATAACTTTGCTCATTCTGCAAAGTAAGCAGAAACCAAAATAATTACATAAACCTCTAAAAATATTTTATAAAATCATTTCAGTAATTGCTTTCATTTTAGCCTCCTTGAATCAAGTTTTCAGATAAATTATTTTAACCGATTCAAGTTTTCATAACTTTCATTATTTTTCCATTAACAGCATAAGAAATTCTTGAGTTCTGAATCTGACTATATTGGCATAACATGAATCTGTTTCCATTTTTCTGCTCAATCCTAATTATATGTATAATGACACATATTCTATTAAATATTTGCATAATTCCAGTTTATTCATACTTAACTGTTTTCGCTATAGCTGCTTTCTAGAAATTGCAAAGTAACTTGAAAGATTTAATTTTTAGCTTTTGCTTTACAATGAAAATGATATTTAATCAAAATTTGGACAAAAAAAAAAGAAAAATACTCAGAACAGATACTTTTAAATAAATTGTTCAGGTTAAACATCTAGAAACTTCACAATTATAATTAATCATTTATTGAATCAATTATTATAAAATTCAATACAAATTATAATTAGGGCATGGATTTTTTTTCTTTTTTTCTGTTGCTGTTGTTAAATAAAGTAATATTCAGAGGTAGAAATTGTGATTTTCAATTTTTTTTCTAAAACCAGGTTGATTATTGTTTTAAATTAAATTAAAATTTTCAGCAATTCACCCTGCAATAAAAATAATGTTCTACTTGATTTTATTGTTTACATTAGAGTATCACCAGCATATAATAGCAATCAACATATATAATCCATCTTCCAGATTTCTAATATTTGAATAAATAGTTAAATATCACCAAAAGTGCAGTAGCCAATTATTATTTGAAAATTTAGGTTCCTATGTGGTTTAAAAAGTTGCAAAATTTAGCTGCAAAATAGCTAAGATTGCTATATATTTTTGAGCCAGAACTGAATCAACACTGAGTGCACATATCTTACTCAGTTCAAATGGTACAATCTATGTCAGCATTGAAAATATTCTTTGCTAACTCACATTCTGCCTTTGGTGAGAAAGGGACACCAAAAAGCTGCCATCCATCTGATAGGACATTAAGCCATGGTCCCATGTGCAGGGGAGCCATAACCTATTGACGCTAAAGAGCATGCTGGAAGTCTTGGCGTAAGACTTTTATTTATTTCCTAACAGTTGTCCAGTGGATCCCCTTTGCCATATTTCTCTGAATTCATATGGCCGGGCTATTTACCCCATTGTGTGCAAAAAATATGCCATTCAGAGTTAACTTAATTCAGTACTATCCAGTTATAACCATATTATAAGATTACAACTTTTCTGTTGTCATTAGATATTCTCCATTCCTAATTGATAATATTATAGAACAATGTATGGCCTTTAAAAATTTCTTCATTATCTTAAGTTTACTGAAGGTTGAATGATGAAGGAAATAGCTTGGATGAAAACTTTTACACATTATCAGATGTGGAATTTAACTTCATTCCTCCAAAAAAATTAAATATATATGTTAACTCTTCATTGATTCTATATTTTACAGGACATTCCCCTATGAGTTATTGGAACTCAACTTCTTGAGTTAAATCTGCTATGCAGAAAATATAACAGATAATTCATGCATTTGAATTCATTCAATTGGCAGAATTTGAAGTTTTTGCATTAGTAAATTATTACTTGAAACTTGCACATACAGAAGCAAATGTAATTCATGTTTGAAATTAATCTTAAGAAGTTAAAAGTTTATACATAAAATTTTGATATATTTGTTTTTAATTTTAAAAACTCTATAATACAGAACTGTGAAATGATCTGCTTTTAATTTGTTAACTGTTAACACTGATTTCAAACAAATGTATATTGATAATTGACTCATACCTTTAGTTTCTTCTTGAACTTTTGTATCCACATCAGCCTCAGCAGTAGTTGCACTTGACACAGTGGCTGTGGTTGGCTCAGACTTTTCATCATCAGGAAGACTTGAAACTGATACTTGGCTGGTGTCCATTTCTCCAGAAGGCCATGTTTCTGATTCTGTTAATTTTGGAGTTAACTCTTGAATTTCAAGAGGTGCTACTTCAACTTCTGCAGGTACTACAGATAGAAACATGACACAGATAATATTAAGGTGGCAAAAAGTACACTAGGAAAAAATACGGGGAAATTATAATCATTGTTACTTCATTTAAGAAACTTTATAGCAATTAGAATTAACAATAATCTCTACTGGTAATAATGACGGAGAAAAACCAAGTGAAGTTAAAAATGATAATTATCAGAGGGTTACGATCCAGCACAGAGTATGCTAAAAAATAAAAGCTAATACAAATACACTTTCTGTCTTGATTTGGAATCAATGAAACACTCACAGGAATCACACAAAATTGAATTGAATTCAGTTGGGTTGTTTTATCTCTGAGTGGCATTTTTTTGCAATAGAGTGAGCTACATGGGCCAGGTCACAAGGCCCCCGAAGGCTCAGAGAAGGTTGGGGGAGGGAACACACAGGAACAGCTGTTGGGAGACAGATGGTAGCCTCCCATCAAGGCTATCCAGCATGTTCTTTAACATGCACAGGGTATGGCTCTCCTGCACAAGGAGCCACGGCTTAACATCCATCTGATGGATGGCAGCCTTTCCATGCCCCATCAGTGTCCTCTACTGACCATGGGCAAGGTAGGGAGTTTTCCGGGATAGAATTGATCTCGGTGAATTAATAAAACTAATAATGGAATCTTAAGTTATCAAAAATGATGATCTGAAATGCTTTATTAAACAGCAAAAATAAAAAAGGACAGATATTCACAATGGAATTCTATATTTAAAAATACAATGGCTAAGATCTTTTTCAAATTATAATCTATAAATAGAAGAAATTGATATTCTGCAATTTTCTGTGCCTTTTTCATTCTTTTGTTAATTATTGTAGCTAATAACATAATATTTTAAACAGAATCTATGCAAAATGGTATGTGCTACAATAGTACTGAAACAGGTGAACAACGTCAAACAGGTCGTCATAAGAATTGGTCA
Organism: Ryuthela nishihirai; assembly: GCA_038380435.1. Lineage (NCBI taxonomy): Eukaryota > Metazoa > Arthropoda > Arachnida > Araneae > Heptathelidae > Ryuthela > Ryuthela nishihirai. The sequence continues at coordinate 41,858,923 of JAWZYU010000015.1, read as the reverse complement.
AATGAAAAAGCTGTGCAGATATAGTTGCACTTGATAGAGTAGGTATGGTTGTTTCTTTATAGAGAGGATAAACAAATGTAGAAGCTACTCGTAGGGTCACAGGATTTTACAAAGACATGCCCCACTAAGGTAGAAATCTGTTTTCCAGCAACTGCCTCAGTTAGGGATAACACAATACACAAGCAAAGCCACTGGAGCTGTGGCTAACTCTTTAAATACTGCATCAGTTAACCCTTATATTGTTGGAAGCCAAAATTCTGTTTGGACCAGAATCACTACAATCACCAGTACTCATAATTTTGTTGCACAGTACTATGTCAAGAAAATAAAAAAATCCTTAATTTTTTTTAAATGAAGTATAAATTGAATTTCGAAATTAAAAATTACTTGTGGATTTATTGAATTATTTTAGGAATATATTAAATAACCACACAATGAAGTTGGCAGGGCTATTTCAGTGAGCTGATGCAATGAGACCATGATATCACATGTTTTCTGTGGAAGGCAAAAGTTTCATAATGAAATTGACTTCTAATGTATTTTGAATTGTTTCTTTTTTCAAAAAAAAAAACATTAGCAATTCATAAATCTACTTAGAAATTTTTTTTATTATGATTTGATGCAGTACTCATCATTCAACAAAATGTCAATTTGAGTTTGCCTGTGCATTTTATTATTTTTCCAGCTTTAATTTTTTTCTGTTGCAAAATCATATTTATTTATTAAATATTAGAGAATGGGAAATGGAAGTGACAGTTGTGACATCTAACATATAAAGAAAGTTATATGCTTATGCACTCAGCCCCCAAAAAAGCAAGAGGTACCAAACTTTGCATAAACATTCCCTTCACCCAGGAGAAGAATATAGGCTATATGTGAACCCACTGGGATAAACCAAAACTATGGTGAGTGGGTTTGAATTTCTCGAAATCCCCATAGACTTAACATTAGTAGTTAAAAATCGGTGTCTCTCATAGACTAAGCATTACAAGTTATTCAAAATTAGATGAAGATTGCCATCTATTACAACTTTAGAGAGTTTCGGACTTTTCTTAAAGAAGAGAAAAACTATTATGAGGGGAAGAGGAAGAATCGATTGTAATGATTTTATGCCAATGAAAGCTTGTGATGGGGAATGCCTTTTAGTATATATTCAGAGTTTCAGACCTGAGCAATGCTGGATAAATCTGCTAATGAGTTATAAACTTTTGTCAAATGGAAGGTATTCACTGAACTTGCATATCATGCTTGCTTAGTGATTTGTTCAGTACATGTTATTTTTGTACAGATGTTTTGAGCACATTTTCTGTGATCACTTCATTTCTAAAACTATGGCTACATGGCAAAGTGTTCTGATAAGGAGATGTTGTATATTATGCCACAGAAAATAATTTTTTTTAAATTCATTTCAGTGACTCTAATGAACAATTTTTGGTTTTCCAAAGTAAGCATGATTCATATTTTAATGTCTCCTGTAGAAGAACAAAGTGGCAGGAATGAAGACAAAATTCTTGAATTCTGATGGAGATCTGAATCTATTTAGATTTTAGCAACTATGAAAGCACAGATTTTTAATTCATTTATTTTCACTTAAATATTAACTCCAATACTCTCTCAATAGTTTTAAAGTTCAACAAACGTTGAACTTTAAAACTACTGTGACAAAAGTTCGACCGAATTTTCTCAAAAAAATTTCTCTGATTTATATATATAAAAAATATTTTTACAGCCTGCCTTAGTAAGAAAAATTATATGAGTCTGGAGTCAATTGAACTAAATAAACATCAATTCACTGAACATCAAATAAACATTGCATGTGTCTGACATAAATCTCGATTGATTTAGAATTGAGGTATACAGGGTGGAAATAAAATAAGTTTCTCTGTTCTGGACTCTCTGGAGTGGTGATGAAAAGAGATAGTATCATGAAACTAGGTAGATAGCTTAATGAGAACACATGGAAGCAATTTAGCAAAAAACATTAGTCACAACTGTCACCACCAGAGGAAAAACAAGCATTGCAAACACAAGAAAGAAAGGCATGGGTTAGAAAACAATGTTTATTATTTCTTCATTTTTTGTGTAATGCTGGCCTTCAGATCAGCAAGTGACCCACACCACCATGATAAACCAGTCCTTGAGATAGCCCTATGACCAGAAGTCACAAGGTTGAGGTCTGGTGAGCATGGTAGACAGGCCTGAGGAAAGTTTTGAGAAACTAAGAGTTCAATGCTGAACATTGTACGTAGCAGCTGCTTTACTTGCCAACTAACATATGTGGGTGCACCATCTTGCATGAACAGTGACATTTCTGAAAAGCAGGAATCACATGATGCCAGAGAAGAGCACAGTAACAGGCACTGCTATGGTACACTGCACTGGACAATTGCAGTTGTAGCCTCCTCAAAGAATGGCCCAATGATGAAGTCTGCACTGAAGCCACACCATACTGTCATGTACAGGGGCTGGAGAGGCTGTTCATGCACAGCAGATGGAGGTGGCACCCCCATATGAGATCGTTTTGTATGTTGACAGCACCAGTGAGGGCAAAGTCTGCTTTGTTGGTTCACAGGACCACCCACAGCATGCATCATCCCACTCCATCTGCACCAAAAATTGGAGAGTGAAATTGGTGCGATATTGCGAGTCATACAATCAAAATGCCTGCAACATATGGATCCTATATGAGTACAATCTTACAACATGCCATAGCACTTTGCAGACCATTGCTCACAGAAGGTTCAACTGTTGTGACACAGCTCTGGCCATCTTCAAACATCCGCTCTGGCACTGCTGACTGGTCATGTCACTTCTGGCACAGGCTGTCATGGCAACCATCATCTCACCCCCATTTCCACAACTTCTGCAATGTGTGGCAGTTTTCTTCTTGGTGCAATTCCCAACTCACTGGTTGCGTCAAACTTCTTCACCATCTTCCTTAATGACACTGATAGTATGGGTCCTCTCTGCAGACTTTTCAGAAGCCAATACTCTCATAGTGTGGCATTTGCATTGCTCTGATTCTGGTAGAATAACTTAATTAACAGCACATGTTCCTTCTTCATGAGAACCATGTGGCTGTTTGCTTGTGGTGTGGGGATTCACACTATTACATGATGTCTTTTGCATTGGAAAGGTGTTATTATGCAAACCTGAAGAGCCTGTTTCCCCCCTCATGGCAACAGTTGGAACTTTTTTTTTGCACTAAATTACTTCTGCATGTTCTCATTAAGCTACCTACAAATTTTCATGGTGCTATCTCTGTTTGTCACTGCTCCAGAGACTCTGGAATAGGGAAACTTATTTTATAGATACCCTGTACATCTACATTCAACGATAAGTGGTCTAGAGTAAAGATTGTTTTTAAAATATGGTCCGTAGATCAAACAAGTTAAGTTCCAGAGAGATATATTGCATCTCCCCCGCTTCTGCCAACAACCACTGTACTTACCTGGGACTTCACTTGTTTTAATAATTGTTGTGGTAACTTGCTTTATCACTACATCATCTCCAACTACTTCTTGAGTTTCAACTGTTATTTGTTCAGCAACAGGTTTTTCGATTTCTCCAGTCTGTTTTTCAGGAAGAACTGTGGAAAATAAGATGCTAAATTATTATTCATGCATTATATGTAATGATAAATAGAAATTTTTTTTATCAAAAAAAAATATCTAATTGTTTCATTTATTATGCAGATACATAAAAACTTAAAACATTTAAAAAAAAATTATTTTAATTTAAACAAAAATCTGAAAAATTACAGTAAATATCACACAAAAAATTAGGAACACTGCTTCAAAAAGCTTCTATTTTATAGGCTTGATTTATAAGTTTTTATATTAGAGTGATTCATAAGTCTGTGCATTTTTTACCATGTAAAATGTGTACAATGATGCATCATTGTGCTGTATTTGCATACTTCTGAATGTAATACTAAGGGAAAATATAAAATCCACTGTATCAGTTCATAATTATTACAAGTATCTAATCTTGGCTTCCATTTTTAGAAACATTAAGTAATGCACACATTGCTTAATGTTTCTAACTATCAAGACAAAGTCTAACAATTGAGTCAATAATTGAAATTAATGCAATTTAATGTCAATGCTGGAAAAGAGGATTAATAGCTATCGAAGTGGCCAGAGAAAAATGCAAAGTGGAAGCTAAAGAAAGGAACAGTGTCCATTTATGCTGCTCAAGCTTGGTTCTAGAAGTTCAAAGGATGTGACACAAGCATCAAAAAGTAAACTGCAATCAGGACAGCCAATACTGATATAGACTGCAACATTCTGTGCCATGCTATTGAAGCTGACTCGCAGGTTCTGAACTAGACTGCTCACAAGGAATTATACTGTGGCATCTGCAATGCATCAGCAAGGTAGCCAGGAGTTGCCAAAGTTTTTTCACATGAACTGACTACTGAACAAGCAAACCATCATGTCCAAATTGGCAGGAAACTCCTTACTAATCCATGCAACTACTGTTTCATCAAGAGAATTATTATGTGCCATAAAATGGATCTTCCTCAACAATCTGAACACCCAAAAACAGTGGCTTGACCCTGGCAAGGGACTTGGTCAAGTCCTAGTCCAGCCTGCACTTACTGTCTCAAAGAACAGATGATTCTAAAAAAGAAGGTAATGTTGTATGTTTGGTAGAATTTTGAGTATAGAATTTTGTTGATGGTAGAAATTTGAGGATGTAGTGCACTTCGAATGGTTTCTGATGGATGTGCTGTCAATGCTGACCTCTACTCAGCACAATTTGAGTGAGTGCACTCTGTGATACTTTAATGCTACCCAGAATTGGTAAACAGACATCAAGTATTCTTCCAATAATACAATGCAAAACTGCACTTTGGACCAAAGAAAAACTTTTGGAGCTGTCATTTGTTCTTCCTCCCCAAGCACATAGGCCAGACCTAGCTAGTATACGAGTTAAATGCTTTCACATATTTCCTATGTTTCTGTAAACTAAGTAAACTATGCCTAAATTGCAGATCTTATTAGCTGTAATATTTCACACTATTATTACAATATTTAAGCCTCAGTTTGTATATATGAACTCACTAATCACATCATAGGATGAATTTAAATAATCAGTCAATAGTAAATACACAGATTATCTTTTGACATAGAAATAAGAAATATTTTGTGGAAATTAAAAAAATTAAAAAATACCTATCTTCCTATATGCCCCCTAAATCATATCGATGGTACAATCAATCACTGAGTTTGTATTCACTTCAAAGAAAGATTGGGCACCAGCAATCTTGCTCAGTATAAATTAGCACCCTAGCTTCCTTTGAAGTGAATATGAATTCAGTGATTGATAGCACCATCGATATGATTTAGGATTATTTTCTACCTTTAGGGTGCATATAGGAAGATAGGATTTTTTTTTTATTTTTTTTATTTGCCATTAAAAACACTTATTTTCAGAAACTCTTTCATTTGATATATGACTAATAGACATCATAAACATCGACCACATTTTTCCTCCCTTCTGGAGTCATGTTTGAGGTAGCCCATGGCATTGGAGATGTCACAAGCTATAATTTAAAATATAATTCATTAAAGTCGACTCCCATAAAAATCCTAACCCCACCCTTTTATCAGAGGGGAAGAATTATGAGTATAAAAATCAAAATAGTTTATGATAGTCCTCATAAGAGTTTTCATTTGACACCTAGAGGCCTTTTTAATTTTTTTTTACTTTGTACATTATTTGGTATTTCACCCAAGAGGCATCTGCAATGTGGGAGGCCTCCATTCCAACAACTGGAATGTTAATCGAAGTAGCAGTGTCGATAAGAGAAGAGGCACCCACTTTGGGTGTCCACTGACAAGTGATCCTGCCACTTGCCCAAAGTTGGAGGTCAGTGACCTTGCCACATGTCCAAAGTCAGAGTATGAAGTGACCAACAGAAGATGAAAGAGCCAGTCGAGGACAAGCGTGTTAAGATGCAAATTGTAAAACTCATGAGTATCGACTGGGACTAACGGTACCTGAGGCTCAGAAGAAATAGCTGAACAGGCATAGTAAGCTGATATAATTTATGGCAAATGAGCATTATTATGGTCTTTATCATTCAGTCAATGTCAATGCAATAAAGAATGGTTTAATTAAAGACTGGAATCGAACTAATTTATTAAGTGTAGTAGTAATGAGTCCCTGCATTTTCCCTCAAATCACAGAAGACTCTTTTACCTGTTCACATATTGCGATCGAACCAGAGGGACATCCCAAAAGATCTAAATAGACAGATGACAAGAGAAGTGACATCACAAAGTTGCACAGTCAACAGTACACAACAGATGTGAAAGTAATGGTGAAGGGATCTGAATAATTCTGCATCATGTTCAAGCTGTGGAAAAAGTTGTGAAGGTGACGGAAGAATTCAACATCCATTGTGAGCTGACCAACACAAGGCTGATACTGCCAAGTGTTCCTGTGGTGTGCTTCAAGTGGTATATTGATGAGGTGGTTCATTCCTGTCATCTCATCGGAGGTAAGTATCTCTTACTCTAGGGGTGAGTAGTTGGATACAGCAGAGGCTTGTACGAGCTAAAATGGAGCTTAGAAGTGCTCACAATAGGGCAAGGGATGAGTTAAGGCGTGTCTACACAGACACAGAAAGGGATTGCTTTTAGTGTTGTAAAGCTTGTGAGTGCTGACAAGAACTAATGGTACTTGAGGCTCGGGAGAAATAGCTGAACAGGCATAGTAAGCTGATATTATAATTTATAGCAAATGGGCATTATTATTATGGTCTGTATCATTCAGTCAATATTTGATAATAAATATTGAGATAAACTCAGATAAACTCGATGGTTCAACATCCAGTAATAAATAGGCACTTTGATATCGATTTCAATTTTAGAGGAAAAATTGTCTGAGCCGGGTGGGATACGAACCCACGCGCTCCTGATAACATGTCAGGTGCTCTGGACCACTGAGCTACCCCTGCCGATCAAGATCTCCTGTAATTAACGCTATGAACATTCCCTTTATGTTACATATAGGCATTATTTTAGGCAATTTTTAGCCCTAGCGGCTTTTCTTTTGCCAATAGATGACAAATGAATTTTCTGTTGGTAAATGAAAAGCCGCTAGGACTAAAAATTGTCTAAAATAATGCCTATATGTGACATAAAGGGAATGTTCATAGCGTTAATTAGAGGAGATCTTGATCGGCGGCCAGTAGCTCAGTGGTCCAGAGCACCTGACATGTTATCAGGAGGTCGTGGGTTCGTATCCCACCTGGCTCAGACAATTTTTCCTCTAAAATTGAAATCAACGTCAAAGTGCCTATTTATTACTGGAAGTCAATATTTGTGTGTTAAAGTGCAATAAAGAATGGTTTGGTTTAACTAAAGACTAGAGTCGAACCAATTTATTAAGGGTAGCTCAGTGTCAAGTCCGTGCATTTTCCCTTGAATCACAGAAGACTCACCAGTTCACATATTGCAATCAAACCAGAGGGACATGTCAAAAGATCTCAATATACAGAAGGCCAAGAGAAGTGACATCACAATGGGGGTCAATTTCTTATAGACTATGACACCCCCCACATCACAAGTTTTCATTTTACAGATAGCTTGTTACTTTCATCCCCCCCCCCCCCCCCCCCCCCCCCCCCCCCCCCCGATAGGGGATCACCTTGACGTGGTGGGAGGGCTGAATGGTCTCTCTGTGAAGTAGGGTTATGGGCTTGTTGGTTCTTGGTTTGCATGAGATCTTGTAACCTCTGGTGAGGGGTCTGTTGAGGGCCTGCAGACTGGTAAGAGAGCCTCCAGACTTGTGGGCTTATCGACTTGTCCCCTGAGAAGCTCCGGGTTGCAGCCCCAGTGGAGGGGCGTGGCTGAGGGTCTGCGTACTGGGCTTGGGGAACCCGGTCCAGTGGGCTCATCGCTGTAGCCTTGGTGAAATTGTGGGTCGGAAGATTGTGGCTGGGGGCCTTCATCCCATGGAACTATGGAGAGGACGAAGTTGAAGGCTTATGGCTGGGAGTGGGATTCCCAGTCGACGGGCTTATCGATGGAAAAGTCAGACTAAGAGTCTCCACCCAGGGAGCTGAATCAACTTGGTTCTATATACCATTTTTGTGGCTAACCGGGGAACAGATTAAATTTAGGTTTTGACCAATAGATGAATCTTCCTTCTATATGTTTGTTCGCCATAGGTAGCCGTGGATGAGCTGTGTCCTTGTGGCACTGTCTTGCCCCAGTGTAGGTAGTGGTGTTCATGGCATTCTCCCTATAGATGTAGTGCAGCCTTATGTTGCAGAGCATCTGGGACTTGCCTTAATGTAATGTTACGGTCATCATTTGCATTTTGGAGATATAGGGGAACAATTGTTTTCATATTTCCTATTAATTCATTTATTACATTAATTTTTTATATCCTATGACACTCTCTGCATTATAATCTTTCATTTGACACATAAATCATTAAGTTTCTCCATTGTGTTCAAAAGATATGGTGGAACAACTGCTTTGACAAATACAAACCCAAATGGTGAGTGAAAAGCAACAGGAAGATAGGTAAAAATAGTTTTGCTGATGCATGGGATTCAAACTCACACCTCTCAGTTACTTCAGATGGTTACATATTAAATTTAAATATACTGTCACTAAATACAAATAAATACATTGTTAAATTTTCTTAGATATAACATGTCTTAAGATTCGAAAATTGCATTTTAGTTTCAAATAAATATTACTTAAAATCATATCTTTTATAATTTGTAAGAAATACACTAATCATTAATAATATTTAAGTTGGATTAAGCAAATAAAATGCAAATCACTATTAGCCTATTAATGCTCTCCCAAAAACATTACTGCATCTCATCAATGCAAGAGCTACTGGTACATCTATGTAAGTAATTCTCATATTGAAGATATGAAATACAATTCTACTTTATGTATCATTCATATTTAACTTATTAATTGTAAGTTCAGTGAGGGGTTGTTTCCATGTTTAAACATAGAGAATACATAAATGAATAAAGCAGGTAAATCCTACCTGGCCTAGTGGTTAGCATACCTAACAACTATTCAAGGAGGCATGTCTGTGTAAGTGTTGTATTCCTTGTGTAAGTGTTTATATAGTGCATGAGAAACCAACACAAGCCAAAAGCTTATAGGTTATCTCTGTCCTTCGTGTTTTTTTTAAAAAAAGTAAAAAAGATTAATTAGGACTTCATATCATACATTTAGAAACTAAATATATTTAATTCTCTATGACACTGTTAAATGTTTTTAAGCACTTCAACACATGGACTATGCTATCAAGTATCAACAATTATTAAGGAGAGATACTTGATAGCATAGTCCATGTGTTGAAGTGCTTAAAAACATTTAACAGTGTCATAGAGAATTAAACATATTTCATTTTAATTACCACACTGTACCTCTACTCTAATTTTTGTCATTTAGAAACACTAATTTAACTAAGAAATTTCAGTTTATTTCTTCTTCAATGCTTTTTTTTTCCTTTTATGCATCTTATTTAATAAAAGCAACAGATTTATCTAATTGAAACCATCACGTTGATGATTAATACATGGTTTAAAGTAAAACTACTTCATCCCTACAACATGAATAAACAAATGTTAGTAGTTAATACTGCTTCTAAATTAGAAAACTTTGGCATAAAAAATATAAACTGACCTTTATCAATAATTTCTGCTGGTGAAGGTGGTGGTGTTCGTGAAACTTTGCAAATCTTTGCTTCTGCCACAAAAAAATCAATATTTTCTATTAAAAAAATAACTTTAACAAAGTTATATAAATGAAACAATTGTCACCAAAATGAAATCATACTTCAAAATTTTAGCATACTATTTCAGTTTACATTCAGAAACAATTATTTCGTATAGTATTCAGCATACTACAATTGAGTATGTCTCATTTAACCAATTTATAATTAATGAAATTGGGGATGTTATCTCAACTTTGACAGAGATAATATCTGATCTACATTTATTAATTCCTTACACATAATGAAAGCTATTTTTCCCAGCTAAACTATAGGAATATGCTTGCAACTGAAGCTTCCAATTTGATAATATCTTGCAATTATAATAATAAATGGAATATTTAAAGCCATACTTTCACAATGCCAAGTTGGATTGTTTTACCTATGGCAAATTTTTTTTTTTGCAAACAATTTGTTAAATAGTCAGATTATAAGGAACCAAAGGAGATGAGAGCTTATTAGGGAAAGGGAATCCACTGAACAGCTGTTAGGAGACATAGTCTCCCATCAAAGACATCAAAAGCATGTTTTTCATGTGTACAGAGTATATGGCTCTCCTGCGCGTAAGACCATGGCTTAATATGACATCCAATGATGACAGTCTTCCCAAGAATATCAATGTCCCTATTATCACTTAGGGCAGAGTGTTGTTAGTACTGCACACTGGGGACTCAAACCCGATAACATCAGTTATGAACCAGTGTGCTACGAACAGAGTCAACTCCCACTTTTTTAATGCTAGGTATTCAATTGGTATGCTGACTAACAATAAAGATTAACTGCTTTTCCTTCATATTTCACCAAATACTGTAGTATTCAGAAGCAATGTTACAAGCAGGAAATGTAATGGTTATATTTTTCTGTTGTTTTGCAAAAACAGTACTTTCAAATATACAGTTCTATTGTTATGAAGTCTTTTCCTTTGATTTTCTTGAAAATTCTAACTCTTACTTTGTGTTCTGGATCAATTTTCAGTACAAAACTATTATCACTGATTAACCTTTAATGAAAAACACATGAAGATCAGTTTACTAGTTAACTATTCTGAAAGCAATGAAAAATATAGGTGTCAAGTTAACAAAATGTAGTTACTCATACCTTAGGCTCTTTACAGATATTTCTTATCCTGAATCTTGCAAATTTTTTAACAAACATGCTTCTAATAAAATACTTAGACATGGAAATATTTGGATTAAATAGTGTTTCTAACAATTAATTGCTTTCTTATCCAAAGCTCTACAATAAACAATCACTCTTTTCCTCCAAAAAAGAGAGTGTACATTGGATGAAAAATTGTAAAGGCAAGGAACTGCTATGTACATCAAAATAATCTCAATCATTATTAATTACTTGCAGTTAGTGGTGCCTCAAAAAATCAATAATTTAACTATTTAAAAATTATAGAAGTTTAAAATTAATTCAACTTATAATCAACATTTGTTTAAATTTAGATAAGTGTAGAATATAAATATATCTTCAGAGCAAAAAGTTGTTTGAAGTCTTTTATATATATATGAATTACAAATTAAAAGTACAGAATTTTATTAAGATAAACTATAACCCTTTCACTACCATATCAGTCCAAAACAGCTGAGATTTTAAATGGACTCACCCAACCAATGCTATTCTTTCCTCTTCACTACCTCCTACCTACAGCTTGGGCCATTTTGGACCAGTATGGTAGTGAAACAGTTAAAAGGAGAAACAATAATAAATACCTGTTTCATTCAAGGTATAAGGGACAGCAGAAAATCCACAGCTTTCTGTCATACTATTATCATCTTTTGAAGAAAGAGGATATTGTGATTCAAGATGAGCAATCTGAATGTCTTTTGCACAAGAAGCATGTTCAACAATATTGTCAATATTTAAAACTTGACCAAATGAATTCTTACTAACCAAATCCTGCATATATGAATTGTCATCTTCAATCGAATATTGGTCAATATTTATTATTTCACCTTTTTTATACAGTATCTCATCAATCAATTCATCACCTGTTTCCATTGCAGATTCTGATGCTTTCAGCAGTTTAATAGATATATCACCTTGAATTATTTCATAATCAAAGGTTTCTATTTCTTCTGGTACTTCAGGTGAAGATAGATTATACTGATCAGCACTTTCTTCTGAGAAAGGAGAATCTTCAGCACCCTTTCTTTGTTGTATAGGCTGAAGTGTATCAGTTTGGAAAGTTGAATCAGTTGTTACACTGAAGCAAGGAATTTCATCGTTGCCTTCTTCATTTTCCAATTCTATGGGCTGGTCAAAGCATGCAACTTCTAAAATGTCAGATGGAATGTCACTTGATTCTTCTATTACCTTAGCATTATCAGTGTTATTGTTATTATTATTACTGGATTCTGTACCACTGGAAATCGTACTTCCTAACACTTCAGGTGAAGTTGATGTATCCATATTGTTAAAATTTTCTGTCAATGATTGCTCTAAATATGGCACCTCTGAAATACTATCCATATGTGATTCTGGAAAATAGCTATCTACTATTAGTGAATCAACAACTTCTGAGATTTCTAGTTTAGTCTTTTTGTCAACTTCAGATATTTCTTCAAAAGTGCAAGTAACTTTGTCATTTTCTAAAGGCCTTTCTAATTCCAAAACAGCAGATATTTCTTCAGTCAAATGTGAAGGTTCAAGTTCTTCACTTGATGTTTGTGAAATATCTTTAATTAGATTCATATTCTGTCTATTTTCAACATCTTGCTGCATTTCTTCTATTTTATATGAATCATGGATAGTTTTTTTTCCTATATCTTCTAATGCTTTCTGTGGCTCAGCAAAATCCGGGACTATTTCTGATTGGATCTCAAAAATTTGAGAAGTCTCAGTAACTAAAGGTGTTTCACCTAATATATTAGTCTCATTACAAGCTGCAATTTCTCTTTCTTTTTCAAACTCTTTGACATTTGACAATTCAGATAAATAATTTGCTTCCTGAAAAATCACTTCCACAGGCTTTAAATCTGTTTTAGCTTCACTCATTCCAGATGGTTCATTAGGTTCATATATTACATCTGATTCTTCCATAGCAATTTTAGGTTTCTCATGAAATTCAGATAATACAGTTTTAAAAATAGAATCACTTTGTGCATATGAATCATCACATGTATAATCAACTATTTCAGAAGGGGCAAAGCATGTGAGATGTTCATTATGCTTCTCTTTCTGCTCCCTATCAATGTTCTTGGGTTCATTCTCTTGAGAATCTAAAACAAGGCTATTATCACATATAAACTCGGTTGGTTTGAAGTCATCAGAGCTTGTGCCTATTTTATGCATATCAGTATCCATATCTTTTTTGAAATCATCAGAATCTTCCTGCTCATGCAAAGTATTTTTAGAGAAAACATTCTTATTTGATATTAAATTCACTTCAAGTTCTGGTACTGTTTTTTCTACTTGCAACTGTGTGTAATCACCATTTTCTCGTCCATCACAAGTATCCAATTCAGTGTCTTTAATTACAGCAATATCTTCTGATTTATATGCGGCAAAATGTTCAGATATGTCAGTAAGGCCACAAACATTTTTAATGTTATTGTTATCTACTTTCTTTAAATCATAATAATCTAAATTTGTTTCACTTTTTTCATGTAATGATTCTTGCAGTCCATTCTCTTTACCAGTTTTTATTACCACTTCCTGATTTTCAGCAATTGTTTTGTCTCCATTTGAAAGAATTGATTCATGGTTAGGTCTTTGTTTATTAGAAACACTATTCTCTAAGATTACTGGTGATATATTATCTTGAATATATGGTGCACTATTAACCACAATATCTTCACACAATTGTGGAATATTTTCTAATAATAAAACAGAAAATAAGAAATAATAAAATAATTGAAAAATTAAAATGAATAAAATATAAGATAATAATTTTGCAAATAAATAAATAACGCAAATAAAATAAGTCAATAAATATAACAAAACATAGTTCCTGACAAACATGCATAACAAAAAAAACTTCGTAAAAATTAAAAATTCCTTATAAATTATTAAATTATTTTGCAATACATATCAATAAACTGTAGAAAAACCTATGGTTAAATTGACATTGAGCCATATATTCTGACATATGCAAATGGCTAAAGATGAAATTAAACTTAACTGGAAACCCAATATGAAATACAACAATTTCAACTGAACCAGATACCAGTTTCCTAGAAAGTTGCTTTAGGTCCAAATAAGTCTAATACCAGCTACTGTCAAAAGCATATATTTGTTAATCTGCTCCAATTGCAAAAAATTTCCATTCATTTTTAAGACTATCTAGAAGAACATCTTTTGGAAAAGCTATACTGACTTTCACAAGATCCAGCCCAGCTTTATATCGATTTTTTTTCCTACTTAGTTTTACGAAATGGCAGTTTGCAATTTCAGATGATGGAAAAAGTGATCTTTGTGAAACATTTTTGCTGCCTGCAATACAATGTTGATGATATGTATAAAGAATATCTTTTTCTTGACATTCTTTTAGTATCAGTTACTCCTACTTTTCTAACAAGATAAAAAAGGTAAATTTTTCCCTTATTCTCTCTCAACATATTTCTTGCAATCCCTACTTATTATGGAAGGACCAGGTCCACCATTTTTTATACAAATAAATGAAAGGCTCTTATTTTTGCAAGGTAATCAAATTTTATTTCCAATATTATTTAATTTTTCAGCAGAAAATAACTTTAATATAAATTATGAAATCTAAAGTATCATCAAAGTTTTTTTTTTAACTACATAACTATTTAAGATTTTAAAGTTATTGATCAGTTCACTTGAATCAGATATATTTGTCATCGGAATGTAATAACAAGTAATAATTAAAATATTACATACTAATATTTTACTCTAAATTAATATTCACACTACCTCACTAACTTGAATACAATTGTGATATAACAAATATAATGCATATTAATGATGATATCATCATTACACATTGATCTATTTAACTATATTTCATTAAAATGATAAAATGCTCAAAAGATAAAAAATAGTGAGAAAAGTTTAAAATTTTTCATTTAACACTTAAGATATATATATTTAATACAATAAATATGAACCGATTAGGTAACTAGCATTTAAATTTTAAACAATGCAGTTAAGTCATTCAAAAATAAAGCCATTATTTAACATTTTATATATATTTTTATGCTTACTGGACCTTACAAATTTAGCACTTAACCATTAAACAAAGTACATAATACATAAACTTTCAATTGGATTGTTTTACTCTTGAGAAGAATATTTTAAATGACTAACAGATAGGTGTAAACAGTCTAATAAGAGCTGTGAATCACTTCTCTGATGTAATGGAAATAGCAAGTCAGAGCACCTAGAGTCTGACCATGACTTCATGAGATACAAACATCTAGAGATATTATTTCTTGTCAAGCAAAACAGGAATGTTATATAAGCTTAGACCAGTAGTTCTGAAACTTTTCTAGTCACAGTCCCTTTTACCATTAACAGAAATTTTTGTGGCATCCCTTACCATTGATAAAATTTTCTGGTCCCTTTTATTATTGGTGAAGTTGATGTATCCCTCAAAATTAATGGAATATGTCACACACACTTGTTTACCATTGATGAAATCAACTTGAATTGAGAAAAGAATATTCTCACAACAGAATGCTCCAAACCATAGAATATGATGCAGCACATACAAGTGCTTTTCAGGCAATCTAGCCACATGCGGCTTTCTATTTGCCTTGCAGATGGAAAGTATGTCTTACAAGTATACTGATAAATAATGAAAGAAACTCGACTTATTTAGTATTCAAATTACCACTTTGAAGTCGATTCAACTCTTAGAGGAAAAATTGTCTTGAGCCGGGTGGGATATGAGCCCACGACCTCCTGATTCATTATTTATTCATTATTTCACTGCTACTGAATATAATGAGTTAATTAATAGCTTACTAGTAAAACAAATAAATTTATGCATAAGTGTAACATATATGGAAGCATCCATTGAAGAATAAAAATGATGTGTAAATGCTTTTTGACTGAATAATAAATGTACAAATGTTTCAAAATAATGAAATGATTTCATTGATAAGGTCCTTGTTTGGCATTGTTATCTCACCTCATTCTCAATCAGTGTCTCCTCATCAAGCCTTTGGAAACATTGTGCAAAGTCCTGTTTGTTAATTTATTTTTTTTGCTTACAGTGAACACAGTCAAACAAAATCAGCCTCTTCCTACACATTATCATATTCAAAAAATCAAACCACTAAATGCTTAAAATAGTGCACAAATAGTAGGAATAAAAAGCATCAAATTTCCTGTTGTCTTACTTGCCAGACTTTGGAGTATGCAGCAGCATCAGTCTGTATTCTATTCCTTGTAAAGTTCTAACTATCCACAATAGGATTCATTTGGTTGCTGCACAACTTTGAGTATGTTTTGAGAATTGGTATACAGAATTGGTATTAGTTAATTTTGCATGGCAACATCACTTAACAATAAAGTATTTTTTGGGCAGGTAAGTCAAATTCTTAAAATATAACAGACTGTGCAAGGAGCAATACCAAAAAATAATTAGCAGTATCATACAATTTAAATAGATAGTTACAGTTATTCTTTGAACAGATTTTTACTGTTTCCTTTTTCTACTAAACAACTACAATGAAGAAATTGTGCTACTGTCTATGTAATTAGAATATGTTGTAAAACAAGTTGCTTAAATTGAACAAATAGAAAAATATGCAATACATATTCCACATTCATATTACACAAAACTCAACAATACAGTGAATGGCCACTTCATTAGGTACACCTACTACCATTTAATAGAGTAGCTTCCCTTTTTGTCCTCAAAATGGATTAAATTCATTGAGTTATGGACTTAACAAGATGTCAAAAGTATGCCACAGGGATGCTAGTGCATGTGGAATCTACCCTTTTCCATATATGTTGCAAATTGGCTGGTGGTGATTCTTACTCCAAATAGTTCATTCCATCTCATCTCACAGATGTATGATTAGAATGAGATCTAGTGACTGGAGAGGCCCCTGCAGTAAGCTGACGTTATGCAATGTTCTTGGAACCATTCCTGGATGATCTTAGTCTTATGACATAAAGCAGTATTCTGCTGAAAGAATCCATTTGCAGATGGATACTGCTGTCATGAAGGGATGCACCTGATCATCAGTGATTATTACATCCGTGATGTTCAGATAGTCTATGGTATTCAAAAATTGCTCAAGTCATATCAAGGAAAATTTGCCATTAAAACACACATTTTATTTATTTTTAAACACTCCCCGCACCATTATATCACCACCATCTTTAAATGCAGACCACTACCAGGATTGGTCCTCCCATCAGTATCAAACAGTAGGAACTGGGATTCATTAAACCAGGTAACATTTTTACAATCCTCTAGTATTTTTGTTTCATAGCCCACTATAACCACCATTTCCTGTTTTTCACTGGCAAGACTATAACTTTGTTAGGTTATCAACTGCCATAGCCCATCTATGATAAAGTATGAGTTGTGCATTCTAATATGCCTCTTTGTCACCATTATTGTACTCAGCTATTACTTAACTAATGGTAGCCTGTCTGTGACTCTGCACAAGTTACATCAGCCTCCATTAGCTTATTTCATCAACAAGATGTTTCTGATCAGAGAACTGTCATTGGCTGGATGTGGTGTTGGATCATTCTTGACATACCCAAGGTACTGTCATGTGTGAAAACCCCAGTAGGTTACTGTTTCCAAAATGTTCATACTGGTGTGTCTGGTACCAACTACCATGCCCCATTCAAAATTGCTTAAATCTTTCATCTTGCCCATTCTTGTGCCGAACTGCAACACACAGAATCCTTAGGTACCTATCAGCTTTCAATAGCATGGTATGAACATGCGATGCTGTCACTGAAGGAGCAGCCTATTTCATGGAAAGGGGAGGTGTATCTAACAAAGAGGTCACTCGATGTATACATATGTATAATACATTTCTGACACTAATTGCATGTTTTTCCAATCCATTATATAGATGGTTATGAAATGTCAAATCACTTAAAATATATATGTAAAGCAATAATTACTAATTATAGACAAAAGTTTATCTTATTTTGATATTTATATATTCATTTATATATCACTGAGGGATAAGTTAATAAATCCTATTCATTACATTGCAAACAAGGTTTATTTGCCTCATTTGCAACGTAATGAAAAACCTCGTTTGCAACTATATGCAAAAATTGTAATGTTTAGAGTACACTTGTAAAAAAACTTCTGTTAGTTCAAAACTTACATCATTCTAAATAATATTTATTGGAAAGACTACTAATAGTGCATACCTTTATCTTCAGATAAGGCTTGTGAAATTTGATCCCTCTCAAATAGTGAACCTGTTTCACTGCTGGTTTCTGCTGCAGACTCTGCTTCCTTAATATTTGTAATAAAACAAAAGAATCACATCTTTTAATTAACTGATTACTTTTCTTTTAAAAAAATAGAAAAAATAAACATAACATTTCAGCTATAAAACTGAAATTTTTAATTAACCAATAAGATCATCAGTATATATAGCTAGAAACAATTCTTGGGTAATTTTATTAACCTTTTCTCTTTGAACGTTATTTACTAAGGTGTTTTTATTCAGCTTACAATAGCTCACAACAAAATTCTCTATTTAACAAAACAGATTTTTCAGTTTGCAAAAAAAAAAACTGAAAAACTTGTTTAGTTAGCAAACATTAATAATAATAAAAATTTAATAAACCACAATAATGAATAAAGATTCCTAATACACATGCAGGAACAAAAAAACTAGATCAGTCGATGAGTTCTGCTATTTGGGAAGATATATTTACACTGATAATGACCAAATTAAAGAAATAAACCATCGAATTGGACAAGCTAAAAACCAATTCAACCAAATGAGAAAAATTCTGTGTGAGAGAAAGTTAAACCACCAATTGAGAATTAGAATTTCAAAATGCTACATCTGGTCCATTCTACTGTATTGGTGGGAGACCTGGACTCTAAAGAAGATCTCAAAAGACAATTGGAGTCATTTGAGATGTGGTGCCTTAGAAGGATACTGAAAATAAAGTGGACTAGCAGGATGACAAACATTAAAGTACTGGATATGGCCAGGTCTACTAGACATCTATTAAATATTGTAAAGAGAAGGACACTGGCATATTGTGAGCATATAATGAGAGGGGAAAAGTATGACATCCCACAACTCATCCTTGAGGGCAAATTGGAGGGCAAACAGACACAAGGAAGAAGAAGGGTTGGATGGATGACCTTTGTGAGTGGATGGGCTTGGACACAGAGGACATAATCCATGATGCAAGAAACAGAAAATTTTGGTATTTGTTGTCTGCTAGCCTCCCAATCGTAAACAGCACTTAAAGAAGAATACTCTATTTAGTATTTTTCATGGTGAACATCAAAAACTAACAGTTTTGATCACTGACAAAAGTAGGGGTTCCCATTACAGTGCTCGTTGGCTACAGGTCACCCTTTAGCAAGGTAAGAGTCACCCACAGCATGGTAAGGAATAGAGTTAGCTTTCAAAAGGTATGTTTTTTCTACTAAAATTTTTTAGATTTATTTATCACAAAAATGGAAATATCTTTTTAACACATTACGCACCAGTTAAATTATTCAGTTTCAATTCTTTACTACTGATGGTACCCCTTTTATGGCTTTTATTCAAATATAAAAATATAGTAGCCCTACAAAAATATCCTAAATTAAAATAGCCCCCAGTGAGAAAAAGTCTGGGCACCCTTGGACCTCTATTTGGGTGTTGGAAATTGTAGTGGCCTTAGAGAAGCCTATTTCTTCACTTATCAACTTACTTAATACTATATAATAATAAATAAATGTTGATAACTAACTAGTAATGAATGTTATATGGAGTGTTTATAAATAATTATTCAATAATAACAGAACTGCTTGAGCAGAATGAAGAGAAAACACTCAGGGGCAAAAAGTATGTACAATCTCCATTACCAAGTCAGGCTGTACAACTCCATCCAGAGCAACTTACCTGACAAGTGTCAAAAGATTCAAGTAGATAAAATAATTGCATTCTTTGTTGTGCAATCAATTGAACCATTGATTGCATTATAGACTTAATAGGGTATTCAAAATTGAAACAAGGCCATTTTGTTTCTGCTATCACCTGAAACCAAGGAATTCCACTATCAATATAATCTCATTCTTTCTATGGTTGCAGTATGATGCAAATTGTTACAATATAAACCCAGTATTGAAGGCTGAATTATGATTTGTTGGGTTATTTCATCTCTGAGTGGCACTTTTGTACACAATGGCTAAATGGCCAGGTCACAAGGGCCCCAAGGGCTCAGAGAAAGTTTTGGGGAGGGGACCCACTGGACAGCTGTTGGGAGACAGATGGTAGCCTCCTGTCAAGGCCATCCAGTATGTTCTTTAACATGCACAGGATATGGCTCTCCTGCACGCAAGGCTATGCAGCCTTTCCAAGCCCATCAGTGCCCCTACTGATGAGGGTAGGGCAGGAAGTCTAAATGATGAAGGCTAATGATTGGAGAAGCAGTTCTGCCAATATTTGTCAATTTTTTCTGAACACCCTGTATTGTCACAACTTGATAAGCATTTTAAAAACTACTAAAGATTTACTTTTAACTACTAAAACTGAACAATCTGATTCCATCAAAATACACAACATTCAAAATTTTTAATCGTGACCAAAGTGAATGAAATGCTTTAATGGTGAAGATGCTGGGGTACTTTCCTAATGTAGTGTTTTAACAAGACAGTGTATTTCGTGAAAATTAAAAGGACATCAGAAGATTATGTCAGTATCAATGGTTTGTTTGCCTTATTTAGATAGATACTTGATACTAGATATTTGGTTTCAAATAGCCATGGTTTTTATCTTGATAGACTTAAAGACAGCTTTTAATTCTATTTTATAAAGATAAAATGTCGATGATTGTGATGTATTAAGGAATATTTTGTAGCTTTTTTAGCTGTGATTTGATCAGATAGAGATAAATGCATAGCCAAAAAATAAATTTTCTACCACCATTTTTATCTTATTTTCAAAGAAAATGAGATAATAGTTTCACTTTGTCATCTGTTCTGTCCATCTGTCTATCCATTTGTAGACATTGAACTTTTTTGCTTGCAGAGATGAATTAAAAATTATTTTTGTGTTGGATAGATATTGATGAAATATTACAATATGTACTTTCCAAATCTCTCTAAAGCTATAATTACTCCCTTTAGTAGAAAAAATTGAAAATTCCAGAATTTCAAACGAATGTTGCAAACGATGTATTTAAGCTAGAAATTCGAAATTTTGGTGGTGAAACATGAAGGTCATGAAATTTCTATTGCCAACAATGAGTTGACCCCTTAACCCTGAGGGGGTGGGAAAATACATCTGTTTAGTTTTAGTTGATAATTATTTGTTTTTAGAGAAAAATGAAAAATTCTTTTTGAGTTAGATAGGAATTGGTAAAATATTATGATTCACACTTTTTAATCTTCTGAAAACCATAATTGCACCCTCTGAGGGTGGAAATATTTTGAAATTCCAAAATTTCAAACAAATATTGCAAATGGCGCATTTGAGCTAGAAATTTTAAATTTTGGTGGTGGAATGTGAACGTTATGGTATTTCCATAGGCAACAATGAATTAACCTCTTATACCCAGGAGGGGGGGGGGGGGGACAATTTTTTGTTTCAGCAGATAATTGTTTGTTTCAGAGATAAAATAAAAAACTTATTAGAGTTAGATAAGAATTGATAAAATATTATGATTTGCACTTTCAGAATCTTTCAAACACGATAATTGCAGCCTCTAACAGTGAAAAATATTGAACATTCCAAAATTTCAAATGAATATTGAAATGATGTATTAATGGTAGGAATATGAAATTTTGGTAGTAGAATGTGAACGCCATGAAGTTCCAATTGGAAACAATGAAAATGTAATTAGACAACTCTTTTTTACTTTGATTGGTACTAATGAATTATAAATTCATTTTTCAAATACTTAGTAGTTTTAATATATATATCTTTACAAATCGCTAAATATGAAACAACAGAGCTGTTATTGAGTTTTACAAATAATATGTATGGAATACAAATTTGAAAAATTAGCAGTAGTTTTTAGGAGATATTCCACTGACAGTAGTAATCTACTCTCTTTTCTAAGAGAGGTGTGGAAATGCAACTTTTTTAGCTTTAAGAATTAAAAGACAAATACTTTTATGTTGTATAATTGCTAATAAAATACGATTTGCATTTTTGACATTATCCGCTAGCTCAAATTAAAGCTTTTAAGGAATGAAACAGTAGGTAAATAAAAACTTCATTCTCTTTGAAAACGAGATTCTCATATGTGCCAGAGGCGATATTCATTCTAGTTTACATTATAAAATTATTGAGAAAGCTGTGAAAAAAAAAGAGACCATATTTTTTGATAAAAAAAAACAACAAATATGTACATGTTCAGTTCATAACTGTGATTGGAAGATATTTTAGAAACATAAAGAGAAAAGCTTGGTAGGGAAAGACTAGATTGTAGAAATCAGAATAGCTTTGCAAAAATCTCTTATATTAGTGGGTCAGTTCAAAAACAAACAGTACTTTGATTGGCAGAAAATGGACTGGGTTCCTCTGGGCAACCCATTTTTTGCACAAAATGGGCTAAATGGACAGGCCAAAAGGACCCTAAGATATTAGAGAAAGTTGGGCAAAGTTACCCATTGGCCAGCTGTTCACATGGAAACCTGTCAAGGAATCCAATGTTTT
Organism: Ryuthela nishihirai; assembly: GCA_038380435.1. Classification (NCBI taxonomy): domain Eukaryota; kingdom Metazoa; phylum Arthropoda; class Arachnida; order Araneae; family Heptathelidae; genus Ryuthela; species Ryuthela nishihirai. Next base: position 41,836,358 of record JAWZYU010000015.1, on the reverse strand, counting down.
CTTTAACATGTGTAAATATGGCTCTTCTGTACATGGGACACAGCTTAAACTCTTATCTGATGAAGGGCAAGCCTTTCATAGTCTGTTGTATTCTTCCCCACCAAGGTTAGGATGATGTTAACAGAAAAAGTCTCAACACTGCCAAAATTGGGACTCAAACCTGTAAATATCAGATTGCAAGCTTAATGCATTGCCAACTGAACTAAGCTCTGCTCTGGTGGCCAAAAAAAAAAAGACAAAGAAATAATTATAATAAAATATATAATGATGTCAAGTACATAATTAATTCTAATGTAATGATTTACTAGCAAAAAAAAGACATCTTAGGAGATGAACTTTATGTGAGCTTTGTGTTTAAAGAATAAACTAGATACTTATTAAATTTTGCAGGAAAGTTCTGAACAAAGCCTTTGAGCTGTTTTAGAAAGCTTCAATTAAATATTCTGAATTATTTATTTTAAAGTTTTCTAACCACATTAATGTTAGATCATTCAGAGTTTATGTGGATAATTAACACAAATTCATGGGTCTGATCCAGAGGTATAAAATATATGTTACTTAGAATTTGTTAACAATTTGGCTTAGCTCATTAAAGATAATTAGGAGGTGAATAAATAGCTGATATTGACTATCACAAAATTGAGTTTCATTGCTTTACTCTTAAGTGACAATTTTTTGTTGTATAGTGAATAAAATTGATCATAAAAATGCAGGATATATTCTGATTGGGGGAAAGATATCCATTATAGAACTGTTAAAGACAAATGGGAGCATAATGTCAAGGACACCCAGTGTATTCATCAATTTATATGTATGTACTAGGTGTATGTCCTTCTTGCACATGGGACCATTGTTTAATGTCTCATTAGACTGCCTGACATAAGTATTTTGAAATGATAAATGCTGGAGCACAAAAACCATTTTTGCTCTTCTGAATAATTGCCACTGTGCACTAACACAACTTAGAGGTTACATTATTATGACTACTGAAATGGTGGTTAAAACAAACAGATAAACTAGAACTTCAATGGGTAGGCCAAATTAAACTGAAGTAGAATTACCAATTCAGTTTAGGCTTGGACAATCCAATAATCTATTCAAATAGCTATTCATTAATGATAGATGAGTTAGACAAGTCTGTATTCAAATTAAATATTCAATACTCACTGAAAGCCTAAATACCTGAATAAAAGGATAGATTTGATGCTTATGAGAAAGGTGTTGATAAAGATGATGGAAATGTGAACTGATGTGTACTTGAGGACACACTAATTTCTCAAAATGTGTTGGCTTATAGTTAAGCAACAAATTTCCTTTCCACTTGCAGACAGGAAGAAAAAAAAAAACAGTAACATTTAATACAGTTTAATTCCTTTTCTCTGTTTATCAGACTAATCTGAATAAAACTTCGAAATATAATGCTGTTGCCAAGAAACACTGAAATTTTTTTGGAAAGTAGTTGAAACATATTTGGGTATTATGAATGAGGTTCTTTAAACAAACTGTCAACTATCTCTGTATACCAATTTGGGTATAAAAAAAGCTTGTATTACTTAATCACCAACATATACTTTGTTTGAAAATTAAAAAAAAAACTATTCCAGTCCTAATGCACAAAGAAAAGAGATTTGCATCAAATTATTAACTGCTTTCGATTCATAAAAAGAAATAGGAGATATTTATAAAAGCACTAGAACCTGAAATGCTGTATTTTTAACTAGAGAAAAAGACAAGTGAAAACAAGTTATGAAATCTGTAATTCTGCAACCTCCATTTGCTTGAGGATCATGTATTCATTTATGATGATTATTAGTCACATGATGAAAACAAAATATTTACACATCAGTAAATGTGTTTTTATATTAAAATTAATATTGGATACCTTCATTATGTCTTGTTCATCATAAGAAGCATCTAAAGATGCACCTCTTCTCATCGAAGCTTCTCTAGATGAACCAAGTTCCTCTTTGAAGATATCAAAACCTAAAAGTATAAAAACATAATTGTACTTTCCATAATAACTCTTTTTATTATAATTTGTGAGTCAAAACAGCATATGGACATATTATTTTAACTTTACTTAAGTGGTCTGAATTACTGATATCTTAGTTCAATTGAACGAGTGGTGTATAACCAAAAACTCTTTATTCAATCTATGGGATGGATAAATACATTTTAAAATTACATTGTCACCTGTGAATTTTTTCTATTCTTATACTTCATGCCCCATAGAGCTATACTGAGGTTACAATTAACACTATGCATGAATGTCATTGATATATCGCAATGACTTATCTATAATAGAAGCTTCTGAGCTTCTAAACAGGTGGTGCCAGTACCTATATATATTGAAATCAACTATGGCAAGGAAAATGGTGGATGTTAAAATTGGGGGTGGGGCAAAATAAATGAAAACAGAGAATAAATAAAACATTTTTATTTACTACTACTACTAGTTTATAAGTGCATTTAATAAAAAAGGGAAAAATAGATTAAAAATGGGTTAAGAACAAATCATGACACATAAAAGTTCATTTCTCACATCTTAATCTAATTTTTTTCTCCTGCTGACATGGCTGATTGCATTATATATGTGATGGAAACCTCTTTTAACATCCTTAAAGCACTAGAACATGAAATGTTGTGATTCAAGGAAATGCAAATCGTTTAGCAGATTAGTAGTTTGATTTTGTCTTTGCATTCTATTATCTTTTCAGCTTTAAACTTTCTTTCTATTCTGCAATTATATTATTTTTATTCATTGGATATGTATTGATGGTTCATGAAAAAAAATGCTTTAATTTTAATTGACTGCAAAACTAAAATTGATATCAATTCTGGGAAAGTCATCATGTTTAATCAGGGATTTCCTGCAGGAGAATTTAAGCAGCACCTGCATGTAAATGGCAGTGAACTGTGACTGGTAAAAGTCATAAAGATTCAGCATTCATTGGATCTAACTAAGAATAATGTTCCAAACTTTACTGAACGTTTAATACATGTATCCACTCATTAAAAATACATACAAAGTTACACTTCATATCTTTATTACACTGTATCTTTTTATAAATGAGTTTTTTTTAATGTTTATATTATAGTCAAATATTTCTAACGAAAAAGTCTTGCTGCTGTTGAAATATGAATTTCTTTTTAAAACTTGATATAGGCTACTTCTTGGTTATTTCAAACAAAAGAAGCTGATATTATATGATTTACAAAGGTTAAACAAGATATCTGAAGTGGAGACAAAGAGGATTTCCTTGGCTTGGAAATCAGCCCCTCTCCCAACTACCAAAGAGAGCAAGGAGTGCAACTTCACAAAGGGGAGACAGTAATTATGCTACTATACCAAGGGGTTGGACATTCCTGGAAAAATATCATTTGCAAGCAATTTGATGGGAAGATATATAATATTTTTATAAATAATATAAATAAGACCATTTATATTTTTTTTACTGCAACAGCCAAATAGAAAGTGTGTGTGGTTCACATTGCAAAAGAAACACATGTTAGTGCTTATGAATGCATATTATCAAGTGACCTTCTACATTCAGACTTTGCTTAGAAGACTAACATATTAAAAAAGATATTCAAAAATATTGTGTTGCCTCATCGTTCACTTTTACTTTACCTTAACCAGTTTTGCTTAATTTACGTTATATTTATCATTTTGGGGGTTTTTATTTCTTTTTTGGCATCACAGCGCTCGTTTCCAAGAGTTAGGAGTTACGCATACGCAACTCCGATCTTCCGACTGTCACCCGCTAAAGCGCGTGCACAAGGACACGCCCCCTCTTGCATCGCTCGTCATTTTATGTAAATGTCTTTCCTGGCGTGCAATATGACATGTTCGGCTCTTGTTAAAACCGGTGACATGCTAGTCACAGTAGCACTTAGAGAAGCGCATAGGATATCAAGAAGCACGGTAGATGGAAGCATGTAGAGAAGTGAGTGAGCTCAGTTGAGTGCACAGTTAGTGCAGTGTGTATCTTCTTCATTTAAGTTTTTGTGAGTGATTTTTGGAAATAAATTTGTTTGTTATTTAAACCTTTTGAGACTTTACTAATTTTTTCTCTTGAGCAACATGAATTAAGTTTTGATTATATTAAGATATTTAACTTGACAATCATTTTTGGATTCTTACTCATTAACGCTCGCTGGTATTTTGAACCCTAATTTAACTTATTCTATTTTTTTGGCAAATAATTTGTTAATTATTTGTTATAATAATTTGTTAATTATTGCCTGGCGCCCATCTCAGCTATCCGGAGCATAAAACTAATTGGATCAGAAAAAGGGTCCAAACTTAAAAGTATTTTGCATTTCTTTGGAGCGCTACAATATGATTGTCCTGTTTCAGGAAATTCTATTGAAATGTTTTAATTCAGAATTAAGTCCTTCTTAATTCAATATATAATAAAACATAGCTATGTTCTTTCATAATTATAAAATAATATTCAAATCAAAGAAAAAGACCTTTTTATACCATATTATTCTAAAAATGAGGCTATTAAAATTAACATACTTCTAGTTCTAGTTAAATCTTTCTTTCAATTACTATTTGGAATTAAATGAGCTTTCTTTAGATATTTCACAAAACATATTTCTGCTCATCAATTATTTCATAAGACTAAAAAAATTTACTATATTATTGTAAAAAAAAGACTTTTAAATAAAACTTCCAGTTATGGTTACATGTTTTATCACTATTCAAAACTAAATGTCCTTTATTTTGATGTATAAAAAATAATTCTGTTCACTGGTTATCTCAGAAGGATGTTTCAAATTTTTTTCTGTTGAAATTACTTGAAAAATTAGTTCTGCCACCAGCCTGGGTTAATTTATAAAAACTCTGTAATTTAATGGTTAACTGAAATGTTTTGCTGAAACTACCAGTTAATCAATGTTAATAAAACATTTCTTATCTGGAAATGGAAAGCAACTTAGCATCAAATACCTTCAATTTACTGCATTTCTCATTATTATAACTCAGAAAGAGACTGAAGAGAGTAACAACAACTAATTGCGGCAAGGTCATTGGCAAATCATTGAAAAATTTCTCCCTCTTTTGCTTTTTTAAAGAATTGGACCCTCTGCAACTTACCAAATACTTAATTTCCTGTTTGCATATTTTGATCTTATAGGTTAGAGACTTTATTTTTAAAAGTCTCTGCCTATAACAAAATGTGATTTTTAGTTTAAAACCATTTTTACATATCCCCTTGTTTAGTTGGGAGGGAAGGCGAGTTCAGTGCATTTCAACCTTTGTATCCTAGAACAAAGGGATGTATTAAAGAATTCCTTATTTGCTAAAGGAACTGTAAACAATATTGAAATATCAAAAGGAGTGGGAAGTACTCTATTATATATAACCTGTATACCTGATTGATCAAGATGAACTTTGGCTACTGCTTTTTCTACAACATCTGTTACTAGCTCTACATTGAACATACATTTCTTAATAATATCTTCTCTGTTTATTTTTCTCAATCCTTTTTCCAGCTCATTTCCTACAGCAGATAATAAAGCACAAATGATTAATTTGCAAATAATTACTAACCAAAGAGACAGCAAAGAGTAACAACAAATAACTTATTAAATGTGTTTGCCTTGATATATATACTATCAAGTGACAGTTGGTAAGCTCAGGAGCTAGACAAGAAACTGAATATAGGAGCAGGGAGAAAAGATTTCACAACCTAACAAAATTTTTAGTTTTTGGTATTGAATCCATGGTTTCAATACTTTTGAATTGTTGTGTAATATGCATATTTTCATTGTAGCATCATCAACCAAGAACGATAGGTTGAACTTTCACTGTTCTATTCTTTCATTGGCTGAAATATTTCATAGTAGTCAGAGGTAGTTAAAATTTTGCTCATTTCACCACTATTGGGTACACAAAGGCATATCTTCCCCTCTTTTCTGATCTTTGCCCTACTCTCTCATCTCCAGCCATATAAACATTTCAGAAACAAGTTCGAGTTTGCTTTTGGACTCTCACTCAAGGCACGGTAGCACATGAATAATAGAAAATTCAACCAAGGCTGCCAAACTGCATTTAAAGGATGAAGAAAAAAATATTAATATCAGTAGTAAAGTATCACAACATGCCTGGCATGTAACTGGGAAGCACAGGTTCAAATCCCATTTACAGTGAAACGTTTTTCAGCTAACGATTTCATATTAATATCATTTAATTTTTATAATGATTTAAGATTTAAAAAAATATTTTTAAAAATTAAAAAAAAAGTGTTGTTTTATTAGGGATAGGCAAACAGTGCTTTTAATGCTTACATGGACCAACCACCACAGCACTACATACATATGCAAGTATTATTTAAATTAGGACTTACCAGTAGCTCGAGATCCAGATTTCTGCAACCAAAATCTAAGCATTGTTAGGGCTTGTTCACTTATATTCTCTGGATATTCAGACTTTGCAATGTTGGTATCAGTTTCTGAAACATCTAACTGTTGTGCCAAAGCCACCCAGTCCTTGTCCAGCTCTCGTGCTATATCCGAGAGTCGCAAGTCTGCACGGTGGATTGATTCTGGTTTGCCTAGTAATTTGTAAGATAAATTTTTCATGAAATTGTAGTTAAGGGATAAAGAATATGCATAACTTTTGAGAGCTATTTCAATTCAAAATCCTGCAGGAATAGCAATTCAAAAATGATATGGAAGATTATATTAATTTGAACTACACAGCAATGTTTAAAACTATTTTAATTCACAATTATACTGTAATAATATTAATAGCTCCTGAGCAATGTTGAGCAATATTGCTATTCTACAATTAGTGTGTACATACATTTAGTATTATTCTACAACAAAGTGTTATGAAAAACTATCGGCTTCTTTTAAAACAAATGAGCATTCATAGTTTTAAAGCTCATAATTTTAACTAAATGTATTATATAGAATTGAATAAACATGCTAGTAACCAAACTAAAAGGAAAAATGTAGCATAACTATTAGCACTGATCACTATACTCTCCATAAGAGTACAGGTATGACAAATTACTATTGAGTATAACTGTTCTGATTAACTCCTATTGGAACACCCATTTGTTGTAAAATAAGTTTTTTTTAATAATATTTTGTGACTAGTATATATATAATAACTATAAGCACATACAGTATGCAGTGTATCTTTTCAATTAAATTATTTGCACTGTGTTTTTATCTTAAATTATTAATCTCTACCCTGATCAACATCTGCCGAGTTTGGTCACTGCAGGACAACAACAATAAGATCTTCTTTGACACTGTCCACTCCCTTTTCATTGTGGTAAACACAAATCTATAACAAGGGTTCAGTCTAATCCAATCTCAGATTCCCTGTATGACCCAGTGTTCTTAAAAGAATGGCACATTTAATATTAATCAAAGCAATTATATTCCTAGGTAACCCATCAGATGAAACCCATGTGTATTTCTAATGCACTTCTATTTGTGGTAAGCAATATTTTTTATTATACAATTAAGTTTAATCATCCACAGAAGGTGTTCACCATTGCTCTTGTGTCTACCAATGATAAAAGGATCTTAATCTAGCCCAAAGGCAAGAGTTTTTACTGATTTTAGAACTGCAGTCAGCAAGCACAAAAATGTAAGTAATACATTCTTTCCTGAGAGAATTCAAAATATCCTGAAGTTGTTTATATAACCTATACTTCTCACTTACACCAGTCTTTGGTTAGGGAGTAGCAGCAGTCGACAGAATTTAATCTGTGTTTTAAATTTAACTGATTAATACAGTTATATCTGCAACATCTTCCCTATTGATTATATGTGGTGGCATAATTCGAAATGAAAGTATGATGGAAACATGATGGCTAGAACTGTTTTTAGTACATCACACAAAATTTTGAGGTTTTTTTTTAAACAGTAATTTCCATTTAAAAATTTTCTTACATATATTTTATAAAAAATACATAATTCAGGCCTAGAAAGTAATACTTATATTTTTCATTTGAAAAATATTTTGTTAAACTGTAATATAAATAATTTATCAAAGCAATCTGATCGCCATTTTTTAGATGTGATACATAGCAAAGTCGATGTGCTTGTTTCCATTTTTCTACATTCAAGCAAACTCATGGTTTTGATCTAAACTATTGAGTATTCATTTATATCTCATTTAAAAAAAGATAACAATAGTTTCACTTTGTTGTGCATCCATCTGTCACAACATTAGACTTTTTTGTTTACAGAGATAAATTAAAATATTTTTGTGTTGGATAAGTATAAAAGAAATATTATGATTTGCACTTTCAAAATCTCCCAAAAGCTAAAACTGCACCCACTAATGGTAGAAAACATTGAAAATTTCAAAATTTCAAATGAATATTGCAAATGGTGTATTTAAGCTAGAAATTTGAAATTTTGGTGGTGGAATGGGAAAGTCATAATGTTTCCAATGCAAGAATGAGTTGACCTTTTTTGTCTAAGATGGATGGGAAAATGCAACTTTTTTGTTTAAGAAATAACTTTGTTTTTAGAGATAAATTAAAAATTCTTTTTAGGTTGGATAGGTATTGATGAAATCTTATGATTTGCACTTTTCAAATTTCCCAAAAGCTATAATTGTGCCCACAAATGGTGGAAGAAATAGATAATTCCAAAATTATTTTTCTTAAAGAAATTTTGGTGTCATAAATGGACATTTGCAATTGAATTTGGAATTATATAAAGGAGTCATATATAGACATAGTGATTGATTCACACTTTTCAGGTCCGAGAGTCATGTTTGGATTTCAAGAATGCTAAATGTTAATACTTAAATAGTATCATCTCTACAATGAAATTTAGAGGAGAATGAGTTATGTGTGAAGTTACCAGATTTAGATTGCAAACAATGATTATAGTGTTTGAAACCTGACACTTTGACATTTTTGACAATTCAAGTTAACTATACTGGAAATTCTATAGAACTGGCTTACACATGCATCAGCAAATAAAGAACAATGCCACATAGTGATATTTATAGACAGCTGATTTGATAATAATACTAATAGCAGGACACTATATATTGATAATATAAACTTGCAAGCTATTATTTATATTTGGTAGAATCTATGAAAAAAAAATTGATGCTTTCGTGGTTAACACATAGCCCAGACCTCAATTCCAAGAAGCATCTGTAAGATGAGATAAAGTGAACCAGGTTTATCCAAAACAATTCTCCATGACCACAGTGCTGGCCAATGCTTTGAAGGATGAATAATAAAAAATATTAGCTACCTGTTATTAAATGATGGAATCTCTTTCTAAAAGGATTTCAGTTCTCATTAAAATCAAAGATAGGTGGTTTCATTTTAATTTTTTAAGTATGTATTTTATTAAGAACTACTGTTCTTCAATACTTTTATGAGTATAACGTATCTTCCTCTCCACTGAAGATGTAAGTTTGAAAAAAATATAAAAATAAAAATAAGCTTTACAATATGAACACAGCTAAAATTGTAACAGAATACAATCCAATGACATGCAACATACATTTTACACTGCAATGCAGTCTTTTAAGTTAAACATTGGCATAAATGATTTGATTACTAAAACATGCTCTACTGTTAATCACTATAAAAAGTTTAACATCCAAATATTCCAGCATCAAATCTTAAAATATCTTACTTAAACCAGCTTCTTGGATAAAGTCATATCTCTTCTCTAAAGTTACTAGTTCTGAAACTGTTGGTGTTGATTCACTCTGTAAAATAAAAAGTTTTATTAATAATAAAAAATAGTTAACTCCCAAGAAAATTAAAATACTAAAAAATGTTATCCACTGTTTTAGTTTTTTTCTTTTACTTCTTATCAAATTTAGCCACCTATTTATATATTTATGAATCACCATCAGAAGCACTTGTTATGTGTGATTAGTAATCAGAGCTTTGGGTAAATCAAAACATGACAACTAGTGCTGGCCCAAGATATTTTGACAACCCAAGCAAAATTACATTTTTGCAGCTCCAAACACATAAACTCAGCTGAAGATGGCAAAAAAGGTATAAGTCTTTTTAAGCATAAGATAATTTATTGCTTAGCATTCCCACTTGAAATAAGATATCAGATATATCATATGATATTAAGACAATTTAAAAATTTTTTAACTGTCATTAATCAACAAAATTTAAATGAAAAATACAAGTTGAAATATGCCTTTCTTAATCCATATAGAGAGTGCTCTTCCAAGTTTTATGTTAGAAAAATCATGTAAAAGACCTTTACAAATTAAAGATGTTTTCTTCTCATATTCATGACATAATTATATTGAGTTAAAATTGGGGAATGCCCATTTAATAACTATCTTGTTGCCCTGACTACTTGTGCCATTGGGCTGGTCTTAATGATAACCCAATAACAGCAGCATGTAAAAAAGGAAATAAGTTGAGTTGGCTATGACAAGTAATAATCAATCAATATTTATTTTGCGAAAAAAATTATTGATTTATCAACACCAAAAGAACAGCAGGTAACGCTGTGATTATCATCTATGTTTAAGTAATAATCACACATAACAAGTGCTTCTTATGATGAATTCTAACTTTGTAAAATTCGAATGCATGTTGGCATTTTAACCACTGGTGGTCTAGTGGTTAAGCTGCCAGGCATGCATCTAGGATACCTGGATTCAAATCTCAGTCAGGACAACCAATTTTTTTCAACTAATTATTTTGAGGTTATATTAAAACATAATTGATAATCTCAGTGTTACCTGTTGACTTTTAAATGTCTATAAATCAGTAAATATTTTTGTGGAAAACATTTCTCTGGCATGTTTCTGGAGAGGGGTTTGAATCCCATATGTTGGAAAAAAAGTTTTTCCACAAAAACATTTATTGATTTATAGGCGTTTGAAATCAACAGGTAAAACTGAGATTTAACAATTACTGTTTAAATCATTAATAACACTAAGTAGCATGATATGACTTCATTATATATTTCCATCTTACCCAGTGCACTAAAAAGAAATAGTTGCCATCCGAGATTATAAATGGCACCAAATGGAGGTGCCAAAAATCACGGGAAGAGTGAAAGTCATAATTAGTGGAAAGACTGAGCTGGCATTAGTTCAACAATTAGAATTGTTTCTGTTTTAGAACATGTTTCTGGGCAGATGCGGGTTCAAATCCTGTATGTTGGTGAAAATTTTTTCCACAAAAACATTTATTGAGGTTATATTAGTTTTAACTTTCTGATACCTTAGCAAAGTAAAATAAAATTTAATTGCTTAACCTTTTCATTATGGCTAGTGTAGCATCTGTACCATACACTGGAACCACAAAAACAACAACAACAGTGGTACAGCTGTGGTACTGCAGGTTTCATTCCCCTATCAATAGCAGTTAATTGCTTTTGCTGCACAACTGGAAGTTGAGGGGTGAGCTTGGTCAGCACTGACACATTCCAACTTTTCAAAGATCCACCCCCCTGCTACTATTCTCTCACAAATGGATTACAATAAATTGTTAATCACCTCTTTGGAGCTACTATTCTTAGCTCCATAGTCAACTTACTGGTTCTGGGGAGAGTTCCAAGAACTTTTTCAGGAGGGGTTCTTTACTGTTAAGAGGGCAAAATACATTTCAAAGCTGCCAATGTCTAAAGGTAAAATTTCGAATGTTTAATTGTTTCTTTTATTTCCCAAGAGAAATCTATATATATATCCAAAATTCCCACATAAACAAATCTATAATCCTTAATCAATACTCTACTAGTCCTAATAAAAGTGTTACAGAGAGCTTAACAAATGTGTAAAGGATCATTTAACAGCTGATAAGAATCTTCGGCTTGATGTCTTGGCTGACAAAGCCGAGGTAGCAGTTAGACAGCACAACAGCAGAGAGTTGTACCAGATAGTTAATGTTTTGTGTGGTAGAAAATAGACAGGAATTGAAGGATAAACAAGGTAAGATTATAGAAAGTGAGAATTCTGTAATGGCTAGGTGGGCTGAGCATTTCAGTGATGTTCTAAAAAATGTGGTTAGTTCTACTTCCATTGTTTGTAATGATGATAAATGCATTACTGGCTTTAATGTTGGCCCTATAACATAGTCCAAAGTTATTTTTGCTATTTATAAACTACATAAATCCCCAGGGGTAGATGAATTTATTACTGAAATGTTTAGAGCTGGGATATCTTTTATGATAAAGGCATTGTTCTTAAGGATTTTCCAGAGCTATTATTATCCCTATTTTTAAAAAAGATGATCGCAGTTCTAATGATAACCATAGGGATATCAGCCTACTTTCTGTTCTAGGTAAAGTTCTTTGCATGATCGTGTTTAATAGAATTAAGAATTTGGTTGACAGGCAATTGCATGATGAGCATTGTGGATTAAGAAGTGGTAGGGGATGGGTGGATCAAATATTTTCACTCAGGCAGATTCTTGAGAAATGTTTAGTTTCAGAAACCTTTGGTTGCTAGCTTTGTTTATTTCAAAAAGGCTTTCGACTCTGTTGATCGTCATAATTTGTGGTTGATTGTGAAATCATATGGTATAACTGACAAGTTAGTTAACATAATGAAAGCTCTCTATAATAACACTGAGTCATGTGTGAGAGTTGGAAAGGCTTGTAGCAATTGGTTTAGCATTACTTCTGGTGTTTGACAAGGGTGCATTTTGTCTCCTTTTCTCTTTAGCTTGGTTATTGATTATGTTATGCGAAATTCACTTCAAGGGAAAGATTTTGGCCTTAAATGGACTTGAGATACGGAAATTTCTGATTTAGATTATGCTGATGATTTAGCCTTTTGGGCAAATGATGTTGATGAGATGAACTCTTTCATTAGGGCTGTTGATGAAACTGGAACTAGAGTAGATTTGGTTATAAACAGAGAGAAAACTAAAGTGATGAAAATTGGTCAGGCAGGCTGTGATTCAGTTAATCTGAATGGTTGCAGTCGAACTGGTGTCACAGTTTAATTATCTTGGGAGCTATGTAACAGATAATGGTGATGTGCGGCATGAGATTAACAGACGAATAGGGGTTGTTGCCGGGACTTTTAAGAATCTATGGAGAGTGTGGAGAAATTGGCGTATACACCTAAAGACTAAAATTAGACTGTATAATAGTTTAGTTCTTTGTAGGGTTAGTTATGGTAGTGAAACTTGCACAGTTTGTAAACAAGATAAAAGGAAACTAGATGCTTCTGATTCTAGATGCTTTTGATTCTAGATGCTTACAAGTATCTTGGGCATTAGGTGGTTCAACTTTGTAACTAATAATGAGGTTAGGCAAAGGAATTGCAACTTCTTTTGAGCAATATATTGTGTAGAGAAAGACTCTATTGGTTTGGCCACGTTGACCATATGGATAATTATAGATTAGTGAATAGGGTTATGAACAGTGTACCTAAAGGCCTCAGAAAGATGGGGAGACCTAGGATGTGGTGAGCAGACAATGTCAAACAGGACCTTGTTAGAATTGGTGTGAAGTGGCCAGATGCAGCAGATGTAGCTCAGGGCAGATTTGCTTGGAGAACTAAATTGCATGGTCTGGTTGGATCTCCATAGCCCATGGCTGCTAGAGGAGGATGATGATAAAAAGAAACAAGCAACCAAAAACAGACAACACTCAAAATACTTTTACCATCAAAACTTCAGAGAAATTTATTGAATCTAGATTCAATTTTTTTGTGATTGTTTTTAATTTGAAATGTATAATTTTCGTATTTTAGTAGCGTTTTTATAAGGAATAAACTGTTTTGTTTTTAAATATTTTTTCTAACTTTATACTTTTAATTATTATTTTTATTGCTGGCTACAAATTTCACTCTCTTTTTCTTAAAGCTTGAAGTTTGCTTTATGTTATAAATTTTTGTACACTTTTCGAGGAAGGAATTTCTTGCCAACTGAGGGATTACTGTATGTAAATATTGCCAATATGGTTATAATTGATTATTATAATACTTTGGGAAAGTGATAGATACTGAACATATGAAAATATTATTCAATTTTTGTAGATAAGCTTATAAATTTGTGAGTTTTATGAAACTTTGTATTATTTAAGCTTATTTGTTGAAAAAAAATATTCATTTTTAACAAAAGATAAGCTTAGGTAAACAAATATGTAAAATATTTGAACAGATATTTCTTCACAGTTTTACTATTAGAAATCTTGTCAATACAAAATATGAATATTTAAATCTCCATGTTTTTATTAATATTTCACCAGAATGTCATGGTGCATCATGTAAACTGAGGTAAACATAAAACATACTAACCATATAAACTTCTGGCATAGACACATTGAGATTGCATATTGGAGTTTGAGGTGGTTCACCTCTACCAACTTTTGGTTCTTTCATAAATGCAATGCGCCCTAAAGGTTCCACATGTGGATCTTTAACACGAATTGTAAAAGGCAACCTATTTTCTCTGAAAGCCTGAAATGTAAGTTTGAGCTGATCCCCTGATTTTGTTACAGGCACTAAGTTCCCTGCAAATTCAAGATATTGCAATTTGTTTTCCAATACCTGAAAAAATGAAAAAAAAAACACAATAAGCTAAGAATTTAATGAATGCATATTCATAAATTTATTTAAACACCATTAACAATATAATCCATACAGAAACAGTCTGTAAGAAAAGTGAATTTAGATACATAGATTTAAAGTAAGAATGCATATCAGCAATATGAAGCTTCCCTTATAATATCTTCAAGAGTGATACAATTCTGTATTAATGCACTAGTTTAAAAATAACTTTTTTCAAATTTAAGTTTGATGTAACTATGGAGTTACTGTCAATCTTTAGTGATAATAATTTAAATTAAAAACATGTATACCTTCAATATTGCTGTTAATTTGTTCCTGAAAAAATTGATGATATGGGTTGTTTTGCATTTCATGACCCAAAGACAACTGAGGTCATGCTGTACTGAACAAGATGTACAACAAAAAAGAGATAAAAATTATTCTAACCCACAACCAAAGTTAAAACTAATGCACAAAAGAAATTTAGTTTAATACTGATATTAAATATAGAGGAAAAATTGTTTTGAATTGATACAGAGTTGCATATACTGCAGGTACGAAAGTTCATAAGCATCAGTTACAGGAGATCTTGATCAGTGGTAAGGTAGCTCAGTGGTCAGAGAATCTAATAAGTTACCAGGAGGTTATGGGCTTATATTCCACCCAGCTCAAGACAATTTTTCTTCTATATTTTATAGTGTCATTAAACTAAGAATAATCACCCTGATAGGTGAACAAAAATGTCAAAAAATTCTTCAATTTATTAAGTGATTAGTTGCGATTTATTAAGTGATTTACTTGTGGCATACATTGTACCATCTGCTTCAAGAGGCAGTTTGAAAACAGTAAAGATACTATCTTCAAAAGACACAGAATTGTGTACTGCATGTAGGAAAGTTCATAAGCATCAATTACAGGATATCTTGATCAGTGGCTGGTAGCTCAATGGTCAGAGCATCTGACATGTTACCAGGAGGTCATAGGTTTGTATCCCATCCAGCTTAGCCAATTTTTCCTCTATATATGATACTGACATTAAACTATAAGTGAATACTTGCCTGATAATTGTATAATAAAAGAGGGACACAAAATTTGCACAACTGTATATGACAAATTGGATAATACAACTAAAAGAATACATATTGCCTCTGGCACGTGTGAGAATCTTGTTTTCAAAGAGAATGAAGTTTTTCATTTACCTACTTTTTCACTCCTTAAGAGTTTTAATTTGAGTAAAGATGATGTGGAAAATGCAAATAGGAGTATTTTACTAGTAATTATAAAACATAAAAAGTATTTGCCTTTTATTTTCTAATTTAAAAGGTTGTTTTTCTCACACACCTCTAGAAAAATGGGCAGATTATTGCTGTCACAGTGAAATATCACTACACTCTACTACAGAAATTTCAAAATTCTCCAATAAACAAATCACATGCAACATTTGTTAAAAGCTTTGCCATTTCCATATTTAGTGATATGCAACAATATAAATTAAAGCTGTCTAAGCATTTGAAAAATGAGAATTATAATATTTTGTTAGTACCAATGTGACTAAACGTAAACAATAATTTGCTGATTATCTCTTATAACAAATCAATTGCATTTCCCACCCACCTTGGGCATAAGAGGGTCAACTCATTGCTGCCAATGGAAACTTTATTACCTTCACATTCCACCATCATATTTTCAAATTTTAAAATAAATACATCATTTGCAATATTCATCAAAATGTGGAATTGTTCGAATTTTCGAATTTTTCCAATGCTGGATGGTGCAGTTATAGCTTTGAGATATTTGGAAAGTGTAAATCGTAATAGTTCATCAATACCTATCAAACCCAAAAAGAATTTTTAATATATCTAATAACAAACAATTATTTTTTAAAACACAAAAGTTGCATTTCTAGCAAAACTACATCATTAATAATATATTTTTTTAATTTTTTAATTTTCAACTTTTCCACCATAAAAGGGTGCATTTACAGCTTTTGGGAGATTCAGAAAGTTCATATCATAATATGTCATCAATATCTATCCAACCTAAAAAGAATTTTTAATTTATCTCTAAAAAAGTTGCATTTTACCATCCCCTGGGTCTAAGGGGTCAACTCATTGTTGCTATTGGAAACTTCACAACCTTCACATTACAGCACCAAGATTTCAAATTTCTAGCATAAATACAGCATTGGCAACATTTGTATAAAATTTTAGAATTTTTAATTTTTCTACAGTTAGAGGGTGCAATTATAGCTTTTGTAAGATTCAGAACGAGCGATCAAAACAAGCATCTGGAACGAGTGACGACTATTTAAAGACAGTATTCACAGTTAACCATCACACGCTTGAAGATGCCATGAAACTGAGAGTAGAGAAATGCGTTGCGTGAGCCATTGGGGCTGGTTCTCTTTTTTTTTCGAGGTTTTAAAAGTTATGTTTTTTAAAGTCGGCATTGCTGCACTTTTGAAAAATTCTTTTAATGAGTTGTAAACTTTCCAAGTTTGGTGGACAGTGCTAACTTGCTTTGTGTTATCTAGTTGTTGGCAGATAATCGTAGAGCTGTTAATCATTGTTATTCCATGGGTGAATGAGCAAGCTGCATAGAGTTGTATAGCATTATTTAAATAACGAGGAAAGTGAACTGTTATCGGCAGGAATAACACTGATTGTTGACAACAGGTGCCAAAGAAAGATAAATGCCCGGGTGTCCGTTTCAAAGAAGGCTATGTCCATATGTGAAATGCATAGAGTCATCACTAGCAACAGGGGCGGGGGTGGCTCAGTCGGTAGCGCGCCAGGCTCGTAATCTGTAGTTCCCAGGTTCGAGTCCCAGCTGGGTCAGTGTTGAGATTTATCTCCGCAATATTCCCCGCCCTGCCCACGGTCAGTAGGGGACACCAATGGGCTTGGAAAGGCCGCCGTCCATCGGATGGGACGTTAAGCCGTGGCCCCGTGTGCGGGAGAGCCATACCCTGTGCACGTTAAAGAACACACTGGATGGCCTAGACGGGAGGCTACCATCTGTCTCCCAACAGCTGTTCCAGTGGGTGCCCTCCCCCAACCTTCTCTGAGCCTTCGGGGTCCATGTGACCTGGCCATTTAGCCCATGGTGTGCAAAAAAGTGCCGCTCAGAGGTAAAACAACCCAACCCAACCCATCACTAGCAACCAGTTCACTTTATGCATAGTGCCTGCTACGAAACTGGAAGAGTATTTAAGGACTGGTAGCATTTAAAGTACCAACAACAGCAATGTGCCATCAGCTGTAATAGTTAATGCAATTGTACCAGCATAGAGATTAACAGTAAATATGTTCACTTCACTTATTCTTGACTCTAATTATCTTTACTTGTAAAGATTTATTATTGAGTTAATTCGGTATGCTATAATGTAAATTCACGGTATATGTTTGAATAAGTATGCCAATGGGGCAAATGGTCTGTTAAGTCCTGCTATTGTAAAGCACTCCCCTAGACTTGGAAGTCATTTAACATCAGAGGTTTTTAGTGTATTACAGCATTATCGTGTAATTAAATTTTACTTGTTTTTCAAATCGTAATATTTCACCAATACCTATCTAATACAAAAGCAATTTTTAATTCATCTTTACAAATAAAAAAGTTTGATGTTTACAGGCAGGCAGACAAAAAGATGACAAAGTGAAACTATTATCTCATTTTTTTTGAAAACGAGATAAAAATTAACAATGTGTGTAGAGGATCCACACCTAAACTGAAAATGAACAAGTGTAAAGAAAAAATACCAAATTAAACATTAAATGCACTTAAAATAACTAGTATATCTTAAAAAGTCAAAACAGGTGGTAATTATTATCATTAATTATCAATGATAATAAAGTAACTGATCAGCTAAAAGATATCCAAGTGTAGGGGGATTGGATAAAAATCATGAAAGCTACAACAATATGGAAAATGACAGTGTTCAAAGTAGTATTATGTGGGAAACAAAGGTAATATATTCTTCAAAACATTTAAAAAGTATTTTCTTTATCAAAAAATGGCCCAAAACAATTGTTTTTGCAGAACAAAGAAACATACAAATAAACATCATGTAGATTGAAACTTTATTACAGAATGGTAAATAAACCTCATTCAGGACTCTGAAATATTAATTTTTCATCAAAACAATAAAATACAAAAAAGTTTTTTTTTCATTTGACTTTTTGTTACTGCTTTTTAAATTTCTTTCACATATTGATCAAATGCAGAAAAGCAATAGAATTTATTTTTTAAATGCACAGCAAAAACTACCTAAGCAAGCACAATTTCCAAATGGTGATTATGGTTGTTACTTGCCTGATATTGTGTGATAAGTGCTGCTAAAAAAACCATGCAAAGAAAAAAGTGAAAAAATGCTTCAGTGATATGGGAAGAAATGCTATAACTGAAATGAAATGAGTGAATGATGCTATTTGAGGTGATGATACAAAAGGAATGCCAGAATTGTTATGCATATAAAAATACATACTTCAAATATACAAACTACTACACAAAAATTAACAAATGATTTTCCTTACTTCACATATTACTGATAAAATAATCTGTTTAATCTTAAGAGCACCTTCTGCCAAATAAGACACATTTAAAAAAAAAACGTTATTAAAGCTTAGTTTAGATAAATAGTAATTGGTTATGCAGAATGTTAAAAGAGAAATTTTAAGAGTATGACTTTTACCTCAACATCTCTGCTTTTTGCTATTTCAGTAAAATGTTCTTGGGTTTCTAGAGTTTTATCTTCTTTATCATCTGTCATGCAGAACACTCGCATTTGTGCCTCATTAGGATCATGTCTCTTGGCAAAAACAACAAATTTTGCCATAAAAGGCACATGAACAGCTTCTTGATAGAGTTCAGTTGCAAATTTTGTTGCTTCATTAACTCGGCAATCCATTAGCCAAAATCTGCCAAATAAAATAAATTAGCACTCTCTCACATACAAATATTGAGAATCTGATATAACAGATTTAACAGAAAATAAAAGCTGTTTAAAGATATCTGGTGGTGTGAAGACTATTATAAAAATATGCACATATTATTCTTATTCTATTACTGCAAATGGGATATGGTATTTTGTATCATCAAACTGGTAGATCTTTAATTTAATAAATGGTCTTTAAAACATAACAAAATACATTTAAAAGATTTGGGTTGTTAGGTTGTTTTACCTCTGAGTGGCACTTTTTTGCACACAATGGACAAAACCAAATGGAGGAGGGGACCCATTAGATAGCTGTTAAGAGGCAAATGGTATCCTCCTGTCAAGACCATCCAGTATGTTCTTTAATGTACACAAGGTATGGCTCTCCTGCATATGGACAATTGCTTAATGTCCCATCCAATGGCATCCTTTCCGAGCCCATTGGTGTCCCCTAGGGTAGGGAGTTTTGTGGAGATAAATCTCAACGCTGGCCCAGCAGGACATGAAACTGGGAACTGCAGATTATAAGCTTGGCCCACTACCAACTGAGCCAACCCTGCTACTATATTAAAAAGAACAATTAACAAAATATTAATTAAATTACATATTATTTTTATATTAAAATTATTATAAAATATTTTAAAAATCCTAGATATAGTCCAAAGAACTCCTCAAGGAAGAATTTTAGATAGATAACATCTTTGCTAATTCTTTTTGTTATTTCTGCATATATAATCCTCATCTAAAATTTTTAATTATAACAGTAACTGATAATAAATTATGCATAAATATACTAAAATTCCAATCAAAACTCAGTGAAAAACTCATCTTTCACTAACATTCTGAAAAAATATTGGGGTGTCTGGAAAAAAATTGTGTTTCTGATATAGAAAATATGCTTACTCATAACCTTGTAACAATCAATGCTTATATTTCAAAGTATGCACCATTATGTTCAAGAGTTTGTACCCATCTTTCTGCAACGTGTTCATTCCCATTATGATGCCATCCTTTGGCTTAGAGGCGAAGAACTCTTGACACCCAAGTTTGACCTCGTTCAAATCAGTGAGGTGCCTACCATGAAGAAAATGTGCCATTACCTGAAACAGATGATAGAAGGGGCTAGGTGTGGTGTGGAGTAGGTGGAAGTAGGCTAGGTGTGGCAGGAGCTCAATTCCATCAAGTTCATGAAGCTTTATTGGGACCAAATGGCAGTATGTGGCTTGTCATTTTCTTGTTGAAGGAGCACCCACTGTTGGTTGACCAAAGTAGGGTACAGTTGCTTTAGTTTATCTTACATCTGATCCAGATGCTCAGAATACAGTTCAAGCATTGATAGCCCAACCATCCAGAATGAGCTCAAAGTGGATCACACCTTCGAAATTCCACCAGATACATAGCATGATCTTTTTCTCAAAATGGATGTGTTTGGGGACAAGTAAAGCTGGTTCACCTGGGTCCAACCACTGGTTGGAGATTTTGGATTATGCAGCTAGAACCACTTCTCATCCCCAGTAACTATCCACTTGATGAACTTAATGTCATGTGGATTATTGAGCAGTTCTCCTTGCAGACCTCGATGCATCATTGAGCCTAATCTGGGGCCAATTCATGCAGCACCTTATGCCATCATCTATACACTTTTTAAAGCTTATGCAGGTGGTCGTGATGGTGGATTTGGAAACTCCCAGTTTGTCTTACATATTTGTGGGTGCTGGTTGTTGGATTCACTTCAAGAGCCATGAACAGGGCATCTGAATCAACCACAGAGGGACTTCCCGAACCTTTCTTCCTCTCTAAGATTATGCTACCAGCTGCAAACTTCTTGAATCAGATTTGTGCTGTCTGAATGATTGCAACACCTTCGAGTTCCTTTATATTTCAGACTGCTTCAATTACTTTAAACTTCTGCTTTCAGTAATGGCAAACAGAATCAAGATTTCAAACTTTGTGGCCATTTTATACAATGCAATAAACATTCATTGCAGATTTGGAAACACGTGTACCATACATGAGCTGTTAATAAATAATGATATAAACTCGACAGATTCAATCAAGTAACAAATCAGCACTTTAGCATCGATTTAAATCTTAGAAGAAAAATTGTCTAGAGCCGGGTGGGATACGAACCCACGACCTCCTGATAACATGTCAGGTGCTCTGGACCACTGAGCTACCGGCCACCGATCAAGATCTCCTCTAATTAGCGCTATGACATTCCTTTTATGTTTCATATAGGCGCTAGTCTGGCACTTTTAGCCACAAGCGGCATTTATATTTGCCAATAGATGAAAGCATATATTACCGGTAGCTCAGTAGTCCAGAGCACCTGACATGTTATCAGGATGTGGGTTCGTATCCCACCCGGCTCAAGACAATTTTTCCTCTAAGATTTAAATCGACGCTAAAGTGCTGATTTGTTACTTGATATACATGAGCTGGTTCCCCATGCAACAAGCTTTTATACACACTGCAACATTGGCAACCTATCCCACTGAAACTATGCAATTCAGCAACACAAAAGAACACAATGCAAAAACACAATTTCTCTGGACATCCTAATACTTTGGTAATGCACCAGTGCTCTATGAATAGTGATGCATGCAAATTTTGAAATGAGAACGAAAATGCCTGCACATGCAATCACTATCAACAAGAGTATAAAAATATGGTTTGCTGTAGGAGAAAAAAGTATATGGCTGCACTTGACATTCATTTCTGTTCCAGCCAGCCCAGAATCAACTTGGGCAACAATTTGATTTTGCCATGTTACAAAAATAACATGTGGATGTGTACAATAAGTAGAATGGTAGAATGGAAGCAGACCAAGATATTCAAGGTCTTAAATGTATAACAAAATATTCTCTCAATTCTCTGGAAACAATTTAGAGAAACAAAAGAGGATAGCCATATACTAAAAAAAGGCAATCTTAGGGTCTCAACTGCTCAATTATCTATTGTTAAAAGCAAGATGTCATAGGCAACTATCTCACTAGCTATTAGTTATCATAGGGACTACAATTTCAAAATAAACTGTTTAGAGCAGGCTGAGCCTAAACTGGAGTAATGTGTCTCAGGCAGGTCATATGGCACTTGAAAAGGTCCATTTGAAAAGGTGGTGCCTGAAGTTCCTACCAACATCGGTGACTTCAGCCTTTAGAGGAGGAGGAACAGGTCTTTGCCCCATGCCTGCAATCAGTGGGCTGTTTGATATTATTGGCCCTACCTCCCTCAATAAACCTAGTTTCTTTAAAAATCCTACTAATCATTTTCTCTTTACAGGTATGTGGAATGTGAGACAATACATAGAGATTATTCTCTCGATGTCCTCATGCAGGAATTCCAGTGCTATAACCTAGATATTCTAGGCTTGCAAGAAACCAGATGGACAGGTAAAGGTGAGCTACTTAAAAGTAACTTTAAATTTCTCTTTTCAGGGAGGAAGTATGGAAAGCATTTCCAATGTGTAGGTTTGCTTCCCACCACACACACCAGTGATACTCTTCTGGGATATGACTGCATTAATGAAAGATTTCTTAGAGCAAAATTTAAAACAAAAATTAGACTTGAATGTCATCTGTTGTTACGCCCCCACAGAGGTTTCTGATGGGAATGAGAAGGATATCACAGAATTCAAAATATCCTATCACCAGTTCAGGATATTTTGAATTCTGTGATGAATGGAGATATTTCTATTGGGCTAGATGACTTCAGTGCTAAAGTTGGTACTGACTCTAATCTGTGGGCAGCAGTTTTAAGTCCCTTTGGTATTGGTAGTTCCTAAGCTAAAGTACAGCTAAGTAAACTTAATGGTTTGTGAATAACTAACACATACCACAAACACCAGAACATTTATAAATATATATGGGTTTCACCTAAAGGGTTGCACAGGAATATGACAGATTACCTTTTACTTAACAGCAAATGGGCTAGTTCAGTTAGTAATACCAGATCATACAGGGGAGTCAAAATTGGGTCTGAATGTTACCTGGTCAAAAGTGTCTTGCAGCTAAAGATTAAGAAATGTTCTAAGGTTAAAAAAATTAGCTTTAAGTCTAAATGTCTGAAAGATCCAGATATAGCCAAAACATACCATGATAGGCTACTTAGTCATTATGACAATCATGGTTTGCTTACTGCTGAAGTTGAGAAAGAATGGAATCAGTTTAAATGGCTTTTCTTGAAACCAACAATACTCTTTTATGTGAAAAGGAATAGAGGAAATAAAATTGTTTGAGTGATAAGGTTATGGAACTTATTTCTGAAAGAAGGAAGCACAGGATTAATACGAATTAACACCCTACTAGTTCTAACAGAAGGCATTACAATGAACTTAATAACATGTAAAAGATCAGTTAACAGCTGATAAGAATCTTTGGCTTGATGGCTTGGCTGACAAAGCAGAGGAAGCAGTTAGCACAACAGCAGGGGGTTGTAAATAAAAATAAATAAATAAATACCCCCTCAAGCAGCTGCTTGCCACAGAGGTCTGACAGGAGCCTGTCAGTTTATATGCCACAGTAGAAGATCTGAGAGGATGGCAGGACCTCAGCAGAAAAACAACACGAACATCTATGCCTTACCCAGGGCTCGAACCAGGTCCCGTAGAGTAGTAGCCAAGCGCGCTAACCACTCGGCCACGGGATGGCAGGGGGTTGTACCAGATTGTTAATGTTTTATGTGGGAAGAAACAGACAGGTACACAGGGATTGAGAGATAAATGTGGCAAGGTGGTTAAAGGTGATGATTCTGTGATGGCTAGGTGGGCTGAGTATTTCAGAGATGTTCTAAATAATGTGATTATTTCTACTCCCATTGTTTGTAGTGAGGATAGATGCATTACTGGCTTTTATGATGGCCCTATATCACATTCCGAAGTCACACTGGCTATCTCTAAATTGAAACTGCATAAATCCCCAGAGGTGGACGAAATCACCACTGAAATGCTTAGAGCTGGGAACATTTGTGTTGTCAAGTGGCTGACTGAAGTTTTGAATATTTTTTATGACAAAGGTGTTGTTCCTAAGGATTTTACTAGAGCTATCATTGTTCCATTTTTTAAAAAAGGTGATCGCAGTTCTTGTCATAATTATATGGGAATTAGTTTACTTTGTGTCCCAGGTAAAGTTTTTTGCATGATTATACTTAATAGAATTAAGAATTTGGTTGATGGACAACTGCGTGATGAACAGTGTGAATTCAGAAGTGGTAGGGGATGTATTGATCAAATATTTTCACTTAGGCAGATTCTTGAGAAATATTTAAAGTTTCAGAAACCTGTGGTTGCTAGCTTTATAGATTTCAAAAAGGTTTTTGACTCTGTTGCTCGACATAATTTGTGGTTGATTTTTACATCATATGGAATACCTGATAAGTTAGTTAGTGTAATGAGAGCTCTCTATAATAACATTGAGTCATGTGTGAGAGTTGGTGTGTCTTGCAGCGATTGGTTTAGCATTGCTAGTTGAGTTAGGCAAGGGTACATTTTGTCTCCTTTTCTCGTTAGTTTAGTTATTAATTATGTGATGCAAAATTCTTTGCAAGGGAAAGATTTTGGCCTAAATGGTCAGGAGATTTCAAAATTTCTGATTTAGATTATGCAGATGATTTGGCCCTGTTGGCAACTGATGTTGATGAGATGAATTTGTTCATTAGGGCTTTTGATGAGACTGGTAATAGAGTAGGTTTGGTGATAAACAGAGAAAAATTTAAAGTGATGAAAATTGGTCAGGCAGATGGTGCTTCAGTTGCTTTGAATGGCTGTACTATTGAGCAAGTGTCTCAGTTTAATTATCTTGGGAACTATGTAACAGATATTGGTGACATGCTGCATGAGATTAACAGATGAATAGGGATTGCTGCTGGTACTTTTAAGAATCTATGGAGAGTGTGGAGAAATAGGTGAATACACCTAAAGACTAAAATTAGGCTGTATAATAGTTTGGTTCTTTCTAAGGTTAGTTATGGTAGTGAAACATGAACCCTTTATAAGCAGGATAACAAAAACTCGATGCTTTTGATTCTAGATGCTTATGCAGTATCTTGGGCATTAGGTGATTTGACTTTGTAAGTAATGATGGGGTTAGAAGAAGTCATCAACCTCTTTTGAGCAGCATATTGTGCAGAGAGAGACTGTGTTGGTTTGGCCATGTTGCCTGTATGCATAGCTGCAGATTGGTAAACAGGATTATGAACAGTATGCCTAAGGGTTTCAGAAAAAAGGGGAGATCTAGGATGCAATGGGCACACAATGTCAAACAGGAC
The DNA here is from genome assembly GCA_038380435.1 of Ryuthela nishihirai. Lineage (NCBI taxonomy): Eukaryota > Metazoa > Arthropoda > Arachnida > Araneae > Heptathelidae > Ryuthela > Ryuthela nishihirai. The sequence continues at coordinate 41,810,673 of JAWZYU010000015.1, read as the reverse complement.
CTTGCTAGAATTGGCCAAGAGTGGCCAAATGCAGCAGCTGTATCTCAAAAGAGACACATCTGGAGAGGAAAATTACACAGTCTGGTTGGACATCAGTAGTCCATGGCTGTATGAGGATTTTGTATGTTTGTATGTATGAGGTACATATGTACAAAGACCAATGGTTTAAATTGCCCTCAGCACTTTCAACAGAAGAGTTAATTTAAGGGATGCAAACATCACCTTTTCAGTCTATGTACATGTGCTCTTTGCAAAAGAGTTCAGAATCAAGTTTAACACTGATTCTTGACATGCATTAATCTGAAGATAAAAAACGAATTCACCATAGCCATTTTAACATCTGAGAACAGGATGATGAACATCATGATGCCAGCTTGGGCTGACATCATGATATGATGACACTGCACAGAGCTTTACCTCTTTCAAGGACACACTTTTACTGCTCAGCAATACGGAGAGAAATTCTTCATTCTATATGAAGTTATTCAGGGGTGCTTGACCCCAATTTCAGCTTTAACAATGATAATGCTTGACCCCACAGTTCTTGTGTGGTTGATGATTTCCTTAAACGTGAAGACAGTCTTAAACTGGAGGGGAGAGTCATATCCTTATGCCAGAATTCTATTGAGCATGTATGGATGCTTTGGAGAAGTAAATGGCAGGATACCAGCCTTCTCCTAGAACCCAGATCTACTCTTGTGAAAGAGGGAGTTTTACTACCAAAGATCCCATCAGCAATAAAAGAATGTGCTGCTTGAGTTGCATAGCTGTCAGGGATGATCATATCCCTTATTAATATTACATCATAATTTCTAAAAAATAGATGTAAAAATATCTACTTACACATAAAAGCAAAATAAATATATTTGCACTTCTAGATATTACCTTAATACCAAAGGTAAGTTATAATTTATATATAATTTAATTTTAACAGTAATACATTTCAGTCATATTCAGAGAACATATCACTAGCATTCCTGCTGACAGACTAGCCTACACCCTATATATTTTTACCAATTTTTAACTGAAAAGAAAAATTTAGATTATTTTTAATATCTGATCATTACCTGTCCATCTGGTGTCTTGCAAGCCCCAAATATCAAGCTTATAATCCTGAATTCCAAAAATCATAACATCTATATTATCTTTGAAATGGAGAGGCTCGTAATTACAATAATTTATAAGAAAAATAAGTAGCTATATTAAATAATGAGTCTCTTGTTAAATAACAATATAAAAAGAATTTAATCATTGACTGACACATGATACATATTGCAGATCCTTTTTGATCATTTAGACAGAAATTTTGCAAAAGATATTTATGAATTTAAAATCATAATTACCTTGCAGATACAGTAGTTGTAAATGAAACACAATCATTTACCAATGTTAATGGCGTAGAACCTGTTACATCTTCCCACTGTGCTTTAGAAGATCCACCTGTGTAATTAAAAATAGAAAGGAAATGTAGTTGCAGTCCAAAATATTGAGACAATTTCTAATACTTTATTATGAAAAAAAAACTAAACAAAATAGAAATTTTATGATTTAACATGCATTAAAATTTTATATATTAAAATTTGATAAGAAAACAAGATAATCTGAAAATGAAAAACATCTTCAATATGTCCTAATATGTCTAATTGTTGAAATAATAAGCTGAAAAAAATTGGTTGCTCTGAGTGAGATTCGAACCCATGTCTCCCAAAAGCTGCTAGGTATCATAACCACTATTTTTTTATTTATTAATTTTATTTTAATTAATATTAATTTTATTAATCTATCTTTTTTGTACATTAAAATTACCTAACTGAATAAGCTTAATACAGTCAATATAATTTTAAATACTTTGCAGAAAAATATTAAATATAAATTCCTCCTCTGTTTCAAGGAAGAAACTGCAAACTGTCATAATACATGAAAAAAAAAACTGTTTTCATAAGGAATGATTTGTAAAAGTGCCCACAAATCTTTTTATTTAATGGTGGTCAGGACAGGACTAAGAAAAACTTTCATCCAGGATATGTTTCTTTGTCGTTCAGCAGCCAATCTGAACTTCTGTCAAGCATGAATATATTTTGAACAAAAGCTAAATTTTTGTTTTGTAAAATTTTGTTACAGAAAAGTTTTTTTTTCTTTAAATCCAATTTTCTTCCATCATCAAAATCAACAAATTTCATTAATTTGTTTAAACTTTCAGATCCTTTGGTAGTCAAGCATTAATGTTAATATGCACAATTCCTCACGAAGTTGTTGAGAATTTATTTGACCATAATGAGAAACTATTCAAGTCAAGAGATATTATTTATGTCAATGCTTTCATCTAGAGCAGTGGTTCTCAACCTTTTAGGCTTCACATACCCCCTGGAAATGTGTATGTAACTGGTATACTCCTTGTTTAGATAGATAAAACTATAGTTATAGTATAGCAATGGTTATTTTTACTTTGTTACTAAATAATATTGCCAAGTGGTTAGCGTGCTTGGCTACTGATCTAAGGGACCTGGGTTCGAGCCCCGGGTAAGGCATGGATGTATGTGTCGTTTTTCTGCTGAGGTCCTGCCATCCTCTCAGACCTTCTACTATGGCATATAAACTGACAGGCTCCTGTCAGACCTCTGTGGCAAGCAGCTGCTTGAGGGGGTATTTATTATTTTTTTTTATTACTAGATCTAGCGACTTTTGAGCTCTCACGGCGTACATCCAAAACTTTTACTGCATACCCCCCAAAGGGGTACATGTACCTCACATTGAGAACCCCTAATCTAGAGCAATACTAATAACATGACTGGATATCAAGTCTTGCACTTGTTTTCATTATGCTGACATATCAAGTTGACTTTAAACAATGTGGTCAGACAAAGACATTTCTTAAATTACATTCCCTTTGTGGCAGTTTTGGGGAAGAATTCTTTATTAACTTTTTTTATAGGGTAAGCTGCAGGTTATCCAAAACATGTTTTGCAATTAGTTTGAGGTCAGTCTCAATAGGCACTGACTAGGAAGGCTGGGTTCAGCCTAATATTGTTATGAAAGTTTGACATCTGAATGGAGAGAAAACTGTATTCACTGAATTCAAAAGATGGGTCACCTTCTGAATTGGTTGGTTTTGAATTTAAATTTTTTTTTTAAATGGTCGCTGACCACTGTTCTAAAACATACAATATTTGTGCACTCTTTATGAAAGGAATATACACTGAATGGACAAATTATTAGATACTATCTAATAACCTGTTGCTCCACCTTTTGCCCTCACAACAGCAGCCAGACATCTTGGTAAGGACTCAATGAGGTTTTGAAAACATGAAGGTGGTATTGCTGCCTATGAAGTGAGTTCACCTGACATAGAGTATCCACAGTTGCTGGTGGGGGTTGGCAGGCACAAACAGATCTTTCCAATTCATCCTACAAATGATCAATGGGGTTGAGGTCCAGTGATCGAGGGGCCATTCCAGTGTAGTAAACTCCCTTGAATGCTCCTGGAGCCAATTGGTCACCACTCGGAAAGTATGCGGTGTGGCATTGTCCTGTTGAAAGATGGCATTGTGGTGCAGAAAGAGCATTATTACAAACGGGTGTAGGTGGTTGGTGAAGATGTTCACATACCTTGTGCCTGTGACGGAGGTTTCGACAGGTATGAGGAGCCCCAAGGAAGTCATGTAAATGCACCCTAAATTGCTACACTGCCTCCACCTGCCTATATGACCCCAACTTGGCAAGTTGAATCCATCACTTTGTGTGGTTTACGCCACACATGCACCCTCCCATCAGCATGATAGAATTGAAACCATGATTCATCAGATCAGATGAAGTGTTTCCTGTCCTCTGCATTATATAGTTGTGATAGGCCTTTGCAAAGTGTAGCCTAATCTTTTGGTGCCTTACAGTCAACAAGAGGACACAATGTGGACATTGACTACCATAGCCTATTTTTTTCATGGCATGATGGATAGTCTTTGTGGACATGCCCTCATTCAATTCCAACATTATCTGTTCCATGGTAGCCATGCAATTCCTTGTGCAGGATAGTCTGTGATCACCTTAAGAGTCAACTGCATGTTTACATCCACATTTCTCCCAGTGGTTGGAAGTTTTGCCATAATTCACGAAGACTTGGCATACATGTGCAAAGGTCTGACGTGAAAATCCCAATAGTTCAGCAGCTGCAGTGATTGAACAACCAACCTTCCTTGCACCTACTATCTGGCCACGGTCAAACTCACTCACGTTGCTGCCTTTACCCATGATTACTTCTCTGTGACTTATTTCCAATGCATAGAGATCTGCTCTATTTATAGGCATTGCCAGTTTCAGCATCCCAAGTGACTCTACATGATACTTCTGCTTTTGCATATTATCAGGGTGTATATAATAATTTGCCCATTTAGTGTATACAGGGTGAAGCTGAAAAAGTGGGCAAAACTTTACGGGGTGGTAGAATGCAGCTATACGAGCAATATTCGTCATAGAAAGTATAGGCGGAACGCAAACGGCGAACCGCTAGGTGGCGTTGGAAATGGTATAAAAGGGTCAGTCCTCGCACCCAACGGAATTTCTACCATGGATTGCCGAGAGGATGGCTGGTTATACTAACCACGAAATGGCGGATATGCACTTTGTGTACAGTGCGGCGGACGGGAATGCAAGTGAGGCACAGAGACGTTCGAGCGTTTGCATTGGCGGCTGTGTGAAACGGGATCCTTCGCCGCGGCCAAGCAAGACACAGGGCGTGAAAGGAGTGTCAGGACGCCACAACTTGCAGAGGACATTCTGCGTAGGGTGGAAGAGCGACCGGGAGCGGTTTCCCATGCAGTACACGTGTCCCAAATGTCGGTTTGCCGTGTGCTACAGGAGGAAGGAATGCACCCCTATCGTACGCAGAAGGTACAAGCGTTGTCACCGGCGGACTATCAGCCACATGTCGATTTCGCACGTTGGTACCTCCAGCAGAATGCAGCGCAGCCGGATTTTGGTGCACCTGTTCTGTTTACGGACGAGTGCACTTTCACCCGTGAGGGCGTTTTGAATACCCACAATTCACACACGTGGGCATCTACGAACCCGCATGCCACACGTCCTCATTCGTTCCAGCAGCGGTTCTCCGTAAATGTTTGGGCAGGGATCCTCCATGACCATTTGGTAGGCCCATACCTCCTGCCATACCGTCTGGATGGCAAATTGTATAACACATTCCTATGAGAGGTGTTGCCGGAGCTGCTGCATCCAATTCCAACCCCCAGCAGGTCGAGAATGTGGTTCCAGCACGACAGTGCGCCTGCACACTTCAGCTTAGATGTGTGGAACACTTTACATGCAACGTTCCCAGGGCGATGGATTGGTCGAGGTGGTCCCATAGCTTGGCCACCAAGATCGCCGGATCTCTTGTGTTTGGACTTTTTCCTGTGGGGCCATATGAAAAGCCTAATCTACGAGTGCCCAATTGAAACCGATATGGATCTAGTCGCCAGGATCGCCGTTGTTGCCGCGCGATATTTGGGAAATGCCTGGTGTCTTCGCAAATGTGCGTCGGTCCCTATCCCACAGGTGTGAAGCCTGCATTACAGCTGGCAGCAGCTCTTTTGAGCAATTTCTTTGAGCATGTACCTCAATTACATTCCTGTTAATAAAATGTTTTCTGAAGTATCTCCTCTCCTTCTTATGTTCATTCTTTAAATGTGACAGTGGAAAACTACCTTTTAACTTCTCACCGCTTGTGTTCTGACCATACATTCTATGACAAATATTGCTCGTATAGCTGCGTTCTACCACCCCGTAAAGTTTTGCCCACTTTTTCAGATTCACCCTGTATAGAATTATGTGAAATAAAAAAGTAAAAAAATAATTGTTGGAATCAAAACATTTTAGAGAGTGTTCAACCAGAAACATATAATACACTGAACTTGAATACTTATGAAACAATGAAAGCTGGGTTAAAATTAAAAGTAATGGGAATATTTAAATACTAATTCACATGCATTTGCACTTAAATCCTACTACTTAAACTCCAAGTCCTTACTGTCTGAGGTGAAGCAATGGTAACGACTTCCACCCAAATGGTAAGTTGCTTGCCATCCTTGCTGTTTTTATCACTTGCTGAACTGTGCATGTTGACCAAGATTCAACATATTCAGTTTATCGAATTTTAACACTGGTGAATGGTCGGTTTCATTGGTGACCATAGAAAACAATACAAGATGAAATTTCTTTCTATTCAGATGTGAAACTTCTATAGCAATAATAGGCTGAGCCCATCTTTCCTAGCCAATTCCTAATGAGACTGACCGCAAACTAATTGTTAACTAAACAATGCTTTAATACTTTCAATTAAACAAAGACAGCATAGAATTTCTTGAAGATACAAGTTTACTATTTTCAAAAGATGTTACACCTAATAAAGACTCCGAAATTAAATTCAATCAGAAATAATAAAATCAATTGACATATTACAAATAAATAAAACTTTGAAAGAAAATTGTGATGGATTGAATTCAATTCTGTATAAGAGTATTGGAATGCCATTCTGTCACAATTAATCCCTGATTGAATGCCTTGTTCCATTATCCAAGATATGACAGTGCATAGTATACATAAGAGGATGGGTAAAATTAAGCTACCTATCATTCCAATTTTAAACAATTTACAATTGTTCCCAGTTACTAAATTGAATAATGTACTACCAAAATAGAAATTTCATACATTTGATAGAGAAGAACTATGTTTTACTTTCAAGAATAAAAACTGAATTTTAGTAATTTTTTTCCCTTTCAATTTTTTCTTATAATTTAATGAAATTTTATTTAATACTCTTTCATCTACCAATGCAAATTATGCATAGCTTTTTGATTCTCTTAAGCTAATTTGAAACATTTGCAAAGAAAATTTGCCAGTTTTAAACATTATGTTACATACATCAATGTATTTAGTGTTTATTTTAAGGTAAAATTAAAATTTTTATCAGTTAGCTTTGCAAAACATACTAAGAAAATGTAGTCAAGTAGCAGAGAGCTGGACAATGAATTCTAGCCTTGTCTCACTAATTCTGCTTAAAGCACATAACTGAAACTTAAGCAAAAGAAATAAATTAAGGTACAGTGCATTCTTCATTATTTTCAAACTTCCACTGAAGTTTTTCACACAGTGATGACACCTTTAAATGCTCAAAATACAAGGTAAAAATGTATTTACTACATTTCTCATCTTTTCAAAACACAAAAGATTAAAAACCAAAAGCATTAATGAATCAGTAATATGCAAAATATTATAGAACATTTCTTTCAAACTGCTTAAAAGTAGCAAAATGCACTTTGATTTTGACATTAATTACTATATTTAATTTTATCATAGCATTTTTATTATTTTACAAGTGAATATTGGCAATAAACGTTTTTTAGGCTGAGGCATTTATACACTGTTCACCAATGAAACCTCATCACCTATAAAGAGTGATAAAGAGTGTTGATAACTCAGGAGAATATCTCATTAATATGTATGCTATGCAAATAACAATTATAGGTGTATACAGTGTGATGGTCCACCCACTCACTTTTACTTTTCCTTAACCAGTTTTGCTTTATTTACATTATATTTATCAGTTTGGGGATTTAATTCCTTTTGTGGACTGTCTCAATCCTCACTTTGAGTGGCAGGAGTTGCGCATGCGCAACTCCGACCTTTTGACTGACAACTTCTAAAAAGTGCGTGGCAGGACACGATCTTTCTTGCATCATAGCTTGTGCAAATGAAATTTTACAATACAAGATGAGTCAATATGACTCAAATGAGTTTTATCAATACAAGAGATAGTCAGTTTATGGAAATGTCTTTCCCAGTGTGCAACATGACATGTGCCGACAGACTTGTATGCACGTTATAACTTGGTGACGTGAGGTCACAGTAGTTAGTAAAAGAAGAGATTGTGTAGTAGTAATGAAGTAGTGGGATAGAGATGAGTTAGTGAGAAGTTATTGAGATTGTGGAGTAAGAGATGAGTTAGTAGTGAAGTAGTAGCTGTTTTACCTCTGAGCGCACTTTTTTGCACACCATGGGCTAAATGGCCAGGTCACATGAACCCCGAAGTCTCAGAGAAGGTTGGGGGAGGGGACCCACTGGAACAGCTGTTGGGAGACAGATGGTAGCCTCCCATCAAGGCCATCCAATGTGTTATTTAACGCGCACAGAATATGGCTCTCCCATACATGGGGCCACGGCTTAATGTCCCACCCGATAGATGGCGACCTTTTCAAGCCCATCGGTGTCCCCTACTGACTGAGGGCAGGGCGGGGAATTTTGCGGAGATAAATCTCAACACTGACCAGCTGGGGACTACAGATTATGAGCCAGGTGTGCGTAGTGGAGTAAATAGAGATTGTAGGAGTAGTAAGAGATTGTGTAGTAGTAATGAAGTTAGTGAGATTGTGTAGTAGTAGAGATGTGGAAACAGAGTTTTTGTTCGAGATGTAGTCGACATTTTCACTTTGAGTTTGGTTAGTTGAATTTTTGGAAATAAACTTTGCTTTAGAAACTTTTAAATCTTTGCTATTTTTATTCTTGAGCAACAGAAATTTATATTTTGATCAGATTGTATTTAAACTTGACAATCATTTTTGAATTTTTACTCGATAAGTAATGATTGGAAAATAAACGAACCCTTCCCGTGGCCAGAAGCCGTCCCGTGGCCGAGTGGTTAGCGCGCTTGGCTACTGATTTACGGGACCTGGGTTCGAGCCCCGAGTAAGGCATGGATGTTCGTGTTGTTTTCTGCTGAGGTCCTGCCATCCTCTCAGATCTTCTACTGTGGCATATAAACTGACAGGCTCCTGTCAGACCTCTGTGGCAAGCAGCTGCTTGAGGGGGTATTTATTATTATTTTTATTATTTCAACTTTATTTGGCAAGTTATTATTGCCTGGTGCCCGATAGAGCCATCAGGGGCTTGAATAAATTGGATCAGATAAAAGGTCCAAACTTTAAAATGTTATTAATCTCCACTAATAATTTCCACTCTGTAAATTGATTCAAATATTTAAAGGAAAAATTGTCTTAAGCCAGGTGGGATACAAACCCACGACCTCCTGATAACATGTCAGGTGCTCTGAACCACTGAGCTACTGGCCGCTGATCAAGATCTCCTCTAACTGATGTTATAACTTGGTGAACATATTAGGAAAGTAGGTTGAGAATGTTCATAACATCAGTTAGAGGAGATCTTGATCGGTGGCCAGTACTCAGTGATCCAGAGCACCTGACATGTTATCAGGAGGTCGTGGGTTCGTATCCCACCCGGCACAAGACAATTTTTTCTCTAAATATTTGAATCAATTTACAGAGTGGAAATTATTAGTGGATACTTAATGAGTTGAATTTAATAATAATTATTTGTAGTTATTAATCTTTGGAGTGTTACAACAGGAAACTGATAATGACTCCATAACATCATAAGAAAAATGTATTTGGTGCTGAGCTGACTGTGTGGGCCAAGTTTTCTTTGGGTGATTGTACCAGTCTCTGTTTGCATGGTGGAGATTCTGTGAATGCTCTCATTGATATAGGGATCAATGACCTCAGGATGAGATCCTTTGACCCATATGTCAAGCCCTAGGCTAATGCAGTAGGGGATGATTTCCTCCTAATGGATGATACTGTCCATTCAAACAAAGCAAGAGTGAACAACCAATATCTTGAGGAAAAAGGTATCCAATTACTCTCCAAATCTGAACCCATAGGATACTTATGGGTTACCCTTTTATTGCTGCCCTTCAACCCTCTCTCCACACACCCCTGGATTTCAGGACTGATCTTATTGTTCAAAGATTTCATCGCCATCTCATTATTTGAGTTATCATGTTGAAGCCATGAAGCAGTGTTATCAGTTCTGTATTTATATTAAAGAAGACCACATTCTTTAATGACTATACATTTTATATTTAAAACCACTACCTCTTTTTCAGATATGTTTTTTTTATCAATATTTATCAGGGTTATCATCATCATCCTCAAGCAGCCATGGGCTATGGAGATCCAACCAGACCATGCAATTTAGTTTTCCAAGCATATCTGTCCTGAGCTACATCTGCTGCATCTGGCCACTGCACACAAATTCTAACAAGGTCCTGTTTGACACTGTCTGCTCACTGCATCCAAGGTCTCCCCCTCTTTCTGAGGCCTTTAGACATACTATTTATAACCTTATTCACTAATCTATAATTATCCATGCTAATCTATAATTATCCATACGGGCAACATGACCAAACCAATGGAATCTCTCTCTGCACACAATATGCTGCTTAAAAGAGGTTGCACCTCCTTTGCCTAACCTCATCATTATACAAAGCTGAACCACCTAATGCCCAAGATACTGCATAAGCATCTACAATCAAAAACATCTAGTTTCCTGTTATCTTGTTTACAAAGCATCCAAGTTTCACTACCATAACTAGCCCTAGAAAGAAGCAAACTATTATACAGTCTAATTTTACTCTTTAGGTGTATATGCCTATTTCTCCACATTCTCCATAGATTCTTAAAAATTCTGGCAGCAATCCCTATTCATCTGTTAATCCCATGCCGCACTCACCATTATCTGTTGCATAGTTCCTAAGATAATTAAACTGTGACACCTCCTCAAGACTGCAACCATTCAGATTAACTGAATCATTCACAGTCAAGCATACTTATTACTAAGTCACTGAGATAGTCATCATTTATTATGACAATGGGAACCTAATTTTTGGCAAATTTATTTTAAGAGATATTTCATGCAATTAATGATAACTTAAATTTTACTTTTCAATTATTTAAACAACACTAGTGTAAAGGAGCTAAATAATTGAAAATATTTTAATAAAACTAGTATTAAAGTGAAAAGTATATGGCATGTAATTGAAGCACCTTTTAGATAAGTAAAAATTATACAGCTATATACTAAATTTTGCCCATGGAATTTCTTTACACTAAATCACATAAACATATTATTTCAATTAGATCCCTTTTTAGACTAAGCAATTAGATTTCCCTATTATCAGTAAATAAAAGGTTATTCATCAATTATTCATAAAAACTAAAAACTTATCATTTAGAAATACGTGCACTTTACTTAGTATCATTTTGATTTTCCTATTCTATTTCTACAGACAATAACTTTTCCTGAGATTATCTGCAAGTTAGAAGTTCCTTTTTTTTACTTAATTATAGGTCACTTAATTTAAAGTTTATTACTGATTCACTGATTTTGTTTCAGTTAGATGAAGAGCACTGTACCTGAGAGTCAAAGAGGAAGAAATGGAAGAAGAAGAAGGAAGCAGAAGCAGACAGAAAGGGAGACAAACCTGACTTGGTACTACCTGTTATGCTGCACAACAACCTTAAAGTTGGAGCATCACCACTATATTGGTTGATCATGCCTTTAGTTGCAGCTTGGGGGACAGGGATTGTTAACGTAATAGGTTTGTGGAACTTTCGCCGTCTGGGTTCCACTGTAACAATAGGACTTACAGCCACACGATTGCCTAGTAACTTTGCAACAAGCTCAGGAGATATTGGTTGGGCCTGAAAATAAAAGCATCATTAAGCTGATAAATATTTATATTTGATTATAATCACACAAATCAAATGAAATGAACATTAGCAAACATTATTCCTGTCATTCATGCTCTGACATTGTACATCTTGAAGTGACTGATAACCAGTATTGAGCACCATATACACAGTCGTATCAGAATAATATGACTACCTACCATACATATACTATGGTAGGTAGTCATATTATTTTGATATTAATGTATAGTCTTCTTTAGAAATAGAGAAACAGCTTTCTACTCATATTTAAATAGTGAATTTATGAGTAACATTTGTTGTGGTTTTATAATAATACAGAGAGTTGGAATCTTTTACTACAATAGGCTAAATGCCTCAGCTACACAAATCACAAGGCCTTCTAGGAAAAAGTACAGTATTTCAACTACCTTCTAAATTAACTTGAGTATAATACATGCTTTACTATAAAACTGTAATATATATATCAAATTTAAAAAAACAGCATAACATGATATTTTTAGCTTTAATGTTAATATCACAAAGTTCAGAAGTTTGTGATGCTACCTCTTTTGCATGCAAAGTTCACTGATACACTATGGATTAGTTTAAAGTGTATCATTCAAGTCCCATCAATAAAATGCCTTTTGTGGAATGTTTCACACAATTGATGATTTTTTGTTGCTGCTGTTGAATGCAATCAGTGTTTGCCTGAGACACTGGCTAACCAGACAGCTATCTGGGCAGCTAAAATCTTAAGGATATAAAGTTAGAAAATGCAGTTTTTCTAGCAAATATTGTAAACAATCTATTCATGTTTTAGATTTGAAATTTTGGTGGTGGAATGTGAAAGGACAAGGATTTTCAATGACAATGGCAATTTGCTAACTTAGCAAAGGGGTAGGAAAAAAACTTCTCTGCTTTAAAAAATTTAAATATTTTTGGCTGGCTAAATACTAGTCAAATATTACTGCAGTGCAAAATAGTTAATACAAAAGTCAGGTGACTGTGTATATATTTCATGTCAACATAATTTCATGTTAACAGCATAATGATGAACACAATGCATTATTGACTGACTTGATTGATTAAAGGCCAGGGGTCTGAGCTCATCATTCTTGACTGATCAAACATCTGGGGTCTGAGCTCATTTTCTTGATTGATCAAAGATTCTGGTTGTTGAATAACATATATATAATAGTTGAATAACAGCTGTGATGATAATCTGTCATGCCATGATAGATTATCATCACAACTGTTATGCGAGTATAAACAAGATTCTTATTTTGAACAAAGTGTATCCAAAATAGCAGCACGTAGGACTTTACTTAGTGAAATTAACATTGTGCTACAATGTATAATAGGATAAAACTACTCCATGTTGTATACTGTAACATTTTGAGTTAGAAAAACTTAATCAGAGCCCATCTAGCCTTCATTATTTTATTCCCTATCAAGGATTAACAATCCAAATACAAGTCAGGGAATTATCATCATAATTAGCAGAAAAACATTATTAACTTGTGCCCTGGTGTTGAGTCTAAAACACACTAATATATTTACCAGTGTGAAACAAATAATTAGCAAGAAATTTGAAGCTGCTGAAAATTTATAAAATTGTGGTTGGGATTATGTCTTTTAATCTTCACTAAATTTTGTGTTATCTGAAGAGGCTTAAATAGAATTCATATTATCCATTTTGTGTTAAAAGAATATTTATGCATGTAAAAGTATTGTAACAGGAACTTACAAACTTCAGTTTTGTGTAAACTAATATTTTGCCTTATCTGGTTTCGTCAATTAATGAACTGCATTCACTTTGAAAACAAACATCCCATATCCACCAGAGGTGATACCTTACGTTCTTCTAGTTACGATTTGTTAGTGATCCACTTTACTCCTCGATCTACAAATACATCAGTGATTCCTTAATCTCTTGCACTTAACAAACTGAAGTTTACAAATTTTATCATTTTATCTTGTGATTCCTCATGTATTGAATCACCACTTGCTCTCATATATGCTTTAAAATGCTCAAATACACCTGCACTTTTATTACCAGATTGAATTTTTACAAGAGACTATATATATATAGTGTACCATATTTGCATGTTTACCAGTAATTATATTTTGACTAGTTTTTTCAAATTTCAGTCTTAATTATACAGGAAAAAATGTATTTCATCAAGTTTGCAAGAGTCATATTCAGTCACTAAGAAAAATACTGAGAACTTGACTGGAACACTACAGCTTATTATAAATGAGCAAAATAATTTGAGTTTTTTTATGCTTGTTTATCTGATTAGTATCCTAGCTTCACAACTGTGAGTTATCAAAAACTACTAGTAATACTAGAAATTGAAGAAAATAGTTGAAAATGATAGTATCAAGTTTGTTCCATGAGAATCCCCCAAAAATAAGAGAGGCATTAAGATTAGCTCATAATAGAAAGGAGCACCTCATCTTGCAAAATTCTTACTATGTGACCAGGGCTGTAGCTATGGGGAGAGATGGGGGGGGAGGCTCCCCACCCCAAAGCAAATCGGAGTTGGCAAAATTTGAGGTAACTTGGTAAAATTCAGGTGAGTTGTGAAAATTGGGATTTTTTTTGTAAAATTAAGGGAAGTTGGCAAAATCGAGGCAACTTCGCAAAAATCCAGGGCAGTTGGCAAAATTCACAGCCATTTGGTAAAATATAGGCGAATTGTGAAAAATGGGATTTTTTTTTGTAAAATTAAGAGGAGTTGGCAAAATCTAGACAACTTGGCATTTTGTAGTAAAATGATACAAGAAATGGAATATCTCAAGAAATCGAAATTAAATGGTAAAGAAATCATCATATCATGCAAACATCTAGTTTGATACGGAAGGGTTCAACATGTCCAAGTTCAACTATAAAAGCAGGCCAACCTTGCTGATTTCAAGATGATGAAAAAAGAAGCTTCCTCCATGGCATGCCATGACAGATTATCATCACAGCTGTTATGCAAGAATAAACAAGATTCCTATTTTGAACAAAGTGTATCCAAAATAGAAGCACGTAAGACTTTACTTGGTGAAAGTAACATTATGCTACAATGTATGATAAGCTAAAACTACTCCATGTTGTATACTGCAACATTTCGAGTTAGAAAAACTTAATCCATGTCTATAAGAGCATAATTAAGGGCATATAAATTTGTCTTAGCAGTGAAATTGTGATTAAACTATTTTAACTATCTATCACTGTGTATTTAACTTATGTAATTCCCCAAATCTGGATTTTTGGCAATATTTGCTTACTATTTAAAGAGTTATAGAAACAAATACTTAATATTGGTGTTTTATTTGTAAGAATTTACCATAAAATTCTAAAAATTGCTTGCCAAAATATATGCATTTTAGAAGGTTGGGTACTGTTTTATCACTTTGCATTAATTTTGAAACAGTGTTTATGACAAGCATAATAGTAAAAATTGCTGTCAAATATTTCAACTTCAAATATTCTTGAAATATTAAACAAACATTTTCTGAAATCAAAATTTGGACAAATTTAATTGAGATCTACAATTTATCTTCTACAACATTTTTTCTGTAAAAAAACTTATTTTTAAAGTAGGGAGCTTTGAATGTGATTTTTCTTTCACATAACATGGAAGAATCCCAATGGGGTTGGAAATACAATGTATTGCCTCACAATCCATACTATTTTAAAAGTTTGTTTTCAATTATCAGGATAGAGTTAAAAAGAGAGTAATCAGACTCCATGAAAACTTGCATTATTATTACATCTTCTAAGAATTAAAAAAGACAGAATTTTGTTGTTATTTAAATAAACAAATTGTAGCATTTAAATGATGGCACCCCTATTATGCTGGTGCCCCTAGGCTAGTGCCTAACATGTCTAATGGGTAAACCAGGTCTGAATACAATAACTTTGAATTAAAAACAAGGTTGTTAAACTGATGGCTTATAATTGGTTGATCATCTTAAATCAACATGTGGTAGTTTTTGAAATGAAATGAAAAGGAAGTTAGGTTGCTCTCTGAGCAGTACTATTTTCAGCAAAATGGGCTAAATGACCAGGTCACAAAAACTTTAAGGCTCGAAAGTGAGCAAGAGAAGGAAATATAGTGGACAACAGAATGTTTAGTAGTAATGCTTGTGCTCTATCATCCAAATACAATAGCTATATATACAAGAAAGCTTGTTGAACTGGAAACTTATAGTTAGTTAAATCATGACCTGTGGATGAGTTTTATATTTTAAAAAATAACAAAAATATATATATAGATAAAAATTTTGGTTATTATAAAAGTAATAAAACGTATTCTACCATGACTCATAGATAGTCAAATCAATCAACACTCTCATCTAAGTGGACATTAAAAATTATAAATTTTGATCTTAAAACTTTAGACTACATGAATCCTAAATGTTCAGAGTTGGTAAAGTTGGATACACTGGATAGCTGTTTGTAGAACTTAAAAGTAAAACTGAAAAATTTGTAACCCACTTCACTTAGTTGGCTGTTGTCTATAGGTATTACACATTTAGGTAGCCTATTCTCTTGAAGAGACAGCATAAGGGCTAATTTTAACACTCAATAATAACAAGACATTAATAGCTTAATTAGGCATGGGGTCAACAAATGGAAAAAATACCAATTACAAGGGCTTGATAATGAACCTGAGAATTCAAATTATTTGTCTAGCAAGGTACTGACTGTGCAATACATACTGCCAAACACGATAGAGGTTTATACCTAAAAAGGGAGTTTAGAGAGTTTACTAAATGTGCAGGAGAAAGAGATACAATGGAGCTATTAAGTAACAGATGGAAGCCTCCCATTAAAGTCATACATATTGTTTTTAAATGCATAAATACTCTCCTCCAGATGGGGATAAGTTTTAACATCCCATCCAATGGATAGCATTCTTTCCAAGACTATCAGTGTCCACTTTCTCACTAAGTGAAAGAGAGGAAAGAGAGCAGAGAAAAATCTCAGTAAAGGCACAACTGGGACTAAAACCTGAGAACATCAGATTATGAGCCTTGTACACTACTGACTGTGCCAACCACTGCCTCAGTAATAAAATGGCAAAAGTGTGAAAAAAAGATATCTGTTACTCTAAAACAATGAGAGGTGATAGTTGGCTCAGCCAGTAGTGCACCAGGGATTCAATCTACAGTTCTCATTTCAATTCCCGACTGTGCCAACATTGAGATTTATCTCCACTAACCACCATACTGCCCTTGGTGGGAAAGGAGGCACCGATGGGCTTGGAAAGACCACCATCCATCCAATGAGATAAGCCATGGTCTTGTAGAGCGACACTTTGTGCACATTAAAGAACACAATGGATGTTATTTTATGGATATGCCTTGAAGGAATCCATCTATCCCCTACAGCTATCCAGTGTATCCCCTTTCCAACTCTGAACACTTAGGGTTCATGTAATATAGCCATTTAATCCATTGTGTATATAAAAGTACTGCCCAGAGGTAACTATAACAACGATAAGCTTTATTAAACTGTTTTATACACAATCACATCAATGAACATGTCTTGACTAAATTGTAAAAAGTATGATGAAGCATGAAAAAGATTTTTTGAAGCACTTCAGCACAAATGCAATTTAACTGAATCTACACTACAAAATACTTTGAATCACGATACTCTTTCTTTAAATTGATTGCCTACCAACTTTTAATTGATTTCCTTAGAGAATATTTTCTATGATATAGCATTGAAATTTTGGCTTTCCATTTTTTAATAATATCTGTGAGATCTAAATAGCTCATTCAACCAAAGAAAACTCGCTAAATTTCATCCTTGATCTGTCTGTGTCGAATTTTCACACTGTGTCTTCCTCTATGTATATATGTAATGTTAATATTGAATAATCATATTCTAAGTTTTTCAGTTTCTCAATTGTTTTGGGGCAGAAGTGTACAGCTAAACACTCCACAGGCATGAAATGATAAATAAATAAATAGATATCTTTCAATGAAGCATTAGTCCCAGTAATTAATTCAAATCATTCCACTATTTCTATGATTCTTTCAATAAGAAGTTTTCAAAGAATTCACAAAGGTATTGTTTCTAATTTCTTCTATGTCAGCTTTTAAGGTATACATTTCTTACTATTACTTGGTGTGGGGTTGGTTATTTGATAGTATTCCAGGCTTATAGTCTGCAGTTCCCAGGTTCAAGTCCCATCCGGGATGACATTGAGATTAACCACTGCTAGGGTGAGTTTTTATCACTCTGACTGAGGGCAGGATGGGGACGATCCTGTCCTCAGTCAGAAAGGGTACCTTCTCCCATCCTTCTCTGAGCCTATGGGGTCCTTGTTACCTATCCATTTAGGGTAAAAAAAAAAGTGTTCTTCAGAGGTAAAACAACTAGACTGTCATTCATGTTCGTTCAGTTAACAAATTACAATATGGTCTACTGGTCCCAACTTCTGACTATCTACTAGACACTTATCTTGAGCAGGATATATTATAGTCTTACCTGTTCCAAAATATATCAATCAGAACACTTGCAAAATTAGAAAGAGTACAGATACTTTCTTTTTTTTATAAAAATATAAAATTTTTATATTTTTTTAAGAAAACTTAGAATATGATTATAGGCTCTAAAATTTTTTTTGGAAGTTCCTAGATCTTGGAGTTCTCCTGCACTTTTGGCTGAGATAAATTTCCTCCCTTTTCATCTTCAAAGAAAACTCCTACTTTTTAAACATTATAAGAGAAACTGGATGTTATAAGAGGATCATTCACTACTAGGATGTGTTGCTGATATTGACATGAAAAATTGTTTTGTGGATTCCATTAGAGTTCCTGTTTTTACACAGTGCATTCATATAAGTACTGAAGTTAACTGATGTTCTCCTCTTCCTTCCTGGATGCTTCAAGAAACACCTATCAGACTTTCCATTCCTGGATTTTTGCACAGAAAGTTATTGCCTACTGATGTCATCCACCTGCTTGTGTGTAATTTTCTTACATCCACTTATGCTGTTTTTTTTTTGCAGATCTACACAGACTCCTCCCTATGCAAGATCAATCAATGTGCAGTATCTGCTTTCTTTCCTTTGAACCTCATCACTTCTGGAGTTGCAAAACTTACAGATGTGCATGATTCTACTACTCCTAAACTTCATGCCATTTTAATGGCTCTTCAGTGGCTTAACAATATTACACACTCCCAAACAGTTATTCTAACAGGCAGTCATGCTGCTATATTTTTTTCATCAAAGGCTACATGGAAAAGCTTCTAAATAAGAAGCTTCTTTTTCAACTTAAAAAACTTTCCACGGTATTATCTATAAGACAACAAATTGTAAAATTACAATGAATACTGACTCATTCCAAGATAGAAAATAATGAATATCATGATCAACAAGCCAAATCGGGGCTTACTTTACAAAAATCCATTTCTTATCCTGAAATCAAGACTTCTATTAACAGGATGATTAAAAATACATAAATCATATTTCTTGAACAACACCTTTTTTCAAATATGGAAGATTCGTCAAATTTCAGAATATCTATAGAGTCTGAGGTCTTCCTATCAAATGGAAAGCCCTCCCCCTTTTAGACTTTGGTGTTGAAATTTTTATGACATAGTCCTTTTGACCAGGATTTGAACTTATGGGCTTTAATAAATATCAACTTGGTCAGAAGCATTGGAATTAGAGGACAGCTGCCCAAATTTCCCATTTTTTTGTTGGAGGTGTTTCATTCATTCATTTTACCATAGTTTTTTGCAACCTTAAAATTTTCACTGGACTTATCATCACCACTGTTTCGATTACTGATGCTTGCTGGTTTTCTCACTAATACCTATGGGCAACAAACTTTTAACTGAACTTCAAGAGTGACTGCTTAATTATCTTATAAGCTGTTGAAAAAAGAAAAAGCCTATCTTTGAGTGACCTACTTGCCATGGAGATATAACAGCAGCATGTCATAGTATAATAAACCATACAGAGGATACAAAATTATGAAGATGACATCTCAGCTGAAAGAAAACATTCATGCGTTATCTGAAATTCAACCATGTTCCTTGGCTCAACATTCAAGCACACTACCTGCTTGATCATTAGATGACAGCTTGTTGAAAACTGGAAAAAGTTAACCTGATTTATAAAGTAAAAAATCTCGGGTTGCTTGGTGATCATAAAGAGTTCACTCTGTACATATCAATGTGGGGAAATTTGTTAAAAAAAAGTTTTGTTAAGACTTAATACCACATTATGAAGAAGGAAAATATACATATAAAGAATAATGCAAAATCATTTTAGAAAGGAAATGTGTACTAGGATAATATTTTTTACCTTCAGGAACATTTCTAAAATAAGTTTAGTGTATCAAAGAGTACTACTTAATTTAAGGTTTTAGTAATGGCTTAAGATATTTTGATGGAAAATGGCATCAATCAGAAATGAGATAGATGGCAGAAATTTTTCTTAACATCATGGTGCTAACCAGTACACCAGACCCTACCTGGTGTAGTGGTTAGTATACTTGAATGCTATGTCAATGAGCATGTTTTTTATATAATATATAATAGGTGAACAGATGAGCCAACGTGTATTTCTTTAGGCCCATAGTGAATCGTTGGTGGCAAAAGTTTTTGCTTCTGTAATTTTTTTTTTCAAAGGGAAGAAGGTACTCCCCCTACACAAAGGATGAAGATAACTTAGAAGCTCTATTGGGCTTGTTCTGATTTCTCATACAATATGCAAACGCATAAACGGGAACATGCTGGCTGGCTTAATAAATAGCCAGTTATGCTAGCCACTAGACTAGGTATGGGTTAGTAGCTAGGGTACCACACATAAAACTTAATTCCACAGGTACTTCACTGATTGGTTCCAATTTTGGTGTGGTGTGTCTTCTTGTATAGGGTTTGGAGATTGGATTCCTAGCCATGATGAGTCCAGATTAAGCCTACTACAAGTGTCCAAAATCTCTGGAGGCAGTGTCGTCCCCCTACCTCATGAAGACAGTTGTATGTTATTGATGGAGAGTTGAAAGTTATGAATGAAGTAGTATGTTATTGATGGGAAATGTTATCAATGGGCAGACTTGAGCACCAAACATTTGCAGGGTATAACTAGTATGTTTATATTTTGGTATGAGAAACCAAAAGGAACCTGATAAAGCTTCTAAGTTATCTGCATCCTGTTTTTTTTTTTAATTAAATTTGATAAATCAACACTACTTAAAAAAAAATGATTTCCTGGTTATAAAGAAATAACTGCGGTTGGGTATAATAAAATTTTTCCAACTCATTAGAGGCACATTTCAAATTTAAAAATCAATTTAAAGGGGTTACACTTTCTTGCATGATATTTTACTTTTTAAACCTAAAATAATATTAAGTGGGTTGTTTGGTGAAAATGGATTTTTCATTAAAGGCTTTTTGCCTAATGTGATGAATCTATATTGTTTTTTAAATTTATATTTGCTTTATGTTAAGCCTAAATTCATATAATACATGTACTTGATGCACACTATTAGAAATATTGCAAAAACTAATGAAATGAGACTTTTGGATTTCATTTCAATGAACTTTTTTTAGTTTTTATGAGTTTATTGTTGAAAAACACAAGAAATTTAATAAGATCTGTCTACAGATTTAGTCTTCCAAATTTGTTGATTGTTTCTGGGTAACATTTTACTATTTTTACAATAGTTCCTTTAATTTTTATTTTACAAAACATTTCACTGAAATGTATTAGGTAAGTTTTGTTACTGGTTTAGCTTTTTGTGCTTTTAATATGCTTTCATGATTTCTTGCTATGCTCTTATATTAAATAGCTGAATATTTTAAAACCACCAATCATTGATGAACACAGAATAAAGGATAAGGAATCTCACTTAACGAAAATGGGTTGCATCCTGTGATAATGCTGAACACAATGTTCCATGGCAATGCCACATATATTTAGTAGCACATTTCATCATATCAAAAATGTTACAAACCTGAATAAATTGAACCACCAATGCTTTCCATTACTATTGTACCCTTACTCACATGCATGTTCTACTAGGTATTTGTAGCATTATCAAAGAACATCCATCTTTAACACCAAAGCAGGATACCACCCACAGCCATAAAATGTAATGTATATATTTTGTTACATCTTCACTGATCAGAGAATAGTGTCCTTCCCATTTATCCACTGAACTGTTACACTGAGAACTACCAAGGAAGTAGTGTCTTGGTAGTTCACTTATATTTGATTTTTCCTTCACCTCCTTAAACTGAAATGAACATTTTAAGACACACTTACAGTTTTGGTTAGTTTACCCTTTGTATTTTTTTACTGCAAAATGGACTAAATATTCAGTAACAAGGACTCCAATGTTCAGTCTCACTAGGGCAGAGCATAGAGAAGTAATGAAAATATGAACAATACCATATTAGTAGTCTAACTTTCCAACCTTTGGATACAAGCCGGGTATGTTACTAATTGTGCCATCTCATACTCTGAAGCAGTAGATGAATATAAGCAAATGAGAATTAAATAACACAATACCATATTTTATTTATGTGCTTCTATCTGAATGACTGAGTACTCATGCAAACCTTCTAAGTCAGAGTTTTGAGTTGTTTTCCTTTTAATGGTTGTAACTTGCACAGTTGCATATACAGCACTAAGACATCAACAGGATTTTGGTTAAAATGGTGGATAAAAGCATTATTTTCAGTTCAATGAAATATTGTTATTGATTATTATGCAAAAAATAAAATTTTCAAATTGGGGAGGAGCACTTAAACCCCTGCTGATTGAAAAGGAAGATACAGTATATGAATTGCTCAATCAGCAACGAGCAGATCATAAGCAGCTGAAATTTATTATCGGCAGTCAGTTAATGTGGACCCCATTTGCTCAACTTCCAGACTTTTTCTAGGCAATGGAAATGCAAATGAATGGTTTTGTCACTAATATGGATCATTTCTTCAAGCTCTTGACACGTATGGTGTAAATCCAACTTGATGCTGGCCTTCAGTTCATTGTCATCAATGACAATCAGTCTTCCCTCACTGTGTGCATCTTCAAGTGTCTCATCGCCTGAGACAAATTTTCTGAACCACTTTTGGGCTGTCCATTCACTTATTGTGTTCTCTCCAAATGCTGTACATATCTTGTGGTCTGTTTGTGCCACTTTAGTTCCCAGTTCAAACTCATAAAGCAAGCATGCTCGAATAACTGTATTCGATGCAAACATATTTTCGTCACCCTTCCCAATTTTAACGAACCACTTTTCAAGCTGATATACATCAATTGACTCAGTGTGCCATGTGCTTTTGACTGTGTATCAATGCATGGGCATCACTTGCAATTGTGCTTTGCACTTTGCATTGAAATGATAACAATGAAAAACCACACAAACTTATTTGGTTACCTGATATCATTAGACTCTAAAAGATAGTTGTTTAAATCACAGTGTTGATCAAAAATTAAAAATTTTCTCTACATCACTCTAATTAGTGGAAAAGTTGAGAC
Source organism: Ryuthela nishihirai (assembly GCA_038380435.1). Classification (NCBI taxonomy): domain Eukaryota; kingdom Metazoa; phylum Arthropoda; class Arachnida; order Araneae; family Heptathelidae; genus Ryuthela; species Ryuthela nishihirai. The sequence goes on along the minus strand of JAWZYU010000015.1, from coordinate 41,787,635 downwards.
AATTAGGTGAAATTATTATCTAGATATTTACCTTGTTTTTTTTCTTTGCGATGATGTCCGATGGGTAGATGAGTCTATTGTCCAATGATGGGTACTATAGTCCAGATATGCATTCCTTAAATTCTTATTATTTTGTTCTCTGAGGGAATGCAGTGCCAGGTTGACATTGATTTGGTGCACAAGTCAAGCAATGTATTTTTAGAATCACAGCTTATATCTCAACTTTTCTGGGAGTGCGAATATTATATTCGAATGCCTACTTGCTACACGTTTCTCGTTGTTGCTCCAATGAATTGTCAGGGAAATGGTTATTTTGCAGCAGGAACAGATGTTAGCGGCTGTGGTCGGTGTTTGTTTATGTTAGGCTCAGTGAACGTTGTATGGAGGGGTGGGTGGTAGTACATGTGGTGCCCTCTATTGAGGGGTTGGGAAACACAACAGCACCATGCAAAATTCCCCACAATTATGTATAAATAAAGTCCCAACAAAAAAAAACTCTAAAACTCTATATCACCAACCTTAAAATTTTATTCCCCCAACCCCTCAATAGAGGGCAACACCAACCCTTCCATACAGCGTGCTCCAGGCCTAATGTAAACAAACACCGGCCACAATCTGTGCTTGCTGCAAAATGTCAACACCGACCACATCTACAGTGCTAATGTCAACACCGACCACATCTGTGCTTGCTGCAAAATAACTATTTCACTTGATGACGCATTAGAACAACAATGCGAAACATGTAGCGAGTATGCATTAGGATATAATATTCACACTCCCAGAAAAGTTTAGACATAAGCTGTAAATCTAAAAATACATTGCTTGATGTGTGCACTAAATCAATGTCAACCTGGCACCAGCATTCCCTCAGATAACAAAAAAGAATATAAGTGTTTTAATAATTCTTTATCTACTATTATATTCTACTACCCACCACAAGACAATAGATTCATCTATTCCAATGGACATCATTGCAAAGAAAAAAAAAACCAAGATAAATATATAATTCTACCCAATCGTCTCAACTTTTCCACTAATTACAGTGATATAGGGAAAATTTAATAATTAATAAAATTAGACTTTAGCTGCATTAAGTACAGATTATAAATATTCTACACCTTTGCAGTTATTTTAGTCATCATCATCATCCTCAAGCAGTCAAGGGCTACGGAAGTCCAACCAGACTGTGCAATTTAGTTCTCGAAGCATATCTGTCCTGAGCTACATCTGCTGCATCTGGTCACTGCAAACCAATTCTAACAAGGTCCTATTGGACATTGTCTGCCCACTGCATCCTAGGTCTCCCCCTCTTTCTAAGGCCTTTAGGCACATTGTTCATAACCCTATTCGCCAATCTATAATTATCCATATGGGTAACATGACCAAACCAACGGAGTCTCTCTCTGCACAATATGTTGCTTAAAGGAGGTTGCTGACTCCTTTGCTTAACTTCATCATTAGTTACAAAGTTGAACCACCTAATGCCCAAGATACTGCATAAGCATCTAGAATAAAAAGCATCTAATTTCCTGTTATCTTGTTTACAAAGAGTACAAGTCTCACTACCATAACCATAAAAAGAACCAAACTATTATACAGTATAATTTTAGTATTGCTAGTAAAAAAAAAAGCTTCATCTAGATGATATGATAAAGCTTTGAAAAAGCTTCAACAAGCTTTGAACTATTTTCCTACTAAAAGAAAACATTTGTAAAGATACAGAATACATACTACTGTTAAAGAAGCTATGATTTTTATCTAATTATTTTATCTATTTACCTTTATCCTGGCAATGTAGATAAAAATAGTTAGAATGTTACCTTTGTTATTGAAGTGTTGTAAATAAGTGAACATTAAAAAGTAAATCTCAAATGTTTAACGTTTGAACACATTTATGATAATCTAAAATATTTGGACCTTCATGATAAATGAAAGTCAACATTTCATTCAATGGAAGTATGAAAAAGATAATATAAAAATTTTCATGAAACCTTATAGAAATAACTTCAAATTAAAAAAAAAACAGCTAAATAACTTCTGCATTTTTAATTGGTTTCTAATTCACTGCAACAAATCTGAATCAGCAGTTTTTCTAAGAGTTCCTTCTCAATGTTTTGTTTCCACATCAGTGTGGTTTTATGATTCATAACAGCTGTCATTGTAAGAAGAGCATTATATATTTGGAGCTTGGAAAATTAACTCCTCTATATCCATTTGTAAAGAGTTCATTGAACTGAGTGAGATAATCACTCTTTTAGATTTTATTTCTTGATGTGGCCCAAAACTATTAGTCTTCTAATGTTGATTAATGGTTGTATTCAATATTGCTATAAACATTTTTTAGAAAAATTACTTTTAAAATATGATAGAATTCAGTTGTTGTTTTTTTATAAAGCCTATCTAATTCTCTTAAGTTTTCGAACAGAATGAATTTGGCAAAAAATATTGAAGTTTATTATTTTTACTGATGGATTCCTAAATAAATAAATAAAAAAAAACTAAAAGGAAATTTCCCAATTTCAGTGAAATTGGCAACTCTAATGATTTCAAATGACTAAGCCTATTACTCTAATGTGCAATACTAAAAATTTGATAATTTTTGTCACCAAAGCATGGTTGTTTCAAAACTATAATGCTCTTTTCTCTACAGAAAATTTGAAATAAATCTTTAAAATCTGATAAAAAGTGAATATTTACCAGATGCACACTCAATATGGGTGAATTAAGAAAACATTTCTTAATGTTTACAATGAAAACGAATTTCATAACCACTTTCACTTTTATGTATATTTTGCTTTATTTCAAATATATATGAAATGCTGTGACTTACATGGAAAGCACTTCATGGGAAATTCGGGAATCTTATGTGTAGTAGAACAGAGTTTGTAAGCTTCTTTCAGTAGAGTAGACCCTCCAATAACACAAACTCCTAGAGCATAGATTTGCTCATAGAACGTTTCTAAATTATGCCAAATGGAGATTAACTTATGTGCTATTAGTATGAATGAATTTGGTGCAGAACACCAGTGGTGCTGGCTAATATGACAATCTTCAGTATACATTACTGCTACAACAAAAATGAGTAATACTCCCTAAAGTTTTTTTAAATTGAAATATGATTATTATTATTTTATTATATTTACATAATTTTCTTTTTTTCTGGTTGGGGGAAAGGGAACAATTTGTAAAAAATGAATTTTGGAATTTTTTAGAAACAAGTTTCTGCTGCTAAGATCACTGGCAGTTTCAATTGTTCACATGCAACAGTGTAGTAGCATACAATAGCACCTTGATTTAACAGACTAATAGAGGGAGAAGGTGTTTCTGTTAATGCCTAAAGTCTGCTAAATCTGTGGGTTTATAGGCAATGCACAGAGTACATGACTATCTTAAAATAAATAGATGCAGGATATTAGGAAAAGTATTAAACAGACTAATAGCAAATGAATATAATAGTATACTTGTAATAGCAATGAAAACACTAAAATAGAAAATAATGTACACTAAACAGAAAAATATTTATTCTGAATCTGAGAAGCTATCACACTCCTGTGGCCTCCTACTAGGAGAGGGTTGTGATGAGGGGGATTTGGATCAGCTCTAGGTTTGAAGAAATTTAAAAAATAGTCGTGACTTTCACTGAAAGAAAGCAGATCAAACTAGTTTGGCGTGTGCAGATGGATGCTGTCCATAAAATCTGGGTCCATAGAATCGAGATTTCACTGTACTTATTTCTGAGAGTATAAGTTTCTATTTTCCCATTTAATTTTAAGATTATACAACAGAGATTCCTATTACATATGATTCTTTAGGAACACACTTCAGCATTATATAAGTGTCTTCTCTATTAATTTTACTGTGTGGATTTCTCATATAACACCCCTCCTTCATGGTCCACTTCGGATGTTAACATATGCATCTATATAACTCTTAAAATATGTTGTCAAAATATGTTGGTCTATGCTCATACTGTATCATCTGTGTATAAAGTCAAATAATACATATGATAATATTATCACTAGTAGATTATCCAACTAGTGAAATATTAATTTATTTTTCGAACCTTGTGTATAGCAGACCTTGCATGATCTGGTTAAGCAACAATAATAGCTGCTGAAGATTTTGTGTGCATTTTATATGCATAGGGGTTTTAAACACGAAATATATCTACAAAAGTTATATAATATATATGATTTAGAGACTGATGCATATGAACAAAACTCAGAATAACAAAAAACAAGACAGTTATGCAAAGTAATATTAAAAAGCACACTAGTGTAAATTATTCAATGAGAAGGCAAATTAAAATAAATATCTGCACTTAAATAAATTTAAATGAAAATTAAAACAATATTTACAAATAAATTGAATTATCTTAAATCTTTTATTTTTATAAATTTCACACTTAGCCAATTCATAAGTTTTATGATTCCACTATAAAAACAATTTATCTTTTATGTTTGCCATATCTGAGTGTTAATCCATCTGTTCATCTCATGCCGCACATCACCAGTATCTGTTACATAGTTCCCAAGATAATTAAACTGTAACACCTGTTCAATACTGCAACCATTCAGATTAACTGAATCACAGCCTGTATGATCAATTTTCATCACTTTAGTTTTCTCTCTGTTTATAACCAAACCTACTCTACTACCAGTTTCATCAACAGCCCTAATGAAAGAGTTCATCTCATCAACATCATTTGCCAAAAGGGCTAAATCATCAGCATAATCTAAGTCAGAAATTTTCATATCTCCAGCCCATTAAGGCCAAAATCTTTCCCTTGAAGTGAATTTCACATAACATAATCAATAACCAAACTAAAGAGAAAAGGAGACAAAATGTACCCTTGTCGAACACTAGAAGTAATGCTAAACCAATTGCTACAAGACTTACCAACTCTCACACACGACTCAGTGTTATTATAGAGAGCTTTCATTATGTTAACTAACTTGTCTGGTATACCATATGATTTCACAATCAACCACAAATTATGATGATCAACAGAGTCGAAAGCCTTTTTGAAATCAACAAAGCTAGCCACCAAAAGTTTCTGAAACTAAACATTTCTAAGAAGTGAAATAATTCTTTCTAAGTGAAAATAACTGATCTACACATCCCCTACCACTTCTGAATTCACATAGCTCATTACACAAATGCCTGTCAACCAGATTCATGAGAGCACAATCATGCAAAGAACTTTCCCTGGAACAGAGAGTAGGCTGATACCCCTATAGTTATCACAAGAATTGCGATCACCTTTTTTGAAAATAGGGATAATAATAGCTCTGGTAAAATCCTTAGGGACTATGCCTTTATCATAAAAGATATTCAAAATTTCAGTTATCCAAGTGCTAACTGAAACATTCCCAGCTCTAAGCATTTCCGTAGTAATTTCATCTACCCCTGGGGATTTATGAAGTTTAAGTTTAGAAATAGCCAAAATAACTTCAGATTGTGTTATTGGGCCAACATTAATGCCACCAATGCATCTATCATCATTGCAAACAATGGGAGTAGAACTACCCACATTGTTTAGAACATCACTGAAATGCTCAGCCCACCTAGCCATGACAGAATCCTCGCATTCTGTAGCCTTACCTTGTTTATACTTCAATCCCTGTATACCTGTCCATTTTCTACCACACAAAACATTAACTATCTGGTACAGCTCTCTGCTATTGTGCTGTCTAACTGCTTCCTCGGCTTTGTCAGCCAAGCCATCAAGCCAAAGATTCTTATCAGCAGCTAACTGATCCTTTACACGTTTATTAAGCTCTCTGTAATGCTTTCTATTAGGTCTAGTAGGGTATTGATTAAGGACATTCCTGCAGTTCTTTCTTTCCGAAATATGCTCAAGTGCCTTATCTCTCAAATAATTCTGTCTCCTCTGCTCCTTTTTTCCTAAAAAGAGTACTGTTAGTTTCCAGAAAAGCCTGTTTAAAATGGTCCCATTCTTCCTCAACTTCAGTGGTAAGCAAACCATGACTGTCATAATGACTAAGTAACCTATCATGGTAAGCTTTAGTTATAACTGGGTCTTTCAGAGCTTCAGTGTTAAAGGTAAATTTTTTAACACTAGCACAACACTTTTTAAGTTTAATTTGCAAGACACTTTTAACAAGGTAATGGTCAGATCCAATTTCAGCTCCCCTATATGACCTGGTATTCCTAACAGAACTAGCCCATTTGCTGTTAATTAATATATAATCAATCATATTCTTATGCAGCCCATCAGGTGAAACCCATGTGTACTTATGTATGTCACAGTGTTTGTAATAAGTGGTAGTTATTCTGAAACCATTGAGTTTACTTACCTGTAGGAGACGTTGCCCTTTGCCATTGCAGCTACCAATACCAAAAAGGGCCTATTACTCCTCCCCACAGGTCAGAGTCAGTACCAACTTTTTCATTGTAGTCACCTAGAACAAGGGTAATATCTCCTTTCTTGACAAAATTCAAAATATCCTGAAGTTGTAAGTAAAACCTATCCCTCCCATCCTCATTGGCATCCTCAGTGGGGGCATAACAGCATATAACATTCAAATCTTTAATGCTTGTCTGAAATTTTGCTGTAAGAGATCTTTCATTAATGCACTCATATCCTAGAAGAGCATCACTATTGTGTCTGCTTAGAAGCAGACCCACGCCTTGGTGATGCTTATTATCGTTCCTCCCTGAAAAGAGAAATTTAAGATTATTTTTATGAATCTGACCTTTATCTGTCCATCTGGTCTCTTGCATGCCAAGAATATCTAAATTATTATATTCTCAGCCTTAAGACTTCTTCCAATGTAGAAGTTGACGATGTCAGTAGAAGCAAAGAGTTCAGGTGCCTGCGATGACCTCTGCTCAGGATTATCCACCAGCTGATAAACATATCCTGTGAATCTATTCACTTGGTTCTGTCAACCCACAAACAAACAGAAAACACAGAGGAAGATTTTACCTCTACAGAATCCCACCAGTGCAGCAAAATCAGGATCCATAATCAAGCTGAGAACCATAATTCTGTTCAGGTTGGTATATATGGTCAGCACTCCTCAGCAGGGTAGAAAAAAAAAAGAAAAGTAGCCATAGTTGTCCAGATCAGTAGGCCACACTAATCTGGCAGCCCTCCCCTTCCGTTCACTTCCATAAGAGAGTATCTCTTTTGAAATATACTAACAGTCTGCACCACGAGAAGGCGGGGTCGGACATCAGGTGCTAGGCCTGGCCGGTTCTATACATCATCACAGGGAATTGGTGCATAGCTCTCCTTCCAGTGACTACCTATCTACCATTTACAGAACAATATACTACAGAACAAAATAATTGCTACACATGAGTATTCTATTGTAAACGTTGCATTTTAAATATCAATTTAGCTCATATTTTTTTCAAGTACGTAATATTATTTTCTTACTGTATTAAAATTATAAATTATACATGTCTATACATGCATTAGGGGCATTTTATATTTTAGTATCCAGTTTTTCTTTCTAAAATTATGTATATATATATTAAAAAATTTGGAACACTGCAGCATGATCTCTAAATACAAAATTCACTCTAATGAATCAATATCAACTTAGAGGAAAAATTGTCTTTAGCTCAGTGGGATATAAATCCGCAAAATCCCAGATGACTTTACAGGTGCTCTACCACTGTGTTACTGGCTACCAAACAAGATCTTCTCTATTTAATGATATAAACATTCCTACCTATGGGACAGAGCTAAAATTCTGTGTCATGTGAAATGTAATGTTGTCTCCATTTCTTCTCATATCTTCACATCAGCACAATAAAAACAAATGTTATTATGCCTTAAGTATATTAATAATCACAATATAAATAATTTTTGATACTGATTCAGCTGATATATAGAAAGTCACTCTAATACACTGGTATCAGTTTTAATGAAAGGCTAAATTCTGTCAGACAGGATGTGAATACATGACCTCCTGATAACATGTCATGTATTTCTAACACTGAACTGAGCTACAGGCTCCTAAACAAAATAATTATATTTAATTTCACATGTGCAAAAAAGTTTCAAAGATTATCTCAATGAAAAGAATAGGAATTTTTGTCTTTGCTGCCCCAAAGCACTCATTAAAATGAAACTTCAGAAAATGATTACTGATCAGAATGCAAAAGTTCTATATAGAGAATAAGCAAATAACATGATAATATGAAAAACCCTATTTTAAATATAAATAAAATGAAGTGTGAAATTTACAAAATTAAAGAAATAATTACATATTAACAAAATTACAATAATAAACTAAAGCATATCAAAAGAAAACAAGGTTGACAAGCAAACAATAACAATTAATTGTATCAATGTGGCAAATTGACACAATGAAATACTCTATTATTATGTCACAAAATCGAATATACAAAAATTATAGCATCTGCAAAAGAACACAGAAAATATATGCTTGCATGACATCACACACAAAAATAAATCTTTAAACAATTATTTCTTAACAAATTAAGAAATAAATATAAAATTGTTAACATATTTCAGTGACCAAAGAGGGAAATAAGCTGCTCTGGAATGTTTCAAACAGAATTTAATATTAATTAACCAAAATATAGCAATGTGTTTTTCAAAACACTTATGAACTTTAAAAGCAGTATTTGACTAGTTTGATAACCTGCTGTATATAGTCACCCTATTCATTGACACCTTATTGTTTTTAGTTTATGTAGAAGGTATACCTGTGGCTGAAAACTTTTTACATGAATATTGGTTAAGGCATGGATGTCTGTTATCATATATATGTAACTATTAACACAAAATATTTCTGCACAAAATATATTTATGTGCAAAAGTTACAAACACAGAAATGCTGATTGCTAAAACAGTTCTCTATTAATTTTAAAGGAAATTCATACATAGGTAAGTTGCAAGTATGCTTGCAATTCTGCATAGGAATAATGATGATAATCCACATGCTATGAGATCAGTTCATATTGGCTCTTTTACGGAAGAGAATTAAGGGGACACATACCACTGGGTGTGTTACATAGAGCCCCCTCTCTAGAAACTTCACGGAAATGGTCTACCTTGAAATTCTCCTTCCTGCATACAAAGTAAGTTGTCAGTGTTATATAGCACTTTGCAATTAAAGCCAGATACCAAATACCCACCCATAATCTGAAATTCCCCCCAGAGCACGGAGACACCTTCAAGACATATTGAGCCCTCTGGATACATTGCCTTGAGACTGTCCAGTCTCCATTTCCACAATGGAATGCCACCTTAATGATGTTTTGAAATGATGTTTACAAAATGGCAATCTCCAATTTGCAATTTGTGGGCAAACAGTAAACACTGTACAGACCTGTTAGAGAGTAACTTTTGTACTGGTAACTCATTTGCATGTTTGGAGCCTTTAAAGAAGTTTTGTCTTTGATTTACATGTTCACAATATGATATCACATAAGTAAATCAATTTTAGTTTTTTAATTCCACATGTTATGCAAAAATTAACAACCAATGCGTAATTTAACTTTTGCACTTGGGTGTATTTCTGAACAAATGATTCTACAACTAAAATATAAAGCACAAACATATGTCTATTTAGTGCATCCTTCACTGATGTATGTAGTAGAAATATTTCTTTCAGTTCTGGTCACTAACCATTTATGATGAATTCTTTGCAGTCTTGTTAAAATTGAAAAGAACATGTTAACTTGAAGAGTGAAATATATTCTATCAGCACACATTAAAGTGGACTGAAATATTTAATACTAATTAAAGTGAATAGTAAGAATTTTGAGTCTGAAATCACTTTAATATATCCTTTGAATGATTTAATAATGATTTGACATATTTTATTAAAACACACTGAGATGTCAGTTTATTAGGTACACCACCTCTCGTCACATAAGTGGTTCATTACAACACATAATATAGCATGACCATGGTGTGTGGTATAAATCAAGCAGACCAGCTCTTTGAGCATCAGTTCAAGTAGGATTGAGCATCAGAATGGGTAAAACAAGTGATCTGAGAGATTTTGAACATGGCATGATATTGGTGCTAGGCATGCCAGTTCTAGCATCTCTCAAATGGCTTTCCTCCTGGGCTTTTCATGCACATCCATTTCAAGAATTTACCGAGAATGGTGTCCTTTTGCATTATGCTGATGGATCATAATTTGGTATAAGCAACATGAGACCGTTAGAGCCATCTTGCCTGGTTAGAGCCATCTTGCCAATACGGGCTGGTGGTGGTGGTGTGATGGTGTGAGGAATGTTTTCCTGGTACACATTAGGCCCCCTGATACCCATCGACAGACATCTGAACACCATGGCATATTTGAACATTGTTGTTGACCAAGTTCATCCCTTCATGGCTACAGGTTATCCTCACTCACTCAGATGGATACATTCAGCATGATAATACACCATCTCATAAGGCACATATCATCACCAAATGGTTCCAGGAACATGCCAATGAGTTTTACTTGCTTCACTGGTCTGCACAGTCTCCAGATCTAAACCCTATCGAACATCTTTGGGATGAGATGGAAAGGGTTGTCTACAGTGAGATTGTGCCACTGTCCAATTTGCAGCAACCATGCAATACATTCATTTCGTATGGTACAACATTCCTGCACAACACATCCAGCATCTTGTAATTCCATGCCCCTGATGAATTCAGGCTGTTCTGAAAGCCAAAGGAGGTGCAACACGCTACTAGGTAGGTGTACCTAATAAATTGTCATCTCAGTGTATATAAATCTCTCCTCAGATGACTAAGTGACATAGACAAAACTACTAAGGGTGGAACTTTCTCAGCTACAGATAATACAAACATCCTTGCCTTACCATTTGGATTCTAATTTTGTTACTTTTCCATTGCCTTACCACATAAAAAATGGGAAGACATTAAGATGTTTTAAAACTAATATTCTTTGAATATTATTTTTGATGTATAGCAGCAAATTAAGTTTTGAGATAATAAAATTTGGTTCTCAGGAACTATAAAGCAAAACAATTATTACTTTGAAATTGCATTCCAGTTACAAAACATGACATTTTCTCAGTATTCTCATTAGTCTTATACATTCTTGTCAAGTAAATTACTTTCAAAAATTAAGACTCCCATGCAGCAAGTTTGCAATTAACTAGTTTTAACTTTTTTTACATTATTTACAAGTAAAAAAAAAACAGGCCAATTTTTAATACACAAAATCCTCAGAACCAAATTTTACTTCAGTGGCCTTTATATTATACATAATATTTAAATTTATGAATGTTTGCTTGTTTTTTTTTAAAGAAGAAAAGAGAGTTCAAGCAGACAAAAAGCCTGAGACAGATTTAGATTGACTTCAAAGGTTTTTATTTAATGTATCAAGTATACTACATGTTTCATGTCAGTTGTTTGAATAGAAACTTGCTACATGAGAGACTACAAGAAGAAACGATATTGATGTATGGACTTTATAATGATATTGATAAAGGCACATATTACATATGCAATGACGGAATTAATAAATTATGACAAATATCAAACATACATTAACTCTCTCTGTACACATGGTGAATTACATATTCAACTGATGTACAAATCTTTAGTGTCACACTTAAGAAAATACAAGTGGGTTAAAAGACAATAAACAAAGAAATAATTTAATAACCTTTATGAAAAACAAAAAATTACAAGTGCAAAATAATACAAGTTACAATTTATTTTACTGAAAGGAACTATAAAATGACTGGAGAAAGTATAATCAAGTTATTAAAATAATTTACAGAACGAAAAACAGCAAATATTACATTGAACAAAGTTATCCTATGTGAATATGTCTAATAACTTTACTAAAGTCAAATAAAGTGATAATAGAAAACATAAAATCAACAAAAGATAAGTACTTTTAATAGCAATATGTAATGAGGAATAATAAATGTTCATCAATTTACACATTGCATATTACATTAAAAACTAAACAAATGTATAGAAGAAAAAAGAAGAAATGAAATGAAACTATATATTTATGCCTAACAGCAAAGATTGGTTACCTCAATCTAAAGGAGATATTAAGATAGTTGCAACAATAAATGCATTAGATGTAACCTTAATGTACATGAAGGAAAAGCTTTGAGGTGGAGATAACTGGAAGGAACTGAATTGAATGAAAATTGCAAGTGAAAAAAATTGTATTATCCAGTTTACTGGGAAACTGAATAAGAGGCATCAAAAGCAAAAAGCAATACAAAACATTATTGTAATATTTCAAAGACATAAACTGAGAACTTTGCAATTTTTCATTACATCTCATCAGAACTATCTGAATTCCTTCTTTTCAATTGAGGTAAACATATCATTTTGTTGGCTATAAAGGAATTATTTCTAAATGCATTTGGTCAAAAGTGTGAAGTATTTTAAATTACTTTTTAAATTAGCAAAAAAACGAAACAACATGTTTTAATTTTTAAAAATATTTAGCACATTATTTAAACTATGTATATATAACAAAATAGTTTTATAAATGCATGTATATAATTCTTCCCCCCCTAAACTCGAAAAATATTCCTGCACTTTCCTTTAATAGAGATATAAAAAAACATTAACAATAAAATTAATATTTAAACATTACAACGAAAGAATATCACATAACATATTTATACATACAACAGCTTAATAAATATTTAAAAGTACATATAATAATGCCTACCAGAAAGTAGCAATTCAAATGATATGCTTTATATTTGTTATTTAAACCAGGGCTGTCAAACTTCACATCTCTAGTTGGCTAAATCACAACCTAGAAATACATTCTTATACTGCAGAAATATATTCATAATTATGATTACTAATTAACGATGTTAAATACTATGTTTTTTTGTTCGAATGCTACAAATAAGTTCAGTCTGTGTTTAAAAATCCCACAACTCAAACGTTAAATGTCATTTTTAATGTTTCTGATAATAAAAAAAAATATAACAATGGACTTCAAATGCAATATTTAAAATGCTAACAACTTTAATTGTTGAAATGTAATTGTGACAAATTTATACTTAAATACAGATTTGCTTACATTACAAATTGGCCTAACTCTAGGTAGCACTTATTTTCTTCTTTTTTGCTATGCAATTACTTAAAGAGCAGGATCACAAGAACTACAAAGCTCAGAACAGGATAAAGAGACCCATTAGATATTTGTTATAGCACAGGGGAGCTTTTGAGTTCAAACATGCAGCATGCTCTTTAACTACAGTATTCTAAGGCTTTTCTATTCATAGGTTCATGGCTAATGAATCTGTTTAAAAGGTAATGACTTATACAAGCCAATTAGCAATTTTTCTTGGTGAGAACAAGACCTCAGTGTTAAAAACATTTCAGTGTCAGCATGATGGGAGACTGAGACTGCGAACTTTCAGTTATTAATTTTGCACACCACTAACTGAACTATCTGTGTATTCCACTTGCATTATAGGAAGTACACAAATAAGAATCATAACAAAATGGAAAATGTGACCATGATATTATTACTATTTTGTGCATATAAAGTAAGTACCTTTTACTCTTTCATTTTACTAGAGCTAAACTTGTTTTAACTATAAAATTAAGTGCAAAATCCTTTCACTTATTACAGTGAGACCATTAAAGGAAACCTACTGTTGGTCAGATTGTACCCATATGCCTACTTACAGCCAACTTAGAGATGGACAACCATGCTTTAAATTAAATCTAATAATTTACTAACAGTTTTACAATTTACACTTGATTTCCATTTGTACTTAATTATGAGTATAAATTAACAGAGAAATATTTACCATATATCTATTCATGTCAATGGGTAACTGGGTAAGATGGTAAGGTACAAAAGAAACAATATTTGCCTTAATACTGTTTTGTTAGATTAAGAAAAATTAATATTAACTTTAATTCCACCCAGTTGAATTAAAATAATATGTATAGAATATTACAGGACATTTTAAGAATTTAAAAAATTAATATATTTATATCTTTATTAATATAAGCTTTATAACTTTTTTACTTGCATATTTAAAAGCTATTTTGGCATTGTGCTGCAATTTTTACTTCATATATTTACTGAAATAGGCTGCAAACATTGTACAATATAGAAAGGAAATAACAGATTGTTCATACATATTGAATAACAAATTATCACAAAAGAGTTCAAATTTAAAAACGTATAATTATATCTGAATTATTTCAGCTAGACACAATACAATATATTGCAGTGTTTAAAGCTTAAATATATATATTTATTACAAATAACTGTTTTACTTAACAACTACTACTAGTCATGGACAAAACGTTTTGGCACAATTCTGACTATATCTGTCACAAAAACGATCTAATAAGGTGATGATGTTACTCTACACCACTCTTTAGACCATATAATTTTAACAAACTAGGAAACATGTAACATACATGAAAATTTGTACTATTGGATATCACATTTACTATGATTATGTGATCAGAATGGCTGTTAACTTAGTCTTTCTTTGGCTAACAAAGTTCACTCATGATTTCTGAGCCACCTAACACTAATAAATATTTAACAAAATTATACATAACTTTCAGGACTTATAAATTGTGAAACCTGATTTGTTCAGTTAAAGCCATGGGTGGAATATCTTTATCATAATGCATTTCATAAGAGACAGTTAAAAATGTACATATAAAAAGTTTTCCACAGTAAAAACTTTAATATTTTGTTAAAAGATATTCTCCAAAAAAATATTAACAAAATGAATTTAACATATTCAAAATTTACAATACTATTTAAATAGTTTTATTAAATGAATATTCATTGCAACTAAATAACATAACAGAAATAAGCTTAATTGGTTAAATTTTTTAACACTGATAAAAGTTTGCATGACACAATATTTTCTTAAGGCCATTATTAAAAAATGATACAAAATGGCATTAATTTGACAAAGTTGTATATGCTTATTCTTGCCATTTAGTATTGATGAAGAACAGTTATTAACACTTTAATTCTCTATTTAAATATACTACATAAACTTATAGAAGTTTGTATGCAAAACATTTTTAAAGTAGTGTATTAAAAAATAAATCTTTTAAAAGTTTATATTTCAATCGAATTATGACTCTTTTTATGTTTCAAACAAAACTAAAAAAAATGTAATTTTGGTTTCGCAGGGTTCTTCATTTTAAATTAACAAATACATTCTTCATTAATAGCTAAATTATTCGTATCATTATTACAGTAACATAAAAGATCATTTATATGATATAAAAAGTGGGCTATTTATGAGCGAAATAGATGCCATTTTGCTATTTTATAAATCAAAAAAACATTTAATAAGTTTCAATTATCAGGTAACAAAGCTTCAAAGCCTATTCAATAATGAGGTTATGAGAACTATGAACCTGAGATTTTAATATTTGAAACCTGATTTAATAAACTTAATTAAAAATAAAATAGCTTTTTTAATCTTTAAATATTTAAGAATCAATTTGCCCTAAATATACATATATTACAGACACTCAAACAAAAAAAAAACTATTAATAGATGCAATTTTGTTATTTATAAAGAGTTATCATTGAACATTTCGCCAAAAAAATGCTTATAAGCTCTTAGAAGAAACTGAAACATTACATGAAATTTTAGCCAAAATGAATAAATGTTTTTGGGGAAAAAATTTTGCCAACATACGAGATTTGAACCTGCATCTATCCAGAGTATTCTAACCATTGAACTAATGCCACTTCAGTCTTTTTTCCACTAATTATGACTTTTTATTGATGGAAAAAAGACTGAGCTGGCATTAGTTCAATGGTTAGAATACTCTGGCATGTTTCTGGAGAGATGCAGGTTCGAATCCCGTATGTTGGCAAAAAAAATTTTCCACAAAAACATTTACTGATTTATAGACTTTTAAAAGTTAACAGGTAATGCTGAGATTATCAATTATTGTCTTTTTTATCAAAATCCCATATTACTTTCAAAACTTCATATTTAACAAAATAAAATATAACAGTTTTTTATTACTGTATTCACTGCTAGTGAAACTTCTACAATGTATATCTAGGATATGACTTTTTCAGATTAAATCTCCATTCAAGAAGTAATTATTGGGCACATTTTTTTTTTGGAGGGGGGGAGATGTATTAAATTGGGTAAAAAATACTAATCCAATATTGTTTCCCATATTTGGTTGAAATAAAAATAAAATAATCCAAATATTCATGTTAGGTAATCATTTTATTACTTGCATGAAATAACATATGCCCTGTCAATGTCTCTTTAGCAATATTACTTCTGTATAAACTCTTGTCTAATTTTTTAAATTCACAACAGATATTCGTTTATAAATTATGTTTATAATGTACCTACAATGTTTTTAATATATTTACAATATTTTTAATAATAATAATAATAAATATGTTCTTACCCTGATTTTTTTCAACATTTTGCTGTTATGAATTATGTCAGGAATGAATAAACTAATTTTCCTCACATTAATATGAAACTCCTTTTCATTTAATGAGTGGTATCCTGGAACCAATTATTTTATTATAGTGAGAACTACCTATAATATTCTAATGTAATCTGGAGTCCTGGAGTCACACATCTGGCATCAGTAATATGTGTGCATTGCCACAAAACATAAAATAATTAATAATAATCATTTACTCTCTCATCTTTGTCTATGCCTATATAAGTGTTGGCAAATGACAAATTCAAAACAAGTCAACAGTGAACTAATAAAAATTTTTCCTTTTTATAAGGAAAAAATAAACAACAACTATTATGAAATGATTTTTTTTTTTTTTTGGGGGGGGGGGGTTAACCCAAATATTGTTTTTATTATCTGTTGTTTTGGGGATAAAAAATTGGGAGATATCGGGGGGGGGGGGGTTAAAAACCTAAAAAAGTCATACACTATGATAAAATCACACACATCAATAAAATTTGGATTAAGATATTGAAAATTAAATTTCTTCATATAATATACTTCACACTACATATAGTATGATTCAAAGCCTGGATAACTGTTAAAAGACATACAATCAGTTTTTTCATTTCATATTTTATTTTTCCAAATTCATCTTCAGTTCCGACACAAAACAAATTTTTATTATCCATATTAATTAAGTGCACATTCAAATATTACAACATTTTTCAAACTTACCCAATTTTTGAATCATACTGTATGAAATGAAATGATTGCTGTTACTATTAATCAAGAAAGTGAATCATCATATAGTAAAGCAATATTTCAGTTTTCTATATTATCTTTAACTTGCTTTTCTCTTAATTGTCCCCAAAAGTGCCATATATCAGGTCATTCATAAGCAATCAGATACATCAACTACTAAAGACAACTTGCTCCTCCCAGCATTCAATTTGCTCATCAAATAGCAGGAGGTAGTCAAGTGACTTATCCCCTTGGGCCATTTCTCCAGAGCTTATCAACTATACACTTTGGTACTCAATAAAATCCAAGCCCACTCTAGATTATCACACTTGACCTTATAAATTTTACTAATAGGCAATTGTTGCAATATCAGTTATTCATCTGGGGAATATTTAATTGTCAACACAATTTGTCAAATGGAAATGGGCCTTAAACTTCTCACATACTGAGAACTGAATTACCTTGCTCAATGGTTTTCCCCAATTTTGCATTAGAAAATATCTTTCCAGTTTTACCTTTTAAGGCTTTGGGAAAAGGTTAAGAGAAGTTCTAATTCAAATCTGAAAAAGAATCTGCATAACCCCTGTACATCTACCTACTTTCAATATTTCTATTTAAAAGCCATTATAAACAAGCCAGATGTTATTGCAAAGGACATGAATCTATTATATTTTATTGTTTTGAACTGAAGTATATCCTCAATCTCATTAGATATTACCTTCCCATTGAGCAGCACTTCTCAGAATGCTAGTTTTTAAATTATGTTATTTTGTATTGCCACCATTTCATTCTCACACTTGCTAACTAAAGTCAGCACAACAGCAGAAAATCAAATTTTAGACAAACTCACATCTTTCAGAGGCTTTTACCTATAATATTGCTATAAAATTAAAATTCCAACTATTCACTACCAGCTCTAATGTTTGCCACAGTATTAGGTGTTACCCCCCCCCCCCCCCCCACACACACACATACATAATATTTTTGTTATGATTTTAATACCTGGGCATTTACATGGTAGAGCACACATGAACAATTTGACCATCTGCTTTGAGAAGTTATTTCTTTAGCAAAATAAAAACACATTTCACTCCAATTAATAGTACTAGGCCTCATTCTTTAACTATCCTAATTATTATTTACAACACACCATTTAGATTCTAGCATATAATATACACAGTCACATCAGAATCATATGACCACCCACAGAAACACAGTGTACCCGTCCAGGCACATCACAGAGTGCAGATGACAAGGTCAGCCACATGGAGATATAAGCAGCCAGCAGGAACAGAAAAGCCATAGTGCATAACGTGAGCACAATGGGCAGAGATATTGATTTGATGGACATTCAAAAAGGAACGATCATCGGCTACCATGCCAAGGGTGGAAGCATCTCAGAAACAGCAGACTTCGTGGGCTGTTTGCAAGGTACTGTAGTAAGGGTGTACCAAGAGTGGACTGCTGGCACACTGAGTACCTCCAGACGTCATAACTGTGGAGCCCCAAAGCCCATCGACCCCAGAGGAGAACATCACCTCCGTTGACTGGTAAAGGGCAATTGATGTGCAACAGTGCAGCAATTGACCACTCAAATGAATGCTGGAGCACCCAGATACGTGTTCCCGATAACAATAGAATGAACCCTGTTACGCATGAGTCTTCGGAGTCAATGCTGCATAAAGGCACCCATGTTAACCAAGGTCCATCGGCAACAACACCTGCAGTCCACACAGAACTACTATCATTAAACAGTGGAAGAGTGGAAAAAGGTTGTCTTCTCTGATGAATCAAGGTTTAATTAATAGATTCTGAAAAAAATTCATCGCTGCCACAGCGAGAATCGAACCCGCATCTCTCCATATTCATGCCAGAGCGTGATAACCATTGCACCATGCGTCGGACAACGAACTCTTTCAGAATATGACCTTATAAATCTTCTTCCTGAGACGTGACTGAGACAGCACCATCTATACTCAAGGAGATGCAACTTTTTTCAGTTGTTGCTATTTGATTATCAGATGTTAATGAGAAGGTCGCTAATGCTAAGACGTTAATATATAATTAAAAATCAATCCAAAGTGAATGCACAGTATTCCCTGTTAAGATAGACATCAAACATTAATTAATAGATTCTGAAAAAAATTCATCGCCGCCAACGCGGGAATCGAATTATAAGGTCATATTCTGAAAGAGTTCGTTGTCCAATGCGTGGTGCAATGGTTAGTGCGCTCTGGCATGAATCTGGAGAGATGCGAGTTCAATTCCCGCCGTGGCGGCGATGATTTTTTTTCAGAATCTGTTAATTAATGTTTGATGTCTATCTTAACAGGGAATACTGTGCATTCACTTTGGATTGATTTTTAATTATATATTAACGTCTTAGCGTTACCGACCTTCACATTAACATCTGATAATCAAATAGCAAAGACTGAAAAAAATTGCATCTCCTTGAGTATAGATGGCATTGTCTCAGTCACATCTCAGGAAGAAGATTCATAAGGTCATATTCTGAAAGAGTTCATTGTCTGACGCATGGTGCAATGGTTAACGCGCTCTGGCATGAATCTGGAGAGATGCGGGTTCAATTCCCGCCGTGGCGGCGATGAATTTTTTTCAGAATCTATTAATTAATGTTTGATGTCTATCTTAACAGGGAATACTGTGCATTCACTTTGGATTGATTTTTAATTATATATTAATGTCTTAGTGTTACCGACCTTCTCATGAACATCTGATTATCAAATAGCAACGACTGAAAAAAGTTGCATCTCCTTGAGTACAGATGGCGCTGTCTCAGTCACGTCTCAGGAAGAAGATTTATAAGGTCATATTCTGAAAGAGTTTGTTGTCCGATGCGTGGTGCAATGTTTAGTGCACTCTGGCATGAATCTGGAGAGATGTAGGTTCAATTCCCACCGTGGCGGCGATGAATTTTTTTCAGAATCTATTAATTAATGTTTGATGTCTATCTTAACAGGGAATACTGTGCATTCACTTTGGATTGAATCTAGGTTTCTACTCCATAGAGGCGACAGTAGCAGATACAGTGTCAGACACACAAGAACCAACATCTGGACACCTTGTTGGTCAAGTACAGGCTGTCGGTGGCAGTGTGCATGTCTGGTGAATGTTTTCCTGGTATGGCCTGGGACCACTGGTACCATTGGATGGGTCCCTGAATGCCAATGACTAATTGTCCATCCTTGCTGACCACATGCATCCCTTCATGTTGGACATTTATCCTGGTGGTGATGATGTCTATTAACAGGACAATGCATCCTGACATGTCACTAAGGTGGTGTGTGACTGGTTCCAGGAACACGACAGCGATGTCTCTGTTCTCCCTTGGCTGCTGAAATCGCCTGACATCAATCCCATAGAGCACTTGTGGGACCATTTGGATCGATAGGTTCAGCATGCAGACCACAACCACATCATCTCCTGAACCTCCGCGCTCTGCTGGAGTCTGAATGGGCACAGGTGCTTCTGGCAACCTTTCAGGGCTTCATTGCATCCATGCCACGTCATCTCACCGCTGTCATCCGGGCCAAGGGTGGTTATTTCCATTATTAGGTAGGTGGTCATATTATTCTGATACGACTGTGTATATCAAGTTTTGATGAATATATAAATAATAAAATAAATACTGCTTCAAGCCGCTGCTTTCCACAGAGGTCTGACAAGAGCTTGTCAGTTTATATGCCATAGTACTAATTGTAACTTTTATAACCATAGTACTTGTCTGTGAGGATGGCAGGACCTCAGCAGAAAAACAACACAAACATCCATGCCTCATCCAGGGCTCCAACCCAAGGTCCCTTTGATCAGTAGCCAAGCATGCTAACCACTTGGCTAGAAGATGGTTTAAATAATAATAAAATAATAAAATTTAACCTATTAGCATTCCCCTGATTTATTCTAATTTTGCCTAAATATATGGGGTAAAAATGACAGAATTACTTTACACTAAGATCATAATGAAATATTCTTAAAGTGAATATAAACTCTTTGTTCAATTATTCCTGGAGCCTATCAATTTTATATAAAGTTAAGTTAATATTAGTTTTGGCATACAAACTTTGCAAAGGAATAAAATTTTACACTCATGACTATTTCCTTTTTTTTAATTATATTTATTACAATAATGCATTTAGTGATTAAAAGTCTAATGGATTTTGCACTGTCTATGGGGTGAAATGCTTTCAGAGGTCATTAAATTATGGCATTCTTGTTGAAGAAAATTTTCGAAAAGAATAACACTTTCAGACTCATGATTTTTTTTTGACATTATATTAATAATTAATATTAAATAATGTATTTATCAATGATTAAAGTCTAATTTTTGCACTATCTATGAGGTGAAATACTTTCATTTGTGATTTTGTATTACTGCCTTTTACTTTTTAATCAAGCACAAGAGTTGCCTTTTGCTATTTAAAATAATATTCATTAATTCTAAATACTTCTGTAGTCATCTAATTCTTCTCCAATAAAAGAAACAATAATCTACTTAATTAAAAAATGTATATAATCTAGAGTTTTTATTATAATTTTTTACACACATGTGGATGTGTGTAAAAAGAATTTCATTTTTTAAAAGTGGTTGACCAAAATATTAAAAAAAATAACCTAAACCCTAATATTAAACCCCCAACATAGCATAGCCCAGGGGTTCACAACATTTTGAGCGGAGAGAATCAAGGCATCCAAAGATAGACTTGGCGAGCACCAGATGTTTCCAACAGTCTCTTCATTAATGCAGTATGATGTTAATTAAAAATTTTACAGTTTAACTATGCATTTCATTGGTTACCAAATGGTATACTACAATATTGTAATTTAATTTAATTATTTTAAATATCTTTACATACATTTATAAAAATGCAGAATGTACATTAATTTAATAAATAATATAAATTATCAATTGTGTTTAGTGCAAATATAGTACTGTCTCAGTGTAGACAAATGTTTGCTTTATGGCAGTGCTTGTGAGTACTAATAAATGATGTATTGGCAAGCACTCTTGACAGTTCCCTGAATATGTATGATAGCTCTACAACCACCATGGTACTTGCAACTGATACGATTGCCAATATGCCTGGCATAGCCCTACTTCAGAAGTAATATATAAAAAGGGATTGATCCATAAAGCATTTTACTTGGTTAGGTTCTTTGCTTATAAACATTATTTATTATTTCATTGTGTGCATCTTTGCATTATTTTAGAAATTATTATTTGAGTAATTTACAAATGTATGGAATATATTCTAATGGGGGGGGGGGGGAAATTACATTTAAATAATATAAAACAGGTCATATCCATATTAGTTGCAGTTTTTCAAAGAGTAACAGTCTTTCATGGTGAATGAAAGTATTGTAGGTAATGCTCCTAAAGATAGAAAATAGTTGTGCAAAAGAGGCAGCTTAACAATCCCTTTTTACAATAATGAAAATCATGTACATTGTCCTCTGAATAACAGTAAGTTCACATCTAGAAAGAGACAAACAGGTTTTGTTTAACGAATGTCTGGGTATATTTCAACCTTTGAGGATAGTTTAAAAAAATAAAGCAGAACATACAGTCTTATGGATACATCAGTGCATCACTGAGTATGCACAAATTAGGTTGTGAATATATGCTGACAACACTTGGTTTAGGTTAATAAACAAAAGTAGACATAATAGTAAAGCTCCTGGGATTAATATTCCTCAAAGTGATCATTGTATTCTACAATCTACTTTTATTTCTTTTTTAATTATTTTGCTATTGAACTTTCCAAGATAATTCAGTATAATTACTTTCTCAGTATTATTTATTTTAAATGTCTCAAGCTGAGGGAAATGTTACATGCAAAAACAGCTGCAATGTTTATTATTTTGCTTATAAATTCTGAGCAATCTAGTAAAAAAAATTACTAAATTTTGAAACCTACTTTTGATCATAATTATTTAAAATCTAATTTCAGAAAAAAAGTCTTTTCCAGAACCATGGTAGCTGGCCTTGGTAAGCAGTAATTGCACTGGTTTGTAGAAATCAATGAAGCTGACATAGTATAGGCTCAACTCCTGGTGGTGGCAGAATTATTTGTGTCTGTCCAATCAGCAGATATGCTGTCATTTGCTGATTTGTCAATGTTTTGTGGGAAAGACAGGACATATATTAGCAATTCCAATTTTGAATTTATGTAAAATGAGCTTGGTTTACAACATACATAATTGTCATATAATATGTCATTACAATTAACTCTATGAACCAATATTTCAGGTGGAGGTAAGATGGAAAAGGGCAAATTTTATAGTTTCAGCCAATTTAGAAGTGAGTTGCAGTACCATGAAAGTTGGGACTCATTGCTGTATATAATTTAGGAAATGGAAGATTTCATTTTGTCACACAACTGCATTAAAATGGCGCATTGTTTTACTACTATATTGACATAAATATAAAATAATCTACCCAGGAATGCTATTTGATATGATGATCTAACAGAACAAAAAAAAATTCAAGTCAATTCTATAACAGTAGCAAGTCACTACCAGTTGATACCTATTTAGGATTCAAATATCAACTATTTAGGATTTAAAAAAGTTCATGCACAGCACCTAATAGAAAAACCCACTATGATATATATAAATAAAACAAACTTTTTTTTTAATTCTTGATGCAAAAAAATATATTTTACCCTACAACAAAATCTTTGACAGAAGTTCATGATTCCCACCATCTTCCATAACATTGTTGATTCTAACCAACTATGATGCAAGCAGTTTTACTCTGAAAGGTTTTATAAGATTGCATTTGAAATAACTTGAAACATTTCATAAAACACATTTCTTGAGGTTATGGCCATTACATAAAGTTTACAAAACTTCATGTCTGCTACAAAACTACACAAAAATTATGTAGAGTCATGTACTGATGTTTTAGTCTACCCATGTGTAATTTTGGAATGCCACAAATGAATTCTTTGGTATCTATCTACAATGTGTCTGTTCATCTGGTTGACCTTGAATATTCCCACTATATAAGCATGAAAAGATTTTTCCATTTGGACAATGCATTTCACTGTAGTGGTGTAAAAAAATCATTGGAGGTCCAAAGGACTGTAGCATGCCATTGATGTCAGATGATTTTTATCATCTTTTGCTTTACTTTTTCCTTTCATATATTGTTTTATATTTATAAACGAATATTAATAATATGTTTTGGCAATCATGGATGCAAAGACCCTATTAAGAATTACAAATGTATATAATATTAAAAAAAGGAAAAACATGGAAGAAAAAAATATGAATTTCTTAACATATCTTCTTTATACTTTTTCCACAATATAAAGTACACACTATTATATTTTTAACAAATAATGTGTTGAATTATCGAAAATTAAAAGAAGATTCAAAAATGAATGCATAGAACAAAATATTTTAATGAACTTAGCTTTTATTAGTGGTAGCCAAAAGACCAAACTGCACCTACTAACATAGGAAACTAAAGGTACTACTACCAGATTTAGCTTTTCATTGCATACAAAGAAAATATTAATCATATGATCAATGCCTATACTGCAAAGCTTTCCAATCAAGTTAGTGTGTGTCCTACACATCTTTTGTTTATTGTGACAAATCTTTTGTGACATATTACAGTTCAGGAGTATATTACCATTACATATGATTATTTTAGGAATCATGTTTATTATACCAAATTATAGAATTTCTGGAGATATAGAGTTACTTAAGAACCAATGAAATCAACCCATATCTTTTTAAGAAGCAATGAATTTTTCAAAAATCATACTCTCAAACTAGATACAATCTGTATAAAATGAGAAAATAATAATCAATTCAGCAAAAACTTTCATTTTACTTATCTGACAAATATTGTTGAATGAAAGATATTAAGATATTTTTATATAAAACATTTGGTAAGAACTTTTGGTAGCTAAATAACTCTCAAACGAGTTCATTACAATCAAGTTATTAAATATATTTCAATAAAAATTAAAATGTATTAAAATATATGGTAGAAGAATGTAAGCAATATATAGAAATGTAAGCTACCTAGAACATGAAATTAGTGTTGTATTAGGATGGAATAAACTTTGTTCAAACATACCACATGCCAGATTTACACTTCATGCATTTCTAGGCACAAAAAGTGGCAGTGCACACTTATGTATGGTATCCTATTAATATAGTGTTACAACAAATGAACGTGCTAAAGTGAATTTATGATAAACATGACGTGAACACTCATGTATGCTTCTGTGTGAGATTTATTTTAACCAATGAATTGAAATACAGAACTGATCTGCAAAGATAGAATTGTAACGTTGGAGTTGTGGATATCCGAAAGGAGGCATAATTAGTTTCAGTATGTACATGATGGGTTTAAAAAGTGAAGAAGCATTTTATATGGTAAGTGCACAGAAGGCAGTTTAGTTTATTGGTATGGATCGTATTGGTAAGCTGGTAAAGGACACAAAGAATTTGTTGTCTTGTGCATAGTGATCAACGTCTGAAAAGAATTGATTCTGAGAAACCAGAACACTTAGCCACAGTTTTGGAATACTTGAGGATTAAAACCAAAGAAGGAAGTCATTTTGTGCATGGTTATTTAGTTATTTAGGAATTGGTAAGATTATTCTCGAGATATTGCAAGTATTCACATATATGATTCTCATTAGATTAAAAATTTGCTCACACATAAGATAAACATTGGTATCTTTAGTTTATGTACATGTTTTTATCCATACTTTTGTAATAAATCACTTTATTTTAGATTTATTGTTACTAGTTGTTATTTTTGAACTCACACTAAGTTTTCATCTGTTTGAATTCGTATCAATATTATGAAAAATTATAAAAAAATTTACTTTTAAAACCATGAAGAAAAGAAGTAATTTAATCAAAATGGGTGTGAGAATTTTAATTATAAGTAATACAACTTTGTTAAATAAATTAATATTATGTGTAGCATATAATTCATAATATTCAGTTTGCAATAACATTTAGAAATCAAATTATTCATTTTCAGATTTAAACCATTACTTTTCCTTTCTTCTTTTGCTCTAGTAAAGACAAAATTACTCTAAATTATTAAAGTATTGGGACAATATCATGTAGTGTGAATTGAAAGTTATATTCAATGCTCCCTAACTTTCAGATAAGTCTTTTGTAGAAGAATATCAAGAAATAAATTGAAAATCTTAAAAAATCCATTTTTCTTGTTTTTGAGCAATATTTGTGTATTATTTAACCCTTTCACTGCCATGACCTATAAAATCAGGTTCACAAAACTTACATATATGGCCATAAACCATAAAATCAGTCTTTAGTACCATTAAAAATTTGAAAAATTTTAAAAAATATTAAAATTTGAACTAATTTTTTTATTTATGTGTTAAAATAGACATTTCAGTGCTCCTAAAAATGCTAATTTTTTTTCAGTTTATTCCTCAACTTAATGTCTCAGAAAATAAAAAGCCTTTCTTTTGCTCAAACTGTTATTAGCACAGCCAAGATGACACCTATATCATAGCTCCAACAAGTTAATTGAGTTATTTTGTAAACATCCCACCATCTGTTTCTCAATAAAATGAAGTCAGATGTCAAGGGAATATTTTTTTATTGGAGGTTTCCAGTAATTTGCACAAAAATACAGCCACATATATGTTTTTGCATCATTTTAGTATATTTTGTGATTAAAAACTATTTTACAGTTTCTAAATTATTTTTATCTATTATTGGATAACTTTTATGAATGGTATACAAATAGAAAAATCGCTATTTCTTTGATGATGTGATCAGTAATGCCATAGAAGCATGATATCGATTGGCAAACATCTGGTTTTGATTTCAAACTTAGTGCACATGTTAGGCTGTACAGATCAGATATTTCAGAAAGTACTGAAGTGTTTCTGCATTTTCTTTTGCTGATGAAATATAATTTAAAAAATAGTGATAGATAAATACTTTATAACATATGGATGTTAATCATAATGGATATTAGTTGAACAGGAAAATTGTGAGGTTTTTTTTCTATACTACAATATTTCATTGACTCTGAGAATGATTCAGGTGAATATTACTTTACTCAGATTCTGAAAGGGGATATCAATTTCAATTATTTCCAAAATTATTTATACTGCTTCTCAATTATATACTACAATTAGAAAGAATAATAATTTGAAGCTTGACCAGAATATCATTAACCATAAGTGACCTAAAATGATAGCTACTTGGTTGAGATTTTGCCATGTCAGGTGTTAAACCATGTCAGTGTTTTGCCTTAAAGTGACTGGTTTCATTCTGGTGGCTAAGTAAATTTTGAAATGTTTTCAGAAAATAAAATGCACAACTTTAGAACCTCATCCTCAAATAATTAATGAAGGTAAATACTCATGTTATATACCAAAAGAAAGAGCATTTAATTCTGATTAAATGGCAAAAATTTGAAAAAAATGAAATACTAGTTAAACTTTTTTAATATATTTTTAAAATTACTTTTAATTCAGTAAAAATTAAAAAAGACAATTTTTCTGTTCTTTCGAAATTATTTTATTATTCTTATTTAAATAAGTTATATTTCCATTAATGCTTAAATCTTTCATTTCTTTAGTTTTTTCTAAGATTTTTAGTCATTTATGCAAATAATGCATAATGCATGTGCTTAGATTTTTGGCAACTGGCAAACTCTAAGCCTAAGAAAACTGGTGTCATAAAAAATTCATTTTGGTTTAAAAACAAGATAATATAAATAGAAGCTGAGATATATATATCTAAAAAACAGAATAAGAACTGTGAAAAATTTTGAATTAAACTATTTCAAAGCATTTAAAGTTCACTGAAGCACTGAAATTGAGAATGAATCGTTTTAGTATGAAGCTGCATAACTGCTACAAAAAAGTTTATTTTTAAAATTTCGGTTAAAAAGTTGCAATATCATAATGCTAATTAGAGTATTTGGTTAAAATACCATTAAAATTATTGCTAAAATAAATACTATCTTTTAAAAATCGCTCTTTTAATCACATAATCCTACAATTCTTCCAATATCGGCCATTAGAGATCACTAGTGGTTTCATTTTCAATCATTTCAAAATATTCTTTATAATCATAGTATACATTTGAAAAGTAGTAAAAAATAATTGCAAAAGCACCAGAGTAAAAAAAGTCTTTTAAATCGAAAATCTGCTAAAAATATTAACTGCAATTTTTCAGCAAAGTTAAGGGATGGTGTAACTTCTGGTAGTAATAAAATCAATAACATTAAAAATTTAGAAAGAAATTTAAAAACTCTGCTACAGCTATAAATAGGTCAATATACTGAAAATTAAAAACTGATCAATAATCTACTACAGAAAGGCAGAATAAAGACATAAACTAAATCATCACTACTTGATGCTATTTAGGGTGATTCAACATGTGTGTATGATCACTACAGACTCAAATAAGTTTACTTTTTTCACTTATTCATAATTTTTTCAAGCAGAATCAACAGGGAAAAAAAATATACATGATAGACTGAAATGTTATTTTCGCGATCTGATTAGAAAAAATTAAAAAAAAAGGCTGATTTCTGTTCGAAAATATAAAATTTATGATCTTGCATTACAGAATGGTAGACAGACTCTGGGCCTCAAGAATTGAAAATGTGAAAACGGTATACTCAGCTTGGACACACAAAGGGTTAATGATGTTGTAAATTTCTGCATTTAGATATTTTAACAATGATGATTTTATACTATAGTAGTCTTACATCTAGATCAATAATAAAAGTAATATTTTCTGTGCTTTTACTATAGAATTACAAAATTTCTAAATAAATTATAAAGCTATTGATTATATATGCATATATATTTTACAAATGTGAGCTACCCAAGTTAGCCACTTTTACATCTGTTGCATTTACACTTAATTTTCATATGCATACAACTAAACCCCAAAATTTAAGACACATACATTATTTAATATTGTTTAACTGTAGATGACAATCACAGTGCTATCTGCTGCTCTTTTGGTGTTGATAAATCAATAAATATTTTGGCGAAAAAAGTTTCGCCGACATACGGGATTCGAACCCACATCTCTCCAGAAACATGCCACAGTATTCTCCCAGTTGAACTAATGCCAGCTCATCTTTTTTCAGCTAATTTTAGGACTTATTAAGGATGTTTCTGGAGAGATGCAGGTTCGAATCCCGCATGTCGGTGAAAATTTTTCCACAAAATATTTATTGATTTATTGTTTAACTGTTAGGAGTTAAAAGAAATATGTTCCTCTAACAGAATGTATATAATTTATTGTTTAGACTAACAATATTTTTACTCTGCATGAGTATTGGCTAAAGTTAAAAGCTCTAATTTAATTAAAACAATAAAAGTTCCTACTATATATTATTCATATTCTCATTGTAGCTATTTGCTCTGAAGAAACAATTTTAAACTTTAATCATTATTAGCATGCATATTGTTTAAAAAATCTTATAGTACAATTTATTAGCATTTAATTATATTTAGGTATTTAATTTTCTCTATCTCAGTATTGTTAAATATGATTTGTCAAGAATTAAATAGTAAGCAGCAGGAAAATAGTCATTCAAATATTGTTTATAAAAAGGAAATAATTAGCTACCTAAAGTCTTCATATAAGAAAGTAAGTATAGAGAATTCATGGTATAGCAAAATATTGCCTTAAATGTCATATCATTTTATTGTATTGGGCTACATAATTGAAAACACTTCTAACCGAGGCCAGACTCGCCGAATAAATTCTGAAAAAAAGCCTGGCTTTCTTTTACTATGTTTTTTCTTATTTTTATTTTTTCGAGTCTTTTTCTTAGTGTTTTCAATAACTGAATTTCCATTGTCATCATGACAGGCAATAGCATTAATTGGATACTTTTCATCTACAACTGAATCTAGTTTAGAAACACTGGATTCATCTTCTTGCTTAATTCCTTCATCTTTATCAATATGTGCAGGAGAAGTATGATTTACCTGAAGACCAACTCTAATCTTTTTGGTGAGAGCACCTTCTGAAAAGATAGCTTGCACTTGTGGTACTACAGTTGAGCTGACCATTCCTCCTTCTGGACCAACAGCATGGACTTCTTGTCTGATTCTTGTAATAATAGCAAAATACTGGGGAAAATCTGTTGTTAGAATTCGTGTGATTCTACTTGTATTTAAATCTTCAAGAGCACTCAGTTCTAAAAGTAAATATTTAAAAAATCAGTAAACCATTTTATATTAATTTATCATTGTGCAATATCTAATGATTGAATTAAAATAACATCCTAAATTTAAGTAAGGATAGTAAATTATGTATTTTTTTATGATTCTGTTTTGGATTATTAAGTTCAAATATAATATTCAATACAAAGGTACATGTACTCATGAACATTGGGGACTTTACTTTTAGGACCTGTTCAGGCAATGTTTCATTTAAAATGCATTAAATCTAAATTTATTATATTTGCTTTCAAGATTAATTCTAGCAATTTTTAGATAAGGATACTAAGTATGAAGAATACTAAATGTTATTTTATTATTCTTAATGTGATAGCATAAAAATGAGAAAGAAACTTCTACTTAGTAGGAATGCTAATTATCTTGTGTGATATTAATATAAAAAACACCATTATATCAGTTAAACAACAATCACATAAACAAATAATATAACTCATTAGTGCCTAATTTCAGAGAAATGTTTTATTTATCTGTCTTATTCAAATCTTTTGTGCAGGCTCATAATCTGTAGTTCTCAGGTTCGAGTCCCACTTGAGCTAGCACTGAGTTTAATTTCCATTAAACTTCCACCCTGCTCTTGATCTGAAAGGGGAACTGATGGGCTTGCAAAGATCTCTGTCCATTGAATGGGATATAAAGCCATGGTCCTATGTGCCGGAGAGTCAAACCCTGTGCACGTTAAAAAGAACACATTGGATGGCCTAGATGGAAAGCTTCCACCTGTCTCCTAAGTCCAGCTGCCCAGTTGGTCACTTTCTCCAACCTTCTGTGAGCTTTCGGGATCATTCTGACCTAACCTTTAGCCCATTGTGTGCAAAAAAGTGCAGTTTAGAGGTAAAATAATCTCAACCCAAATTTTTTGCATTTGGTGACTTTTAGCTTTATTTATTAATTACCGATTATTTTACATAAAGCAAAGCAGAAAAACAAAAGCTACAAGTACGATTTTGTTTATGAATTTCCTCGCCACACATTTTCCAACATTGGGACTGAGCTGAATTTAATTGAGATTTAGCATTTTATTACAAAGTTGTAACTAAAGTTATCATATAATTTCTGGAAATTCTTATCATATTCCAAGTTATAAGCAAACTTTCCACAATCTAGAAAAGCTCTTGGAAAATACTGATGTGGTACTCTTGCTTATTTTGCTACAATAAGAGTTGAGAGAAATACTTATTAGAGACATTATACGTCTTCAAATCTTTGGCAATTTAGTCATCTGAGCTATGACATAATTTTACTACAAGGGACATTCAAATGCACTATGCTTTTGAAATGCAACTGTGCAATTCAAATGCAAATGTGCTTCTTCAAATGCATCTGTAGAACAAAAACCATTGCACTTACCTCAACAAACTTTTATTGTCCTTCAAAGTACTCCCCTCCAGCATCTATGCAAAGTTCCAGATGTCTATGCCAATTCTGGAAGACTTGGTGGTACTACTGATGGGGAATACTCTGCAACTCTGATTAAACACATTTAGCAAGGTCTTGCACCCTTGAAAAAGCCTCCCGCCCCCCCAGCAAGTTCCTTTTTAACTTTTGGAAATAACCGAAAATCGCATGGTGCAAGATTGAGTGAATATGCAGGATGGGAAACTGTTCAATTTTTTCATGCTCCTAATAGGCTGTAACTTGCCAGGTTTTGTGAGCATTGTCATGAAGAAGGAGAATCTTCAACATGCCTGTTGTTGAATGCTGCTCTTTCATTACCTTAACCATTTTGTGCAAAACAATGTTGGTGTAGTATTAGCCATTTATAGTCATTTTCTTGGAATACTACTCCTTAGGAGTTTAAAAAATTGTTAACATCCTCTTCCTTTGAGCAAGTCTTGCTGGAGGATTTTTTTTTCATCATCATTAAACCCAAATATAGTTGCCAATCTTTCTGGGAATTGTACAATAATAAAACCACATCTCATCCACTGTAACAATATCTGTTAACCGTTTGGGGCCACAAGGTTTAAACATTGCCATAATCTTCTTGCACAAGTCGACTCTTGCTTTTTTGCTGTTCTGTAAGCTTGTGAGATACCCATTTGGCACAGATCTTTCAGTACTTTAAATGTTGATGAATAATTGTTTCCACACTGCCAAATTGATACAATGACATCTAAACTTATTACTTGAATGGTGATGTGTGTATTTTCCTTAACGAGTTCACAAACAGCAGTGATGGTTTCCTCATTCACGACCTTCTTCAGTCTCCCTGCATGAGGTGGTCTTCGAAATTCTGCTGTCCTCTGAATTTAAGCATTCATCCCATAAGAGTGCCATATGAACAGACATGTTCCCCATATACTCTTGATAAATCAGCATACATTTTTTTAGCATTGTCCCCAAGCTGCATCTTTGTGAAAATATAAAATCTTTCCCCATCTTTAGCAAACTCCACGCAACAATGCACAGATTTCACAAACAGAACTTTTAAGTGCCACTAGTGAAGAGAGAAATGATAACATAGCCTTTGTTTTTAACAAGCTTTCAAACAAGTCATAGCTCATTAACTTTGGAAGAATGAGTGCAAATCTACAGGCACAAATGTCAAGATTTTTTAGAATGCCCTCTGTATGTGTTGGTTGTTTTACCTCTGAACAACACTTTTTTTGCATACAATGCGTTAAATAGCCAGGTCACAAGGAACCCTAAGGACTTTGGGAAGGTTGAAGGTAGGGAACTCACTTGACAGATGGAAGTCTCCTATCAAGACCATCCAGTGTTACATCCAGTTTAACATGCAGAGGGTATTCCTCCTCCCTGCACACTAGGCCATAGCTTTACATCCCATCTGATGGATGGTGGCCTTTCTGACCAAGAACAGGGTGGTAGTTTAGCAGAGATAAATTTCAGCACTGACCCAGTTGGAACTCAAACGTGGGAATTACAAATTATGAACCTGGCATGCTACCAACTAAGACAACTCCCACCCCTAATTTTACTATCACATCCATATTGTTCAACTATTTGGGTTGTAGAGCTTTTATAAACTAATAATTATATAGCTCAAGTACAAAATTAATTTTACTGTACTGCATTTTTTAACATTTATTGAATACTTGATATTAAATTCTCTTCTTATTAGGTCATAATACTGCAACTAAAATGCATAAAAAATTTCACTTTTTTTTTTGCTTTTCTTCATGTATGAAATAGAGAAGGTTTAAAATAGATTGTTGTCATAATTTCCCCTTCCATTTAAAACATGTTATGCTAAACTTAATCAAGTTGTCAAACATATTCCTAAAATGTGCTCCAAACATGCTAAAGTTTCCTTTAGAATTTTATGATTTATAACATAAACAATGCAGTTTCTCTTTTCATGAATATCAACAATGGCAATATCTTGATACATAACAATTTAAAACACATGTCAAAAGTATGAACATAGATTCCTCTATGATGTTTTGCAGCACAATTACAACCTTATTTAAAAAAAAAACAATAAATAAAAGACAATTATTATAGATTATAGCTATATCTTGGATCGGTTTCTTGTCATATTTAGTCTGTCACTCAATTTGTTTTTTAAACATCATCATATTGAGATAACATTGCTTGAAACATGCTTATT
Organism: Ryuthela nishihirai; assembly: GCA_038380435.1. Classification (NCBI taxonomy): domain Eukaryota; kingdom Metazoa; phylum Arthropoda; class Arachnida; order Araneae; family Heptathelidae; genus Ryuthela; species Ryuthela nishihirai. Next base: position 41,753,665 of record JAWZYU010000015.1, on the reverse strand, counting down.
TTTCACTAAATTTTCATATGCAACTAGACTGTGGCTGATAACTTACAGTGTTATGATCCTTTCTGTATAAACTATCCAACTGCTCATACAAGTTCTTCTGTTAGTTTTATTAAGAGATCAATGTCCTATTAATTCAAAAACACTACAATGCTCACATAACAATAGCACTAGAAAAGCTATTACACTTTAACAGATGGCATGATGATGGCAACATGATAAAGCTACTATTGGGATTTTATCAAAATAATAATTTCAGAATTAATACAAACATGAAATTTTTTTTAATGGCAGCATCTTCTATGGAAATCTTAATGAACAGATTTGGCAACCACTACTACAAAAGAAAGAAAGTTCCAAAAAAGCTGCAACCTCCTCGGGTGATGACCCCAGTCAGGAGTCGAAATATTAGGAAAGTTACTCACAAGTGAATCTATTAGTCTTAAGTTTTTTAAGTATAATACAATACCTATTCTAATACAGCCATGAATACAATTATTATTGATATTAGAGAAACCTTTATGAGCAGGTCACAAGTGTTATGGTTTTTTCACAGCAGTGGGATAATATTAAAAGAGACATAAAAAGGGCATCAAAATAAAAGTCATTAGCAGTAGGTTAATATAAAGGTAAAAATACAATTGGAAAACTTCCAAGTTGTTTCATGTAATGTTATTTTAATTAGCAAGGAGCTTACAAAAACAAATAACAGACTAATATGAACTTTATATAGAATGTAAGTGAAAGATTAAGCTATGATCTGTGTGAGTTTTTTGCTTGTAAAACAATGTCCAATGAAATAAATTTTGTGATTTATGCTTTAAAAAAATATATTTATACAATTTTTCTGCAGTATTAAATAGCATGATTCAGAAAGAGAGTGTGACAAAAAAAATATCTTTTCTAAATCCTTAAAACTTAATTATTCTTAATTAATATATTGAAAAATACATTGTACAATGTATAATACAATGTAAATCTTATTATACATTGAAAAGCGAGTAAAAAATTATTAGTACTCACATTTATTTCCTTCATCAATAATTTTTCTCCTAATTTCATATTAATAATAAAATTCAATGGAAATTGCAAAACAGGAGAATATATACTAATTTATGCATAAAAAGTTTCAATGTATTACCTTCTCCTTCAAAACTCTCGTTTAGAACTTCTTGAACTGCTTCTTCAGATGCTTCTAATGTATGTTCTCGCCATGAATCCCCATTATCACTGCGCAATATTGTGATTTCACGTTCTTTACCTCTCAAGGATGCAAAGTGGGGCACCTCAATTATCACAGGTCTTAAATTGAAGGAAAAAGGAGATAAATTATTTTTCAATTAAAAAACTTTAACTGCTAATAAACAGCATAAAATAAAATACAGAAATATTAACTAACTCATAAAATAACTTAAACTTTTTACAGCATTACTTCTAACAGATTTCCCTTTTTACACAATTTGCATTTTGTTTGAATATTTTTTATTTAACAATCTCTTAAACTTTTTATACAGCTAAATATTTCTAAACTTTAGATGATAAAAAAACTAATATGAAAAACTGCTTTATTATAACACATTTTGTTCTTTAATTTTACCACTTTTGAAATAATTAACAATTCAAGGAATTTTTTCTTTCTCTCTTTCTGATACACAATTAAAAATAATTTGACCCATTTAAAAGCTACCGTATTTAAATCAATTACATCACTGGGGCATTCTTTTTTGGGCAGTAGATGAAAATCATAATCCCTGAACTCAGTGGCTTAATTAAATATGCATTTCACTGTTCTCTTTTCATAAACAAGCTGAGAAAGGCTTCTAAAGAAATTGGAAAATATTCCAGATTTTTCAAGCATGCAAGTTTTATAAAAAGTGATAAAATAAAAATTTAGTTGAAAAATCAAAACCTTAGATGTAAAATTAGAAGGATCTTAAGAATTACTTTAGGAGCACCAAACATGATCAAAATGAACAATATCTGAAGTTGGGTTGTTTGGGTTGGGTTGTTTTACCTCTGAGCGGCACTTTTTTGCACACCATGGGCTAAATGGCCAGGTCACATGGACCCGAAGGCTCAGAGAAGGTTGGGGGAGGGGACCCACTGGAACAGCTGTTGGGAGACAGATGGTAGCCTCCCGTCAAGGCCATCCAGCGTGTTCTTTAACGTGCACAGGGTATGGCTCTCCCGCACACGGGGCCACGGCTTAACGTCCCATCCGACGGACGGCGGCCTTTCCAAGCCCAGCGGGGTCCCCTACTGACCGTGGGCGGGGAAATAATATCTGAAGTAATTCTATGGAAGACAAATATCACAAAGTGGCAAAAGCAATGTTCCTTGTTATGTAGGAATAGCTATAACCTGTCAAAGTCTGAATATACTTCTATAGTTTTAATTATGTCAATATTTTATAATGTTAAGGAATAATTTAATTTCAGTAAAAAGATCAGAATATATCTATTAATTATTTGACTATTTTTATTAAATATATTTTTATTGCTGGAATTTACTAACATTTGAAATACATATTCTAACGAAATTTCATTAAAAGCAAATGTCAATTAACTTTTAACTCTTTAAGGGTTCAAAATAATAATAATAACAGTGGTTGCCAAAAAACTGAATGAATCTGAAGGCCCAACTATGATTTCATTCATTCAACAAAACAGAAAACATCCTAGTATAATTGGAAAACTTTTTTTTAAATATGCACTACAACAATATGAAAAATTCCTTTTTAGTTGTGTAAATCACATGTATATATTAAAAATAACCTAAAATTCTCTGACAGAGAATTTTAGATTATTTTTAATTAATTTCTGAGCAAGAAGATTCTTTTAATTGTGTACATGTATATATTTCATTTCTTGATTAAAATCATTATATATTTGTTAAAAATGGATGATATGCTTTTATGTGTTTCTGTTTACAAATATAATAAATTTTTAAAATGTGCATTAACTTTAACTCTTAATTAATACTTTGGCATTGAAGTCATATAATTATGAGATTCATTTTTGGGGCATCTGGATGAAATATAAATTTATGGACTGCAAAAGTCCATAATTTATACTTCATAATAATAATTATTTCATAACAATAATTTTTAAGCATTAGAGCCACCAAGGGCTTCTTGCTATAAAATAAAATATTGTGGTGTATTTCTAATCTTGCGACTAGATGACAAAACTAGGTCCAATATGACCATGACAAGAAATTGTGTACTATTACAAGGCCAAAATTAGAGAAGAATATGTAATACCTCACAGCACAGTCCTTCTAAGTAAGAGAATAATAATTAATTCTAAAATCTAGAAATTTTGGATTTCACTTGGAGCTGTATTACATGTTGTTCTTATATCTTATAAAAATAATTAATTTTTTTCCCTTTACCCATCTTTTTTATATTCCAAATCTGCAATATTTATCCATGGAGTGCTTTTTTTATACTTTCTATTCATATTGCATTTTTAGCATCAAAATTTTATATCATAAAAAAATTTTCTAATTTTTACATTGTTACTGTTAAATGTAATTTATGAATAATATATAATAAAAATGGTAGCTAAGTAGTCACTGGAAGGAGAGCTATGCACCAATCCCCTGTGATGATGCATAGAACCGGCCAGGCCAAGCACCTAATGTCCAATTCTGCCTTCTTGTGGTGCAGACCGTTAGTACCTTTCAAAAGAGATACTCTCTTGTGGAAGTGAACAGAAGGAGAGGGCTGCCAGATTAGTTTGGCCTACTGATATGGACAACTCTGGTTACTTTCTTTTTTTTTCTACCCTGCTGAGGAGTGGTCAACCACACATGGTTTTGGTGCTGACCATATAAACTTACTGGACTGGATTAAGGTTCTGAGCTTGATTGTGGATACTAAATTTGCTGCACTGGTGAGCTTCTGTGGAGGAAAAATCTCCCGCTGTGTTTTTTGTTTGTTTCTGAGTTCACAACCCCAAGTGAATAGATTCAAAGGATATGTTTTATCAGCTGGCAGATAATCCTGATCAGAGGTCATCGCAGGCACCTGAACACTTTGCTTCTACTGGCATCGTCAAATTCTACATTGGGGAAAGTCTTCCAGTGTAGATGGCTTCAGCCTGTAGTGGTGAGGGAATGGGTCTTTGCCCCATGTCTGCAATTAGGGGGTTGTTTGACATTGTCACCATTTCCTCTCTCAATAAACATAATTTCTTTAAACATCCCACTAACCATTTTTTCTCCATAGGTAGTTGGAATGTGAAGACTCTGCACAGAGCTTTTTCTATTGATGTCCTCACACAAGAATTCCACCCTTATAATTTAGATATTCTCGGCTTGCAAGAGACCAGATGGACAGATAAAGGTCAGATTCTTAAAAATAATCTTAAATTTCTCTTTTAAGGGAAGAACGATAATAAACATCACCAAGGCGTGGGTCTGCTTCTCAGTAGACAAGATAGTGATGCTCTTCTAGGACAGGAGTGCATTAATGAAAGGTTTCTTACAGGAAAATTTCAGACAAGCATTAAAGACTTGAATGTTATCTGCTGTTATGCCCCCACTGAGGATGCCGATGAGGATGAGAAAGATAGGTTTTACGGACAACTTCAGGATATTTTGAATTCTGTCAAGAAAGGAGATATTACCCTTGTTCTAGGTGACTGCAATGCCAAAGTTGGTACTGACTCTGACCTTTGGGGAGGGATGATAGGTCCTTTTGGTATTGGTAGCTGCAATGGCAGTGGGCAACGTCTCCTACAGATAAGTAAACTCAATGGTTTCAGAATAACTAACACTTATTACAAACACTGCGACATACATAAGTACACATGGGTTTCACCTGATGGGCTGCATAAGAATATGATTGATTATATATTAATTAACAGCAAATGGACTAGTTCTGTTAGGAATACCAGGTCATACAGGGGAGCTGAAATTGGATCTGACCATTACCTTGTTAAAAGTGTCTTGCAACTTAAACTTAAAAAGTGTTTAGGTAAATTTAAAAAATTTACCTTTAATACTGAAGCTCTGAAAGACCCAGTTATAGCTAAAGTTTACCATGATAGGTTACTTAGAGTCATTATGACAGTCATTGTTTGCTTACTACTGAAATTGAGGAAGAATGGGACCATTTTTAACAGGCTTTTTTGGAAACTAACAATACTCTTTTAGGGAAAAAGGAGCAGAGGAGGCAGAATTATCTGAGTGATAAGGCACCTGAGCTTATTTCAGAAAGAAAGAACTTCAGGAATGTCCTTAATCAATACTCTACTAGTCCTAATAGAAAGCATTACAGAGAGCTAAATAAATGTGTAAAGGATCAGTTAGCTGCTGATAAGAATCTTTGGCTTGATGGCTTGGCTGACAAAGCTGAGGAAGCAGTTAGACAGCACAACAGCAGAGAGCTGTACCAGATAGTTAATGTTTTATGTCATAGAAAACGGACAGGTATACAGGGATTGAAGGATAAACAAGGTAAGGTTATAGAAGGGGAGGATTCTGTCATGGCTAAAAAGTTAGGCTGAGCATTTCAGTGATGTTCTAAACAATGTAGGTAGTTCTACTCACATTGTTTGCAATGATAATAGATGCATTGGTGGCTTTAATGTTGGCCCTATAACACAATCTGAAGTTATTTTGGCTGTTTCTAAACTTAAACTTCATAAATCCCCAGGTGTAAATGAAATTATTACAGAAATGCTTAGAGCTGGGAATGTTTCGGTTACTACTTGGATGACTGAAATTTTGAATATCTTTTATGATAAAAGCATGGTTCCTAAGGATTTTACCAGAGCTATTATTATCCCTATTTTCAAAAAAGGTGATCGCAGTTCTTGTGATAACAATAGGGGTATCAGCCTACTCTCTGTTCCAGGGAAAGTTCTTTGCATGATTGTGCTTAATATAATTAAGACTCTGGTTGACAGACAATTGCGTGATGAGCAATGTGGATTCAGAAGTGGTAGGGATGTGCAGATCAGATATTTTCACTTAGGCAGATTCTTGAAAAATGTTTAGAGTTTCAGAAACCTTTGGTTTCTAGATTTGTTGATTTCGAAAAGGCTTTTGACTCTGTCGATCATCATAATTTGTGGTTGATTGTGAAATCATATGGTATACCTGACAAGTTAGTTAAGATAATGAAAGCTCTCTATAATAACACTGAGTCGTGTGTGAGATTTGGAAAGGCTTGTAGCAATTGGTTTAGCATTACTTCTGGTGTTTGACAAGGGTGCATTTTGTCTCCTTTTCTCTTTAGCTTGGTTATTGATTATGTTATGCGAAATTCACTTCAAGGGAAAGATTTTGGCCTTAAATGGACTGGAGATAAGGAAATTTCTGATTTAGATTATGCTGATGATTTAACCTTTTTGGCAAATGATGTTGATGAGATGAACTCTTTCATTAGGGCTGTTGATGAAACTGGAACTAGAGTAGGTTTGGTTATAAACAGAGAGAAAACTAAAGTGATGAAAATTGGTCAGGCAGGCTGTGATTCAGTTAATCTGAATGGTTGCAGTCTTGAGCAGGTGTCACAGTTTAATTATCTTGGGAGCTATGTAACAGATAATGGTGATGTGCGACGTGAGATTAACAGATGGATAGGGATTGCTGCCAGGACTTTTAAAAAACTATGGAGAGTGTGGAGAAATAGCCGTATACACCTAAAGACTAAAATTAGACTGTATAATAGTTTAGTTCTTTCTAGGGTTAGTTATGGCAATGAAACTTGGACACTTTGTAAACAAGATAAAAGGAAACTAGATGCTTTTGATTCTAGATGCTTACACAGTATCTTGGGCATTAGGTGGTTCAACTTTGTAGCTAATGATGAGGTTAGGCAAAGGAGTCGGCAACCTCCTTTAAGCAGCATATTGTGCAGAGAGAGACTCTGTTGGTTTGGCCTTGTTGCCCGTGTGGATAATTATAGATTGGCGAATCAGACAGTGTGCCTAAAGGCTTCAGAAAGAGGGGGAGACCAAGGATGCAGTGGGCAGACAATGTCAAACAGGACCTTATTAGAATTGGTGTGCAGTGGCCAGATGCAGCAGATGTAGCTCAGGACAGACTTGCTTGGAGAACTAAATTGCATGATCTGGTTGGACCTCCATAGCGCATGGCTGCTTGAAGATGATGATGATATAATTTCACTATTTATCACACATTTATTTTGTAGTTTTGTAAACCTCAAATTTTATGCAATCAAGACCAACAATACATTTTTTCCAACGTATGCAATGTATGGACTTTCCTTTATCATGTAGGTCATAAATGAAATTATTTTCTCCATAAAACAAGTTCTGCTGGTTGAATCTATTTTTCGTAAGAGGCAGTCATTTCACCGACATTGAGAGTTCTTTAATAAATTTGTCACTGTACAACTTTATATAACATTAGTGAAGTCAATGAGTAACAATAATGGCATTTTCATACCTAATATCTGCAGAGATTTAACATCAATGGATTAGAAGGCTGAGCTCTGTAAGAAATCGCTGAATTACAATACAATAAATCAGTTATATAGTGTACTATGAAACAGACAGAATAAGATGGAACCTGAGATAACTTATATAATTTATTAAGGAAATTAACAGTTTTTAGCTTACCAAATTATGATCATTTAAGGAGTGTGTAAATGAATTTCAAAGGAAATTTCTAAGACTCACAATACCCAGTAAGTCATGAAATGGTGAGTACAAGTCTATAACAACACAATTATGCCAGAACTATAATAGACAAAAAGTTGAAGGCAATCAGTGAATCAATTAGTTACAGTCCAAAAATATCTTCTCATTGCCTAGCTATGCAACTGAATGTCATCAGAGAGTTGGGTAGAAAGGTTTTCCATTTCTTACCTTTGAAAACTTACAAGATAAATGCTATTTATCAGTTACTTCATCTTGACTTTGAAAAGTGCACTGCTATTTGCCATTGATTTAAAAGGACTATGATAGCAGAACTTAGAAATTCAATTTTATTTTTATTGATGAAACATGGTTTCATTTATTAGGATACAAGTATTCACATAACAATCAATACTGGTCAGCCAAGAAATCTGATGCAATTCACACTATTCTCTTACATGTTCAAAAACTTGGTGCTTGGTGCTCAATTTCAAGAAACCATTTTAATAAGTCATTTTTTCAAACCATCAATTTACAATACTACACCAACTTGATCCTTGAAGAATTTATTCAAATCTGAATGATGAGGAGCTGATGTTATTTTCAACAAAATGTAGCAACTGCTCACACATCTAAGACAACTACACACATGAATATTTTGATGACAGATTTATCTCTAAAGAACCGTCCCCCTCCCCCATATTAGTTAATTTGATTCTTTGTGTTTTTCATTTATAGTTATTCCTGAACAAAATTGTCTATAAAAATCATCCTTGGACCACTGAAAATTTAAAAATTAACATCATTAATGTTATTGCATAAATTAGCTTGGGTTCTGTCTTATTCTGGTCACCTCGTATCATACATTTTAACAATTTACTCTACTGAGTTTTTACTTATATATCTTGTGCATTTTACTTCAGAAACAAATAATTGACTTCGCTTACAAGAAATTTTACACATCAGTAACATGTACACTTTAGCTTTGTAAAATTTTAATTGTATTATCAAAGTTAAATATACCCCAGAAATCTGGCTCCAACTGGACCAACTTCTAGAATTCTTGAGGCACATGCCTCACCTTCCATCAGTGGAGGTGGATGAATAAGTTTCTCTTTGCGTAAATATCTACATGTTATTCTCATAGGCATAGGGGCTTTACGAGGTGGAATAATTACTCTAACTCCTGAATGGCGACATCCTCTCATAGCTCCACCTCTTGCATCAACCATAAAGCTCACTAAAAACCTATAAACAAATCAATATGAATTAAAGTTAGTAAATGAATTATTTTATTTGTTATAAAAAAAGTAGTTGCTTCTAAAATCATTATTCAAATACATATAGATAACCACAAATGGATAATCCCTTACATGAATAACAGTAAAATTTTACTAAAGATAAAATATATTAACTAATTTATTTACTGCTTGATCATAAAATGAATTAGTCAAGCCTCTTAATTCAGCAGAAAGTACAACCATTTCTTCTGTAATGCAATAGTTGTGTTCTTGAAGAACCCTGAATTATGTAAAAATGACCTAATAGTAATCAATGATCCAATGAGTTTCAATAGTTTAAGAGGTAGGTGATTTCAATACAAATTCCTAAACTATTTACACATATTATGTATTCTATAATATTCATCAGCGATAAATATAGAGCATTCATCAGGTAAAATATTAACAGAAGAAATCAAAAATTTTGGCCAAATATGGTATGGAAGAGGATAAAGAAAAACACACATTTAGTTAACAATACATATAGATAATTCCTGAACTATTTTTAAACACTTTTTTTTATATTTCAAGCTAAATTTTTTTTGCTAAAGCTTCAATTTTTCTTTCATTAACATAAAATAAGTTAGTAATTTCCCATGCATTGCTACTACACAAGTGTTTACCATAAGCAAGAAACATTGTGGTAGAGAAGAGGAAAGCATAAGAGACTCATTCCATTTAAAGTTTTTTTTTTAAACATGCTTTTACGTCTAAAACATTAACCATCACACTTACTAAAATTTGTTTTACATTAAAAAAAACTTTTTTTAATGTAAAAACAATATTCAGTGAGTATAGCTTTACATTTTTAGTTATCACCAAAAGGATCACAAACATTGCTTCCCCCACCAAATCTTTACTTGCATCAACTTTTTATCGCATTGCATACAGACAGATGTGTGTTTTGAGAACATTCCCTAATACTTTCAAATCATATAATGAAAATATATATTAGAGTAGAAACATACTATCAAGTAGTTTAAAATTAAATATTCTGGAATACACATGCCTAAAATATAGATTTGCCTGCTAACACTCATTTTAGGAATTTATACAGAATGTTTCAAAACTCTACCAACAACTTTCACAGGCGACCTTCTCACAACAAAACAAGAAAACAAAAGTCTGAACTTTTGTTTTATCTCACAATTTCTGCAAAAGGGCCCTATACATGCAAATATGTGACTGACTGATGTGGCATATGCATTGGGCAAACAACTTTCAAAGGTGAATAGTAAAATTTGTTTGGCCAATGTATATTCTGCAGACAAGAACAACAAAACAATTTTGTATAACAGTTTAAAAAAATATTTAAAACAGGATTTTAATTTTTTTTTAAAGTTTGTTTGCATTTGTTTCATTTTTAAGTTTGTTACATTTATCAACAGACGTTCAAAGTGTCATCCATCCACTTTTATACACACGATACAATGATGAATCACTGACTGATCAATGACTCAAAGATCCTAGGGCTTTGACAATGTTGTTGTATGCAACTTAAATATGAGGCAGAAGAAGGGGTTCCTTCTTTGAATCTCATATGTAAGGCTTTTAAGATTCCTCCAGAGAAAGAAGTCTAAGGGGTGACAGCACTGGTAATGAAACAAGATCCTTCATGACCTATCTATCACTCAGGGTAGGTAGCATCCAAGTGCCTACAGGCTACCAAGCTAAAATGTTCAGGTGCACTGTTGTACATAAATAACATTTTCTTGTAAATTTGTTCTTCAAAAATTTAGGCATGTGCTCCAGGAAGTCCTCATAAAGTTGCTCCATTAACCCCTTCACAGCCATGCTCATGTCATGAAGTCTGTGTTTTACTGCGCAATCATACCAACAATAGTCATATTATATTTTTTTGCTCCATTTCAACTTAAACTGGTCAAATGCATAATAAGAAACCTGACCATGAAGTCTTTGTTTTACTGTGCAGTCACTCCCAATTCTAGTCATATTTCATCTTTCTGCACCATTTAAACTGGCCAAACACGTAGTAAGAAACCCAACTGTGAAAAGGCTAAACATCTAGGTATGACATGAAGTCTTAGGAGACTGTTGCAGAGTGTCACATTACACATTAATGGAAAAGTGCTATTGATGTACACTTTGCATTGTAGCAAAGTGCAATTGTACACTTTGCAAGTATTTATATTTTTGCCAAAGAAATCACTGTTTTAAAAGTTGTTTCTTAAATTCATTATGAAAAATAACAAATTGCATTCTGTACCATAGCATGATTGAGTTCTGTTATCTACTTTCTTCAGGATAAATTTTTACAGTTCTTTAAATTTTCATGTCAAAAACATTTTAAAATTAACTCAGCACTTAAAGGGTTGAAACATTGTTTATAGTAAACATCACTTCATCTATAAATGAAATAATGCTAGAAAAATCAGGATACACTGCAGAGTTCTGACAAGATCACATTGCAGTAAATATTTGGGTTTAACACTTGAACTTTTGATACATGGAATAGATATAGTTGCTGCTCATACATGACACACTGTACCTCTATATGATTGAATCATGGCAGACACAATGATGCGAGTGTTAGTAGAAGGCTAATCTTCAAAAATCTAAAATACTTCCTCCTCCATTCTTGGTGTGCATATAATCTTTGGCCACTTCATAATGTACATGCTCTACTTCATCATACCAGATATTTGAAGCCACTGACTGATCACCCCAAAAGTGTAAAAAGAGATGCTATTATAAAAGAAAACATTCCTAAGTACAATCATTGAGTTGCTCTCAATGTTGCCATTGTGCACCAGGGTTTTGTCATTTTATCTCAGAGCCGGACTTTTCTGCACACAATGAGATAAATAGCCAGGTCACAAAGACCCCAAGGATTCAGAGAATATTAGGAGGAGGAGACCTATTGGACAACTGTTAGGAGACAGATGGTTGCTTCCTGTCAAAGCCATTCAATGTGTTCTTTAAGGTGCACAGTGTATGGCTCTTCTGCATATGGGGACATGGCTTAATGTGCCAACCGACAGACATTTCCAAGTCTGATAGTGTCCCTCACTGAATGAGGGCAGGGTGAGGAGTTTTGCACATAAATCTCAACCCTGGCTCAGGTAGGATTCGAACATGGGAACCACAGACTACAAAAGCCTGGCACACTCCCGACTGAATCCCTGCCCCATATATTATATGTGCATATCAGCCATTTCTTAGAAAGTTTATTTATCTATTTCATGACAGTCAACTTATTTGACTGAAATTGTACACACAGGCAGAGAGTGTGCTTGCACAACTATTCTACAGTCCTACTGTATTGAACCTTGCTTTTTGGCCAATTCATATTCATCAGGAATTTTTGTATTAGAGCACTGAGATAGTAACTATGAAAGATAAGATAAAGGTTCATAGACTTTTTTCATGTTTGGTGGGAGGAATTCACCTGTGAAATTTGTTGATAAAGTATAGTAAACACCTTGTATGTTTACTCAAAAATTAACTAGGCATGCACTTAAAATCAGTTTTGCTACAGTAAATAAATCTTTATAGTTATAAACATTATTAAACTTGGCATAGAGACATAAAATAAACGTTCAATCTGATTAGATTAACAATTTACAATTAAATGCACAATGTATTTTCTTAAAATTAGACACAAAACTGTTATATGTCTGGTAAAAAAAACTAATTCACATGCTAATGCATTTACAAAATAAAATCTATGATCTGTATATATATATATGATTACTTTAAATGTTCAATTTGATATTAATATATAGAAATTAAACAATAAATAATTCTGAAACTGACTTTTACTTTCTTTAGTATAAAACAGTATTGTCTAACATGCAGAAAAAAACCAACATACTATTGATCTTTTTATGAAAACAAAAGGATTGGTTTACATATTTCCTACAGTTTAAATTTTAATACTTAAGGACTATTCCAGTGATTTTTATATATAAATCAAAAAATACATTTAACAAGCTCATGCACTCCAATATCTACACTTTAAAATTCATCACTATAACAAAAAATGATGCTTCTGTATATACAAGACATTAAGACACTAGTTTTATTATTCCTTTTAATACTTATAGTTATGATCTACTCCCTCTAAAAAACCTTCCCACAATATCATATGTATTTGTTTTTATGTAAAATATATTTTGCATCCCAAATAATGATCATTTTGAAACTGTAGTGATAATTTCTCATTAAAATTCATAACAAAGGAGCAAATAATGGTATTGATTAAATTAATTTAAATTAATGATTACACGTTTGTTTTGTGTCAGGCCACCTTTGCTCTCGCTATGATTTTGTTTGAAGACACAAATTCTGAAACATTAATAACTCTATACATATTTTAATTACTAAAACTGGTTCCTGCAAAGCCATACCTTCATTGCTGCAAGGTTAGAGCTTTAACTATAACATTAGGTTATAGGCTTGACATGCCATCAAATGTGTAATCCATATCCATACTCAGAAATGATAAAGTATTAATATGAACTAATCTGTTTATGAATTCTGGTTAAGATTTTGTATCTAAATAACAACCCATATAAAATTAATGAAAAGTGACAAATACAAGAAATATAAAAGATCACTATAGTTATGATTGGATTAGTTATAATGTAAAATTTAAACAGAGATGCCAATTTTTTATTAGTTTGAACTGCTAATTTTTGACTAATACATATATATATAATTTAATACTAATACATGCAATCTCTATTCACACAAATATTCAATTAAAAAAATTTTTCAATTTTAAAAACTGAATTACACGTTACTATAAATGCTCAAAAAATATTAAAAAAACATTAATTGGCTGAATGTTATGCAGTATACAACAAAGCATAAAAATAAATAATTATTACTGTTTATTTTACCACATGTTGTGATGCCCCCTTTCACTCTTATTTTACCTTAACCAGTTTTGCTTAATTTACATTATATTTATCATTTTGGGGATTTTTAATTTCATTTTTGGCATCACAGCGCTCGTTTCCTAGAGCATAGAAGTTGCACAAGCGCAACTCTGAACTTTCAATTGTCACCCACTAAAGCACAGGTGTACAAGGACACGGGCTCTTGCATTATAGCTTGTGTGCTCATCATTTTATGCAAATGTCTTTACCGGTGCAACAGCCACGTGTTGCCGAGTCTGGACGCTTGATATAACCGTGACATGTAATCACAGAGAGTCAGTTGAAAGTTAGTTGTCAGTTAGTAGTGTCACAGATGTTGGTGTTAGACACAATAGTGATGATGTAGACGACATTTTCATTTACATTGGCGAGTGTTTAAAAATAATTTTTTTGGAAATAAACTTGTTTGTTACAGAAACTTTTTTGAATCTTTGCTATTTTTCTCTTGAGCAACATTAGTTGATAAGTTTTGATTATAATTTACATTAGTTTGACAATCATTTAATTTTTGAATTCTTACTCGCTAAGTAACACCTGCTGGTATTCGAACCCTAATTAAACTTTATTTTGCAATTTGTTAATTATTGCTTGGTGCCCGACTTTAGCTATCCAGAGCTTGAATAAATATTGGATCAGACAAAGGGTCCAAAACTTTAATAGTATTTAAATCTTTGGAGCGTTACAATGTAAACAAAGAATAAACACTTGATTCACATGAAAAATCATTTTAAAATATTATGTTATAAATATATCAGTTCTATAGCATTTTCAATATACATATTTATGTACTTTCCATAATAAGTAATTCATAATATTAATTTGACTTGAATTGAAACAGTAAAAACATATTTTAATTTGTGCACACACACACACCATATAAAAAACAACATTCGTTTCATAAATAAGAAAAACTTACGTTTTCCACTTTAGCCTGCTGTATTTGTCCATGCAGGTTATGATGCAAAGGTAGAATCAAATACATATTAGAAACAAATCGAAATGTCACAAAGAAACAGCTGTTAGTTATCACAAAAGAATTTACAGATTGCATAAACATAAAGATCAGAGCACTATAAAGGTTATTGCTAATATCCAGAAAAAGTTCATGCTTAGAATACTAGTTAGTAATATTGATAAAATGCATTTTTCAAACGAAATTCTGATGCAAAATATAAATGAATAAAAATGTTAATCTGCAGTGACTTAAAGAATACAAAGAAATGGTATATTTAAATTTAGTACCAAAAACATAAATACATAAAGAAACATGCAATATATTAAACACATTCAAACTTAAAAACAATTTCAAAATGTGAAAAAGAAAGTTGGAGAAGAAAATATATTATGCAAACAGTACTTTCAAACTGTAGTTTAGTGCTATATTACAGGTATATAAAATGAATTTTGACAAATCCAAATTAAAATAATGGCACCATATAAATATATAATCTAGAAACACTATTTTAAGAGGCATATTCTAAAAGCAGTTAGAGAAAATTTTCGCTTCTTATAATGGATTACAAAAAAGTCATATTTTGACTTGATTATGTTTTAATAAATTAATGATGATTTAATAAAGTAAATATGTATATAAATGTAAAGTGATGAAAAATAATTTTCACAATTTCTGCAAGAGTATACATCTTTTACAGAAATAGTAAACTGTACACTAACATTTTCATAGAGTATTTCAAGCAACAACTTCCATATTTTAGAATTTAATATCTTTTAAAAAATACCTCTCAAGCAACTGCTTGCCAGAGGTCTGACCAGAAGTTATTATAATATGTCATTGAGAAGATCTATGAAGATGGTGGACACCAACAGAAAGAAAAATAGCTTTTCAAATAAAAAAATAACCTTTTCACTTATGATGCTTATGTGTGCAGGATTACAGTATGCTAGGCAAAATGGTATTAAAAAAAAACATTAAAACAACTTAAAAAGCAATTACTTCAAATGTATAAGACTAACTAATTTTGAAAGAATACAATATATATTTAATCAAATTCTTTTATTTAACATTTATTGTGGGTACTTGTAAAATTATGCCACTAGCTTGTTAATGATAAACAAGAATATTAACATTTATTATAGTTTATTGGGGGGGGGGGGGGTTTATGCCATTTTGCCTAGCATACTCTAAATCTTGCACACACATAACATCATAAGTGAATTTTTTTTATTGAAAAGCTATTTTTCTTTCTGCTGGTGTCCACCATCCTCATAGATCTTCTTTATGGCATATTACATTATTTGCAGAGGGGGAAAATAATTGTAGAGATTATGGTTCTAATTTTCTTTAACATGTCCACCAAGTGGCTCATTTTAGACTATGTTCCATTGGGTGGTTTACAATTTTTAGTTTATAAGCAAAACAATGCCTGAAGTGATTACTATTATGTTTTCAAGAACCATTTCATAAAAACACATTATATTGCAAAAAAATGCAAAGAAAAGATGTAGAGAGAGTTATAAATCTGGGTAGAAATACTATGACATACTGTCTAAGTTGTGTGAGTCAGCCACCATTATACCAGACTTATTTTGATAAGATATAAATTTTCAACAAAATGTTTTTGTTATTTTGGATTGATTACATAATATGATTATAATAAGTAACAGTCAACAAGGGATAACATTCTTTTGTGTTTACAGGCTGGTAAAACTGCACCAGATGTTGTTGACCAGTTAGTCCAAAAGAAGCTGTCATGGTTCCTAACTTATGCGACCAGTCCTTATGCTATGATTTAAAACAGCATCGATGAGTATGCATACGAGTATGCTACTATTATCTGGTGTATGCATACTCATCGATGCTGTTTTAAATCATAGCATAACGACTGGTCACACAAGTTGGTAACCATGGAGGTTTCTCTTGGACTAACTGGTCAACAACATCTGGTGCAGTTTTACCAGCCTGTTACAAGACTGTGGTAATTAAATCCTTTGTCATATACTAGACTAGGACCCTTTAAGATAGGTTAAAGGTTTTCCTTAGTTAATAGTATTAATTGTTTAATTCTTATTAAGAATGTATATTGGCTTCTGAATCATGTGATAGTTTAAATGATGTCTTAACCCCGAGGGGCGATAGACAAGTATTTATTGCAATCACGAGGTTAAGGTATATTTCTTACGTAATACTCAATGCGCTCTAACTGGTTTAAAGCAGCATAGTTATGCATGAAAGAATTTAATGTATAGTATTTATTCGTGAGGAATTAAAAGATATTATACTACTGCACTTTTTAATATTTAAATACTATGCTAGTTTCCAACTTCATTGTAGCAATCTACATTTTTTGTTGTGACTTCTACTTCAGTTGAAAGATGTAAAATACTGCCAACAATTATCCATCACCTCATCCAACAGTGAACTTATGACAACTTCATTGAATCCAGATATGACATCATCTACTGCACTTTACAACCTGCAAGAAACTTCATCAGTGATCCAGAATATTTTCTGTCTATATTTACCACCCAGTGCTGATGTCTGCTTTCACATAATCTGGAGATTATTTAATCACAAAAAGGGCCTAACCACTGATACTTTCAGTCAATCACATAGTACTGTTTCAATATTGGTGTATATGGTAAGTCTGCAACTTAATATGCATAATATTGACTTATTTTTAGATTTTAAGGTACTAAGCCATCCCATGGCTGAGTGGTTAGCATGTTTGTCTACTAATCTACGAGACCTGGGTTTGAGCCCCAGGTAAGGCATGGATGTATGTGTCGTTTTTCTGCTGAGGTCTTGCCATCCTCACAGATCTTCTACTATGGCTTATAAACTGACAGGCTCCTGTCAGACCTCTGTGGCAAGCAGCTGCTTCTGGGGTATTTATTTATTATTTTATTGCTTACTTTAATGATGTTACCATTGATAAAAATTAATTAATTGAAAATGCTACATTTGTGAATGAATTCAAGCTTATTTCATGATCATGTTGATATACTGCTCAATGTTATTAATAAAAATAACATCATATTGAGTATTGCTTGACTTCTGGCTACACAACATTATCTGAACACCCAAAATTATCTAGAAAAATACTTATGAAAATCATTCAATTCACAGGTGGTAAAATATTGTTAGAAATATTTTTATTTTCCATTAACAAAAATTTAAAATAATTTTAACAAAATATATGCATTATTAAACACTTTCTTTGCATCATCACTATATACAAATGATTTCTTTTATATGGTACCATAGTTAAATACAGAAAACATTGATATTTTTCTGACCTCCAAAACTTCTTTTTCACATCTAATAAAAAAAAAGGGAATGCAAAACAAAAAAGCCAACCTGCTTCGTAACATGCCCTTGGAGGGAATGGGAAAGTAGTAGTCATCATCCCAACTAAAACTTCTAAACATTCAACAAACAGAACAATGTTTTAGAACCAAAATAATATGAAAATAAGAAGCAATTACAAATTTAAAAAAAAAGCTTACCAAACCTTTCATGCTATACATTATTCCTATATTTAATGCAAATAATTTTTTAAGCTTATTTTAAAATTAAACAGATATATATCATGAAAGAAAATAGTCTTTAGTCTTGTTATTTGACACTTTTGCTTTTTATCATAGTATATGAACTGCAGATATATTTCTGTATTTTTATTACTTCAGAAAATTCGTATTAAACTAAAAAAAAACTGCTTAAAGCATGTTAACACCCATCAGCATTTCTCCAAGACTTTGATATCATTCACTTCCATGTTAGAGAAACCTAGCCAATAAATATGAAATGCAAGCAATAATGAAAACCAAAAGTAATTAATAAACTTTTCTGGGCTTAGTAACTTGGCATTAACATAACATAAAAAAGTGGTAGCTATATGATATATAAGCTATACATATTCACTTAAATACAATCATTCACAGATATGAAAAGTTGTAAAAAATGAATAAATACAAAACCTTAAAGTATAAAGCATATGGTAATTAAGTATCCTTAATTTGCATGCATGTTGCAATATTAAAAATTTTATTATAAATGATAAATACTTATTGCATAACATGATTATATAAAAACTTATGCAATAGAAATTAATGACCTCTAATAGAATACTTAATAAAAATGATTATGTAGGACAGATATTCCATACACTTCACAGAAGAATTAAAGGACATAAGCAAAATTTCAGAAAACCACGAAAAATGCTAGAATTATAATTCAAAATAATCTTCCTATTACACCTCTCCCCTCCCACATCTAAAACTAAAATAGCAGCCCCACCAACACATTTACAACTAAATTATCTTGAAAATTTAATTTTGAATCTAAAATAGAATATTCTTTGCAACACTGACATGACACCTCTACCTTCCACATGGCAACTTCTACTATATAATTTTACATTTAAAATATGAGAACACCACTAAGCACTGAAAGTCACCTGCATATGATGCAAATTGTCAAATAGTAAAATGTGTAGTAACAGAAACTCGTTTTCATTTATTAATACATTTTAATTGTTTTAGTAAAATCATAACATAAATGTTTTCAAGTCTGGTGTTACAATGGTTTCAATTAAAAGTTGATGTACACTTTACAGTGCTAGTCTCCAATAATGGAATATTTACCATGATACCTCAGGGAATTTTGACATTTCCGAAAGTTTGTTAATATTACATCAACAGACAGATAACCACAACCTGATTATAAATCAGAAACATAACTGGACTGTTCATCAACCTGTGTACTGTAGAATGATACAAAATCTTAGAATCTCCTTGTGCATGAGCCAGTCACAGTGCTAACATCAACTGATAGCAGTATTCACTGAAGGCTTAAAGTATATTATACTATATCAATTGCATCAAATATAGTCTCCTATAGAGCTATAAGGGCATAATATACAGTAAAGTTGTCCATTACTGCTGATATGCCAGTAATGAGGTATACTGTCTCTACTGCTCTCTACAATAGTTTACAGTGCATCCTACCAATTACTGGTATTATGAAACCTCACCAAACTAATAACATTTCAAAAGACATTTAAATTGTTACTTTGAGTTTAAGTTGATCAGATTAAGTTGGGATTGGTTGTTTTACCTCTGAGCAGCACTTTTTAACACACCATGGGCGAAATGGCAAGATCACATGGACCCTAAAGGCTCAGAGAAGGTTGGGGGAGGGGACCCACTGGAACAGCTGTTGGGAGACAGATGGTAGCCTCCCGTCAAGGCCATCCAGTGTGTTCTTTAACGTGCACAAGATATGGCTCTCCTGCACACGGGGCTACAGCTTAATGTCCCATCCGATGGACGGCGGCCTTTCCAAGCCCATCGGTGTCCTCTACTGACCGTGGGCAGGGTGGGGAATTTTGAGGAGATAAATTTTAATGCTGACCCAACTGGGACTCGAACCTGGGAACTACAGATTACGAGCCTGGTGCGCTACCACTGCAGATTAAGAGTGTGGCAAACTACCAACTGAGCCAATGCCTTCCCAGTATGAATATTCCAGTTAAAATTTAGCATATACTGTCTTTGAATATATTCAAACACTTCAGTCAACCATGTGACAACCGAAATATTCCAAACTTTTAGCTGTCATTTCCTGAACTCCTGGTGCATGTGTAGCTTTAATTTTGCAATAGAAAAGTAACTTAAGATTGTGACCAATCTTAAAGCTTCTAATATATCCATCTTCATTACAAAAGATGGGAATGTAACTAACTATGAAAATGTCCTTGAAACGTTCAACTCATCTGACTATGATGGAATGTTCACCTTTGATAATCTTGCCATCCTTACACAACTTCATACAAGCAAATAATATAACTATCCTAAAAGCTGAAGTCCAGATTCAATAAAAAGCAGAGCCAGTAATCAGTCAACACTCTTGACAGCAGTTATAACTACTTTAAACATATTGTATATATAGAGCATGACAAACTTGCTCATCAAAGTAGATTACAACTGCAAAAATTATGTGCAAGACTCATCAAAATTATGATAATATATAATCAGGAGTAATTCTTGATAAAGCAAAATATGGCCACATAAAAAAAATTATTATTTTTACTTTTTTATTAAATTTATTATTGTGGCTGCAAATTACAGTCACAATAATAAATGTACACATGAGCTGTCAAAGCAAATTTGAAATAAAAAACAAGGGCTATATATATATTCTTATTCAGAGAAATATTAAGATAATACATAGAGGAAAATGTAAATGAAAAGTCTAACTTATAAATAATCTTAACTAACCAAGTTATGAATAATCTTAGTTCAAATGCTAGAGTAACAGAAATTTCAAGATGTAATCCAAATGTGACATTTTAAAAGTCCTGGTATAAAATATGTATTGGCAGTTTCACATTATTACATGCAAACATGGGTAGTGGTTTGACTCAGTTGGTAGCTTGGCATGCTCATAATCTGCAGTTCCCAAATTCAAGTGCCACCTGGTTCGGCATTGAGATTTATCTCTGCTAAACCTGCACCTTATACTTGGTCAGAAAGGGGACACCAATGGGCTTGGAAAGGTCACCATCCATCAGAATGGGACATAAAACTGTGGCCCCTTGTGCATGTGACTGGTGAACTAGCTACTAGTGAATGTTAAAGAACACACTGGATAGTCTTGATAAGATGCTGCCATCTGTCTCTTAACAGCTATCCAATGGGGTCCTTGTGACCTGGCCATTTAGTCTACTGCATACAAAAAAGTGCTGTTCAGAGGTAAAACAACCCAACCTAAACATGCAAACATAAACCCATGAAGCTGAAGATGAGTTATGAAGAATTAGAACATTTACCTTGAGCATAAGTAAAAAATTCATAATGTGAAAATCTTTGTGGAAGATTAACATTAATTCTGAATGCTCTTTAAGTTTGGCTGGTGCCACTGGTGATTATGTTGCTGGAATATTCCATGGTGTAGAAAGTGGCAATATCAAAATAAAAAATTATGCAAGTATGTTTTAATTACATGCATTTCTTTCACATTTGATGTTGAAATATATCAATTCATGGTATTGTAGTACACAGCTTATGCTTTTCATAGATTATTATGTATATATAAGTTGTTAATATAAAAAAATTGCCCATTTGGTGACATCAGTGATTGTGGCAGTTTATTCGAAAGCCCAATCACAAGATTCATATAAGGGGAATAAACAAAATTATCCTAGAAATTTAGCTTAAACAATTAATTTTTAAAAAAGTTTAAAATAATCTTACAGCAATCCTTTGCTGCTGGATGGCTGTTACATTATTGTATGTTGTCATTGCTATATGCAATTATATTATTATTTTAATTTTTTCCATGCCAGGGAGTTACAGAAGAGCCAAGATACAGGTAATTTTAGATATTAATTTAAATATTCAAGTGGCTTGATGCCCTATTATATTTTGGAAATTAAAAAGAAATATCAAGGACAGTACAAATATGTACAGAAATTGCATATTTGATACATAAATATAATGACAAGAAGCTGTATAGACGAAGACAAATATATAATACAAAATATGATAGTAAACATAGTAAAAGGAGGAATGTATAATAAACATCAAGAAAAAAAAGTTGAAGAAAAACAGAGAGTAATATTTAATTATTGAACAGGGGAATAGGATTGTGAATAGTCCAGAAAAACAGCAACGATGGGGAAGGGGAAAAGGGGTGATGAGATACTGTTGATCAAACTTTTCAATATTCTAATAGCAGTGGAGTAATATAATTTTCGAATTTTTTTCAGAATTTAAAGAAGTGATATCATTCAGTAATTATAGATAATTAAGTAATTCGTAGATTGCATACTTGTAAGACATGCATTCCATCTAAGAAAAGGCAAAAAAAGCCACTTGAGGCAGGATTGCCTGAACACTCCCTACATATTAGGAAAATAGGTTGAGAATGTTCATAACATCAGTTAGAGGAGATCTTGATCAGAAGCCAGTAGCTCAGTGGTTTAGAGCACCTGACGTGTTATCATGAGGTCGTTGGTTCATATCCCACCTGGCTCAAGACAATTTTTTCTTAAATATTTGAATCAATTTACAGAGTGGAAATTATTAGTGGATACTTAATGAGTTGAGTTTAATAATTATTATTTGTAGATTGCATACTCATAAGACATGCATTCCATCTAAGAAAAGGCATTAAAAACCTGCTTGAGGTGGGATTGCCTGAACACTCCTTACATATTAGGAAAGTAGATTGAGAATGTTCATAATATCAATTAGAGGAGATCTTGATCGGTAGCCAGTAGCTCAACAGTCCAGAGCACCTGACATGTTATCAGGAGGTTGTGGGTTCGCATCCCATCTGGTTCAAGACAATTTTTCCTCTAAATATTTGAATCAATTTACAGAGTGGAAATTATTAGTGGATACTTAATGAGTTGAGTTTAATAATAATTATTTGTAGATTGCATACTTGTAAGACATGCATTCCATCTAAGAAAAGGCTTTAAAAAGCCGCTTGAGACGGGATTGCCTGAACACTCCCTACATATTAGGAAAGTAGGTTGAGAATGTTCATAACATCAGTTAGAGGAGATCTTGACTGGCAGCCGGTAGCTCAGTGGTCCAGAGCACCTGACATGTTATCAGGAGGTCGTGGGTTCATATCCCACCCAGTTCAAGACAATTTTTCCTCTAAATATTTGAATCAATTTACAGAATGGAAATTATTAGAGGATGTGATTGCTAAATGGAAACGTGAAGATGTCACAACAGTCAAGAAACGGTCAGGCAGACCACAAAAAAACTGACAGAAAGGGATCGAAGAGCTCTTAAACATGTGGTACATTCTTCTCGTCATTCATCTGCTGTTACCATTACCAAAACATTTCAAGAGTCCACAGGCATTAGTGTTTGCAGCAAGACGGTCCATACGGGGCTGCATATGTCGAATTTCCACGGTCAAGAAGCTGCATACAAACCACTGATAACTCCTAAACATGCACAACATCTAGCCTAGTGAAAAGCTCATTGGAATTGGTTGCTGAACCAATGGAAACAAATTTTATGGAGTGATGAAATATGTTTCACACTGTTCCAATACAATGGTTGCTGTGGAGGATGGTGAACGTTACCTGCCACAGTGCATCATCCCATCTGTGAAGTTCGGTGATGGTAGCATGATAGTTTGGAGCTGCGTATCATGGTATGGACTTGGACCATTGGTTCCTATAGCCGGTAGCATGAATTCCAAGAGGTACTTGGACGTTCTAAAAAATTCTGCACTACCAACACTGTTCCAGTACTATGGAGAGGGGCCATATGTCTATCAACCATGTCATACTGCAAGGTCTGTTCAGCATTGGTTTCATGACTCAGGTGTGGAGAACATGCTCTGGCTTGCTCAGAGCCCCAACCTGAATCCAATAGAGGCCCTTTGGGATGAACTCGAACATTGGTTGCAAGCCTTACCAACATGTCCCACTTCCCTGTCAACACTAACTACCATGTTGAAGGACCACTTCCCTGTCGACACTAACTACCATGTTGAAGGATGAATGGTGCAAAATACCAGCTGCACATTATCAAAAACTGATTGAAGGTATGCCCAAAAGAGTGCAGAGTGCAATTGTGGCCAAAGGTGGGCTGACACCCTACTGAAATTTCAATAAATGCGACATTTTGTCAAACACTCTGTGTCTGGTGATTTCTTTCAACATAGTGTATGTATTGAAGCCAAATTTATAGGTTTCTGAAAGTGTGAGATTTTTATTATAAAAGATAAAATATGCTAAAGTAATTCCCAGAATGGTCAGAACAATAAATATTCAAATATTAAAACAGTTCTTTACTTCAAATAATTTAAAGAAGCATTTTATAAAATTGTACATACAAATCGCTATACTCTCACAAATAACAATGTGTAACAGGAATACCATATTTACTTGAAAACAAGCAGTTTTTTTAGCTGATTTTGACTGTCTTTTAGACAGTCAGTTGTGATGTGGCTTACATTTGCCAACAAACAAAAAATTTTTAGGATAGCTTTTATATAGTCCATTCTTTATAACTACCATATTTCTTCGATTCTAAGACACACCCCATTTTTAGAGATGTTTATATGGGGAAAAAAGTGCATCTTAGAATTGAAGAAATACGGTAATTCGATTTCAGTAAATTAGGTTATCATTGAAACACCTAAAATAATTAGTTGAAAAAAAAATTGTTTGTCCTGAGTGAGATTTGAACCCACATCTCCCAGAAGCATACCAGATGTCATAACCACTAGACCACTAGAAACTAATCATTTTCTTCAATCATGAGTTCAAATCCCACTCAGGACAGCCAATTTTTCCCCATCTAATTATTTCAAATGTTTCTTGCCTACTGGACATTTCCCTGTGGTACACTATTGCTGAATTAGATTATCATTGGTAATTTTTCTTTGTTTTTAACTTTAAACTCATGTAAGAAACTGAGGTATTTGAACTTCATATCAATTATAATCGTAGTGTTTCTAATCTCCAATTCAAATATTAATAAATATTTAGTGGAAAAAATTTTCACCGACATATGGGAATCGAACCTGAATCTCTCCAGAAACATGCCAGAGTGTTCTTACCAGTTGAACTAATGCCAGCTCGTCTTTTTTCCGCTTATTTTAAGATATACTCTATCACCGAGAAATGCGGGCCAACCATTGGCGCCATCTGTGGTCTCGGGTGGCAACTATTACCTTTATATTGCACAGAGTGAGATGGAAATAAATAATAGTCTCATCACGCTTAAAAATATTTCTAAAATTATTTTTTCCTGAAATCTGATAAAATAGCTATACAGAATTATAAGGTTTTTTTTCAATGCATATTAATTTAAATTTTACAATATAAAATACATTCTGCAAGAAATGGAAATACATTTCTTAGCTATTTTTGCATGTCAATTATATTTTACCCATAGGACAACTGTCCAAAAATTCTTCACTGGAAGCTTGTAATGCAATTAACTTAAGCTCTCACCCAGCATGAACAGGTGCATGTGAGATGTCAACATTGTCTGG
Organism: Ryuthela nishihirai; assembly: GCA_038380435.1. NCBI lineage: Eukaryota > Metazoa > Arthropoda > Arachnida > Araneae > Heptathelidae > Ryuthela > Ryuthela nishihirai. The sequence continues at coordinate 41,727,876 of JAWZYU010000015.1, read as the reverse complement.
AGAAAATTTTTCACTGAATCCAATTTCAACTGGTGTTATATGTTGAGGTGAGATATGATCTTCTTCAACCATAGGGGCTATGATAAAAAGAAAATTAAAACATCAAACAACAACATTCATATATGCAAGCATTTTTCGTGCAACAATACATAAATGAATTTTGTTCAAAATTCATCTCACTTGGATTAATTAATAATAATGAGCACATATCAACAAATAAATCAGATTTAAAAATTTACAATATCTTTCCTTTACAATCTGACATGTATAAAAGCTTTGAATAACATTCTGAAATCTTATCAAAAACAAGTACCCAAAGCAACCTCATATAATATTAAATAATTACTACTAAACAACAGCAATAATACACCTAAACCACTGCAATAATACATCCAGGAGGAATATTGTCCCAAGATTAATTAAAATCACTAAGCCTTTCCACTTGTTAAATAACAGAGACAGATATATATATAAAACATATTGACCAATGAAAATGCACTTAAATATACAATATTAAAATCACTGACCTCTCCAACTTGTTAAATAAGAGAGACAGTTATATCAGTAGAATATATCAATCTATGGATATGTGTTCAAATGTAAACATTAAAAGGGTATCCAAACCCACACACCCTCTACAGTATCAGCACAAACTGTTTTAACAAATTCTATAGATAATTTGCCTCCCTCCCAAATTTCAATTTAATTATATGGAAAACCTTATTATTAATTATACAATTAAAAGACCTTCTTGCTCAAAAATTAATTTAAAATAATTTAAAAATTCTCTGTCATTGAGCAATAAAATTTCAGAGTTTATCCTTCAAACTATTTGGATGTTGAAAGTTCTTAGGAGAAAAACTCTCAGAAGCTTTTCGGAGCAAAGACAGCGCTCCGTCTTCAGTGAAGTGATGTTATGTACTGACGTTGGGTCTGTTTAGACAAAGAAGCTCTTTGTTTTTGGGATATTTGTCCTGGGGATTTATGAAGTTTCAGTTTAGAGATAGCCAAACTAACTTCAGACTGTGTTATGGGGCCAACATTAAAGCTGCCAATGCATCTATCATCATTGGAAACAATGGGAGTAGAACTAACCACATTGTTTAGAACATCACTGAAATGCTCAGCCCACCTAGCCATGAGAGAATCCTCACCTTCTATAACCTTACCTTGTTTATCCTTCAATCCCTGTATGCCTGTCCGTTTTCTACCACATAAGACATTAACTATCTGGTACAGCTCTCTGCTGTTGTGCTGCCTAACTGCTTCCTCAGCTTTGTCAGCCAAGCTATCAAGCCAAAGATTTTTATCAGTAGCTAACTGATCCTTTACACGTTTATTAAGCTCTCTGTAATCTTTTCTATTAGGACTAGTAGGGTACTGATTAAGGACATTTCTGCAATTCCTTCTTTCTGAAATAAGCTCAATTGCCTTGTCACTTAAATAATTCTGCCTCCTCTGCTCCTTTTTTCCTAAAAGAGTACTGTTAGTTTCCAAAAAAGCCTGTTTAAAATGGCCCCATTCTCCCTCAACTTCAGTATTAAGCAAACCATGACCGTCATAATGACTAAGTAACCTATCATGGTAAGCTTTAGCTATAACTGGGTCATTCAGAGCTTCAGTATTAAAGGTAAATTTTTTAACTCTAGCACAACACTTTTTAAGTTTAAGTTGCAAGACACTTTTAACAAGGTAATGGTCAGATCCAATTTCAGCTCCCCTATATGCCCTGGTGTTTCTAACAGAACTAGCCCATTTGCTGTTAATTAATATATAATCAATCATATTCCTATGCAGCCCATCAGGTGAAACCCATGTGTATTTATGTATGTCGCGGTGTTTGTAATATGTGTTAGTTATTCTGAAACCATTGAGTTTACTTACCTGTAGGAGACGTTGCCCATTGCCATTGCAGCTACCAATACCAAAAGGACCTATTACTCCTCCCCAAAGGTCAGAGTCGGTACCAACTTTGGCATTGAAGTCACCAAGAACAAGGGTAATATCTCCTTTCTTGACAGAATTCAAAATGTCCTGAAGTTGTCTGTAAAACCTATCCTTCTCATCCTCATCAGCATCCTCAGTGGGGGCATAACAGCAGATAACATTCAAGTTTTTAATGCTTGTCTGAAATTTTGCTGTAAGAAACCTTTCATTAATGCACTCATACCCTAGAAGAGCATCACTAGCATGTCTGCTGAGCAGCAGACCCACGCCTTGGTGATGCTTTCCATCCTCCCTCCCTGTAAAGAGAAATTTAAAGTTATTGTTAAGTATCTCACCTTTACCTGTCCATCTGGTCTCTTGCAAGCCTAGAATATCTAGGTTATAGCGCTGGAATTCCTGCATGAGGACATCAAGAGAATAATCTCTATGTAATGTCCTCATGTTCCACGTTCCTGCAGAAAGGAAATGATTATGAGAATTTTTAAAGAAATTAGGTTTATTGAGATTGGTAGGGCCAACAATATCAAACAGCCCCCTGATCGCAGGCATGGGGCAAAGACCCGTTCCTCCTCCGCTAAAGGCTGAAGTCACCGATGCTGGTAGGAACTTCAGGCACCACCTTTTCAAGTGGACTTTTTCAAGAGCCACATGGCCTGCCTGAGACGCATTACTCCAGTTTAGGCTTGACGATGCCCAACTAGCTAAGTAAGGTTCAGGTACCTGCGATGGCCTCTGATTAGGATTATCCACCAGCTGATATAAGGTATCCCATGCCTCTGTTCACTTAGAGCTGGCAACCCAGAAGCAAACAGAAAACACAGCGGCAGACTCTCCCTCAACAGAGCCCCACCAGTGCAGCAAGTCCAGGATCCATAATCAAGCTCAAATCCATAAACAAGTCCAGTCTAGTAGGTATAAATGGTCAGCACCAGGACCCTGTGAAGTTGACCACTCCTCAGCAGGGTTGAAAAAAAAGAAAAAAGTGGCCGTAGATGACCAGATCAGCAGGCCATACTGAACTGACAGCCCTCCCCTTCCGTTCACTTCCAAAAGAGAATATCTCTTTTGAAAGGTACTAACGGCCTGCACCACGAGAAGGCGGGGTCGGACATTAGGTGCTAGACCTGGCCGGTTCTGTGCATCATCACAGGGGATTGGTACACAGCTCTCCTTCCAGTTTACGCCTAGCTACCATTTACAGGCCCGTATCCTGCATTGCAATTTATAGCAGAAAAATTGTTTACATAACTAGCTTACATACAGTGATATTGTTGATCAAATATTGTAATTTATGAACACACTTGCTCAAATATCATTGCAAATCAGTATATTTTTCTTTGTTTTTACAGCCTTAATAACAGTTATAACTAATATTATTTCTGCTTAAAGATATTTTAAAATTGCAGCCCATAAAATAAAATTTTGTGAACAATTTGAAAATGCATTTCAGTAGTCCTGGTGTAGTCCATTTGCTTACAGAAAATATAGTCCTCAAATATATCCCCTCCCCCCAAAAAAAGCTTTTACACATAAAACTGAAAAAATAATTCTTCCTAAAAAGTAGGAGCTAGATCACCAAATTTGGTATACAGCTTCTTCTCATCATGGTTCTAAACAATATAAGGGTTTTCCACCCTCTCCTTTGGAAAAAGGGGAAGATATACATAAACTAATACTAAGCCTAATAACTTATATCTCTTATTAAAGTCTATACAACACAAAAAGTTTTATTCATCTCTTAAAACCAAAAGATTCCATTTGCTTCACCCACTCCTGGTGGAAAGGGGAAAAGTGTTGCTGCTGATATATAAATCTCTTGATCATCACATTTTACTACCAGAATTCCAAATTTCTAGCTTATATAGATCATTTACAATATTTGTTTATAGTTTTGTCATTTTGCAACTTTTCCACCATTAGAGGGTGCTCTGAGATTTTTTTATTTTCAGTCTTTAGCATTCTCTACAGTGAAAATTTGAGTTAGTGAATAGTTAAGGAAATGCTAATTGTAATATTTTACTAATACCTAGGTAGACCAAAAATAATTTTTTATTTATATCTTAAGACAAAAAGTTGTGTTTTACCACTCCCACTAGGTAAGGGGGGAAATTATTGCTGCCAATGTAAACCTCTTAACCATCATACTCTATCATCAAAATTTCAAATTTCTGGCATAAATAGATCATTTGCAATATTTGTTTAATATTTTGATATTTTTCACCTTTTTCTACCATTAGAGAGTTCAATTAAAGCTATTATGAGATTCGAAAAATATGAATCATAATATTTCATCAATACCTATCCAAGCCCACTAAAAAATTTCAATTCATCTCTAAAAACAAAAAAAAAATTGACGGTATCAGTTAAACTTGTCGGATAAATGAGGTTCTTACACAATGCTAATTATTGCATTTGAATCATCAGATTTGAATATTTTCTATCTTTTTAATACTTATAATTCTTACTTTGTAATAATAAGCAAATTGACAGATACTAAAATATATCTGATATCTCATAATAAAATCTCATACTGAAATCTCATACTAAAATATATCTGATATCTCATAATAGTTACACCGATGGTGTAACTATTATGAGATTACCTCACAGCATTGGGTCTGTAAGGCCCATTTGTTACATTATGTGTTCTCTCAAGTAGCTAATGGGCAGATCTAAGTGAAATTGAATCAAGATAAAGAAGTGGGGTGAAAGTTACCAAGAAGGAATGGGTGCTAGTTAGCATTGTTTAGTAAAAATTCAAGATACAATATTGTCTGATCTGTAAGACCTAAGACAATATAGAGAATTTAATTCTCTCATTGATATATTATATGAATGATCCTAATGACATGAGCACTTAATGTAGGTAATTTACGATAAATATGCTAAGTATAATCCAGGTGTATTATAAAAGAAATTTAACATATAATAGAGTTTTCTTAAAAAAGTGAAAAAAATTTTAACTGCTGTTCCAACAAGCATCTTTCTTTGAACCCTTAAATGATGTTGCAACTCTCCAACACAATGTCCAGAACATCTTTCCATGTCATTATGAAATGCAAAAAACTTCACACCATATTGGCTGCTAATAACGAAACTAACTAATTAACAAACTAAAACAATAATAATAACGAACAAATATAGCAACAGCTTAAATTTAATGAATGAAAAAAATAAAGCACATGGATTGGAACTTCTTTGAAAGAACTTTTCACTGATGGTAAGCTTACTTGAAATGCAATACAATCAGAATCACATAGATCTCCGTGTCTGAAATCCCCTTTCATGCTAAGATGATATAGCAACACCACCTTAAAGCATTATGCTGGCACATGTAGAGAACATCTATGCCATGAAAGTGAGATCAACAAAAAATGCACGCAGACAATGCAGAATAGCATGCGATTCATAGTTCTATGATTGGTTAGGTATTTTAGAGCGTTTAAATCATTGCAGCATTGTCAGATACTAAAATGTACATTATACATATTGTTTAAATATTTTCCTTTTACAAATTTTGTTATGCTATCTTTTTTGGAATTGGAATAAATGTTTATTTTGTTAAACTGATATTTTCATTAAAATGAAACATTTTTACATAGAGACACATAGCAAATTGGACAAGGCAGAGGGAAAAATTGTTATACTGAATATTTCGTTATTCTGGTGTTTGTTTTATCAACATTTTACTCTAGCACCTTTTGCAGGCATATTCAAAATATCATGAGACTATCCATAAAACCTATCTTTCTCATCCTCATCAGAGTCCTCAGTGTGAACATAGCAAATATAGCATTCAAGATTTTAATCTTTTTTTAAATTTATCTCTACAAAATCTTTCACTAATGCATTCACATCCTAAAAGAGATCACTGGCATTCCTGCTAAGAAGCAAAGTTACATCTTGTAGAGTGTTGCTATCATGTCCAGAAAAGAGAAATTTAAGGTTATTGTTAAGTACTAACATTTATCTGTCCATCTGATTTCTTACAAACCCAGTGTGTCCAAGTAATACTGTTAGGATTTCTGAGTGATCACATCAAGGGAATAATCTATATATATATATCCAGTTGACCATTCCTCAGCAGGGGTGAAAAGAAAAGAGCTGCCCCAGAAATCCAAAACACTCGGCCAAATTGATCTGGAAGCCCTCTCTTCCCATTTTCCTTTCAGGGGAGAGAGAACCCACTGAAAAGTACTAACAGGTAGTATCATGTATGTGGTGTCAGACTTAAAAAGTGGGGTCAGACTTTTAAGGTGGGGTCAGACTTTTAAGTGATATGCCTGATCAATTCTGCACATTATTATAGAAAACTAGTGCACATCTCTCATTCAAATTATGCATAATTAGCATTTACTGGTCGATAAATAAGATGTAGTTTTAAATTTATTTCCTTACTTGTACAACAAAAATTACTAATCAGACTTAAACATATCCAATCCTCAATGACAATAATTACAGATATTCTGTTACTTAATATGGTAGAAATAGACTAATTAAACAAAAAGTATATATTAATTATGATAACTTTTTCTTTCCTTTTGTGCACCATACTAATTTGGAGATTTTAGCCACCTGAAATATTTTATAGTAATCTGAATTAAATTATATTCTTGCCTGGAGATTCTTTACTGAGAATCATTGATTCATGTTTTTCATCTTTAGTTACATCGATTGGCAATGAATCATCACCAAGAGACTTCATTTCATCTGCTGTTAAGTATCTATATGACTGATCCCCAAGCATTGTATCTTCTCCTGTTCCAAAGACAAAAATTTAAATAATTTTATTTACATAAAAGTATTCTTAAAAAAGAATATATTATTAATCAAGCACACAGCAGTTTCATATTATCTATAATCAATTGCACAACTAAAAATCATGTACTGTTGATCTACTTCAGAAACATTAAAATATTGTTGTCTACTTAAATATTCATAATTACAAAGGAATATTACAAAAAGTTTATAAGTAAAATCAGAGTTAGAAATCTTTTCTGAAAAGTAACAATAAAACACTAAAAACATGAGATTATAAAACTTATATCACACAGTCTGAGATTTTCCATTTTCTTTCACTGAAAGAACAAAATTACAAAAACATTACTTATTTAATTCACTAAAAACTGTTATTCCAAAAATAATTTGACTTAATATATTATAGACAATTATATATATTTCCTAGACAATCTCTTTAAAGCAGAATGTTAACATCATTTGAAAATATATTAAAGGATAATTCATTTTGCTTTTTATCCTATATCTGCTACACATTGGCACACAAGAAATTACTTGTTATAGAATAAGTATCTAGGTCAGATATACTTTTTTTCATGATGCAATAAAATTTATAGAAGAAAACATTATTTCTTGAACAGAAAAAAAGTTCACATAAACTAATCACAACTTACTGTACACATTCACTAAAGTTTCACCAATAACAGAAATAATGTTTTCTTCGAGACCTTCATGGCATCGTAAAATAAATTCATCTTATTTATGTTAAAAAGGACATCATGATTTTCCTGATGTATTATGTTTATCTTGAAGACATCACTGTTATATATGAACATTTAAAACAACTTTTGTGCTAATATCAGTGAAAAATATGTATATATATATTTACTTATTCTACCATGGAAGATTCAGTGAAATACTAAATAATTTATCCAAAAAGACAGCCTTATCACATCTTTAGAAAGATATCAAACATCAATAAAATTACATGGGATAACAAAAATTTTGAGTAGCTGTTTTTTTTTCATTACTTTAAATATCTTTCTGCTATACTTTATTATTCTAGTGGAACAGATGGAATTGTTTTGTTGGAGTCCAAATTTAAACTTATTTTTAACTAATTATTTCAAATGTTTTATGTTTTTTCTTTCAAATATTTGGATATAATCTTTTTTTTTAATTTATCTCTACAAAATCTTTTACAAAGTGTTTGGTTGGCAATCAGAATAGTGTTTAAGCTCATTATAAAATGTGCAGTTTTGGGGTAATTTAGATGATCTGTTTCTACTTCACTTTCTTCAACCTGCAACTCTATTAACACATACTGCTAGAATCATCCTACTAATAACGCAATTTTTAAACACAAATTATTTGTTACAGGATGAATTGTTTGTAAATTATTAATATTTGCATTTGATATAAAACGTGTATATGGTTCGAATTCATATTCCTCAAAATGTCATCTGACATGCCTTCTCTTAGAAGCATGAAATACTTGACAAAGACTATAACAGAAAATTTTAATGGACAAAGTTTGGCTAGAAAATTAATTGTATCCAATAGCTCAAGCAGTAAGAGAATAGACATCAACCACCAGGTCAAAAATTTTGATCCTATTTAGGAAAAATAAAATTTTCCTTGCTTACAACCAGGGCTATGAAGCCAGAACAGCTATTTTTTTTCCAGAGCTGGAGCCTGAGCTGAAAAATATTGAAAAATTTTCCCAGCTCTCACTTCCAGTGTTTTAATTTACTCTTCTGTTCCAACAAAATGGCGAAATTACCCAACAATTGAGAAATTCATTCACAATTGTGTATGCTGATGATGATTGGTAATAATTCAGTATTGAGAGGTGAGATGTTGGATGTGTGTTTGGGGAATGTCAGTCCATGCAGTTTCAATATGTAGACAAAATTCATGTTGTAGCAGCTGCTGGTGTCTGGTGTGCTAGTCGTTGTGAGATCATGGACCAGACATGCTCAATTGGGACAGATCCAGTGAATACGCAGGCCAAGGCAGAAGTGTCACATGGGGTTATCCAGGAATTGTTGGACGATGCATGCCACATGTGTTTGGGCATTGTCCTGTTGGTAAACGGCACCAGAGAACATCTGGCTCTCTGGTGCCATTTAGCTCCAACACCTCAGTGATGTAACACTGGCTGTTCAAAGTACCGGTAATGCGCACAAGGTGCTAGGATGAGTGGAGTCAAATGGCACCCCATACCATGACACCAGGGGCCGGACATGTATGGTGCTGCATCATGCATGTCTCACTGAGCCTGTCGCCGTGGTACTGCCAGATATGGATTCGTCCATCATCATGATGCATACTGAAGCAGGATTCATCTGAAAAGATGTGATGCCATTCACACATGACGTTCTTGGCACCACTGCAGTCACATACACCTGTGTTGTAGTCAATGGTAGCCAAAGCAATGGCCGTCTAGCAAAGATGCCCTGATGCTGCAGATGACTTTGAACTGTACATGCAGACACTGGTTGCTGTGCAACACACCCTAACTATTGAGCTAAGGTGTTTGATGTAGTTGTACAATCATTCAAAGCCATGCGCACAAGATGTTTGTCCTCTCATTCGTTTGTGTGACAGGGCCATTTAGATCCCTCATGTCAGTGAGTTTGTTCTTCCTCTACCCACTGATGCCACATTCTCATCACTGTGGCAACATTCTGTCCAACATGAGCACCAATGTCTCGGTATGATAATCCACCTTCCCATAATCCCACAATTCTCCCTCAATCAAAGTCGGAAACCTGTTCATATGAATGCCATGTTCTTCGATGGGGCATACTTGATCCTTCAGTGCACAAGAACTGCAAGCAAACACAATTCCAATGCTTTACACCGGCTCTTTGTAATCTTATACCACTTCAAGGGGGCATTACTGTCACACAAGATGTGTGTATCTGCTGTGCTTTGAATCATTTAATGTTCTCCCATGAGCTATGCATCTTGCATATTTCGGAACAATCTGATGAGTTCTTCCCGGTGTTGCACTTTTAATGGCAAGCAGTGTATTTTGCTGGCTTTCTATGAAGCAGAAATCGGATTGAAAGGTCAGAAGCAGTCACCCAAAATCCTCAACTATAGCAAAAGAAAGGTTTTAACCCTTTAACTCCCTTACCATAAGGTTAAGCCAAACTTGAAATCTTTAGCATTCAAATGAGCAAAAACTGCATGACCTGCATATAAGACAACCCATTCAATAACAGACATGCACAAATCTCATTCCAACTGCAATTCCAAGTTTGACCACCTTCACTCCAAAGCTTCAAGGGAAACCTTCACTCCACCTTCACTTCAATGGTACCTTCTTCACCTTCACTTCACTCTCACCTTCACTCCAAAGCTTCAATTGGATTACTCTGCTCACCCCCTTTGGGGAAAATTAGATTCTAATTTTCCTTTTAAGATCTTAATTTCTATTACATTCAGAGTGGAGGAAGTTTCAAAGTGGTATACATCTTCAGTGTACACCCATTTAGGTACAATCTGTGGCCTTCAATTATATTAAGTGACCTTTGTCCAGTGTTCAGCCGTCCCGTGGCCAAGTGGTTAGCATGCTTGGCTATTGATCTAAGGGACCTGGGTTCAAGCCCCGGGTAAGGCATGGATGTATGTGTCGTTTTTCTGCTGAGGTCCTGCCATCCTCTCAGACCTTCTACTGTGGAATATAAACTGACAGGCTCCTGTCAGACCTCTGTGGCAAACAGCTGTTTGAGGGGGTATTTATTATTTTTTTTTTATTTTGTCCAGTGTTCTGTTAGGAAATGGTCAGCAGGAAAGGGAAATAGATTCCTTGTGACCTGAAGGGCACAGGGAAGTATAGTTCGGCCCACAGGAAGTGGGAACAGAGTTGGTTCTTTATTGCAGCAAAAGAGCTAAAATAGAAACAATTCATCCCTTTTATTAGCATTTTCTTTTGAAAAAGGTGAAAATACTACAAAAGTTTGGAGCAGATTTTCTTAAAAAAGGAGAACACTAAAAAAACATAAAATTCAGATAAAATTCAAAGAAATCAGAGTTATTAGCTCTGTATATATTAGAGAGTTTAATCAGAGATCTGAACAATGCTTTGTAAATCTGTTATTACTAGACCTGTTACTAAATATTAACCATTATTAGACATTTCCTTGCTTAATTTCTACTAGATTTATTGTGTAATATCATAAATATGCTTTAAAGTGTCATAGTTTGTTATGTAATAGCATAAACGATCAGTTACTGTAAAAGGAATCTAGGAAAAGCACAAGATGGAAACATGGCATTAATTTCAAGCTTTGGATTCGAGAGGGGTTTACCTCTAAGTGGCACTTTTTTGCACACATTGTGCTAAATGGCCAGATTACAAGACCCGAAGGCTCAGAGAAGGTTGGGGAAAGAGATCCACTATACAACTGTTAGGAGACAGATGGAAGCCTCCCATCAAGGGCATCCATTGTGTTCTTTAATGTGCACAGAGTATGGCTCTACTGCACATGAGGTCATGGCTTAACATCCCATCCTACACCTTTCCAAGTTCATCAGTGTTCTCTTTCTCACCCAGCAGGATGGGTGTTTGTGGAGATAAAACTCAACTCTGGCACAGTTGGGTAAGTTTTATGTGGCGAACAATTTAATCGAAATTTTAATTATGAATCAATGTTTTTGATATTGTGATTACAGTTTCATTTCTTGCCAAGCGCAAAGGATATGTGTCTGCAATTGAAAGGTACAAGAATATTTTAAATCCTATCATTTCTATTCAAAATACAACTTCAACTATACATGAAAAACCACATTCTTGCTTGTGTAACTGACAGAATTTAACTGAAGAAGCAATAGGAGTGACTGCTTCTTTGTGTGCAAGTGGTGCACTCTATTTTAGAGAGGTGCATTCTCTCATATATCGCATTTTAAGTGAATTAACAAGAAGTATTGCATTCTCAGTTTCGGGAAAACTTTATGATGAATTTCATCAGTAAATATAATTTTCAGTTGTGCCAAATTTGCATTCTTAACAAGCCAGTGTTGAGTGGCTGTTTTCAGTTCTGAAGTTCATGTGTAATGACCCTCAGATATTGAATTAAAAATATTCTTTTGTCTTTTTGGAAACTATTCTCTTCTTAGGTATGAATCAAAAGTTTGGAATTCTTCATCCCTTGGATTTTTTTTCAAATTGCAAGTGTTATGTAAATTATTTTATCTTAGGCAAATGTATTTCTGGTTTATCTTACTACTCATGACATTTTGATTTTTATTTGCAGGTAACTTTTGATCTGATTTGAAATATCTGTCGTGCTTTGTTGTAACCAATGAGCAAAAAGTAAATAAATGAATAAAGCTCGAAACTCTTACAAAATAAGAAACTATATTAAAATTGATTAGTTGGAAAATCGTAATTTGCCAATCTCCAAAGCCCTGCTTTACAACTATTGTAAAGATGTGCATTAAACCTCCAGGCAGCCTAAACATGTTCTCCTTGCCACACCAATCTGATCTAGACAGCCATAGCATTCTGGTGCAATGATGTAACAACACTATACAACTTCCTGTTCCTTCCCCCTCCAACAGCCTTAAAACGTATTATTAAACATAATATAAAAAAATTTAATGAAGTGACAGATAACTGTCGATATCACTGGGCAACACACAAAAAGACTTTGAAATAAAAATTGCCAATCTTTACTAATTTCGAGGTGCTGAACATGAAAATGGCAATAAAATTTCTCGATTGGCTCTTGTTCAGGAGAGACAAAGATGGTCTTGTATAAACGACTCAGTCTGCATTGAGTACATAGGTAACCATTTAGTTCAACTCTATTTAGTCTTAACTCCAGGTTGCAACATATTGTGTTGTATTGCATCAGCTACTATACACACAACCCCTTGAGGTTACTCAACTACATTGCATCATTGTCTGATGCAATGTAGTTGAGTCATGACATTGCAGACAAAAGATGATGCAATCATTAGTTGTAAGCGATGTCTCATAGGTTGAGCAAGTCTTTTGAGTGACTCCCATTTACCACTGAGTCATAAGTACAACACAAGTGATCCTTGCAGTTTTAATCCAACAGTAGTGATGCCTTGTAACTGTGTTAATAGTGCAGATACATTTTGTTACATTTGTGGGGAAGTGACATTTGCAATCAAGAAAAGGGCCATCACTCCAATAGTTAGAGTGGCATATGAGTTTTATTTTGTATGCAAGATCGGGACCAGGACAAGGCCTGGGCCACACACATATGCTGCAGTACATGTGCAAGAAATTTTCCAAAGTGGCTGAAAGGTGAAAAAATGGCAATGCCATTTGCTGTTCCTATGGTTTGGAGAGAGCCAAGCAATCACGCAAATGACTGCTACTTGGTGGTTTCACCCGTTTCTGGAGGCATCACAAGGAAAAAGAAGTGGACAATATCGTACCCAAATATACATTCTGCTTTCTGACCAGTTACGCATGGTGAAGGCCTTCCCATTCTCAAACTTCCAAAAGAATTTTCCATCGATTCAGATGATGAGGAGGGAGGTGAACCGATGCCAGGTTCTTCGCAGTCTTCGGTGTCTAATGATGATCCATACGTCTGCCATGGTGTGTCATCTGCACCACATATTCTCACCGAAGAAGAAATGAATGATCTTGTTCACGATCTGAAGCTGTCCAAGGCCAAAGCAGAGTTACTTGGATCAAGACTTAAACAATGGAATCTTCTCAAGGAAAATGTCCGAATGATTTTGTTTCAAACTTATCACGAGCAGTTTGTGCCTTACTTCAGAAAGGAAGATGATCTTGTGTTCTGCTCCGATGTATATGGCCTAATGAATGCCCTTCGGAATCAAACATAATCATCAAGAATGGCGACTATTCATAGACTCCTCAAAATTGAGTCTCAAGGCAGTGTTGCTGCGTAATGGAAGTCGACTTCCATCCATTCTGGTCAGATACACTGTCTACATGAAAGAAACCTATGACAACCTAAAACAGCTGTTGAACTGTCTTCAACACAGCAAGTATGGCTAGCATCTCTGTTGTGACTTGAAAGTAGTGGCACTGTTGATGGGTCTGCAGCTGGGATATATGAAGTACTTCTGCTTCTTATGTGAATGGGACATCCAAGCAAAGACTTTGCATTATGTGAAGAGAAACTGGTCTCAGAGGAAATTTCTGAAGGTCAGAGAAAAGAATGTAGAACATCCAGCACTGGCAGAAACGCACAAAATCAGGCAGCGCTGGCAGAAACACACAATGCCATCCCTACACATCAAACTCAGTGTCATGAAAAACTTTGTAAAAGCCATGGACCAGACTGCATCAGCTTTCAAGTACTTGGCTATAACAAATTCTCTCGACTCAGCGAAGCGAAAATTTAAGAGGGAATTTTTGTGGGTCCTCAGATCCGTGAGCTATTCAGAGACCAGATGTTCGACAACCTGCTTCAGGGTGATGAGAAAAAGGCTTGGGATGCATTTCATCTGGTGTCAACTAAATTCCTCGGGAATGTCAGGGCAGACAACTACAAGAAACTAGTTAAGGACATGTTGGCCCTGTATCACAAACTTGGCTGCAATATGTCCTTAAAGATCTACTTTCTTCATTCCCACTCAGATTTCTTCCCCGGTGAACGTTTTCACCAAGACATTGCAACGATGGAGAAATGATACCAGGGAAACTGGTCCACTTCAATGTTGGCTGACTACTGTTGAATGCTCGGCAGAGATGATCCTGAGCAGCTGTACGAGTGACAGGCAAAGTGATGTAGGAAGTAGAAGTGGAGTTTTACCGATACATGTCATATGTACGTATTACTCTATTATATAAGAAACTATTGCGGATTTCTCAGAAATCATAGCCAATTTTGCATTTTCATTGTAATATTCGTGTTCAGCAACTTGAAATTTTTAAGAAATGGCTACTTTTATCTCAGAGGCATGACTTATATGAAAATTTGTTGCCCATGATATTCAATCACATATTAAATCTGAAAAATTTATACATATCTAATTTATGTCTGATTAAATATTTCTTCACTCTCATTAAATGTTATCTTCCTTCTAATTCTTATTCACATACTTTCTCCTGCCTTAGCATCACCACCATAATTCATTCCTGCCTCTGTCTCCATGTTCTGACACTTAATTCCATTACATTCTTCCCCACAAGACCACAGATTGCACTGAGAAGGAGAATCACTGGTATCTTCACTATAGTGTAAATGTAATAAATATTAACAATAATTTTAAGTAATAATAATGTAAGGGCATAATTAATGCAAAGTGTTCCAGTTTTGAGCAACAACTGAAATGATTAACAAATAAATGATGACCTCAGATTTAATCATCATAGGTCTCAATTGGCATAGTGGTTAGGGAGCTAGCTCCTGTCCCAGCAGGTAAACTTTGTGCATCATGTTAGCTAACTGAGGCAGTGGTAAGAAGTGACTTCAGTCTTAGTAAGGCATGTCCTTGTATGAGAAGGCCTGTACAAACTAGGAGTATTTCTAGTACCCATCCTCATTCTAAATGTTCTAAATAAAAAGAAATAATTTTAAAGAAAGCATTTAATACCTAATTAAATGAATTATGATAGTGGAGTTGAGATTTTTAACCCAAAGTATGGTTCTTCTGTACACAAGCAAGAGTATAATACCCATCTGATGGGTGGTGATTTTCTAACCACACCAGTATACCTTTTGTCAGTGAGGGTAAGAAAAAAAGACAAAAAAAACATACTGGAACAGCTGAAACTCAAACCTGCAAAAAAATTGAGTTATAAAGTCTGGCATACTCTGACTGTGTTAGCTCATACCATTTCTATCAGTTTATGTGATGTTGATACCAGATGTATTACAGAATTTGTGAAATTAACTTTACCCAGAGTCATGTGCATAGTCATCCTCTAAAAACAAACTAGCAGCTTTACTCCACAGCTAAGGCTCTATCTTCTACAAAACAAGTGCATCTGGAATAATAGTGTTGGCACTAGAAACATTCATATTATTGCTATAATTTAGATTGACTGTCACAGTCATTAAATGTTACTTGAAGATATGTTTACAGTCATAACTACATCTGAAATATACAGGTCTTGAATTCAAAGTTCCAAAGTTTTGCACATTTCTTTTCCCCCTGTAGTATCTCCATTTATTTTAATAGGTTCCGTAGTGTATTTTTGGATACCCATAACACTAGTTTCCCATTAGCTTATACTGGTAGTTTCAATGGGAGATGAGGTATGAAGCAATGTTTATTGCTCACTCTTTACTGAGATGATTAAATGGTGTGTGTTCAGTGATTTTAGCATTAGAAAGTTTATCAATGTTTAGCTGTTAAGCAATGCATTGCTGTTATAGAAAATAACCAAGCAAAAGAAAGCAATATATTAATATAAAACCTATACCCATCAGAATAAAAATTAATATTCAAAGTACAAATAAGGAATTTGCAGCATTTGTCACAGAATATTTTAATTAATAAGAATAATAATTTACAGAATAGCTCAATATAAAAGCAAACAAAATTGTTATTAAACAACAAATTAAAACTTAGTGATGTTATTCATTTTATTTCCATTTGAGATAAATATTAGAAAAATTACTGCTATTTACTTTCAAACATATTAAAAACAATTGTTAATGTAAGTTACACTTATACACTAATTATGTTAACACTGGTATTTGAAAATTATATCATATTAATTTTAAACATATTAAAAGCACTAAAAGCACAGCTGCAAAAGCAAAAATTGAAAATTTGCCCCCAAAATAGAATAATAAATGTAAGCATAATGTAAGAAAATTAAAGATTACAGAAAGTTCAAGTGTTGAAAGTTTACATTTCAATTAATGCTTAAAGGGTGATAAACATTTGGGTGGTGGGCGAACTTACTCATCAGCAACTTTTGACCCTCAATGTATGGGAGATACACATGGGTAGCATGAGTGGGCTTTCCAAACAGTGCAGCATCCTCAAAATCACCACCTGTGCCAAGGGCATTTATTTTAATATGCTACAGGATAAAAGGTCTTTAACCAGCTATCGGTGGCCATATTAATTCACAGATAAAAATCAGAAAATCAAAATCTACTAAATATAAAGTAAACAAAAATAATTTTTTGAAGCATAAAACACATAAATTAAAATCCATGACAAAATTATCCATAAACACAGGTTTTTCAAAATATTTAAATAAAAATAATATTCAAACTTTAACTAGCAATTCAATACTGATGAAATGGTTTAAATTATTGATAATACAGCAGTAAATAAAATGATTTGACTCACAATGCTGACAATAATATTGTGAATTAGATATAAATGCTCTTAAAAAATCACTTATTATATTTTTTATTAACAATAGTGATTTATACTTTGCTGCATTAGTCAGCTGCATGCAGCTTAAAATCAATTGACATTAAAAATTTAAGTTATTAAAGCATGCAAATATTACATATAATATTTGATAAATATATTTTAATACTGTTGTTTTTCAAATAAAATAAAATAAGCAGAAATCAAAAAGAAATTGTAAAGCTTATAAAAAATAATTACCATTGGAACTGATGATTATAAAGTGCAGTTATGACTCCCACGCATTGTAAATGTAGCACGCTATTTGCATTATGAAATAGTATTGTTATGAATTTATTTGTCTATTAGTATGGTATTTACTATCATGCCAATGGACCAAAGCTTTATCACCTGACAAAGTGTTGGCTTAAAATATGTTCCAATAGCTAAGCTGCTTTCATGTTCATCTGCAATGAAAGGGTACCTGGGTTTAAATTCTAATAAGGCATATTTGTGTTATATTTTAACTGAAGTCTCACGTCTCTTATATGCCTTCTTTATAATAATTTAACTGACAGGATCCTGTCAGATTTCAATGATAAATGGCTTCCTGAGAAGATATTTTAGTTTACTTCACATTTTCTTTTGATATTGTAGAACAGTAGAAATTCTTTTAGAAGGTAAAAATTAACAAAAGAGTTACTTGTTGGGCTATATATTAGCTACAGTAATTATAGCTATTACATCACAAACAGAACTGGTTATCTAAAAGATCAGTGGCCACCATCTTATGCCAAAGATTAAAATAGGGAGGATGTAATGTATTTATGATGTTTGATCGATCTAGGTGGTAAAAATTGGTTGAAGACAGAACTGATGAATAGATGACAAATTATTTAAAAAAATATTCTAATAAATGAAGAGAAATTTACATTTTAAAACACCTTATTGACAATAAAAATTTACTTATTATGATGATAAGCTGTAGTTTGGGATTATAATCAACTCCATGTAACTGGTTAAAAGAAAACAAATCACTACCAGAAAAGCTGCAAAATTTTATCCCCCAAGAAAATCGGAAATATTAATTTTTATTCTCCAAACAAAAAAAATGCCAAAACTCCTTTTACATTCACTAGAATTCTGAATGCAATACTAATATTAGCCACCAAAATGCTTTTTCCCTTGACAAACAATCACCTATCATAGACAGATATTTTCAATCTATTATAATACAGAGCTGGCTGGCCTAATGTTGTGATGCAAGTTTTTTGGCATTTTGTGAGACACTTGTGAGGAGTTTTTTACATCATTAGATTGTTACATGAAATACTTGTATTATTTGCAAATGATTTGCTAAAATATGTTTGCTTGCTTTTTCTGTAAACTGAATTAATCTTAGATTTGCTAAGAAAACATATACATTTTGGCATTTTACTTTTTAAAATTTTTTAAGTCTACGAACTGTTTAAATTTTCTTTTCATACAAATCCATTAATTATGAAATAATTTTAAATACTATTAAAAGTTGTGAGATGTATATTCCTGATTTCAATAAAATTAGCATTTATTGGGTAATATATAAGTATAGAGAATATACACAAAATCTTCTTTTTATCATGGGATTTAATGGAAAATAGGAGATTCACACTGATTCACTTATCAGTTATGTCATTATGAGAACTGTTATGTTCTTAGCAAAGAGTACTGTGGGGCTCTGTTGATATTTAACACAACCTGTGGGAGAGATCAGTAACAATGCGAAAATGGATATTCATAGTTACCAAAATATGAATATCCATATTCCTTGCTAGTCAGTTTAATGGTGAAGAAATATTAGGTCAACCAGTTATAGGTCAATAGTTTATATACTGATACTTAAACATCTTGTTAGGATACTCATGAACTGAAATTTCATAATGTGCATGCATGCATCATGTTGAAAATAAGAAAAACATTATACTTCTAAATCTGAAATATGGATACAAAAACAAAAAGTTACAAAGGAGAAGGATAAAAAGACTTTTCATACAATCTATATACCACAATTTCAGAACAAATTATCTTTCCACAGCATAATGTAAGCTGATTGGAAATGATTCAGTTCCAGTACCGATATAAATAAATATACACATTTCAGTTTTCTTAAGTTTTAACCCTTTAAGAAATATTCAATCATCAAAGAGTTGAAAACCCCCAAAATGTATGCATAAATTTAGTTTGTTTTTTTTGCAGTTCTGCAACTTTTCTTCAAAGTTAGACATGATTTTTTTAAATGTATTATGCCAAGAGGTTAGCGCATTTGGCTACTGATCAAAGGGACCTGGGTTTGAGCCTCAGATAAGGCACAGATGTTCATGTCATTTTTCTGCTGAGTCCCACCAACCTCACAGACCTTCTGCTATGGCATATATGAACTTACAGGCTCCTGTCAGACCTCTGTGGCAAGCAGCTGCTTGAGGGGGTATTTATTATTTATTTTTTATGATTCTGATATATCTCAAGTCCTGATTTTTCTGCATTATGAAACACTGTTCTACTGTTTTAACCCTTTAAATGTCAGAAGCTGATTAATCAGTTTTCAAAAAAATTACTACAAATTAACTAGCAACTTTTTTTTATGCTTACCAACCATTGTTTTCCCTTTCAATTTTTATATTTCTTGTTTGGATTAAATGCTCTGTCTTTTAGTATGCAATATGTAAACTATTTCATTCATTAGTTGTTTCATATGGACGATGTTCAAAACATTCTTGACACGTGTCTGTAGATTTGCACCAGGTTCTCCAAAGTCAAAGAGCTACAACTTGTTTGAAGCATTGTCTAAAACTTGTCTTTATGTGTTAAAAACAAAAGCTGTATCATCATTTCTCCTTCTGCTGGTGGTAGGTAAAGTTCTGTCTGCAAAATCTGTGTATTGTTGCATGGGCCTACTAAAGGTGGGGAAAGATTTCATATTTTCACAGGGATGCAGCTTGAGAATGAAACGAAAAAAAAAATGTTGATTTATCACAAGTATTTGGGGATTATGCCTGTTAATATGGGATAGATGTGAAAATTCAGAGAATGACAGTAGAGGTTCAAAAACCTCCCTCATGCAGGAAGACTGAAGAAGGCAGTGAAAGAGAGAACCATTACTGCTGTTTGTGAGCTCATTAAGGAAAACCCGCACATCAGTCTCCAATAAGTTTAGATGTCAGTGTATCGATTGGCAGTGTGGAACAATTATTCATCACCATTTAAATTTTGGAAGATCTATGCCAAATGGGCACCCCATAAACTAGCAAAAAAAGTGCTAGAGTCGACTAGTGAAAGGAGATTCTGGCAGTTAAACCTAGTGGCCCCAAAAGTTAATAGGCATTGTCACAGGTGATAAGATATGGTTTTATTACTACACAACTCCCAGAAAGGCCAAGAACTACGTTTGGGTTGCAGAAGATGAACCAAATTCCCAAATTGTCTGACAAGACATTGGCTCAAGGAAGAGGATGTTCAAACTTTTTTTCAATTCCCAAGGAGTGGTAGCCACAGACATGTTACCTGAAAAAATGACTGTAAACGGCCAATACTACACCAACATAATTTTGCCTAAAATTGTTAAGGAGATGAAGGAGTAGCATCCAACAACATGCATGTCAAGGGTTCTCCTTCTTCATAACAATGCCAGTGCTCATAAAAACCAGAAAGTTACAGCCAATTTGGAGCAAGAAAAAAAATCAAACAGCTACCTCATCCTGCATATTAACCTGATCTTGCACCATGTGACTTGCTGGAAAGCCTTTTTCAAGGGTGCAAGACCTGCACAAAAAGGCATTCATACAGATGTGCAGAGTATTCCCCAACAGGTGGTACCAAGTATTCCAGAATTAGCATGAATGTCTGAAACTTTGCATAGATGCTGGAGGAAAGTACTTTGAAGAAAATAAAAGTTTTGTTGAGGTAAGTGCAATGGTTTACTTATTCAAAATTTTAATGTCGAGTTATTTATGAATAAAAAAAGCTAGAAAAATGTTTTTACATTCATTTCTTACTTAGACCTCTGACACATAGACAATAAAGAAAAAATTAGAGTATAACTGCTAAATTCTAAATTATATTGATTAATTGGTATAATGATTAACTTTAGAGACGAGTTCCGGCTCAATTTTTCAAGTTTGCACCCATTCAAGCCTGAGTCTACCAAAGTTCAAATTATTTCAACAATTATTCAGCCCAAGCCTGATTTGTAGAAAAAAATTTCTCTGATGCATTATAATACATATATATACAAAACTGCATGTCGCTAATAATTTATTTTATTCTTATATTATTAATTATAATTATTCCATGTCAAAATTAAAGTGTTTATGCTATTTGGAACAAAAAATATTACAAATATTAGTAGAAACTGAAAGTTTATGGGAAAACATCATTATAAACACAAAGCTACTCATTTATTAAAGAAAAACAATAAGTAAAAAAATGACCAAAAGTCACATGGTATTTATTTTTAATCACTAAAAATTGATTAAAAGGTTGAAATTATAATCAAAAGATATTTACATTTTTTTTTACAAATACAAGAAATATTTAAATTTTAAATTATTCTGACCCTAAGCCTACCTGGGCCTGAACTCATCTCTAACTTATCCCATGGATCCGTTCTGTATAAATTAAGAAAGCTTCTAAATTTTTAATTTGCTTTGGCCGTCCCATGGCCGAGTGGTTAGCGTGCTTGGCTACTGATCTAAGGGACCTGGGTTCAAGTCCCGGGTAAGGCATGGATGTATGTGTCGTTTTTCTGCTGAGGTCCTGCCATCCTCTCAGACCTTCTACTGTGGCATATAAACTGACAGGCTACTGTCATACCTCTGTGGCAAGCAGCTGCTTGAGGGGGTATTTTTTATTTATTTTTTTCTTTTCAAAGATGACCTAATTTTGCCATAGGCTATATGTTATTATTCTAGTTTTATCATTTGTCTGAACTTTTATTTGGTTAAACTTGCTGAGTAACTTGCAAACAAGCATACATTATCTTCAAGCAGCCATGGGTTACAGAGGTTCAACACTCTGCAATTCAGTTTGCCAAATAAGTCTTTCCTTTTAAACAACTGCTGTATTTGGTCAGTGCAAGGAAATTCATTCGAGATCTGTCCCTTTTCCTCAATTCTTTAGGAATAAAAATATACAAATTTATACATTTGGGCAAAATAGACAACCAATATATGCAGTCTTTCTCTGTACAGAATGCTTGAAGGTAATTGACGACTCCTTATTGTAGCTTTATTGTTATTTACATACTCAAACTACCTAATACCAGATATTGTGCAAGCATCTGTAATAAAAAACATCAAGATCCCTTTTACTTTATTCTAAAGGGTTCAAGAGCTTTATAAAAGACTGGAGCCTTGGATGGTCTAAAGATTTAAAAAATTTCTGACTTGGATTATGTTAATGAATTGGGCTTTTTGGAAAAGGATATTGACGAGATGAACTATTTCATTAGTTATTGATGAGGCTGAGAATAGGATAAGTTTCCTGATGGAGAGAAAACTAAAGTAATGGAAATTGGTAAAGTGGATGGAGCTACCAGTGCTTTTTAATGGCTGTACTTTTGAACAAATTTATCCATTTAAACATCTTAGGAGTTGTGTAACAGATACTAGCAATATGTATCATAAGGTTATAGAAGAATAGGCATTATCACTGACTTTTAAAAACTTTTGAGGTTGTGGGGGGAAACTTAAAAATTAAGCTTTTTAAAAAAAAAAATTCTTATTTTCCTATTTCTTATTCAGAAAGAATTTTCCTTACTATTCCTATTAATGGATTTATTTTTGTTTACTTTTTTAACAAACTTTCATTTGTATTGCCAGATTCCTTTTTATTACATTACCCTAAAAATATCCTATTAAAATCAAACTTTTCATCATTTTTGTAAAATATTACACTTTCATAAAATCCTAAATTAAATCCTGATTAATTTGGTATATAATATGCCATAACATCTTTCATCAGTTATTTGGCAAAAAAAGTTCTGTAGGTTTTTTTTGGCTGAGCATAGTGAAAGAATACCTGGGTGTCTGAATGTAAATCAGTTTTTCAGGCTACACCTGGAAGAGTTAAAATTACTGAGAGTTATATTCTATTGATTGTGGAGTTCAGCAACATAATTGCTCTAAATCACATAAACATTATGGATCATGAAGGCTACATGTTTAAAAGGGTGATTTGCATTTGTTTCTGAAAGAATTTTAAGGAAACTATTTTTTAATTTTTGTATGGCTTCTGTCTTTTGGGGTGCAAAAATTGCCATATTATATGTAAGCATTAACCATAACATTAAAATAAAAACTTCATTTCATGGAACTTTCCTCTACATGGAAATGCAGCAAAATTTCCATATTATATCTGAAGAGGTATACTAACTGTTGAATATCTAATTTATCTGCACTGGAGAATATGCTTCAGTCACTGTGGGAAAGGAGAACTCTTCATCTTGCTAACATCAATTTCAGCCATATGATCCAAGAACACATGAAACAGAACTGAGGTAATCATGGAGAGAAGTAATGACAACTGCAAAATCAACATCATACATGCATTAACAAATATTTGGATATCCCGATCTTTTTGTGGAGCACATGGTGAGAAAGTGGTCTATATCCCTATTAGGTGCAATGGATGCCATGCTACAGTCAGAGCCCAGCTACTGACTGCAGGTAAGAGCATATGACAGGTTACCAGGAGGTTAATATTCCAGTTAGTGCATAAATAATTTTTTCTTCCAAAAATTAATTGGTAAAAAGAAACAAATGCTTAGGAACAAAATAAATAACATTACTAATAATGAGCACCACAGGAAATAAAAAAAAATGAAGCACTTGAAAGAAGTTATGCAAATGTGACAAAATTTAGGGAGGTGGTAATATATGTAAATGCATGGAAATGATTAGGTTTGAAGGATGATTGAAATGATTGGACAGGCGCAAGCTGACATCACAGATATGGAGCAGTCAAACACAGATAAAGGCAACCAAAGCTCCCTGGTTGACAAAACATTGTGGAAATTGTTCTAAACCACTAAAGATGCCCTTACGCAGACATCAACAGCCATTCCAACAGTTAACAGACTTTGAGTGTGGAAGAATCATCGGCCTTAGAGATGCTGGTTTGTCATACAGAGATGTGGCTAACCTTGTTGGCTGCAATCGTAGCACCAGCTGTCCCATTTGTTCAGCAACATGGAACCTTTTACCAGCAAGATAACACCCATCCCCACATAGCCTACATTAGTCTGCAGTATCTACGTGAGCAAAACGTTCAGGTACTACCATGGGCAGCATCAGGGGTGTAGCAAAGGACTATGGTTGGGGGAGTAGTAATCGAAAATTTTCCAACTGAAAAATAAAATTTTGCCAACTGAAATATTAATGTCTGTCAAGTTTGCACCTAGATTTTCACTCAGTGAGAAGGGGGGGGGGGGCAATTTTTCACAACTATCCTGTATTTTCCCATGTAACTTCCAATTCTTCAAAACTAGCACCATAATTTCATGGAAATGGTAGCTAGGTAGTCACTGGAAGGAGAGCTATGCACCAATCCCCTGTGATGATTGCATAGAACTGGCCAGGCCTAGCACCTAATGTCTGACCCCACCTTTTCGTGGTGTGGACTGTTAGTAACTTTCAAAAGAGATACTCTCTTGTGGAAGTGAACGGAAGGGGAGGGCTGCCAGATTAGTCTGGCCTACTGATCTGGACAACTATGGCTACTTTTCTTTTTTTTCTACCCTGCTGAGTAGTGAGTGGTCAACCACACAGGGTCCTGGTGCTGACCATATAAACCTACTGGACTGGACAGATATATGGCTCTGAGCTTGATTATGGATCCTGATTTTGCTGCACTGGTGGGCTTCTGTGGAGGGAAAATCTTCCGCTGTGTTTTCTGTTTGTTTGTGGGTTGACAGCTCCAAGTGAATAGATTCACAGGATATGTTTATCAGCTGGTGGATAATCCTGAGCAGAAGTCATCACAGGCACCTGAACTCTTTGCTTCTATTGGCATCGTCAAATTCTACATTGGAGGAAGTCTTCCAGTGTAGATGGCTTCAGCCTTTAGTGGTGGGGGAATGGGTCTTTGCCCCATGTCTGCGATTAGGGGGCTGTTTGATATTGTCGGCATTCCCTCTCTCAATAAACATAGTTTCTTTAAACATCCCACTAACCATTTTCTCTCCATAGGTAGTTGGAATGTGAGGACTCTGCACAGAGCTTTTTCTCTTGATGTCCTCACACAAGAATTCCACCGTTATAATTTAGATATTCTTGGCTTGCAAGAGACCAGATGGACAAATAAAGGTCAGATTCTTAAAAATAATCTTAAATTTCTCTTTTCAGGGAGGGACGACAATAAGCATCACCAAGGCGTGGGTCTGCTTCTCAGCAGACACGCTAGCGATGCACTTCTAGGATATGAGTGCATTAATGAAAGGTTTCTTACAGCAAAATTTCAGACAAGCGTTAAAGACTTGAATGTTATCTGCTGTTATGCCCCCACTGAGGATGCCGATGAGGATGAGAAGGATAGGTTTTATGAACAACTTCAGGATATTTTGAATTCTGTCAAGAAAGGAGATATTACCCTTGTTCTTGGTGACTTCAATGCCAAAGTTGGTACTGACTCTGCCCTTTGGGGAGGAGTAATAGGCCCTTTTGGTATTGGTAGCTGCAATGGCAATGGGCAACGTCTCCTACAGGTAAGTAAACTCAATGGATTCAGAATAACTAACACTTATTACAAACACCGCGTCATACATAAGTACACATGGGTTTCACCTGATGGGCTGCATAAGAATATGATTGATTACATATTAATTAACAGCAAATGGGCTAGTTCTGTTAGGAATACCAGGGCATATAGGGGAGCTGAAATTGGATCTGACCATTACCTTGTTAAAAGTGTGTTGCAACTTAAACTTAAAAAGTGTTGTGCTAGGGTTAAAAAATTTACTTTTAATACTGAAGCTCTGAAAGACCCAGTTATAGCCAAAACTTACCATGATAGGTTACTTAGTCATTATGACAGTCATGGTTTGCTTACTACTGAAGTTGAGGAAGAATGGGATCATTTTAAACAGGCTTTTTTGGACACTAACAGTACTCTTTTAGGAAAAAAGGAGCAGAAGAGGCAAAATTATCTGAGTGATAAGGCACTTGAGAGCTTATTTCAGAAAGAAAGAACTTCAGGAATGTCCTTAATCAATAACCTACTAGTCCTAATAGAAAGCATTACAGAGACCTTAATAAACTTGTAAAGGATCAGTTAGCTGCTGATAAGAATCTTTGGCTTGATGGTTTGGCTGACAAAGCTGAGGAAGCAGTTAGACAGCACAACAGCAGAGAGCTGTACCAGATAGTTAATGTTTTGTGTGGTAGAAAACGGACAGGCATACAAGGATTGAAGGATAAACAAGGTAAGGTTATAGAAGGGGAGGATTCTGTCATGGCTGGTGGGCTGAGCATTTCAGTGATGTTCTAAACAATGTAGTTAGTTCTACTCCCATTGTTTGCAATGATGATAGATGCATTGGTGACTTTAATGTTGGACCTATAACACAATCTGAAGTTATTTTGGCTGTTTCTAAACTTAAACTTCATAAATCCCCAGGGGTAGATGAAATTACTACGGAAATGCTTAGAGCTGGGAATGTTTCGGTTACCACTTGGATGACTGAAATTCTGAATATCTTTTATGATAAAGGCATGGTTCCTAAAGATTTTACCAGAGCTATTATTATCCCTATTTTCAAAAAAGGTGATCGCAGTTCTTGTGATAACTATAGGGGTATCAGCCTACTCTCTGTTCCAGGTAAAGTTCTTTCCATGATTGTGCTTAATAGAATTAAGAATCTGGTTGACAGTCAATTGCGTGATGAGCAATGTGGATTCAGAAGTGGTAGGGGATGTGTGGATCAGATATTTTCACTTAGGCAGATTCTTGAGAAATGTTTAGAGTTTCAGAAACCTTTGGTTGCTAGCTTTGTTGATTTCAAAAAGGCTTTCAACTCTGTTGATCGTCATAATTTGTGGTTGATTGTGAAATCATATGGTATACCAGACAAGTTAGTTAACATTCTGAAAGCTCTCTATAATAACACTGAGTCATGTGTGAGAGTTGGTAAGGCTTGTAGCAATTGGTTTAGCATTACTTCTGGTGTTCGACAAGGGTGCATTTTGTCTCCTTTTCTCTTTAGCTTGGTTATTGATTATGTTATGCGAAATTCACTTCAAGGGAAAGATTTTGGCCTTAAATGGACTAGAGATATGAAAATTTATGATTTAGATTATGCTGATGATTTAGCTCTTTTGGCAAATGATGTTGATGAGATGAACTCTTTCATTCAAGCTGTTGATGAAACTGCTACTAGAGTAGGTTTGGTTATAAACAGAGAGAAAACTAAAGTGATGAAAATTGGTCAGGCAGGCTGTGATTCAGTTAATCTGAATGGTTGCAGTCTTGAGCTGGTGTCACAGTTTAATTATCTTGGGAGCTATGTAACAGATAATGGTGATGTGCGGCATGAGATTAACAGACGAATAGGGATTGCTGCCGGGACTTTTAAGAATCTATGGAGAGTGTGGAGAAATTGGTGTATACACCTAAAGAGTAAAATTAGACTATATAATAGTTTAGTTCTTTGTAGGGTTAGTTATGGTAGTGAAACTTGGACACTTTTTAAACAAGATAACAATAAACTAGATGCTTTTGATTCCAGATGCTTATGCAGTATCTTGGGCATTAGGTGGTTCAACTTTGTAACTAATGATGAGGTTAGGCAAAGGAGTTTGCAACCTCCTTTAAGCAGCATATTGTGCAGAGAGAGACTCTGTTGGTTTGGCCATGTTGCCCGTATGAATAATTATAGATTGGCGAAAAGGGTTATGAACAGTGTGCCTAAAGGCCTCAGAAAGAAGGGGAGACCTAGGATGCGGTGGGCAGACAATGTCAAACAAGACCTTGTTGGAATTGGTGTGCAGTGGCCAGATGCAGTAGATGTAGCTCAGGATAGACTTGCTTGGAGAACTAAACTGCATGGTCTGGTTGGACCTCTGTAGCCCATGGCTGCTTGAGGATGATGATGATGATTTACATTTCGCCTGAATTGTAGCACGAGTCAGTGTGAATTTTCTCAACTCCCTTTCATTTGACTAACTCTCCTTAATTTCACAAAACCAATCAGATTCTTTACATCTATCCTGATTTTAGCAAGTCACTTCAAAATTTTCAAACTCCCCAAGACTTTGCCAAGTTATCTCGATTTGGCCAACTCTCTTTAATTTCATAAAACCAATCCCAATTTTCACAACTCACCTGCATTTTGCCAACTCCCCTACATTTTTCCAAGTTGCCTCGATTTTCACACCTCTCATTAATTTCACAAAAACAATCTCAATTTTTATATCTCTTCTGAATTTGCCAAGTCACTGCAAATTTTTCAAACTCCACAAAATTTTGTCAAGTTTTATCGATTTTGTCAACTCTCCTTAATTTTACAAACCAAATCCCAATTATCAATTATTCACCCATATTTTACTAAGTGGATTCAAATTTTGCCAACTCACCACAATATTACAGAAAAAAATCCCAATTTTTACATCTCACCTGAATTTTGTCAACTTTCCATTATTTTGCCAAGTCACTCCGAATTTTGTCAACTCCCCAAGATTTTGCCAAGTCACTCCAAATTTTGCCAACTCCCCAAGATTTTATCAAGTTGTTCCGATTTTGCCAACTCACCTGTATTTTACTGTGGCTTCGAATTTTGCTAACTGCTCCAGATTTTGCTGTCTCCATTTTCCCAACTGCCTAAATTTGCCAAGTTGCCTTGAATTTGACAACTACCCTAGATTTTGCCAACTCCCCTTAATTTTACAAAAAAAGATTACAAATTTTCACAACTCACCTAGATTTTATGAAGTCGCTTCAAAATTTGCCAACTCCGAGTTACTTTGGGAGGGAGTCTCTCCCCCATAGCTACGTCCCTGGACAACATGCTCGCTGAACCTTTCACCTATTAAACATGTCTGGGGCAAGATGGGGCGATAGCTTCAACAACACCTAAGAGGTGTGCCAACCACTGTCGCTGAAATGGAACAGCTATTTCATGCCATTTGGCATTCTATCCTTCAGGAGGACATTATAGAGCTGTACGATAGCTTTCTCCACCATGTTCATGAATACACTGCTGTGCAGGGTTGGCTCAACATAAAAAGTGGTAATTTTCTATATTCTTTTGATAATGTAATCAATTGTACATCTCAGTGTATGCTAACAGCTGCCTGCATTTCAGTAAAATGGTATTAATCTTTCCAGGCATTGCAATTTTTTTCCTGTAGTGTATGTTTTGATATAGAGCATTGATTTGTTTCACAATTATCATATAAATTAAGAAACAACTGTAAGTTTACATCAAGATTCATTATGAATTATTTCATTTAAATTTATTTGAAATAGTGACTTATTTGATTAATGATTCATTTTTTACTTTGTTTATTCCTTGCTTTATTTACTAATTATGAAAATAAAATTGATTTATATATTTTTAATGCAAAATATATGACAATATTCACTTTAATATGTCAACAGAAAGCAATTACACAGAAAAATATACTGTATCAATGAATAACAGTGATGACATAATTGAGAAAATATAGGTTAAATAAATTCATAAAAAAATTGAAAACTACCTAAGAGGACTAATCATTTATCTATACAGCACAAATTTTAATAAAAAAAGTAAGAATTCTGAAAAAATGTATAAATGCATACAATACAGGTAGAGAGAGATTTCAAGAACATTACAGTAAGACTATTATAATTGTTTAAATTAATAAATAATAACTAAATTAATTTAAAATTAAATTAATAA
The DNA here is from genome assembly GCA_038380435.1 of Ryuthela nishihirai. Lineage (NCBI taxonomy): Eukaryota > Metazoa > Arthropoda > Arachnida > Araneae > Heptathelidae > Ryuthela > Ryuthela nishihirai. The sequence continues at coordinate 41,697,995 of JAWZYU010000015.1, read as the reverse complement.
ATTTAGCAAATTGTAGAAATGTAAATCATATAAAACAGTATACTTAGTGTTGTAAATGTACAAAAATATAACTACAAAATTTCAGAAAATAATATTAAAGGTTAGGTGATTAGTATTTAAACCTACCTCCTTCATCTTCTGAATCAGTCATAAATGTTTCTTGCATAGTCTCTGGGGCAACTACTTTATATTTCTCTTCTGTCACTGTAGTGGTAGTAGTAGTAACAGTTGTTTCTGTTACTACTTTTAATGTTTCAACTACTGATATGTAGCCAAGGCGTTGTGCTATGGATAAAGCTGTTTGTCCTTGCTGTCAATTAAATAATTTTCCTTTAATTTGTGTAAAAATTAAAAATATATACATACTGCTGCATCATTTGCTATCGTTTTAATAAAGAAAATACAAATGAAAGCTTCATTGTCAAAATTTAATGAACAACACCGTTATGTGAATGAGAATTTAAAATTTGTGTACAAATATTTACTGCTTGTTGCAAAAGCAAAAACCATTTGTATTTATCTTTACTTGATGCATAAGAATATTTAGAGGCTGTTCAGCTGTTAACAGTTTTAAAAGCCCATAATAATTCCTATATTTTATCTGATTTTGAATATTTTTGAAGAGTTAAGTTGTTAAATGCTTCAGCTTTATATTTCTTTATGACACATATGATTGAGGTCTTTATCTTCAGTTATATTTTACCATATAAAGTTTATTTAAGTTACTAAACAAGCCTTTATAAAAAGAAATGACTTAAAGATTCCAATTATATTGGCAATTATTTCCATAATATTCATCCAATATTAAATATTTCTTCATTACTAAATTTTAGAACTACTAATTATTGTTATTCCTATTGTTCTGAATTACTATTGACATAACATGGGTTTGTTCTTAATAAAAGTACCCACTAAGTACACATTTAAATATTTTAGTTTAATTCATATGCTTCAGAGTTGGTCTTCCATATACAATTTAACTAAAACTTTTTTACTTATTTACAATTTTTAATAAAACACCACCAACTTGCTGTTGAGCTTTTAATTACCTTATTACTTGATAATATCATTTTCAAGCAATGCCTAGTCAACATTCTTTATTATCATCAATTACAGCAGTTTCAGCAGTACACTAAAACCCAAATTATACCTACTTTTTAAAAAATTATTGTACTTGGTAAGAGATTAAGTATAAAAAAGAAATGAAGAAAATTACTTTTAAACGGTAGTGCCATAAGCACATTAAAATAATATTTTCATATAAAATAAGAAAATACATTACACTGGCTTAAAGTATAGAGTTTTCTATTAATATTTATAAGCTTGCTAATTCTCTTATCAACAAAACTGCAATATAAAACAGAGGGGAAAATTTTTTCTCAGTTTACATGCATTAGGAAAAAACTATCAAATTATTATTCCCATGAAGAAGTAGAATCCAATGTTTATATAATTACAATGGCCAAGCAGTTAGAATGCATGACTATGGACTAATTTTATATGGGTTTGAATCCCAGACCAAATCAGAAATCAGGATTTTATGGCAAGTGAGCTACTTGGAAGGTAATTTATTCCATTTTACTTTTTATCTCTCATTAAAATTTTTTTAATTAATTAGTTCACTGGTGTCATTTCTGGGACTAAAATACTGAATTTCTCACATTAAATACCCATGTCTTCATTAGCTATAAAAAAATCCAATCATAATCATTTAAAATTATGACAAATATTTCCTTTTTAGGATTGGTTCTCTAAAAAATTCTATAATTAACTGATTAGTAAAAAATGTAAAAAAAAACCTAAACAGACTTGATCTAAACAAATATCATTGTCTGCTACCATAGGCTAATTAAAAATAAAATTAACTTATTTCCTAGTCAACTAAGAAACTTTCAATTTTTCAGAACATATATGGTAAAAGATGAAACAATTTCCTATGAAGAGCTAGCTGAAAACAAATTGAGTTTTGCCAGGAGTGGGAGCCACACCCATGACTGCCTGAAAACATATAGGTACATTACAACTAACCTACCTCAAGGCTATTTCAACTCCAGCCATCAAGAACTATAAACATCTAATCATCATTAGTTGTTTGAAGCGAAAAAAAAAACTAGCCTTGGGAAAGCTCAGTGGTAGAACACCTGACATGTTATTAGGTTATGGGTTTGGATCCCACTCCTGGCAAAACTGCTTTTTCAGCTAACTTAAGTGTTCCTTGATTCAGAGACATTTCCTATGCAACATTATTATTGATAGTTTCCTATGTTTATGAAAGATGTCTATTGATAAATTGGTATTAATTTGGATTTCTGATAGTCATTTGACTTAGAATTACAGATATAACACTTTATTATTCAGTATATTCCACTTGAGAATAAATATGATGAGTGGAAGTGAAGCATTGAAATATATTATACAATGTCTTCTTTTATATAGATCTTTAAATTCAGAATTTTTAATTTTAGTATACAAATATGCTCTACAAATGTACTTATAACAATATATACTTACAGAAGTAGTAACATTAGGTGATGCTTCATTTTCTAGAAGAAGATTGACAATATGTGTATGACCCTGCTGTGCAGCTTGATGAAGAGGTGTATAACCATGCTGTTTACAAATGGAATAATACATTATCATGAAGTAACAAGAAAGAGCATCTGATTTAATAATATATTAGCTACCATATATTAAGTGTAATCTAAAATCAGTTATCATAAGCAACTAAAAAATGAAATACATAAAGTTGTAAAAGTTAAAGAACATAATTTTTCACAATATTTTAAACATGTATAAGTTTAAAAATAAACTACACAAACAAATTAACATTCTGAGAAATTCAAAACAATGCAAATTTTTTTATCGAACATGAAAATTATCAACAATATAATAACTCAAACATAGACCAATTTATTTCTCAGTTCACTAAGAGTAAGAGTGAAGTTTGAGATTGCATTTCATTTAGACTGTAACAAAGATTATGTTACTATGATTTCCTTAGATCAGGGATCAGCAACCTTTGTGAAAAGAGTGCACCAAGATATTCAAAGATAGAGTTGATAAGCACCAAGTATTTTCAATGGCCTTTTTACTCCTATCATCTAAGTAAAAGTAGTATAATGGTAATTAAAATTTCTGCAATTTAATTTCTTGTTCCAATGGTGAAATGTCACACTATATTAAATAAAAATTTACATTCCAAGTATATGTCACAATATATTGACTAAAAAATTTTTATTCCAAGTATTATTTTTAGATATCATTAGAGAACTATGGAATGTAAACTGTGTTGTTTTAAATATGTGTTGCAAAAAATCATTTATTCATTTGTTTTTTAAGCATATTATCCAGTAAAATAACTTCTTAGGAGTGTTATTAACATTTTTTGTTTATGACAGGAATGCCTCAAACATGAAAAGTTTGGAAACCACTGATTTATTTTATTATCATAAATTTACATATTAAATTTTGATATTTAAAACAATGTAAAAACAGAGAAATTTATGAGCCATTATAAAGAAAATCATAATACTCTGCTGTGTTTTTAAATATCATATTTTTATTTTACATTTCAATAGGAACATCAAACATGGTAAATAAATTTAGCTGCATTGAAGTTTGAGATTGTCTCAATGATAGCACTTACATTTTTTTCATGGTGTTTGCATATGAGTGATCTTACAGAAAGCGGTAAAACTTTGTTAATTGATATATTAGTTTTTGTACCAGCCATTTAAAACAATTTCAAAAGACAAGCAGCTTGGTAAAAGGTACAGAACCTCAGAATAAGCACAAAAGAAAAATTGATAGCAATCTCACAGACTTACATTTGCATTAAGAGGTATGGGGGTTATGGCTCTCAGGTTCCAGCAATAAAAATCCACTGCACTAATGATAATTTTAATTAGCTTTAAAATAATGCAAAAAAAAATATTGTAACTGATTGCAAAGTCCACATACTTGCCCATTTTTATAAGTCTACAGTTTTGGGTAGACAGGACAGCTGTTCGACTATGACAATTATATCAATTATGATTTTGCTTTTGTTGTACTAAGAGAGAGAGCTTGCTCTCATTATATATCAATGAGACAATATACAGCTTTGGGCAGCTGCACAGCTTTCGCAGGTGATAAATAATTCAGTCACTATGTACATATTTATTTGTCATTAAGGAACATCCTTACAGTCAAGTATTGACAGACTTCATTGCCTTGGATTAGTGTAGGTAAGGGTCTTCTCCAGCTCAAGGAAGAACAAAAAGACTAAGACAATGACACTGAAAGCCAGATGGATTGAATACAAAATTTGTAGCTAAAATGACAAGCTGGTATTTGTGGACTAAAGTGTCTTGCATATATATAAAGTGATCTTCACTTTCTGTGGACTAATATGCCCTATGTATATAAAGGTGGTATATACTCTGTCTTCCCTTGATAATTAGATGCTACATAAAGTAGTAGCCAAATAATAAAGTAATGCCGAATTCATTGTCTGGTCCCAGTGAGATAAAGTGGCATTGACATACATATTAAGGAGTACTGACTTCTGCCCCAACAATTGTTCCTTGCCTCTTTAACATCATACCATTTTTATCTCTTTTGTGTATCAAATATAAAATATATTGTACCTAGTGCTGGTTATTGGTCATTAGACAATGGAAGCAATTAACCACTCTCGTGAGAACATTCGATTATTACCATAAAAAGTAAAGGACTTGCTGCTGAGCACATGATTAATTCATTTCACAATGATCCTCCCAACAGAGTAACATCTATAGGGAAACACAAAGAGGTAATGCATTGGCACTGCAATGTTAGTTTATTTTTTTCCTTCAAAATACAGAAATTATATTTATGGTATCTATATTAGTTCTCATGAGCACTAGAATGTATTGGCAAGCACTTTTAACAGTTCTAGAAGCAACACAGTGCTTGTGACTAACGAGTTGCTTATGCCTATCTTAGATTATGCACAACTGGAAGTTAACAAGAACCCTGCCAATGTTGCAAGACTGCTGTGTGAGCCCCAGGTAAGGCATGGATGCTTATGTTGTCTTTCTGCTGAGGTCTTGCCTTTCTCACAGATCTTCTCTAAGACATATTAAACTGACAGAATTCTGTCAGATCTGTGTGGCAAGCAGCTGCCTGAGGTTTTTTTAGGCTATAGAAATATTTAAAGGGATCAAATTATAATGCATGAACACAGTATAAGGTTCTTCAAGGTCATATACCTCAAAATAACTTATCTGACTCTAACTGCCAGGCATAATAGAGGAACTTTAACTGATCAATTTATTTAAAGCACTCCAATTTGTCAAGGACAATATAGGGTGAACTGCAGCAAAAAAGGCTTTATCATTTGGGTTTTTTTTTAATGTGAGATGGTCTATTTTCTGTGAATATCAACATGTAAATAAATTTAGCTGTATTACTTTAGTCCTTTGTCTGTGAGATTTTATCTCAACCAATATCAATCCCACTTGGTCAAGATGGAAAAATCAAAATAAAGGGTATTTTGATTAGTGTTTGCACCTGAGACCAAAAAATACCAAACCAGCAGAGCATCACTTAAACAAGGGAAAGGTACCACTATGTGATACAGTTTTATGTTCTGGGCAAGAATCATAATTAATGTCTCCTAGTATAATTTCATCAGTGATTGTGGAAAATTTCCCAAACTTGTTGATGACATCAGACTACTACTATAATTTTTACTCAATTTATTCCATTTCCTCTTCCCCCTTTAATGGCATTTCTTTTAATATGGTGTGATGCCCCACCGTTCACTTTTGCTTTACCTTAACCAGTTTTGTTTAATTTACGTTATATTTATCATTTTGGGGATTTTTATTTCCTTTTTGGCATCACAGCACTCGTTTCCAAGTTTCTAGGAGTTGCGTACGCGCAACTCCGATCTTCCGACTGTAACCGCTAAAGCGCGTGCCAAGGACACGCCCCCTCTTGCGTCGTTCGTCATAGTATGTAAATGTCTTTCCCGGCAAGCATTGCCAGCTCATTGTCAAAAACCTGTGACCTACGAGTCACTTAACCAGTAGAGTAAGCAGAGCAGAGGCAGAGGAGTAGCACAAGTGAGTGCACGAGCACAAGGTGCGTAGCACCAAGCACAGTGCGTGTAGCACAGGAGTTATGTTTTCTTCATTGATGTCTTGGTGAGTTGAATTATTTTGGAAATAAATCTGTTTTGTTATAAACCTTTTGAGTCTGTACAGTTTTTTCTCTTGAGCAACGCGAATTAAGGATTTTTGAATTATAAAGTTTACTTGACAATCATTTTGATTCTTACTCATTAACGCTCGCTGGTATTTGAACCCTAAATCAACTTATTATCAACTTATTCTACTTTTGGCAATTTGTTAATTATTGCCTGGCGCCCGTCTAAGCTATCCGGAGCATAAAAACTTCAAGTATTTTGCATTTGTTTGGAGTGTTACAATGGGTATATAACAGCTGCAAGAGATGTGTTTTGCCTCACTAGGTATACTTCCTACAATGTAACTGAGCAATAGAACTAACAACAAAATGAGATTCTTATTTATAAAAAAAATAAAATAAATACCCCCTCAAGCAGCTGCTTGCTACAGAGGTCTGATAGGAGCCTGTCAGTTTATATGCCATAGTAGAAGGTCCGAGAGGATGGCAGGCCATCAGCAAAAAAACAACCATACCTTACCGGGGCTCAAACCCAGGTCCCTTAGATCAGTAGCCAAGCATGCTAACCACTTGACCATACCAGCTTCAAATTAATTCCAAAATATTTTAGCATGTCTAGAGCATCCAATAACTATAAGATATTAATGCCCCTAATATCTGTCTATTTCCACAATTGAATATGTAAATATGTTGGGAGAAAAGATAAAATATATCTTTTCATCTAAAAGCTCTGTCCAAAATCATTTTGTTTAAAATTGCATAATATTGAAAGTTTAACATGCCTTCAATTCTTTACAGAAAATATTAGCAAAATTACAAAAGAGAGAAAAGGAATATTTAACATAACCAGATTGTTAATGGCACACTTTAAAAATAATAAATATTTCAAAACAGTGAAAAAGGCAAAAGAGGTACTTACAGATGTAGTCATGTGAACATCTGCACTCTGTTGCAGTAAGAATCGAACCATGTTTATTTGTCCGAAATGACTGGCTACATGTAATGGAGTGTATCCAGCTTTTGTCTGTGGTCCTATTTTGGCTCCATTCTTTACAAGTATACCTGCAACATTTACCCTGTCATCTTGTGCACACAGATGAAGTGGTGTTAACCCATTCTGTTAAGAAAGAATATGATTAAAAAATAAGCAATTTTATCGTAAAGCCCAAAAACATATGAAAAGAATTCAGAAACTAACTTTTCGATAAGTTGTAGGTAAAAGCAGCTATAGGTAACTATGAAAATATTATGAAATAATTATGTTAAGCCATAATTAATGAGGAAAGTAACATATTGTTTGATTTATAAGTCACTGAATTTGTGCCATTTGAGTTCAGAACTTGGCTTATTCAACAAATGACTGCTTCAAAGTTAGTTTCCAGACACAGTTGCAACATGTTTGCATAAATATAGTTTGATTTACAGTACTTCAAAGTTTCCAAGTGGTCTCAGAGAACTCACCTTAACATTATTGCTACCATTTTTATACAGATAAACTGGAGGTTTTTAGAGAGAAAAAAAATTTAAGTGGCTGCTATAAAGCAAGCATTTATTAAATATAATTTAAAGAGAAACTGCTGAAACTTCTAAATTATGCTTTAACTTTAATATTCTATTATTCCATAATAATCCACAGAAAAAATTATTCCAGAACATCTGATGGATATATATAAAATTGTGATTCCTTTTCAATTTTTGAAGTATTTTTTGTCATAATTTAATTTTTTTTTTTAAATTTTAAGCCACATGCTTTTAAAATTGTTTAATTTTCTTTACTTCATTTGTGTTATGGAACAGTCCAATGGCCAAATTGCTAGATACTCTGAAGGGATTTGGATACCTTTCTTTGTATGAATATGCAGTCTTTCTGAGATGTGTATGCATATACATTATCTTATTCTGATGCTTTGCCTCCATCGTTCTGTTTATTTCATTCGCATGAATATGAAACAAAGATTACTATGTCTATTACAGAATGTTCTCCAATAAAGTAGAATCTGACACAAAATGTGACTACAGCAACCAGTATATGAGATTGAATTTCCTCTGCCCTACCACAAATGACACTGTTGAAGGATATAACAAAATTTTTTTGGTTAAACTGCATGATAAATCAATCAAACTGAAGTCAATGAGTACAGTGACAACTTTGTATTAGATAAAACCTGTCACAAACAGTGCTACTGTAGCTACAGTTTTTATTTTTCAAGGACATTTAAAGATTTCTTTTTTCAGTGAAAATACATTTAATGCTCTTTCAAAAAATGCCATGTAGGTAAAAATCTTACTAAAATATTTATAAAGGCATTCATGTAAATTGCTGTTTGATTTCTTTCTAACTTTTTACACATGCACAGTTAAAAAAGTAGTATTTATAACCAAACATTCTGTTACTTTTTGGTGTTTATATTTTAATATACATTTCAAGAAGCTACTACAAATTACAACTCACAGCCAATTCGATAAAATTTAATAACCATGATTAATAGCTGTATATTAATGCATTAAAAATTATACGATACAAGATAAAGGATAACTTAAAGACTGTACCAGTGGAGGGTACAACTTTCGGAGCATATTGGTAGTAGTTCAATAGTAGCTGTGATGGTATTAGGCTGATAAGACACTACATACGATAGGATGAGCACTCCTCTAGACTTATAATTTTTAATGTGTTAATGTACAGCTATTAATCATGGTTATTAAATTTTATTCAAGAAGTTTTCACATAAATGAAACATTTGAAATATTTCTTTGGGCTATTTCAAAACACAGACAACAATCTGAGAGACCTTAATTCACCATTAGCATTATAAGAATTTCACCTCAGCAGTTGTAGATTACGAGACACAAGGCACTAATTCCACTAACCAGGAAATGTTTCAGTGTGGCTCCTTGTTGTAGAATCATCTATAACTATTTATTGTAGATGATCTACCCATTTTTCAAAAACAAGATATTATTCTAATGCTTAGTATTTTCATGCCAAAATTGCCAATGACACTGACTTTGGGCTGAAGTAATAGGCCCTTTTGCATTAGAGATTGTACTTTAAAGGGGGAATATTTCCCACATGCAAAGTAAGTTTAATGATTGGACATCAAATTTAATGTAGAATATTTATATAACATTTGGATTTCCCCAGATGGGACACAGAGGAATATTAATGATTTTGCATTAATTAAAAATACAAGCATTACACTGCTATCCTTCTTTGTCCCCTACACACCATAGAAAGTCATAAACAATAGTTATGTGGCAATGTTGTCATGTCAGTAACACTATGAATAAGGTAGATGTGGTGAGGAGAACACCTAACTTATTGGTGGTGTTACTGAATAAGTAACACTATGAATTACGGGGGTTAATACCCAGAGGGTTAATATCAAATAGCTAATTATGTTAGGAATACACTGGTTTCCATAAATTAAGGAAAACCCCTATGCTAAGTCAGGGGGAAGCTAACTTTAAAAGCTCTATAACTTCTAAAATAAGTTTTTTTTTTGTTTTGAAAAAATGTGATTGCAGATAAAGATCTCAATCAAATAAATCAATATCTCAATTTTCAACAATATTAGTTCAGTATTTAATGAGTTATGGAAGTTTGAATATTTAACAATAGAAATGCCAGTCTTAAGAAACTTATACAAAGCTGAAGAATAATAAAAAAAAATTCTTTACACAAAGTCCTAAAGTACAAACTTATTTTATTAAACACTTTGATACACTACTTATTACTTAGTTTTAATTAACTTCTGAAGTCAATTTTTATGGCTGGCATTGTTATCGCTACATATTCAAACTTCCATAACTCATTAAATACTGAATCAATATTGTTGAAAATTGAGATATTTATTTATTTGATTGAGATCTTTATCTGCAATCACATTTTTCAAATCAAAAAAACTTATTTTAGAAGTTATAGGGCTTTGATGTTAGCTTCCCACTGACTTAACATAGGGATTTCACTTAATTTATGGAAACCAGTGTACTAAAAATTGCAAAGGAAATGATACTGGTTTTGGGCTTCACCTGGTTAAGAGTGTCGTACAAGATGAAGGTTAGGAAATATTTTATTTTACTTTTCAAATGATACACCTGAATACTGTGCAAAAAGCCTTTTTCTCAAGTTTTAATTTAACAATGCAACCCCAATTCAACAAGTATATATATTTATGCATCTTTGCAAACCAAAATTAAAGAGTAAACAAAATAAATTTGTAAAATAACAAGCAAATAACATTAATTAAATGGTGGTTAACTCATTCAATAATACCAAATAAAATATTTAAAATGAATTGAACTTGAGCAAAATGCAATAAGCATTTTGTTCATTCATCATCATTCTCAAGCAGCCATGGATTACAGAGGTCCAACCAGACCATGCAATTTAGTTCTCCAAGCAAGTCTGTCCTGAACTACATCTACTGCATCTGGCCACTGCACACCAATTCTAACAAGGTCTTGTTTGACATTGTCTGCCCACCGCATCCTAGGTCTCCCCTTCTTTCTGAGGCCTTTAGGCACACTGTTCATAACCCTTTTCGCCAATCTATAATTATTCATACGGGCAACATGGCCAAACCAACGGAGTCTCTCTCTGCACAATATGCTGCTTAAAGGAGGTTGCAAACTCCTTTGCCTAACCTCATCATTAGTTACAAAGTTGAACCACCTAATGCCCAAGATACTGCATAAGCATCTAAAATCAAAAGCATCTAGTTTACTGTTATCTTGTTTACAAAGTGTCCAAGTTTCACTACCATAACTATCCCTACAAAGAACTAAACTATTATACAGTCTAATTTTAGTCTATAGGTGTATACACCAATTTCTCCACACTCTCCATAGATTCTTAAAAGTCCCGGCAACAATCCCTATTCGTCTGTTAATCTCATGCCGCACATCACCATTATCTGTTACATAGCTCCCAAGATAATTAAACTGTGACACCAGCTCAAGACTGCAACCATTCAGATTAACTGAATCACAGCCTGCCTGACCAATTTTCATCACTTTAGTTTTCTCTCTGTTTATAACCAAACCTACTCTAGTAGCAGTTTCATCAACAGCTCGATTGAAAGAGTTCATCTCATCAACATCATTTGCCAAAAGAGCTAAATCATCAGCATAATCTAAATCAGAAATTTTCGTATCTCCAGTCCATTTAAGGCCAAAATCTTTCCCTTGAAGTGAATTTTGCATAACATAATCAATAACCACACTAAATAGAAAAGGAGACGAAATGCACCCTTGTCGAACACCAGAAGTAATGCTAAACCAATTGCTACAAGACTTACCAACTCTCACACACAACTCAGTGTTATTATAGAGAGCTTTCATTATGTTAACTAACTTGTCTGGTATACCATATGATCTCACAATCAACCACAAATTATGATGATCAACAGAGTCGAAAGCCTTTTTGAAATCAACAAAGCTAGCAACCAAAGGTTTCTGAAACTCTAAACATTTCTCAAGAATCTGCCTAAGTGAAAATATCTGATCCACACATCCCCTACCACTTCTGAATCCACATTGCTCATCACGCAATTGACTGTCAACCAGATTCTTAATTCTATTAAGCACAATCATGGAAAGAACTTTACCTGGTACAGAGAGTAGGCTGATACCCCTACAGCGGCTTGATCCCATACAATGTTTGATTCCAGATGCTTATCTACTTAATGTACTACTTAAATGTAGCTGATACCCCTAAGAATTGCGATCAACTTTCTTGTAAATAGGGATAACAATAGCTCTGGTAAAATACTTAGGGACCATGCCTTCATCATAAAAGATATTCAAAATTTCAGTCATCCAAGTAGTAACCGAAACATTCCCAGCTCTAAGCATTTCCGTAATAATTTCATCTACCCTCGGGGATTTATGAAGTTTAAGTTTAGAAATACCCAAAATAACTTCAGATTGTGTTATAGAGCCAACATTAAAGCCACCAATGCATCTATCATCATTGCAAACAATGGGAGTAAAACTAAACACATTGTTTAGAACATCACTGAAATGCTCAGCCCACCTAGCCATGACAGAATCCTCACCTTCTATAACCTTACCTTGTTTATCCTTCAATCCCTGTATACCTGTTCGTTTTCTACCACACAAAACATTAACTATCTGGTACAGCTCTCTGCTGTTGTGCTGTCTAACTGCTCCCTCGGGTTTGTCAGCCAAGCCATCAAGCCAAAGATTCTTATCAGCAGCTAACTGATCTTTTACATGTTTATTAAGTTCTCTGTAATGCTTTCTATTAGGACTAGTAGGGTATTAATTAAGGACATTCCTGCAGTTCTTTCATTCTGAAATATGCTCAAGTGTCTTATCACTCAGATAATTCTGCCTCCTCTGCTCCTTTTTCCCTGAAAGAGTACTGTTAGTGTCCAAAAAAGCCTGTTAAAAATGATCCCATTCTTCCTCAACTTCAGTAGTAAGCATACCATGACTGTCATAATGATTAAGTAACCTATCATGGTAAGCTTTGGCTATAACTGGGCCTTTCACAGCTTCAGTATTAAAAGTAAATTTTTTTAACCCTAGCACAACACTTTTTAAGTTTAAGTTGTAAGACACTTTTAACAAGATAATGGTCAGATCCAATTTCAGCTCCCCTATATGACCTGGTATTCCTAACAGAACTAGCCCATTTGCTGTTAATTAATATAGAATCAGTCATATTCTTATGCAGCCCATCAGGTGAAACCCATGTGTACTTATGTATGTCACAGTGTTTGTAACAAGTGACAGTTATTCTGAAACCATTGAGTTTATTTATCTGTAGGAGACATTGCCCATTGCCATTGCAGCTACCAATACCAAAAGGGCCTATCACTCCTCCCCAAAGGTCAGAGTCAGTACCAACTTTGGCATTGAAGTCACCTAAACAAGGGTAATATCTTCTTTCTTGACAGAATTCAAAATATCCTAAAGTTATCCGTAAAACCCATCTTTCTCATCCTCATCGGCATCCTCAGTGGGGGGCATAACAGCAGATAACATTCAAGTCTTTAACACTTGTCTGAAATTTTGCTGTAAGAAACCTTTCATTAATGCACTCCTATCCTAGAAGAGCATCACTATCGTGTCTGCTGAGAAGCAGACTCATGCCTTGGTGATGTTTATTATCGTTCCTCCCTGAAAAGAGAAATTTAAGATTATTTTTAAGAATTGACCTTTATCAGTCCATCTGGTCTCTTGCAAGCCGAGAATATCTAAATTATAAGGGTGGAATTCTTGTGTGAGGACATCAATAGAAAAAGCTCTGTGCAGAGTCTTCACATTCCAACTACCTATGGAGAAAAAATGGTTAGTGGGATGTTTAAAGAAATTATGTTTATTGAGAGAGGAAATCGTGACAATATCAAACAGCCCCCTAATCGTAGACATGGGGCAAAGACCCATTCCCCCACCACTAAAGGCTGATGCCATCTACACTGTAAGACTTCCCCCAATGTAGAATTTGACAATGCCAGTAGAAACAAAGTGTTCAGGTGCCTGCGATGACCTCTGATCAGGATTATCTGCCAGCTGATAAAACATATCCTTTGAATCTATTCACTTGGGGTTGTCAACCCAGAAACAAAAAAAAAACACAGTGGAAGATTTTCCCTCCACAGAAGCCCACCAGTGCAGCAAAATCAGGATCCATAATCAAGCTCAGAGCCATAATTCTGTTCAGGTTGGTATATATGGTCAACACCAGGACCCTGTGTGGTTGACCACTCCTCAGCAGGGTAGAAAAAAGAGAAAAGTAGAAAAGTAGCCATAGTTGTCCAGATTAGTAAGCCACACTAATCTGGCAGCCTTCCCCTTCCGTTCACTTCCACTTTTTTACCCTGTTCCATTTGTTCTGTATCCATTGTTCAATATTGAACAATGACTACAGAACAAATATATTGCATTTGTTCAAAACAAAATATATTGCATTCAAATATATTGCATTTGTTCAAACAAAATATTTTCATTGTTCAATATTGAACAATGCAAATATATATTTTTATACATATTTTCAACCCAAAATTAAAAGTAAATTAAATTTATAATACAAGTAATTATTTATAATAGTCATTAAATAGTAGTTAAATTTTTCAATAACACTGAATAAAAAATTAAGGTGAATTATAAGGAGCAAAATGTAATTGACCATCTTTTATGTAATAAACCTTTTGCTCAAGTTACACAATTTCACAATAATAATTAACAATGAAAGTGTAGTTAAATCCACTTTTAATAAATTTGAAGGGACCACCAAAAAACTTTGTTATATGTATAAATTCACTATAAGAAATATCAATTGAGAAGTTATTTAGAAAAGGAAATGCATTATGTATTTAAGAAAAATAATAAAGACTAAACTGTAAAAATAATAAGACTACTTAAAACACATATAATAAAGACTAGTTATTTATTATTTTAATAAGCCATGCATCTATGAACACTGCTTTCATTTTTGCTTGAAGCAGTTGACCACTTAGATTAAATTTTTATCTTTGGCTACTATGAGCCAATGAGTTGGGTTGTTTTACCTCTGAGCAGCCCTTTTTTGCACACCATGGGCTAAATGGCCACACATGGACCCCGAAGGCTCAGAGAAGGTTGGGGAAGGGGACCCACTAGAACATCTTTTGGGAGACAGATGGTAGCCTGCCATCAAGGCCATACAGTGTGTTCTTTAATGTGCACAGGGTATGGCTCTCCCACACCCAGGGACACAGCTTAACTTCCCATCCAACAGACAGTAGTCTTTCCCAGCCCATCAGTGTCACCTACTGACCGTGGGCAAGGCGGGGAGCGTTGCAGAGATAGAACCAATGGGAAACAGCTTCCTCAACTACATGGTATAAAACCTATTCTTTTCACTTGAAGCAGCACCTCTTGATTTTGCAAGGTCTACTATTTGTACTTTATTTTCTAAAATTGTAGATAAAGGAATCAGTAAAATTCTATACTCCTTAGTAACTTAAGCTTTCTTTTGACTTTCTTCAAATATTTTTATGATTTTACCTTTCTGTGCCAAATCAAGAATTTTGCTTTTGGGGCATCTTAAAGCAACACTACATTTCAGCTTACCATCAGACTGTTCACTTACAGAAGAATGATAAACAGAAATCGTTTCTTAATACAAATTCCACAATTCATGAAAGACAAAGCAAACAAGATATGTTTTGTGATTCATTCTTTTCTTGCCCTGACATCTCCATATAAAATTCCTAGTTATTTTTCCATTTACCCCCTAGCTAAGTCACGGATACTCCAGAAATGCACCCTGGCTACGTGGCAATAAGTGGACTGACAAATTTCATTGTAACTGACCTTGGCTGACTATAGTTTATTCCTTTTCTTTAAATTTTTGTGTAAACACCTGATATGTTATGTAGAGCTTTGGTGACTCAGTTCAAAATCTTAATGACTTTTCAATGGTCAGGAAAATTAGTCCTCAATTTAGGGAAGGTGACAGAACATGTTCTGTTTTATGAAAATATCAGAACTCCCAGATGACTTTGAAAGCACAAGTGATGGCCTCCTGGAGCAGAAAAAAATCAAAGAGCTACCTCATCTTGCATATTCACCCAATCTTGCATAATGATATTTTTATTTGTTTCCAAATATTAAAAAGGAATTTGCTGGGAAGCATTTTTCAAGGGTGCAAGACCTTGCACAATACATTCATTCAGAGTTTTGGAGATGAAAGGAGTAGTATCCAACAACAGGCATATCAAGAGTTTACCTTCTTCATGACAATGCCAGTGCTTACAAAACACAGCTAGTGATGGCCTACCTGGAGCAGAAAAAAATCAAACAGCATCCCCATCTTGCATATTCATACAATCTTGCATAATGATATTTCTAGTTGTTTCCAAAAATTAAAAAGAAATTTGCTGGGAAGCATTTTTCATGGGTGCAAGACCTTGCAAAATGCATTAATTCAGAGTTGCAGAGTATTTTCCAACAGGAGTACCACCAAACATTCCAAATTTGGCATAACTTCTTCAACTTTGCATAGATGCTGGAGGGTGTACTTTGAAGGATGGTAAAAATTTTGTTGAGGTAAGTGCAATGGTTTTGTTCTGCAGGTTCATGTCAAGAACTTTTTGAATGTCCCTCGTATATCAGTAAAAAAAACGAAAAAAAGTCTTCACATAAAAAATACACATAGCATAGCTTTAAAACTCAAATGAAAGGGGAATGGACTTTGCTTCATTACATCTCTAATTTCATTATTATTGACTTTGTTATAGAGTTTGGCTGTATATATTTTTATGCATATTTGTAAACCCAAAATTAAAAAGTAAAATAAATTTATTTAATAACAACAATTATTTAGCTTATTCACTAACAATGAATAAAAAATTATGATTGAAAAGCAAAAAGACAAAGTACAAAGGCTAAAAGTAATTACATTTAACACTGTGGATTTGAAATATCCAGAAATATACAAGTTATGATGAATTGTTTGGCCATTTTGATAGTTTGCTTACAACTGACATTAACCCTTTTAAGTCTAACCCTAGCTGTAACAAATGATATCATCAACCCCTTAAACTCAGCCAATGTTCTTGAAAATGCACTGGTTGACATCTGGTGCTTGATGCTACTTCAAAACTTCTGAGGGAAAATTAAAGTGAAACAATCAATGAGTTAAAAAACTGTTTGGACTTGTAAGTGCATCATATGTGGCAGTTATAGTTATCAAATGGTTGTAGAACAATATGACCACTTTATATAGACTGTAATGTATATAAATAAGCTGTTTTGTGTTTAAAAGAGGAGAGAAAAAAGAGTAACTTGACTGATAAGATTAGTATTGATTAGAAGGATAGAAGGGATTATAATAAAAACTTTAATAACAGACTACAGGTCTTAACACATAAAAATATAGAGTGTAAGAGATATTTACAAGTACAACTGAAAGTAATAAACATTTTTATTTTTGCAGTTTAGAAGATAGAGAAACCTCTTATACAGCATATTAGAGAATACTTTTTTTTGTAGAAAACGCAAAATAATGTGGAGTTTGAAGGATGGTAAGCAATTCATTTCATGGAAATGTTGATTGAGCATTATAAGATTCTTCCAAATAACAGTAGTAGTTTACTCCTATTGTTTACAATGAAAATTGCATTTCTCACTTCAATCCTGATCATGTGTCATAATCTGAAGTACTCAGAAATCTACAAATCAAAATTATAATAGTCACCATGTATTTTACTTTGAAATACTAGCATATCTCTATGTATGCAATATGTGTTACTATTGCAACATCATATCTAACAAAATTAAAAAAAAAGAGTTAAAGTTACATACATTTGCTGGGAAGTTTACATCCCCTTGATGTTCAATTAATAGAGTTGTCATATCAGTATGACCTTCTTGTGATGCTAAATGCAATGGTGTAAAACCAGCCTGGAAAACAAAAAGGTATAAGACCAGTTTCATTTGCAATTTTGAACATTCATATATAGAAGTAAATTACATCATTACCTCAACAGACCTTTTAAGTTTCAATATGACTGAAATAACAGTGAAATTTTAAAATCTGAAGTGACAAAAATTTTAATTATATAATGCATACATATATATTTTACATTGCCAATAAATCACAGATTAGGAACTATTTGATCAGGTTATAAACTACTGATCTAATTATTTGAGCTCACCTTTATTATTTTTGAAAAGGAACATTAAAATGAATTAAGGTATAAGTCAGTATGTATCTAATGTGAATATGATATAATCATGGTAAAACCCTTTACTGTTTAAACTTTAGTGAGTTAAAATTTAGAATTCCCCTAGTAGTTAATGCAGTCAATTATTGTAAAAGCCACTTTACCTATCTGAGGGATTATAAAAAAAAAATGTAATTTTGGTGTATATACACCACTTATTACTAAAACTTTCCAACCTATGAGTACTCACTTTGAGCTCAAAACAAGGAGTGACAGATAGCAATGTAGACAAGAAATTAAGTTTGTGTATCAAACAGCAATATTTACTTTAAAAAATACAGTGTACATCAATATGAAATATGGCATCCATGAACAGCAATTAGCAACCAAACGTCATGGTAGTGAGATGAAAAGGTGGTGACTTTCATCCTGGTGAACAATGAACCATGCTTCATGCATCTTTGCTGTGAGTTGGGCAACAGTGATAGGGGCTAAATGGCACTGGTAATAAAAATCCCATCATATTTCAGACATGTTTGATGATTGGACAAAAAATTAGTCACCCCTGGCTGAATGTAACCTAATAGCATGTAATGCCTCTGTGTGACCGAAGAACAGCCGAAATCCTGTTTGGCACTGATGTCACCAGTGTGTGGATGTAGTGCACATCAATATTCATCCACTCTTCCAGCTGCAAATGCTGCAGTTCGGCAAGATTGGCCGGATGGCTGGGACAGCACTTCACTTGTTGCCCCAAAGAGTCCCACAAATTTTCTATGGGACTCAAATCCAGGGTTTGGCAGGCAGTCGAGATGTTCGAAGGCTTCAGAATGCTTGTCGTGCCAATCCAACACACTTTGAGCCCTGGGCATGTGACAATTGTCATCTTGGAAGACTGGGGTATCCTTCTGGTGTTCACTGTGATGCTGCACAAAAGGCAACATGTGGTCGTCCAGTAGCTCCATATAGCCCTTCTGGTTCAAGTGTAATGTCACTGCAACCAAAGGACCCATTTCCCTGTATGTGAAACACCCCCAGAACATCACAGAGTCTCCTCCAGCTTTAACAGAACCTTGCACACAGTCCGCATGGAAGGCTTCATGCAGCTTACAATGTATTCTGTCGCCTCCCATCATTTTAATACAAGCAAAAGCGTGACTCATCTGTCCAGATCACATGCTTCCAAGAGTCGACAGTTCTGTCTTTGTGGTGCCACGCCCATTGTAGCCTTGTGCAGAGCTGTTAACATGGGTCTCTTCTGCAGTATACTCTGCTCCAGATATCCATGGCATGCAGTTCCCTTCGGAGTGTTCATTCGGAAACAGCTTGTTGTAGGCCTGCATTGACTGACTGGAGCAATTCCTGCCCTGTTGCAAAGTGGTTTGCCCTAACAGTACGTGACACACTGTGTCAGTCCTTATTGGTGAGCACAGTCTTTCTGGCAGTTCTGGTGATGATTAGCATTGGACTGCGATGTATGCCACTGCTGGAAGACCCTTTGGACAGTACGTTTTGACACACCTGCAAAGGCAGTAACTTCTTGTAGACTATGCCCTTTGGCTTGGCCAAATGCAATACTTTTTTGCCACTCATTCACATTTTGGTGTGACCCATGTTTCACGGAACGACTAACACACATGTGGCACACAACCACTTCTCGTCACTGTATGGACCCCGGTAGCACATGGCACAGCTATTTGTAGTGCATTTATTACTGGTGCTCCCTCTGTTGCTGTCGAACAGATGTAACCCTCTTATGGCAAGAGATGACTCGTTTTTTGTCCGGTGAGCTTATCTGGAGAATATTCAGGCCAAGGAAACATATCCACATCATGGAGGTACTATCAGGATATGAGAGATGTATATGGGTAGGCACTGTCCTGCTGAGAGTGATCAATATAGAACGTAAAAAGGGAAAAAGGAATGCTCCCATAATGGTTTCAACATAATGTCTTGCTGTCACCATACCATCAATAACAACCAGATGTGAATGTATGGTAGCAACATTTAACCATAAAATACAGAACAATGACCCCACACACACCACCATCATCTGGGAGGAATAAATTTTTTTGAACTGAAATATTTAATATTTAAAACAACAACACATTACCTTCAGTTAATAAAAAACAAACAAAATACTTCCTTAATAGGCACTCAAATCACAATAACTGTTGTTAATATGTTTAAATTATCACGAAAAACTTACTAGATTTACAATATACCTACGTGATTGTTACCTTAAAAATTTATAAATACCTCCTCAAGCAGCTTTTTGCCACAGAGGTCTGACAGAAGCTTGTCAGTTTAATACACCATGGAGAAGAATCTGTGAGGAAGGTGAGACCTCAGCAGAAAGATAACACAAACATTCATGCTTTACCAAGGGCTCAAACCCAGGCCCCTTTTATCAGTATCCAAGCATGCTAACCACTCAGCCATCAGAATGGTGATGGCTATATTAGATAACAAGAACACCAAGACTCTGACCAAGAGAATTCACTGGGCAGTTGTTAAGATTATAATATATGGAAACTTCCTGATAAGGAATATTTTTAACATGCATACTTTTTCTATATTTCTAAATGCACAGTGTATGGCATTACTGATTATGGGATATTTAATTATCAATGATAAAGTAATTTATGTTCTTTTAATTGAGACCCACACTTAATCAAAATATATGTAAATATACAATTTTAAAATATAAATATGGAAGTTGATAAAGAAGTCTAATTTCTTATTATAAATTATAAAGGAAATATGCTTACTTTGGACTCAGAATTAGCTTTAGCTCCATATTCCAAAAGTGTGGTAGCAATGTCCATTTGGTTCTTTTTGGCAGCTATGTGAAGAGGTGTGTAACCATTCTTTGCCATGGCATGTGGAGAAGCTCCTTTGTCCAGCAACAGAAGAGCCACATTAACATTATCATAATGTGCAGCTACATGCAGTGGTGTGACTCCATTCTGCAATAATGTAAAATTTTCATAGGCCAATTAAACATTAAATGTAAAATACGATGAAATATGATTGAATACAGTTTTTGAAACAACAGAATTTCATCTCATTTTGTGCAAGGTGTACAATCAATAGCATACTTTGAAAATATGTTTGTAGGGGGGGATTTAAATTTTCAAAAGATTAAAACATAGATAATCATTACATAAATATTTTTAAAAAAGGCAAGTAATAAGTAAATGAAAACCAATGGTACATTTTACATCAATGCTTAATGCATTGGTTTCCATAAATTAATGAGCAACTCTATGATAATGTCAATGGGATACTAATGTCAGAGCTCTATAACTCCTAGAATATGTTTTTTGTTTTGAAAAATGTGATCACAAATAAAGATCTCAATCAAAAATATCAATATATTGATTTTCAACAATATTTGTTCAGTATTTAATGAGATATGGAAGTTTGAAAATTTAACAACAGCAATGCCAGTTTTAAAGAACTTATACAAAACTGATGAATAATGAAAGAATTCTTTACACACACTCATTTTATTAAACACATTAACACAATACTTATTACTAAGCTTTAATTAACTTTTGAAGTAAATTTTTGTGGCTGGCATTGTTATTGCTACATATTCAAACTTTCATAACTCATTAAATACTGAGCAAATATTGTTGAAAATTAAGATATTGATAATTTGATTAAAATCTTTATTAGCTATCATATTAAAAGAAAATTTATTTTAGAAGTTATAGAGCTTCCCATTTACAAAATATACTTTTGTTCTTTAATTTTTTGAAACCAGTGTAGTTGCTAAATGTTTCAAAAGCATAAAAACGCAAAATAATTTTTGAAGGTTTCACATTTAGGGGGGAGTTTCAACCCCCTCAAACTTCCTCCATAAATATGTCGCTGTGTACAGTGTCAAGGCAAATTTGAGTTATTTTTACCCTTTTAGTAGCACTTTTTTGTACCAAGTGGGAAGATCAGAAACATCCCAAGGTTCAGACTAAGGTGCAATAACTTGACCCACTTAACAGCAATTAGGGACATGAAGTTCCATGTCAAATGATGTCGGTATGGATTCCAATTGAGATATAAATCAACATCCAGCATGTGCTTTAATGTACATAATTTAGAGTAATTCATGTCAGCAACAGATAATTACTGTTTTTAACAAACACTTTTTAAAAAATTTTATTGGTATGTTAATGTCTATTGAAATCAAACACAGGATCTCCTAGTACTACAACTCTATCAGTTAAGATAAGTAGTCATTCACACAAAGTTAAAAGCTACAGTTCTTTGGTCAGGGACATTACTTAAGCTGACAGTAAACTCAATATTTTAAAATTCTGAAATCCTCAGGATGTAGATTTCTAAAATCTATATATTACCACAGTTTATCTACTAATAAATCAGCACTTTGAAGTCGATTCAAGTTTTAGAGGAAAAACTGTCTTGAGCCAGGTGGGATACGAACCCAGAACCTCTGATAACATGTCAGGTGCTCTGGACCATTGAGCTACTGGCTGCCAATCAAGATCTCCTCTAACTAACACTATGAACATTTCTATTATGTCACATATAGGTGCCATTCAGGCAATCTAGCCAGAAGCAACTTTCTATTTGACATTTAGATGGAAAGCATGTCTTACAAGAATGCTAGTGATAAACAATGAAATAAACTCAACATATTCAATATCTACTAATAAATCAGCACTTTCACTTCAAAATGATTTATTAGTAGATATTGAACATGTCGAGTTTATATCATTGTTTACCACAGTTTATTATTACATCCTAAGATGGTACACCTGTGAGGTCACAGCCTGGGATTGCATATATACTAATAAAATATTGCATTTCACATTGTCTGTCTATTCAATAATTTATATTTGCACTAATTAGAGAGTGCAAAATTCAGAAAATGGCAAACTTTAAATGAATATTATAAACAGTATAGTCATGCTAGAAATATGATATTTGGTTGTAGAGTGTACAGAGTTTACATTGACAAGATGCACTGTCAATGCATCTTGTCAAAATCTCTTTTTCCCAGAAGTGTGGAAAAAAGTTATAATAATGAAAAATTCTTTCTTAATTGCATAGGTACTACTAGTATAATACTACAATTTGCATTTTCTAAACCTTCCTTTAAATTTCTGCCAACAGAAAGAGTAGAATTTAGAAAAATGTTTTTTTTTTTTCTTTTTCAAAGTACAGTACTCCCCATTCACCAGAGGCAATAGAACATTCTAGTTTATCCAAACTTTTGTCTGCAGATAAATGAAAAAAACTGAAAAGTCCAGTAGTGAAATTGAAATTTTTATTATTGATAGATGAAAATAATTATATTTTACAAGCAATTTTTACCTTGAGCATTCCATCAACATCTACCTTTGATGAAAAAGATTTTTCTTTAAGAATGTTAAATCATGAAATCAAGACTCCTGTACACATACTATGTAGAAGTTTTGGATGAGATGAAAGAAACTAGGCTAAAATATGACCATGACAGAAAAACACAATTATTGCTCTAAACCAAATTTAGCTGAGATTTATCTCCTTTGTGGAAATTTTATTCTTGACTCTTATTAGAGTATCCAAAGTCAACATTTTTTTTATTTCTGTCTCTAGACACCTTTACTTAATTTGCCAACTTAACCCTTTAAAGATTTTTAGTTCCCATCTCTAAATTTTCAAGCTTCACACAGCATCTAAGGAAAGTAAACTTCAGAATGACCCTGAGGATATGTCAAAAGCTAATATCATTTACTATATAACAATAAAAAGCAGAGAACTTGTGTAGGATATGCTAAAAGTCTACTGACAATTAGTTGTCACATGACCTTCAAGGATGTCAATGGAGAGGAAAATAGGTGTCAATGAAATTACCTATTATTTGGTATGTAACATGCCCCACATTGATATCTGTTAGTTACTGCAAGATAAAGATAATTTTCTGCTGAAAAAAGTTAAAAATTATCTGAGCCATAATTATGTGCATTGCAAGAAACCTTGCACTTTAAAAGTTAAAAAATTTTAATTCACAATTTAATAAAAATCATATTATAATAGCCATAATTCTGAGCAAACAAAAGAATGGGCAGGTGGACACGTGTGATGTCATCGTTAGCAGAAACTGTCAGTTTTCCTGTTGTTCTATGGCTACTTCAGCAATTGGTCCCAAATTTGGTCAGATGGTCCCACTTCATTCTAACCCTGTTGTGGTAACAGATCAGGTTCCTAGCTGCTGTGGGTTGTGAGTGATCCCTCAAAATGTGTCAAGAAATTTCTAGGGGTGCTGCCATCACCTATCTTATAAATGAAGTAGTACATGTGGAAAGCTATGAATGAAGTTATCAATGGACATACATTTGGCACCAAACTTTTGGAGGGACTTAACTGTGATTGCAGTAGGACATTAAAGATGGAAAGTTATGAATGAACTTATTGATGAAAAAAGTATCAATGTTTCACGCCAAACTTTTGGTGTGGGTTTAAGTAGTATGAAATATTTTTTGTTCCAAAAATTCTTGTTAGTTCTAACTGCATCACTAGTTTACAGTAATAATATTAACTGATTGAATATTCTGAGTTTATAAAGAAATAAATTCTTACTTGAAGTAGCCAAACACCCAAAAACAGTTCAATCCAAATTAAAGATTCTCTAGTCAACATTTTTTTTTACAGTAAAAGTATCACTTAATTAGTGCAGCAGCTGTAGCTCAGGCAGACATGTTTGGAGAAATAAATTGCACAGTCTGGTTGGAGCTCCATAGCCCATGGCTGCTTGAGTATTCTGTATATATGCAATTATATGGATTTGTTTTTAGTATTCCTGTGTATTTCTTTTGCATAAACCAGTTGGAAACCTTAAGCAATACTACATTATGATCATGGCCATTAAAACACAACAATTCATTAACATTCAACCTAAAATCCCTCTTTTCGATCCTCTATGTCCTCCTTTCTAGTTTTCTGAGCACTCTGTAGTCTTCTTCTTAGTAAATCTGGCAACTCTAGTTGCAATACAGTCCTTAGAAGAGCTATTTCTAGAACTGTTTTTCTTGGAACTTTTGTGAAAAAATAGGTGATCCACTAGAATGCTATTAGAAGATGAAAGACTTCTATCAAGGCCATCCTATACATTCTTTAATGTGCATAAGATATGGCTCTCCTGCACACAAAGCTACAGCACAATAATCTATCCAATGAACAGTAGTTTTTCCAAACTCATTAGTATCTCCATTCTCTCTGAGATAGAGTAGGAGGTTTAGAAGAGAAAATCTCATTGCAGACAAAGTGGTTTGAGAGTGAGTTGACTATTTTGGAGTTTAATTAGGTCATTGTTTCATATTGTTAAAACATTAGTGACAATGCCTGAAAGATTCAAAACAATTTAGAATTTTGAACTCTTCCACACATTGTGAATAAAATCCAAAAGAACAGAATGTCAACATTCCATTTTTTTTCTTAAATTATGGGTTCGTCTATATTACAGATATTAATTCTCTTATACCAACTGTCTGTGAAAAAAATGGTTGCTCCATGACTTCTTGAGTAATGGTCACTGCAATAAATTAGGTGACAAAGGTATAACAATTAAACATGCAAACTTTTCTTTACATCATTTCTAAAACATATTCTTTTAGAATGATTATATATTCTATCCAATGGTTTCTGAAAAGTGCTCATTACATCAAAATGACACTACAAGCTGATACTTTTCTAGAGTTGGAAACAGTAATTTAAAGTGTCAATTTCAAAACTGTTTAACAGCTAAGTAATGACTATGATAGCCTAACAATTGGATATTCAATATCCCTTTTCAAAATATATTACAGCAATTGTGCTTATTGACAACCTCATTAATGTGAAAGGTGGCTTTGACTGTAAAGTAAATATTTATAAGGTGGGCTTTTGCTAGATTATCCAGATGGAATGTTGCAAGGTCAAACTACTGCACTATACTAATATAATGGCTCTCTTGAAGAAATTGCACTTGTAACCAAGAAGATATAAACATCTCTATAAGGCATTGTGCACCATTGATCTGCATTTTTCTGTTTCCCACTGTCTTACAACTGCCTTGAGTGAAAATTAATTCCTTATCTGTACTGGTGAAACCAGATTATCATGGAATCTGGTGCAAAATATTTGAGTGGTCCCTACCATACAATATAAATTTAATATCATGCTGCATCAATAACGTAATTAATGTTGTTAATAAACTGATTAAGGTACAATGGATACCTGTTACCATTTATTGAAATTCAACTTTTCTTGCTACATATGTGCTAAATGTTGCCTGTATAAAATTTAGTTCCAAGATTTATTGTTTTTACTATATATGTTGGAGCTGATAATGTCACTGGGATATCACTGGCTCTAGACATTTCAGTGCAACTTGTTAAATGACCAACCTTGTATTCCACATTTACCTTGTTCATGGACACCTCTTAATTATGAACAGGATTTAGATTTGTGTAATTTATGGTTTTATTTAGAACTATTAGTCAGTGATGACTGGCCAGAGAACAGTTGCCAGCAATCACCCAAGTCCTTATCCAAGAAGTATATTTAAATTATGAATATGTGATGCTTGTGGCACAAATGACTTCTTCCAACTAAAATAGGCTATGGTTACCATTAAGTGAGATAGTAAAAATTCAGGAAATTAAATATATATATTTATGATGCATAAATTATTAATTGAGACTGACATGCAGATGTCACTGTCTGCACCCCTAACAATTTCAACCCTCTTATTTGTGTCTGACATCTCTTCCTTCTTCCCATTCTTTAAACTTTATACCACTGTCTGATTGCTTATCACTCAGTAGATCTCTACCATATGTTCGTTTAAATGTTCTTTGTACACAAATAACTAATTTAAACTCAGCAACCTATTTAATGCATGGCACTTTCATTTACGTCTCCACTGCACCGAGGTTGCCTGTCATTTGCACAAGCTTCTTAAATTTGCTACCCAAATGAAAGAGCAAAAACAAACAAATTATGCAGAAGTCAAAACTTCCTGAATGACTTATTAATTTAGTGTTTTGTTCATTACTATATATAACATGGTTATAAAAGAGAACTTCTTAAAACCCTGAATGAAATTTTCACACTCTGAATAGAGAAGATGTATATAAAAATTGTAATCGAATGTTAACATTTAATGTTCATAATCTAATGTTAACATTTAATGTCCATAATCTAATGTTAACATTTAAAGAATAGTTTTCACTAAAATTCTTAAATGTTATATAAAACACAGTAATATTACCCACCTTTCCCTGTGCATCAACAGGTGCATCTTTCTGTAGTAAAAGTCTGGCAACTTTTATGTTTCCATACTTTGCAGCCAAATGAAGTGGTGTGAATCCCTTCTAAACATTATAAGAATACTCAGATTGTAAAACATGATTTAACAACAAAAGGAACAAATAAAAATTACATATGTTTACTATATTATTGTACAAGTTATTAGCTCTACCTACTAATGCAACACAAAAGTTCAAATTATTTTAAAACTAATAAAAGCAACTAAAACTCAATGCATATGTTTCAATAATAAAAGATGAAGTAGATATTTGTTTTTTTTAAAATAATTTAAAAATTCTCTGTCATTGAGCAATAAAATTTCAGAGTTTATCCTTCAAACTATTTGGATGTTGAATGTTCTTAGGATAAAAACTCTCAGAAGCTTTTCGGAGCAAAGACAGCGCTCCGTCTTCAGTGAAGTGATGTAACATCACTTCACTGAAGACGGAGCGCTGTCTTTGCTCCGAAAAGCTTCTGAGAGTTTTTATCCTAAGAACATTCAACATCCAAATAGTTTGAAGGATAAACTCTGAAATTTTATTGCTCAATGACAGAGAATTTTTAAATTATTTTAAATTAACTTTTGAGCAAGAAGGTCTTTTAATTGTATAGATATTTGTGTTCTTTATTTAACAAGTGATCAAAATTTAATGATTCATAAAAAGTCTTACTTTCTAATAGCTTATATATTAAAGTTACAGTTGCACATAATAAATTAAATATAAATAACTCTTTAAATTAAAGGATACCTGCCAAATCCTCTAAATCAGTATCCCCAATCTTTTTGAGTCCAGCACCCCTTACTTTTTTTTAATGCCCCTTTACTCTTTTCTAATTCTCCCCTTCATGGAATTCAAAAAATATTTTCTTATATAAAACTAACTGAAATAATATTTACCATGAATACAAATACACACATATTTTGCATCTATAAATTTTAACATGGATATATAAAACATGCATATCTTCATTAATCAAAGAACTATTCAATATTCTATTTAATCTATGTCTAGCATACAAACTCATCATTTCTAAAATGTCTCATTGAGAACCACTGCTCTAAATCAATAAGAAATTGCTGAGCAAAGGACACTTCAAAAAGGACCAATTGCTTTTGAATCTATGATGTGCAGCTCTTTTAACTCTTAAGACAATTTTTTGCCAGAAAATGTGCAAATTTTAAATTGTGTTACACATGCCAAGATACATGGTCCAATCCAAAAGTTCCCAGAGTTCCCATGTGTAGCACCATCTAGGTGCAGTGCTGACTTCTTTGGCAAGCAGTTTGGCAAATTTTGCATTGACAAATTTTGCAGTTGGAATCAAGCCTCCTTTATGAGCATTTTAGTGCATTTGTGTTTGTGCTGCTTTATGATTTAACAGAAAAATGGAAGACATGAAAGAACAGTGTTTTTGCATCAAGTTTTGCTTCAATCTCAGTAAAACCACTTCAGAGACTCACAAAATGCTTAAACAAGCATTTGGCGATGACAACATGGGTTGAATTCAGATTTTCGAGTGGTTCTTCCATTTTAAACATGGACAAATATCAGTAGAAGATCCTGAACATTCTGGTCAGCCCTCAACAAGCCAAACAGATGAGAATGTAGAGAAAGTGCATCAAGCCATCCTAGGGAGTGTTGATGAACAATTAATGACATCCTTGGAAACATTGGTATGGATCATGCCAACAGATCCTAACAGAGGAATTCAACATGAGGTGGATTGCTGCCAAATTTGTGCCTTGACTGCTGACTCAAGACCAAAGACAACATTGGCTCACTGTGCACAGAGACCTCCATGAGCAAGTCAAAAAGGATTGATACTTACTTTCTAAAGTCATAACTGATGATGAAAGCTGCCATCCCAGTGGATGGGTCCTCCTTCACTAAGACCATAGAAAGCAAGGAGGAGCAATGTGAAGAGCATGCTGATTTGTTTCTTTGATGCAGAAGGAATCGAGCACAAGGAGTTTGTTCCTACAGGCCAGACAGTATACCAACACTACTACATTGAGGCCCTAAAGCCTTTGAAGGAGGGTGTGAGACTGAAACTTCTAGGAAACTGGCATGTACAGGACTGGGTGGTGCATCATGACAATATGCCAGCCAACATGGCTCTGTTTGTTCAACAGATTTTGGCCAAAAGCAACATGATAGTGGTTGCCCACCCACCCCTACTCACCAGACTTCACCCACTGCAACTTCTTGTTTCTCAAGATGAAATTCCACCTAAAGAATTGACAATTTGGCAGTATCAAAGTGATTCAGGCAGAATCAAAGGCGGTGCTGAACATATCGAAACAAGAGTTTCAGGGGTGTTTTCGCAGTGGGAAAAGAACTGGGCTCTCTGCATTAGCTTCGAAGTGGACTACTTTGAATGGGATAACAGTGATTAAACTCTAAGGTAAGCCTACATTTTATTATCAGTACAGTCCAGGAATATTTGGATTGCACCTTGTATGCCATAATAATGATACATAATTTACATTCAACCATAAACCATTAACACTATAGTATCAGATTTCAGAAATTCAATTCCCTCTGATGTTTCAATTAATTTTAAGTGTTTTCAGAAAATCAAACACTTTAGAACCTCATCCTGAAGTAACTAATAGACAGAAATTGGTCATGCTATATACCAAAAGAAATAGTATTTATTCAGTAGTAAAGTGCCCATGATCTCTTGATAACATCAGGTGCTCATGTCAGGTTCAAATCCCACTCATCTGAAGACAATTTTCCCCTTAAACTCAGTATTAGCAGAATACTACAGCAAACACAGTGGCTTCAAATAAATCTTATCATCACTGTGAATACAAAAGAAGATAACTATGGGTTATTAACATATACCAACATGCACAATGCATGGTGAGATGTAAAAATATGCTCCAAAAAATACCAGTTGGATCACCTTGGTGTGCTTCTGGTGTTGTGCATAAGCCTGAAATAGTTCAGGGAGACTTTATCTGCAATCATAATATCTACTTCAGACTAGGGTATGAGACTTAACAACAACAGGAGAAATCTTGATCAGTGGTTGGTAGCTCAGTTGTCAGAGCACCTGACAGGCTATCAAGAGGTCATTGATTTGGATCATACCTGGCTCAAGATAATTTTTTCCGTATACCCAGTATTAGCAGAATATTGCAGTGAAGATAGTGGTTTCAAATGAATCAAATGATTCCTGTGAAGACTAAGGAAGTTAAAAAAAACCTAATTTTGCTCTATTTCTAAATTATTTCATAATTCTAACTTAAACAGTTCATAACATTTTATTTTAATTTTTAAAAAAGGAAGAAGGTACTTCCCTACACAAATGGTGAAGATAACCTAGAAGCTATATTAGTCTTGTCTTGGTTTCTCATACAGCATACAAACACTCACACAAAAACATGCCCCACTGGTCTTGGAGTCAGGTATGCTAACCACTAATTTGGTATTTTGTGAGTCTCTGAAGTGGTTTTACTAACCAGGTAGGGTGTGTTATTAATGAAACCTTTCATTTATTTAGTCATTTTTAAATTTTCTAATCATTACATTTTTAATTTTCTAATCAGCCCATGTTGTCATCACCAAATGCTTGTTTAAGCATTTTGCGAGTCTCTGAAGTGGTTTTACTAAACCAGGTAGGGCATGTTATTAATGAAACCTTTCATTTATTTAGTCAATTTTTAATTTTCTAATCATTTATGCAAATAATATATGATGCATATGCTTAGATTTTTGGCAATTGATACAAAAGACTAAGAAAGTAATGCCACAAAAACTTTATTTTGCTTTAAGAACATGATAATTTAAATAAGAACAAAAAAATATATTTTCTGCCAATGGATGTGTGGGACTCACACCCACACCTTTCTTGAGGAGTCATTGAATAGCATTGCTCAATGACACTCATTGACAGTTCAATGAACAAATATTGTTTGTTCAATGGATTCTCCTCTATTATTTCTAATAACTTAGAATTCAAGGGGCTAAGATTTCATTGAAGTATTAATTTTATATTTGTTTACCATTTTACTCTTTAAAGATTCTTGAAGTTTTGGGTAATCTGTTTTGAATAACTTTATTTTTGGCATTGATTTTGCACATTATAATTATTAATTTTCAGAAACTGATATTATACATTATAGTTATAGACTTCATCATTTTTCTGACATATTATTGCTTGGAGAAATAAGAGTAGTAGTTTGCAGATAAAGGATTTGGATAATAGCAATAAGGAGTCTCATGACTACTATTGTACATTGGTGTAGATTTTAGTCATTCCATTTGCACTGCTTATACTAATGGACATTAATAGTAAACTGTTGTTTCATGAAACTATCTTTAAATCTGTGCACAAATGCATCAAGAAATAAAAATTTATATTGTTGCTGTATTCTACAATATATTTTACATTTTGGAGATTTATTTTTTCCATGTACAGTAGGAATTTTCAGCACTAGTTTTAGCTGAAAAAGGAATGTGAAAATTTTTTATTTCCTAGGATTGCAATAAGGAATACATATTTTGAATAAAGTAAGCTGTGAAAGAAAATGGGAAAATTTTTCATTCTATCAAGTAACGAAAAAGTTCGATTAATTACTTTTAACCTAATTTATAATAAAAATACTAATGTAATGCTGTAATTTAATATTATTTAACATATTATTTTAATATAATCCAATAAATATTTTTGAAAGTGGATGACTTCTTTTAAACACAAAGCAATTTGAACTAGGTGAAATTCAATAAGACTACAAATAATATAATCACTTACTTTAGTAGTGGCAGTAAGGGATGCTCCATGATCTAATAACACTGATGCAACCTCTTCTTGATCTTCTTTGGCTGCTATATGAAGAGCAGTATACATGTCTTTTGTTGTAGCATCAACAGCTGCCCCATGTTGCAATAACAAGCTTACAATGTCTACATTACCTAACCTAGCTGCTATATGTAGTGGGGTTTGTTCTTCCTGTAAATGAAAAAAAAATTAATTATAAAACAATTTATTACCAACTGTGTAGATTATTGATTTACCATTACATGTCTTTCTGCTAATATTTTCAGATGAAACAGTTGAGTTAAATACTTCGTTCAGATTATCAATTTATGTGTTTAATGTTAAACACATTTGTTATGACATTTCTGAGTTAAATACTTTTGATGGCTTGAAGACTTAGTGTCTTAAGTATAATAAAATGAAGTATAAAAATGACTTTAATAAGTTAGTCTTTACATTCTATTTTTCCTCAACAAAGGCCTAAAGGTTTGTGAATAAAGTTATAAACAATGATCCTATAGGTATTCAGAACAATGTATTGAATATACTAGTTTAATTTCTAATTTCATTTTAAACTGGTATGGGTAAAACAAGGTAAAATCAAGAATGAGTTGAACTGATAATGCCACACAAGGTATCATTACAACTGATTTTTAGTGGTTTAATATGTCAGCTATTATCCAATAAATGCATTAATAGCACAAAATTATAGTCTGGTTGGATCAGTCTGGATAGTCTGGTTGGATCTTTGCAAGCTATTGTTGCTTGAAAACACTTTAAAATGAAATTAGAAATTAAACTACCCTGATGCTCAAAATTAAAGAATAATTGACAAAAATATATATAGCTGCCGATATATGTAAACAAATGCACTGAAAATGGATGAACACGGAAAATATGCTACATGGAAAACTATCCTGCATTTACATTTGCCACACATAAGCCAGAATATGCAAATCACGAATGCGTTTAAAAGATGTATGAGTCTACTCGCAGCTTGTAGCTGTTTTAGGCAGCTCTTGCTTTCACTTCAATGGCAGATCAAGCTGATTATGCCCTGAAGATATCGTATGGATAATTTTTAGTGGTGGAGAGTGATTGGAAGGATGGAAGTTCAGATCTCAGATGGATGTTTCCAGAGCATTGAATGTTCCACAAAATGTCCTGTCAAGACTTTGGAGACAGTTTCAACAGACAAGAGATGTTTGTTGTCAACCAGAACAGGCTATCCTGGATGGCGACAACTGATGCAGATGAGTGCTATATGAGTCTTACTGCCAGATGGAACAGAGTGATGACAACTGTCTTTGGAGCTCGCAGCAGCTACAGAAAGGAGTGTTTTAAGGCATACTGCTTACAGGAGGCTTTGTGAGCAGAGCCTTTAAGCCAGGAGACCTGTTATTTGTGTCCCTCTAACTCCCACTGCCCAGTAAGCTTGTTTAAGATGGAGTCGCCAACATCACACTTGGAGTCCAGACCAGTGGACACATGTTATGTTCACAGATGAATCATGATTCAGCTTAAGTACTGATTCATGACATATTTGCATCTGAAGAGAACCTGGGACCCCCAACAGTCCCTCAAACATCAGAGAAAGGGACTTCTCTAGTGGCTGTGGTGTGATGATTGGGGAATGAATCATGATGAATGGGCGTACAGACCTGCACATCTTTCCAAGTGGCTTTGTTACTGCCCTGTAGTACAGAGACAAGTTCCTGAACCCATATGTCAGGCCATTCCAGGGAGCCATCAGTCCGGATCTTATTCTTATGGATGATAATGCCTACCCTCATTGAGCTCATGTGGTTGACAGCTTTCTCGAAGAGGAAGGTATTCGCTGAATGGAGTGGGCACCCAGATCTCCTGACCTCAATCCCATTGAGCATGTATGGGATGCTCTAGGGAGATGCATTGGAGCTCACCAGCTCCCCTCCCAGAACCCTCCATGAACTCAGAACAGCACTTGTCAAGGAGTGGTCATTAATTCCTCTAGACCTCATCAATACGCTCATAAACAGTATGAGGAGTTGTTGCTTGAGTACATGGTTGTCAGGGCTGATCATACTCCATATTAACATATCACATGTCATACATAACAGACTTTAAGTATATTGTTCCAGGAACTGCTCCTACATGTCAGCTGCATGATTATGATCTTAATGTATGTACATTACACAATTATAAATTTCTTCTTAATAAACAGCTACTCCAAAACCTAAATTTTTTTAATTGAAATACATCACTGAAGAAACACAATATTATTTTGATTAACATTCAGTAATTGCTGGTCTTTGTAATATGTCATTTTTCAAACTTTTTGCCATTCAGCCACTTTTTATTGAGAAAAATTTTGTCATAGTTGAACTTTATTATACTTTTCTTCTTCCAAAACAAGTACTAAAAGTCAATCAATAAAAAAAATTCACAGATTACCTATTGACATATAATTCAAGAAATAATTTTGTGCAAAAAATGAGTTTTGCTGATGATTAATGAACCCACTCATACAGCAAAATTATTTCTTGAAGTACTCAAAGTTCTTATAGAAGATGTTCAGTAATATATACCATATATATAAAAGAATTACTATGATTGATATGGTCTAACAAGATACAAAACTTAAAGAATCACTCACTCCACATCATAAGATTATGATTTTCTTGCAGCAAGAGTAAAACTTTTTACCAGTGATGAATATTTTAGGTTAGTTTTAAAAATTTAATACGAAAATTTCAAAGCATAAGCACCCTTAAGAAGAGGTAAATCATTTAAGATACATTATTCCATTTCCATTGTGAGAGCAGGGTTTCCAAATTAACTTCAAATAAAATGAACTACTAGTAGGTCTAAAGTATCATGAATACTTCTTATTACCAAAACACAGATTAAATTTTTAAACCAAAGCATAAAAAAACTAGTAAAAATTTCTAATATAACAAGTAATTTTCCATATAAAGATACATATATGTTCTAATGAAAAATTGCATCTCATCTACAATATTTTGGAAGAGGGGAAGATTATCAGCAAGATCTAAATTTCATACTTTCAGATCTCTACAGCATCTCAGGCCCAGTAGTTCTCTTCACAGCTCTTCTAATTAATGTAATAACCAAATTAAACAGGAAAAGTAACATAGCTTTGTCTAACTCCAGAATTAATTATGAATAAAATACTTCAGGATTTACCAACTCTCACATAATACTCAATTTTATTACATAATGCTATGATTATGTTAACTAACTATTCAGGCATCCCACAAAACTCTGCAATTATCCTCAAATTATGTCTCCCAACATAATCAAAAGCAGGGCCAGATCTAATGGGGGCAGGCAAGGGGGTAATGCCCCTCTCCTCTTTCAGAATGCTAATAAGGGTAGTAGAGGCAGAAAATTATTAAGCTTATTTTTATTTCATTTCTTTTAAAGAAACTTTAAAAACCTGTAAAACGAAGGGGGAAATGTTATACTGCATTGGAAATTCAGTATAATATTTCCACCTTTGTTTTTCTCCCACCTCAATTTTTTTCTAGCTCTGGCCCTGATCGAAAGTTTTTTTCGAAATCCACGAAGCTAGCACACAATTAACTTTTCTTTTTCATGCGACATTTATTACATGGTACAGTGTTCCATTGTGATCTGGGTCAACTTTCTATGTATTCATCAAACTATCAAGCTAAGATTACTGACCCTTTAGGGTAATTCCAAATATCAAATAATCTTTTCCAACAAATATTTTTTTTCAATATTTTTCAGAAGGCATAATAAAGTATGAAATAGTTAAACTTTTTATACATGCAACACAATTTGTTAATGGGTCTATTATTAAAATCATTAAATATGAAGCATTTGACTCTTCGTACATTTAATGAAAAATTATCATCAGTTGAACTTAAGTTTGAAAATATGAACTCCATGAACTTTACTAAGCAAGTTCAAATGAAATAACTTTACCAAGCAAGTTCAAATGCACAAGTATTTGCTTAGATCTAGCAATTCAATCTTTCTCAATTTGAAAATTGATAATATAGGATAATAAACATAGACAAATAGACCAAAAGTTTAAAATTCAATATTAATTGAAGGGATTTGAACTATCTCTTACATATTTGGGTTGGGTTGTTTTACCTCTGAGCAGCACTTTTTTGCGCACCATGGGCTAAATGGCCAGGTCACATGGACCCTGAAGGCTCAGAGAAGGTTGGGGGAGGGGACCCACTGGAAGAGCTGTTGGGAGACAGATGGTAGCCTCCCATCAAAGCCATCCAGTGTGTTCTTTAACATGCACAGGGTATGGCTCTCCCACACACAGGGCCACAGCTTAATGTTCCATCCGACGAACGGTGGTCTTTCCAAGCCTATCGGTGTCCCCTACTGACTGTGGGCAGGGCAGGGAATTTTTCTCTTACAGACATTTCATTAACAAATTCATTATTGTAAATTATAACTGTGTGCTGAAAGTAACTTACCCTTGCTCTTGCATCCACATTTGCACCATTCCTTAGTAAAATCCTGATTATGTCAGTTTGATTGGCACGAGCTGCTAAATGGAGTGGAGTTTCTCCTCTAACTGTAGGCACATCAGGATTCGCTCCATTTTGAATAAGATAGATAACAATGTTCATACACCCCATGAAAGATGCTACATGTAAAGGTGTAAGTCCAGACTAGATACAAAATAAAACAAATAATTATAAGATTATACAATGGAATATATTTCTAAAAAAAAACACATACAATATTTTCTCATTTTAAACAAGGGGTGTATTTCCATAACATGACATTTAACATAAAATTAGCTTAAGAAAACTACTTTTTATATAGTGCATATGGTGAAATGTTTGAGATCTGATAAAGACCAAATTCAATGTAAGTGTTATTGAAATAAAATCTTAATCTGGATTTTATTGTTGTTTTATTATTCTTTTTTCAATACTCATTTAATTACCTTAGTTCCCTCCCTATCAAGAATCCCCATGGGTCATAGTCCACTGTTAAGGAAATAATGCTCTAACATTATCTATATACATTCAAAATTATAAAGATAATTAAGACTGTTTTAGAAAAATAGAAACTGTAACTCATTGGCATACATAACATCTACAAAAAAAATCAACATTTTTGCACACTCATCATGAACTGACAGAGCAAAAATATATCAATATTCATTACTATAACCTAATCTTTTATAAATATCAGGCATACAACATAAAACTGAAGGCTACATTTTAGACCAGAATGGGGGGGAGGTGATGAAAAAAAAAATGTTACAGATACAATATTCTTTATACACTGCTGGTAAAATACAGAATTGTTATATTAAACTGCATCATTTTGGGGGCCTGTGGGCAGAATATTGTTGATTGCATAGAGTGAAAATCTGAAATGTACAATAGTTGGGTAATGTGAAGTGGAATGACATGAAGAAAACCATTAGTTATAAAAAGATGTTGAATCCACTTGACATGTAATCAGGAAGTCATGAGTTTGGATACCATTCAGCCCAATCTTAACTCTACACCCATCATCAGAATACTTAACAGTGACAATATTGCTTTAAATATTTGGTAAAAGTACTGAAAAGTTACTCTTTACAGCAAATAACTTTAATAAATACACAAGACAATATAAGAACTAACCTCTGTGGTAGCTTCTATAGATGCACCATATTTCAATAGGAGTTCTACAACCTTAATACGATTCTTTTTACAAGCAATGTGAAGTGGAGTAAAACCATTAAGAGCTCGTGCATTAGGATCAGCCTTCGAGTCTAGCAATAATTTGGCTACTTTAACATGGCCACAATGAGCTGCCACATGTAAGGCTGTTAGGTAATCCTGTAATTAGAAAATGAGTTACAAGTACCTTTTTTTCAAACATGCATAAATACACAAAATTGCTGTTTATATATATATTTCAAATCATTACTAATAACAAAAATGGAGAAAATTAAATATTTTGTTTTAATATATGTCATGCATTTTACTAACAAGTGACAATTTTTAACAAAAATAAATAAGTCTAAATGCAAATACAATTATTTTACAAGACTTAACTTTTTTTTTTTTCAAAAAATAATAAGAGGGGCCCACAAAAAAATGTCCTATGTACCACATGTGTACCATGCCTCCTGTAGGCTAACAAATCCTTACCTCTGAATAACAGCAATAGTCAACCATTGTTGCATAGCAACAATAAGGATGGATTTGCATTGTGCTAAGCACATAAATAAATATTCAATAAAATCTTTTAAGACACCCCGTGGCTGAGTGGTTAGCATGCTTGGCTGCTGATCAAAGGGACCTGGGTTCAAGCCCGGGGTAAGGCATAGATGTTTGTGTTGTCTTTCTGCTGAGGTCCCATCATCATCACAGCCTGCTACTATGGCATATTAAACTGACAGAGGTCTGACAGGAGAAAAAAATTCTCTGACAAGCAGAAAGTATTTATATTCATATATATATATGAGAATATTGTTGGGTTTTTTTCATTTATATTTGTTTAATGTGGATTTGCTATAAAGTGGCTTCTTTTTCCCTTTTCATAGCCTTTCACTGCATAGTAAATGTATAGATTTGTTGGAGGAGCATGATAATGATTTTTCACGAGCAGATACCATTAGGCAAGGTTGTGACCAGTAAATGGAATGTTACAAATATTACTCACAAAACAGAGACAAAGTAAACCACATTAGATTCTTTCCTTATTAGGAAATAAATTGTAAAATTAACTAGTTGATCATATATATATACAATCTATGTCTAGAAAGTTCTGAGTCTGATAGTATAAACATGAGTTCGGTGACCAACACTCTGGTGCTAAGTATCTCCTTTAAAATAGTTTCCTCCAGAATCAATACACCAATTTCAGCCTTTCTGGAAGTCTTTGAAACAATCCTGGAATGCACTTTCTGGAATGCTGCAGAGCTGTTCTGTCAAGGATGTCTGAATGGCCTGAATGTTGGCATAGCGATGGCATTCAGTTTTCTCTTTCCTAGATTCTCACCCAAAATTTCATGACAGGCCATCTTGCTGATGTTCAGCTCCTCTGACAACATTCAGATGGCTATTTGATTTTTTTTGCAAAAGATCTCAGGCTTGCTCAAAAAAGATCTCAGACTCTGCTCATGGAAATATTTTACATAGCATAATTGAAAGAATTGCAATTATTTTTGTAGAAATAAAACATCTATTATAATAAATAATAAAATAAATAAATACCCCCTCAAGCAGCTGCTTGCCACAGAGGTCTGACAGGAGCCTGTCAGTTTATATGCCACAGTAGAAGGTCTGAGAGGATGGCAGGCCCTCAACAGAAAAACGATACAAACAGCCATGCCTTACCCGGGGCTCGAACCCAGGTCCCTTAGATCAGTAGCCAAGCGCGCTAACCACTCGGCCATGGGACGAAGAAAAAATATCTAAAAGATCAATAATATATGCAAAAACTAAAATAAAATACTCTATTTAATACAAAACTTCATTTAACATGGTCTACCCAGAACACATCTTCCACGTTAGAAAATGAAAATTGCACAAAATCAATCATATTATTTTCAATGGTGAAAGCTGACGTTCTTACCCATAGAAATATTTTACTATTGTTTTTCCCATCCAGAAAACTCACTCTTCCCTCACTAATGACTTGCTCACTCCTCAATCACCAATGAGGAGTGGGCAAGTGAATTTCCAGAATATAGTTGAAACAATTACTTTTACATAATTATTCCTGGTATATACTTATATGAATAACTATTACTCACTGTTGGGTTATTGGCACCCTTTGGTGCACGAGTGGAAGGAATAATCAGGGCTATTGCCAGGTTAGATAGCACCCTGAGGCAGGCAATTAAATATCGCCTGTGATGGATTATAAGACAAAAATGTAAGAAAATCTCCAATTGGTATTTTTTTTATTACAAGAGACTACACTTGGAACGAGGATTGTAATGTCCACAAAATGAAATAATAACACCCTAAACGATAAATATAACGTAAATTAAGCAAATCTGGTTAAGGAAAAGTAAAAGGGAATGGGGGGATCATTACAGGCGACGTGAGGCAGGCTGCCTCTATGTTACACCCTGTCGACAGTACTGGGAATAATATAATAAATATAAATACCCCCTCAAGCAGCTGCTTGCTACAGAGGTCTGACAGGAGCCTGTCCCTTTAAATGCCATAATAGGTCTGTAAGAATGGCAGGACCTCAGCAGAAAACACCACAAACATCTATGCCTTACCTGGGGCTAACCCAGGTCCCTTAGATCAGTAGCCAAGCACGCTAACCACTGTCGGCCACAGGATGTCACGAGTGGAGAGATATTACAAATTTCGTTTCTTCACACTACTGAATGTTTATAAATTTAGTAATATTTAGTGTATCATATTTTTTATCATATCTTTTCAGGGCATCATAAATATAATGAATCTCAGGTCAAGTATAATTAGTATTGTATCAGCTTCAAAAGTTTAACAAAAATAGGAAATCTAAAAAAATGCCAAAATTAGTTATGTAAATACTTACTACTGTAACATCATCAACAGGTGCATTATGACCCAACAAAATGTGTGCACTATCTACATGATCACCCTGAGATGCCATATGTAAGGGTGCTAGCCCATTCTGCAATAAAACAGAAATATTATAGAAAAAATTTTCAAATAACAAAATCTTTTAAAACAACTGAATTTAACCCAAATAAATACTGGAAACAATAAAAATGTTAAATTAGTGAAATATAATTATATGTAATTTTTATTAGTATATTTATTGATAAATTATAAACACTGAAAAATACTGAAAAACAGAAAATTGCATACCTTTGTTTTTGCTAGCATGGGTGCTCCTTTGTTAAGGAGTAGATC
This sequence comes from Ryuthela nishihirai, assembly GCA_038380435.1. NCBI lineage: Eukaryota > Metazoa > Arthropoda > Arachnida > Araneae > Heptathelidae > Ryuthela > Ryuthela nishihirai. Next base: position 41,657,209 of record JAWZYU010000015.1, on the reverse strand, counting down.
TACTACTTGGTCATGGCCACTACGTGCAGCACAATGGAGTGGAGTTAAACCATCCTGTGGTATTAGAGACAAATTTATTAATGAATGCAATTTATTTATATCACTAAATCTACTTATTCAGTATTTACTAATATGCATCATAATATTTCAAAATTCATTATATGCCAGAAAGTTACAACAATATCTAAATACATGAACTTTGGAAAATGTATTAATATACTTAATATAATTTAAGTAAAAAAAAAGTTCAATAAAAAAAATCGAAAAAATGTTGAAAGTGAAAATTTGAAACTCATTTTTTGCACAAATGAAAGCTGCACAAAAAAAGTATCAGCCAAAAACTAAATAATGAATAAAAAAAAATGTAAATATTAAAAATAGATTACCATGTGAAAAAAGAGAAATACAAGAAACTTAGCATAAGTTAAATAATAATTATAACACAATAGCCCCACATTAGTCATGGGGATTATGTTACTGAAGTCAATTAAAATATTAAGATTACAGTTCAAAATATAGTAAATAAAAATATATAATCTTCTATTAAACATACTCCATCAAAACAGGTACCATTTGATCATCTAATGAATAAACTTACAGGTCGGCTGAAAAATGCATAATGGTTTATGGTTTTAATGGCACACTTCTACCCTATTGTGCTTATTTAACTTTTGAATTGTTGTGGCATGAAAAATTTAAATATTGATAAATGTACTATCTCAGTCAATAACTGAATTTCACTTAAATAACATTTTTTATTTGAACTACGGTTAGTCACATACAGCTATATTTTATAAAATTATTTTACTTTTTGAGCAATTCTCCATTGGTGCTTTTCACTATGAAGCTAGCAAATTATTACACAAAGACATATCTCTAAAGTAGTCATAGATGTTGTCTCTTCATTTAGTGAAATACTTTGGACTTCACTATTACACAGTGCTCAACAACAGACGTTCAATTACTTATATTCTGATAATTATATCAATCACCAGAACTTATTTTAAACTTTTTTTTAATTTTTAAAATTTATTTTTTATTTATATATTTTTGTCAGTAAAAACACCTACCTTCAGAAACTTTCATTTGATATATGATTTATAAACATTGACCATATTTTTCTTCTTTTTCCTTTGGAGTCATGTTTGAGGTAGCCAATGACATTGGAGATGTCACAAGTTTTAATTTGAAATATGACTCATTACAGTCTCTCATTACAGTCTAACTCTGTGAAAATCCATCTTCCCCACTTTTATCAGGGGGAGAATAGTGGGGCAAAATTCAGAATAGTTTACAATGGTCATTATATGAGCTTTCATTAGACACCTAACTCATAACTGTAAACCCTTGCATTCGAAAGATATAGTACAATGATTTTTACATTTCCCATTTTTAGGGGGGAAGAAAGCATGGGGGTTAATTTTAATAGACTATGACACTCCCTGAATCAGAAACTTTTATTTGGTACCTAGCCTGTTACTTTCAGCACACGCATTCCACTGATATAGTATATTGTTCTCATATTTCCCCTTTTTTAGGGGGGAAGAAAGCATGAGGGGTCAATTTTTTTATAGTTTATGACACTTCTCTCATCAGAAGCTTTCATTTAATGCATCACTTGTTACTTTCTGCACTTACATTCAGGAGATATAGGGAAACAATTATTTTCATATTTCCCCCCTTTTTGGGAGGGAAAGAAAACAGTTAATATTTTATAGCCTATGACACTCCCTGTGTCACATGCTTTCATTTGAAACATAAATCATTATATTTCTCCATCGCATTCAAAAGATATGGTGGAACAACTCTTTTGACAAACCAAAAAATGTCAAGTGAAAAGCAATAGGAAGATAGGCAAAAAAACCGAAACCTTTAATTATTAAATTTGCATGACAAACTGTCTTCACTTAAATTATCCTAAGACTTTTTGGGAAGCTCTATGGCCCTGTTTTTTCAGCCAGCATAGGTCCCTGAAGATAGTGCAGAGAGAAGGCCAAAAAAAATAATTCAAGAAATTTTGCCTTTCATAAATTTAAGAAACTGATATTACTAAAAAACCAAAGACAGCCATGAATACAACTGTTAATCAAAACTTTCAAACAGGTTGAAAACACAAAAATTCTCACAACAATTATTTCAACTCATCACAATATTTCAGGAAAACAGGAATAGCTCACTTAAAAAATATAATGTAAGAGGTAGCCTAATTATCTCTGATTATTTGGATTGTAGCACTGTCAGGAAAAGGGATGAGTAATTATTAAAATGGCACTAGTATCATTTAAAGTATTTAATACCTGCAATGTAATATAATATACTATACAAAGGACCAGCTTTCTGGTCAGCTGCTAAACTTGCTATTTGGCTTTTCCCTCTCTTTGGTTCATGGTAGTGTCTTTTATGGATGGAGATCAACTGAACCAGTCACCAAATCTGCAACTGGCCACAAACCACAAAAATGGAGGGCAGGTTAAGGCCATCCACTGCTCAATATCTCATCCAGAACTATTCCTTAGTATCCTTTATCCAAAGCCCTTAATTCCCTATTTCCCTCTTTATTAAGAGTTGTCTTAGAAGAGGTGGGCCATCCACACACCCAATGGGAAGAACACATAATGAATTTATTCATCTCTTTTGCCACTATACATCAAGCAGGTACATATCATTGATTTATGGGATAATGAGTGAATACACAAATGACTGCCCATTATCCTTTTGGAAAAGGAAGGGTCAAAAATGGCGATCTTGAACAATTCTGCTGAAATAGGCAAGTATCTGCCCTGGAAATAACAATACACAAAATCAACTGTGCACTTCTACTTCAGCAAATACAAAATTATAAGAGTAAATTGTTTCTTACCCTAGTGGATGATTCGATCCTGGCCCCTTTGTCTGTGAGCAATGTCACCATATTTGCTTTACCCCATTTTGATGCAACATGTAATGGTGTTATCTGGTGCTAAAAATATGGGAAAATAAAAAACGTACGTGAAATTCAAAAGCATACAGGGTGACTAATTGGTAATATTTGTATTCTTTTTGAACAAGTTCCTAAATTGTTTATTTTGAGATTAATATTTTAAATCATATTTAACTTTAACAAAATTAACCTTACTTTTCACAGTTCCAAACTTTTAAATAAAAAAGGTTCATATTAGGTTTGTTGTTATTAAAATAATATATATTATTATAAAATATTTGTTATTATTAAAATAATATATATGATATAATTAATATTAGTTGTTATTAAAATAATATATAAAAAAGATCATAATAGGTATAATTGTTAAAACTTGTAACATGTTCAATTAAAAATCAATACATAGGAACATCATCAGGGGGATTAGGGTTTTATGGTACACAAGTATTTAATGTTACAATGTGTCATCTGGACAAACAGAATACTTTATATCACTCTGTGGCTTGCTTGATGCTTTGAGATGAACATAAGTTTTCACATGAGCTACATGCTTGGGAAAAAGTAAATGGTTTGCCATTCTCCCTTTTATGCAACTAATGAATACAAAAATATAAAAGAACTTTATTTTCTATTTCAATCTTAGTAAGTACATTAATTTGTTTCCTCAGCATCTCTTCAATCATCAGTCACATAAAAGATAGAAGCAATGATTTTAACATATATTAAAATACTAGCAGTTTACCCAACCATTGCTCATGTCCTTACCTCAATTAGATTTTTCTTTGTTTGTTGACTTTTTTTTGGAAATTAAATTACAAACAACAAATTTATAATTATAAACTCTTTAAAATATACAGTAGATTTCAATCATTTTTATTTCTCATTTCTTAAAACAAATTTTAATTTTCTTTTCTTTAGTAAATTTTTTAAATGGAAATACTGGCAACATAGCTCTCTCATGAAAACTGTGGGAAACTTGAGAAACTAATGATTTCTACAATGTACATATAATAGTAACTCTAACTGTAAGGCATTTTATTATTTTTCATGTGAAAGTTTTACTGCTATTGATATCTGCAATCGCACAAATGTATAGAAGGGAAAAAACATTAGCATTTGCAGTAAAAATTTGGTGAATCAGAAGGGAGTGGGATGAGTAAAGATGGAAATAACAGTAGAAATAAAATCAAGCAGATTATCAACAATAGTATTGGTGTGGAAATGTTTGACTCAGAGGAAGGGAACTCTACTGAAACAGGCTTTCATAGCACTATTTGATAAAAGTTTTCAATCACAATGGCAGGTAATATAAATGATAATTTATTAGTAGATATTTTATTTGAATTTATTTAGATGTTGTTCTTTTTCTATCACTAACAAAATAGGTTACAGATGTTAAATACAACTATATATATATAGCATAAAATGCAAGTTTCATTTTATTTAAGCAACTGTTTAATATACTAATTATCAATTAGATGAAATAACAGTGACTGAAATCTGAATTAAAAATGATGAGGCTTGTTTATATAATTTAATAGCTATAATAAAATTTATAATTGTAGATAGTATAACAAAACTTATCAAAAATACAATTGTGCAACACAGGTAGAACTTGAAATGGTAATGGCTAAATCTCTTGTTAGTTATAAGTAAACAAGATTTTTATTTCACTTGCTTTATATCAATCTCACAAAAACACTCCATATCAGTTTGTTAAAGAAATGGTGCTGTACTGAAAAGAATTTAAAGCAAAAATACAATTCTAACCAGAGATCTTAATATTGAATTACTGTACAGGAAATCAATATTTTTTACCATACAGTACTCAAACCTGGACCCTGGCAGTTACAGTGTTACCACGAACCAATGCATTAATGCACTGTGTCAAGGCAACATTCACATTTATACTTACAGATTTACATTTCCTTTAATTATTTCATAAATTACTATCATTACCTTTGCAGCATAATTAACATCTGCACCTTTTTCCAGAAGGAGATTAGCAATGTTCTCATTACCATAATGAGCTGCAATGTGAAGAGGTGTAAAACCACTCTGTAAATAAAATACATGGCTTATATGCATATTTTTATTATATGAAATGTATAGTAAATATTACTATAACCAATGTTTACAGATGCAATGAAAGTTGTATAACTAATGACTAAGTAAACAATCAAAATATATGTATGTTACTTATGACTTTTACTTTAAATTACAGAAATAATTTTGTAATGTGAACATTAGATATGGGTCATATTGCTTTTCTAATTAATTTATTGGCTTTAGTACATTGTTTTAAAAGAAAACGAAACTAAATTCTTGTTGATAAAGGAAAACAAACTGTACCACATTTTTTTCTTTTATTACATCCGTATTCATCCAGGATTTTTCCCAGAAAATACTGTTACATTACAACTCACTGTAGTTAATTCACTTCCAGAATGTTACCAACTTCACCCAATAAATATTGAAGTTGCAGCAACAGGATGTTCAACATCACAGAGTGTTCATATTCGATGTCATATTTACCTGGTTTGCTTGGTATGTAAACTGAGTGAGTAATGGAATGCAATGACATGTCATTAATTGTTCATCTGTAGTAACAAAAAGGAAGCTTCATAAGCTTCTTTGCAATCAAATGAAAAGATTTTGGACACTCCTGTAGAGGGACTAATTTATTATTTTCATTCCTTTGGAGTCTCACGGTCAAATCATCAGAGTGATTAGATTTTATGAATATCCTAAATATGTTAGGACTCATTGCAGCAAATAAATGGGTCTGCAAAAATATCATTTTTGTTTCATAAATAATGATTTTCAGAGAACCAAGAGAAAATCTTCTCTTGGTTCTCTGAAACCTATTGCAACAAAATTCCAATAAATGCTTTGATTTCAACCCATTCAATGTCACATCAAAGTTTGTTCTTTGAGGCTTTAATTTATTGTAGGGTTTGCAAATAATTTATGACAGTTAATATCATTAATGAATAATGATGTTCACAAAAATCAGAACACCAAGAAGGACCAATCAGAATATACTTATATTCGGGAGTTCAATACAGCTTTATTGTAGTAATAAATGACTACAATATGGAGGCAACTGAAGAATTACATACATATGAGTTGTTTAATAATGACTGTGTCCACTTCTTGGTTGTATGACCTGCTGTACACAGTTAGGTATGGAGCAAAACAAACGTTTGATGATGGATTGTGGAATAGCCATCCAAGCACTACACACCCATGCCCAAAGTTCATCTAAATTTGCCAGGATTTATTGGTATTGTTACAACCTCTGTTTGACCATATCTCATACATTTTCAATGGAACAAAAATCAGGGGATCTAGCATGCCACATAAAGATATAAGCATTGTTTTGTCTCATGTATTCAACAGTGGCAACTGCTGCATGGGGTCTTGCATTGTTCTGCTGAAATATGGCATGTGGGATAGACTATAAGTACAGAATAGCTATTGGCTATAAAATGTCCTGAATGTAAATGAGCATTGGTAATGGTGATGTAGAGCTATATTATGTCAGATTTGCTTTCATAACTGGTCATACACCACACCATAATGCCAGGAGTTGGTGCTGTAGGCCTCCTCTGAATACACTCATCTCACTAACCCATTGGTAGATGAGGATTCTGCCATCAAATTCGAATAGACAGAAGTAGGTAGGATTCATCAGAAGAGATAATGTTGTACCATTCATTGTGCCACTACTATCGCTCGATGCACCAGTATAATCTGGCTGCTTTGTGCTGGGATGCCAGAGGCAGTACTATCAATGGCTGGTGGGCATGAGGCCTGAATTACAATAAACAGCTTCGAACTGTTACTGCCAACATTGGAAAATGTTACTGACCTCCACTGTTGGGCCAAGATTGTAGATGGGGCAGAGTGATATGTTATAGCTAGCCTCTAAAAATGGGGATCTTCCCATGAGGTTGTCTGTGGACGAGATCCAGAACCTTTCTGACTATTCGTTACCCATCTTCAAACCAATCTCTGCATATTAGATGCATAAAAGATACACTACATCCCACATGAGCTGCAATTTCTCAATATGAAAAAATTGCTTTCTCTCAGACCAATATGTCCTGTGTCAAACTCACTTACCTACAGATATGGAGCTTGCACCAGTCTACATGGCATATCTTAACAAAACACGCACATGAACTGATAAGTTAAACATAGTTACAACCCTTTTAAATAGCTATGGGAGGAATCCAGTCACACCCTTTCCAGAATGTTGCATTGGCCTATAGCTAACACAACTGCCCCAATAACCTTGAAACTCTAATTATCTCATCGGTAGTAGGTGCTAAACATGACCCATAGTCATGGAACTTACTCTATCCTTCTCAGTGTTCTGATTTTTGTGAACAGCAGTGTATTTTACATAATTTTTTGCTGCATTCAATATCACAATCACATCTACATATAAGATACAGAACACTGCCTGTTAATGTAACATATAATTAATTTTCTGACGCTTCCGAGTTTTGAGTCACTACTGTCGAAATTTGCTGCCAAATCATAACATAGAATTTATGGTTGAGTGAGTAAAACAACTACAGTTAACATCCTGCTTCCTGAGATTTAATAAAATTAGCTGAAGCTTTATTATTGCACAAGACAATTATTATGTGCATTAATCTGGATTCTAAATTACTTTTACCTCTTTTAATTTAAATAATGCTATTAACTGTAATTGTTAGTCTTGTATTGCAGCAATCCTAAGCTATCAGTTACCTTAAAAATATCTTCTGCCTCACATTTTAAAGCACACAGTACACTCATAAAGCAAAAGTATATGACTAAAGATTTATGATGCAAAAGGAAACAATAACTGCATTATAATTCTAAGATTTAGATTTCCATTAATTCTTTACTCATTTACTTATACACATTTTGCTTTATGAGTTTAAATCCTTTCGATGTTTTAAATTACAGCAAAAGTATTTCACCTCATAAAACAAAAAAAATGTATGACTAAATGAGTTCTGGGAAGCCCTCTCACATTTCACCACACAAGGCAGAATCATTTGTCAAATAACAGAGCTAAAGATGGCACTCAGGGCAAATGGTGAAAGGCATTCCATAGCTTAAAGAATAACCTATTATTTTAAGATACATGATATTTCTTTTACAAGCGAATAATAAATTTTCAATAAAAATATAACTAGAACTTTGTTATGCATAATGTACCAACCTTTGATGTAACATCAGGATTATGATCATTCTGTAACAGCAACGCTGCTGCTTTACAGTCATCCTTCTTTGCAGCTATATGCAATGCTGGCAAGCGAACCCTTCCTTTGGTATCATTCTCTAATAATACAGCTACTACTTTATCATGACCTTGCTGCAGTGCCACAGCTAAAGGTGTAAAGCCATCCTGTGTAAATCAGATAAGCATAAAATGCATCAGTTTCAGCAACATTCATTATTACATTCTTTGAAACATTTTTTTTCAAATTTTTGTAATAAAAATAAAAAATAAACACCCCCTCAAGCAACTGCTTGCCACACAGGTCTAACAGAAGCCTATCAGTTTATATGCCATAGTAAAAGGTCTGTGATGATGGCAGGACCTGAGCAGAAAAAATGAAACAAGCATCCATGCCTTTTCCGGGGCTCGAACCTAGGTCCCTTAGATCAGCAGTCAAGCGCACTAACCACTCAGCCACACTTCTGTCATATTTAATGTAAAGTTATACTTAAATTATTGGCAATGTAAGTTGAAAAATTAATTTCTGGATACTTTGAAAGAAGCAATTTTTCCAATGAAAATAATACAAGACATTTACCTTTTTTAGTAGACCTGTACTACTGCTCTGAATTTGTTATTAATTTATCAAATCCAATAAAATCTAGTGTCAACATATTAGATTGCTTTACATCTACAGCATACCAGGAGTTCATCAGATAGTCCTTTAACCAGCTCAGATTTGACAGAAGAGGACTTTGCTACCGGATCTATTTTTCTAACATGTCCCATACATTCTCAATGGGGTTCAGATCCAGGCTGTGTGGTGGCCAGGGAAGATGGTGAAAGTCACTGTCATGCTTGCTGAACCACTGCTGAACACATCTTGCACAATGGACAGTAGCATTGTCATCCATGAAACAGCTGTCACCTGCTGGATTAAAATCAGCATTGCAGGATGGACTTGATCGGCAACAATGTTGAGATAATCCTTGGAGGACACACTGGGGTGTGAAGAATGAATCAGCTGCTGGGAAGCTGAGAAATACATTGCTTCTAGAGTACCAACTTCTAGATAATTTTAACTGTTTTTAAAATAGGTTGAATCATTAGTTTTTATTTTAAAGCAATGTGAGTTAGGTTGCTTTACCTCTGAGTGGCACTTTTTTGCACACAATGAGTTAAATGGCAAGGACACAAGGATCCCAAGGGCTCAGAGAAGGTTGGAGAAAGGAGATCCTGGACAGTTGTTGGGAGACAGATGGTAGCCTCCCGTCATAGCCATTTAGCATGTTCTTTAATGTGCACAGGGTATAGATCTCCTCTACATGGAGCTTTTGCATTGTCTGATAACAGCAGCATTTCCAAGCCCATCAGTGTCACCTATGCACCGAGGGCAGGGAGTGGAATTTTGCAGAGATAAATCTCATTGCTGGCCCAAGTGGGGCTCGAACCTGGAACTGCAGATTACGAGCCTGGCATGCTACTGCCTGAGCCACTCCCACCTCATTTCAAAGCAATATTGAACATAGCAGGCCAATTTTTAAATATAGGTTAGCCACACTATAAATGAATTTCATTATAGTGCTTTGAATTTCTACTTATCTGAATGTTCCTTCTGTGACTAGTGTGGCAATCCAGTTAGTATTAATGAATTACTGTCCACAAATATCAACACTGGTCAAATATAAGACAACTTTACCATCAAACTGACTTTGGCTGACTGCAGTTTAGTGGAGATTACTGAATTTTAGAGTTGTAAGGGCAATAAACAGACTTCAGAATAACATACCAGCCTAATGACATTAACTTCCTTTAACTTTAAAGGATAGTACTATGCATAAAATTTCCCATCAATATGTATAATTTATATACATTAGGATCTTTATATATTAGGTGAACTTTATTTATTGTTTTGCAATAAAACTGCCAATGCAGGTGATTACAGATGAATGTAACAATTTTAAATATTTATTATGCAAAAACAAAAACATAAATGCAACAACAGCAAATCTACATATTTTGAGAGAACTTATGAAAATGTGACCATAAAAAGATGACAAATGTTCAATATTTTTTGTATATATGGTTCTCATGGACCACCTTACATATATTTATCCTACATTACAGTTCATTCTCTAATCATTTACTTTAGGGCCATCTTTGACATGTTCCAAAACTTCCCTAGCATTTTCACTGCACAAATTCTAACATTGTGACGAATGATTTTGCTACTGCCATGAAAGCTTGCTTCAGAAAAGTTTAACTTTGCAGCAAGATGTGCATCTTTTCCAAGCAATTCCTAGAAGTCACAGCACAAACTGCACCATTTTTCTTTATCTGATAGTTTGATAGCATGTAACCATTGCAGTCTGTGGTTTTTTGCTTTGTAAAACAAACTTTGTATATTTCCTTCCACAACATGCATGATTTGTTCAATCTTAGTGTAATAAGGCTTTTATAAGGAATTTTTAAAATCATTACATTCAGAAGCAATCACACTGTATTTAAAGATAGATATACACTAACATTTTAATAAAAAAATTTACTGTAATTAATAATAAATTAACAAACATATTTAATAAATTGAATTAGGATGCAATATATTCAGAAAAAATATGCCAGTGGTTGATATTAAATAATATTACAAAAAAGATATTAAAAAACTCATAACTCAAAATTATGATCACAGGTAAAATGTAAATAGGAAAGTAGACTTCAATGTCAAAATTAAAAACATTTGTATTTACCTCAGTAGCAAGGCTTTGGTTTGCTCCACTAGCAAGAAGGAATGACACAACTCCATCATGATTCTCCTGAGCAGCCATGTAAAGTGGAGTGAAACCATTCTGAGACTGGACGTTAACATTGGCCCCTAAATGTACTAAAACTCTTACTACTTCATCCTGTCCAGCTAAAGATGCTATGTGAAGAGCAGTGTTGCCTTTCTGTAAGAGTAAAAATAAAATGAAGAAAAAATAAGGTTAGAGTCATGTAAATAAATTAAAGTGATACACAAGCAAAAGAGGCAAAAATAACTGAATTCCCCAAATGTCAAGATATCATGTATAGTATCTTTTCAATGATTAAATATTTTATTAATGGGAAAGCTCCATTTGCTAAACATTAATGCCAAATGCTTAAAACTTTCATCTAAAACAGTTCACCCTTATTAGCCCTGATAATGAACTAAATTCAGGAATTTTAAATATTTTCTAAAACAAACAAAACTTTATGCTACTTTTTCAAATGTCTAATGAACTAAAATAGGTTGCTTAGAAAAAAAAAATAAATAAATACCCCCTCAAGCAGCTGCTTGCCTTAGAGGTCTGACAGGAGCCTGTCAGTTTATATGCCATAGTAGAAGGTCTGAGAGGATGGCAGGACCTCAGCAGAAAAATGACACAAACAGCCATGCCTTACCCGGGGCTCGAACCCAGGTCCCTTAGATCAGTAGCCAAGCGCGCTAACCACTCAGCCATAAGAGTATTTAAATATTAACAATAATAAAAAAAAAATCACTAAAACAGATAAGGAAATTTTTTCGATATTAAAAGAATTTCTATCATATGAATACTTTTGCTTTCAATATTATTATATTTTCACTTAATTTTTATTATTTTAATTAAATTATTACATTTTGTAATATTCCATTATATCTTCATTATTATTTAAATCTTACTTTAATACCATAGTTTTTTAATTTTAAGTAAATTTAATTTTCTATGTAACTGTTAAATAATTTAAAGGGACTCCAACTAAATGTCTATGCTGCCCACTATCAAAAGTTACTTAAAGTGCCTCAAGTCTTACAAATAAATCCACACCATGGTATAATATCAATTCACAGGGAAGTTTTGAAGGGTTTCTTCAGTAGGTGAGTTAAAAAAAAATTCTGTATCACAAAGTTCATAAAGATGAGCGAAGAATGCAAACTGGAGTCCAACTATGGGAGCTTATGTGTGGCTGCCTTTTCATTTTTTGCTGCATCACATAAGTACATCCTTTACAACATGTAAAAGTTTAAATTTGAGGAGCGAGTCTATACACAGAAAAATACATAGAATTATTTATTGCTATGAGAGGTGTTCAAAAAGTTCTACACATGCATCTGCAAAACAAACCCCATTGTACTTACCTCTACAAAACTTTTACTGTCCTTCAGAGTACTCCCCTCTAGCATTTATGCAAAGTTCCTCACAACTATGCCAATTCTGGAACACTTGGTAGTATTCCTGTTGGGGAACACTGCACAACTCTGAATGAATGCATTTTTCAAGGTATTGCCTTCATGAAAAGGCTTCCCAGCAAGATTCTTTTTAATTTTTGGGACACCCAAAAATCACATGGTGCAAGATCATGTGAATATGCAGGATGGGGTAGTTGTTTGATTTTTTCCTGCTCCAGATAGGCTATAACTTGCATGTTTTGTGAGCCCTGCCATCGTAATGAAGAAGGAGAACCCTTGACACACCTGTTGTTGGACGCTGTTCCTTCATCTCCTTAACTATTTTGGGCTAAATAATGTTGATGTAGTATTGGCCATTTTTAGTCATTTTTTTTTTCAGGTAAAGTGTCTGCAGCTACCACTCCTTGGGAATTGAAAAAAATTGTGAACATCCTCTTCCTCAAGCCAATGTCTTGTTGGAATATTTGGAGACACAGTTCATCTTCTGCAAACCAAACATAGTTGTCAACCTTTCTGAGAATTGTATATTAATAAAACCATGTCTCATCACATGCGACATTGTATGTTAACAATTTAGGGTCACTAGGGTCAAACATTGCCAGCATCTCCTTGCATGAGTCGACTCTAGCTTTTTTTTTTGCCATTCTATCAGTTGGTGGAGTATCCATTTGGCACAGATCTTTATGAACTTTAAATGTTGATGAATAATTGTTTCCATACTGCCAATTGATACACTGACATCTAAACTTATTACGTGAATGGCGATGTATGGGTTTTCCTTAATGAGTTCATGAACAGCAGCGATGGTTCTCTAGTTCACAGGCTCTTTCGGTCTATCTGCATGAGGGAGGTCTTTGAAGCTCTGCCATTCTTCTCTGAATTTGTACATCCATCCTGTAACAGTGCCCAATGAACAGGAATGATCCCCATACACTTATGATAAATAGACATGAATTTTTTTTTGTTTTATCATCAAGTTGTATCCTTGCGAAAATGTAAAATCTTTTCTCATCTTGAGTAGACTACGAAGCAACAGTGTACAGTATTGCGGACCAAACTTTACATGCCACCAGAGAACTTAGAAATGATGATAGGCCTTTGTTTTTAACATATAATGACAAGTTTGACAAGCTTTCAAATATGGAATAGCTCATTAACTTTGAAGGAATGAGTGTAACTCTACAAAAACGTGTCAAGAACTTTTTGAATGCCCTCTGTGTTACTTCATTCAGTGACATATCAAAGGGGAAAGTTTTGGTATTATAAACCATCATTCCCAGCTCCTGCTTTGAGGGTTGGGTAGACTGTTTTACCTCGAGTAGCACTTTTATGCATGCAATGGTTTAAATGACCAGGCCATAAAAACTCCACTGCTCAGAGTGGTTAGGGAAAGAAGACTCAGTGAACACCTGTTAGATGATAGATGCATGGTAGCCTCCCATCAAGATCATCCAAGTGTGTTCTTTAATATGTACAGGGTACAGTTCTCTTGTACATGGGGCCACAGCTTTATGTCTTATCCATTGGATAGTCTTTCCAAGCTCATCAGTGTTCACATCCTTACAGAGAGCAGGTTGAAGTTTTAATGGAGAAAAATCTCAATGCTAGCACAGTTGGGACTCGAACCTTGGAACTACAGATTATAAGCTTGGTGTGCTACCAAGTGAGCCAACCTCCTACCCAACTTTGAGGTTTCTAATAGCATACACTTTCTAAGAAAATCAGAGACTCAAGTACATTACAAGATACTCAAACATATCAAATCACCCACACTCAACCAACTGCCCAACCACTCACATTTAAAGTTTATGGGTAAGCTACTGGCTGAAATTAGTAAGTGATTATGTGGTTCCTTTATGATAATGAAGCTGACAGGTCCCAAGGGCATCATACCTTCTTCTTGACATTCAGAGGATTGACTCAAGCACACCTGACTAATGAATTCCAATCTCTCTCTACATGATACATACAGCTATTGTGCTTCAGGTGAAATCCAAGGCAGAGCTGCACAATTCCAGTTATTAGGAGGAAGTTCACAGCATATGGACTATGTTTCTCAAGCACTTGACCATGAAGCTGCATATTAACCACTGCCATGAAACATTCTCTTGTATCCAAAAACAAAACAATTTACAATAAAGTAAAAAAAAAGTGGTAAGAGAGCTTTGTTTAGCACACAACTTTTAATTTTAATTTCTCATAATTTCTGGATTATTCGCATATCAGAGGAAATCTAGTACAAGGCAACATTTCTTAAGCAGCAATTTATAAACCCAATTTCAGTTTCAGAAACACAGGTTTTTTTTTCCAAACACAGAAAAAATAATGTGAAATACATTAAAGACAGAAGAAAGCTCATTTACCTTTGTTGCTGCATTAACATTAGCTCCTCTCTTAAGAAGTTCTGTAACAACGCCAACATGTCCTTCTTTTGAGGCAAGATGGAGAGCATTAAGGCCATTCTGAAATACAATTTTATATCTTAACAATTGATGGGCTAAGCTCTAATATCCAATTTTAATTGAAATTAAAAAATTAAGAGCAACAGATAATAAATGCAAACTTACTTCTCAAATTAAAAAGAGAGTAATATCAATGCTAAGGTCAATCATTAGACTAAATTAATTTCAAATATCAATTACAAAGGTCAATCATTAGACTAAATTAATTTCAAATATCAATGTAAAGGCCAATCATTAGACTAAATTAATTTGAAATATCAATGCAAAGGCCAATCATTGGACAAAAAATAATTTGAAATATCAATTATGTTTCATTTCATTCTTGGACCACAGCAATTTCTGATGGCTATACATAACTCAAAAGTGGCATTAGAGATTTATCATTCCAGAGAAAGTCAATAAACTTTGAAATTTCCACATTGGACCTAAACCTATGCTAAAAGGTGTACACAAACTTCATAACCAGAGACTCAAAAATATGCAATAACTACCATTATTTGAAAGATTGCATTTCGTACCACTAACCCTATTTAAAAATTTGCAACTTACATTGATTATTGCTTAAGAATGATGTACATAGTCGTATCAGAATAATATGACCACCTACCGTAGTATATGTATGGTAGGTGGTCGTGTTATTCTGATACAATTGTGTATACTTCTAAGGAATATATATATTTTTTTATTTATTTGCGACCTATAGGACAGAGAAGAATCCTAGAAGCTACTCCTAGCTTTTACAGGCCTTCTCATACAAGGACATGCCCTACTACGACCGAAGTCACTGCTGACCACTGCCTTAGTTAGAGCTAACACAACACACAAAGTTTGCCTTGCTGGAACAGTCGCTAGCTGCCTAACCACTATGCCAGTTAAGGCTGTATATATTTTTTGTACAGGCTTCCAGATGAGATTTTGAATATTATAGTATATATATACTTTGTTTCTAAGGAAATATGATATATTCTTGGTTATTTGTTTTGGATGGGAAGAAGGATTTGACTGTTAGTTATTGCTGGTTACTAAATACAATACCTAACCTGTTAACTATGTTTGCTTCAAAACAGCAGATGCTCATCATTATACTAATTAGTTCATATCTTTTGCAATACAAAGGCCTTAAACAAGTGATTAATTGCATTTCTTACTGCTACTTTTATTTATACAGTTAATTATGAAGGACTTTTATAATTTCAAACTTTAATAACTACTTTATTTGTCATAGTAATGGAATATAAATTACATAAAAATAGTGAGAACTATATCAAGTTTAGAGATGTTCAATATGCAGTAATGCAGCATATATACAACTAAATTCAATTTTCTCCAACATTCTATAGAGCATATGAAGAGTTACTTGAGTAATACCTATAATAATTCTGTCATTTAATTCGTTGACTGATCAAAATAAATGGTGGGGGATAAATTGCATCTTTGATAAAACCTCACAAAAAGAAAGTGAATGTGTATTATGCTCTCTTTGCACCTGTGTAATCTCCCATTTCTGTTTTATACAATAGCAGCTTCTAAGGACACAACTGGAAATAAATGAAATCAAATCTGATTTATATTTCTTTAATGTCATGTCATTTGTTTTCCTTTTGCATAACAAATAAAACTACATAAAAGTAAAAAATAGTGTTTAGCTTATGGTGTCTTACAATGCATCCCTCTCTCCTCTATCATAGTAGTAGTTGCTAGCTACTTTAGACTATAGTAATATTCAAAATCTCATCTGGAAGCCTGTACAAAAAATAAACAATTCATACCTTTTCCAGCGAGCAGCATATCAGAAAATAAAACTAACGAGTCTTTCCATCTCAAAAAATAACCAATCCCAGTAACATTTTTACACCATCATAGAATGTCCCAATGTTGTTTATTTTTCTCTGCACTCAGACACCACTATCAGAGTAATAAATTAGAGAATTTCTGAAAGTTCCATCAATATTTCCAGAAATGTAAGAATTTAGAAATTCACCAATTCTAAATTCAAAAAAATTGGTTTTATTAAAAGGCAAGTAATTATTATATGTATTTGAGCTACAGTTTTGGACAATTTTTTTACATAAACTTCTCCAAAATTTAAATATTTGTTGTAAAACAAGTACTTGATACCACTGAAGTGCAATTCATCTATTTGCAGGTACAACAAATGCAGAAATCAGAGAAAACCAGCATGAAGGTAAGATTAGTAAATCTCAACATTACTGAGGTGTAGAAACACTGGATGATTGTTGAATAAACTGTGAACTGCATTATTGACAAGCAACTGATGATGGCACAGCCCAAGCCTGTTGTTATGTGGTGCAGGTCTTGATGCTACTGCTGTCAGTTATAATGATTCTGGATGTTGGTGAATAATACTTAGTTCAGATCTAAACAACCTCCAGATGGCTCTTACAATTCACTGCCAATGATCTAGTTATTACAGAATTTATTTACTTTACAGTAGTTACAACATATAAATTATTAATACTATCACGGGGAACTCTTAAAGCAATAAAAATCAACTGACTAAAAACATAAATCAATGCATTTTGGAGCATAATATATCTGGCTGTAAAGGACAAGCAGAAAGGTTGCCAAGGCCTTGTTTTATAACCAGTGGGATTACTCTATTGACATCCTCAAAGGTTACATTGAATGTAAAGAAATATGGTAATCTTGTAAAATTAACTGCCAAGTGGAAAAGCAATTAACCTACATCTATGTTAAATCTTGCAAGCCTAGAATATCTAGGTTATAGCACTGGAATTCCTGCATGAGGACATCAAGAGAATAATCTCTATGTAATGTCCTCACGTTCCACGTTCCTGCAGAGAGAAAATGATTAGTAGGATTATTAAAGAAATTAGGTTTATTGAGATTGGTAGGGCCAACAATATCAAACAGCCCCCTGATCGCAGGCATGGGGCAAAGACCCATTCCTCCTCCGCTAAAGGCTGAAGTCACCGATGCTGGTAGGAACTTCAGGCACCACCTTTTCAAGTGGACTTTTTCAAGGGCCACATGGCCTGCCTGAGACGCATTACTCCAGTTTAGGCTTGACGATGCCCAACTAGCAAAGTAAGGTTCAGGTACCTGCGATGGCTTCTGATTAGGATTATCCACCAGCTGATATAAGGTATCCCATGCCTCTGTTCACTTAGAGCTGGCAACCCAGAAGCAAACAGAAAACACAGCAGCAGACTCTCCCTCAACAGAGGCCCACCAGTGCAGCAAGTCCAGGATCAATAATCAAGCTCAAATCCATAAACAAGTCCAGTCTAGTAGGTATAAATGGTCAGCACCAGGACCCTGTGAAGTTGACCACTCTTCAGCAGGGTTGAAAAAAAAAGAAAAAAGTGGCCATAGATGACCAGATCAGTAGGCCATACTGAACTGGCAGCCCTCCCCTTCCGTTCCCTTCCAAAAGAGAATATCTCTTTTGAAAGGTACTAACGGCCTGCACCACGAGAAGGCGGGGTCGGACATTATGTGCTAGACCTGGCCGGTTCTGTGCATCATCACTAGGGATTGGTGCACAGCTCTCCTTCCAGTTTACGCCTAGCTACCATTTAAAAATAACTTTAAATTTCTCTTTACAGGGAGGGAGGATGGAAAGCATCACCAAGGCATGAGTCTGCTGCTCAGCAGACATGCTAGTGATGCTCTTCTAGGATATGAGTGCATTAATGAAAGGTTTCTTACAGCAAAATTTCAGACAAGCATTAAAGACTTGAATGTTATCTGCTGTTATGCCCCCACTGAGGATGCCAATGAGGATGAGAAGGATAGGTTTTACAGACAACTTCAGGATATTTTGAATTCTGTCAAGAAAGGAGATATTACCCTTGTTCTAGGTGACTTCAATGCCAAAGTTGGTACTGACTCTGACCTTTGGAGAGGAGTAATAGGCCCTTTTGGTATTGGTAGCTGCAATGGCAATGGGCAACGTCTCCTACAGGTAAGTAAACTCAATGGTTTCAGAATAACTAACACATATTACAAACACCGCGACATACATAAATACACATGGGTTTCACCTGATGGGCTGCATAGGAATATGATTGATTATATATTAATTAACAGCAAATGGGCTAGTTCTGTTAGAAATACCAGGGCATATAGGGGAGCTGAAATTGGATCTGACCATTACCTTGTTAAAAGTGTCTTGCAACTTAAACTTAAAAAGTGTTGTGCTAGGGTTAAAAAATTTACCTTTAATACCGAAGCTCTGAAAGACCCAGTTATAGCTAAAGCTTACCATGATAGGTTACTTAGTCATTATGACAGTCATGGTTTGCTTAATACTGAAGTTGAGGAAGATTGGGGCCATTTTAAACAGGTTTTTTTGGAAACTAACAGTACTCTTTTAGGAAAAAAGGAGCAGAGGAGGCAGAATTATTTAAGTGATAAGGCACTTGAGCTTATTTCAGAAAGAAGGAACTGCAGGAATGTCCTTAATCAATACCCTACTAGTCCTAATAGAAAGGATTACAGAGAGCTTAATAAACGTGTAATGGATCAGTTAGCTACTGATAAGAATCTTTGGCTTGATGGTTTGGCTGACAAAGCTGAGGAAGCAGTTAGACAGCACAACAGCAGAGAGCTGTACCAGATAGTTAATGTTTTGTGTGGTAGAAAACGGACAGGTATACAAGGATTGAAGGCTAAAAAAGGTAAGGTTATAGAAGGGGAGGATTCTGTCATGACTAGGTGGGCTGAGCATTTCAGTGATGTTCTAAACAATGTGGTTAGTTCTACTCCCATTGTTTGTAATGATGATAGATGCATTGGCAGCTTTAATGTTGGCCCTATAACACATTCTGAAGTTATTTTGGCTATCTCTAAACTTAAACTTCATAAATCCCCAGGGGTAGATGAAATTACTACAGAAATGCTCAGAGCTGGGAATGTTTCAGTTACCATTTGGATGACTAAAATTCTGAATATCTTTTATGATAAAGGCATGGTTCCTAAAGATTTTAGCAGAGCTATTATTATCCCTATTTTCAAAAAAGGTGATCGCAGTTCTTGTGATAACTATAGGGGTATCAGCCTACTCTCTGTTCCAGGTAAAGTTCTTTCCATGATTGTGCTTAATAGAATTAAGAATCTGGTTGACAGGCAATTGCGTGATGAGCAATGTGGATTCAGAAGTGGTAGGGGATGTGTGGATCAGATATTTTCACTTAGGCAGATTCTTGAGAAATGTTTAGAGTTTCAGAAACCTTTGGTTGCTAGCTTTGTTGATTTCAAAAGGGCTTTCGACTCTGTTGATCGTCATAATTTGTGGTTGATTGTGAAATCATATGGTATACCAGACAAGTTAGTTAACATAATGAAAGCTCTCTATAATAACACTGAGTCATGTGTGAGAGTTGGTAAGTCTTGTAGCAATTGGTTTAACATTACGTCTGGTGTTCGACAAGGATGCATCTTGTCTCCTTTTCTCTTTAGTTTGGTTGTTGATTAGGTTATGCGAAATTCACTTCAAAGGAATGATTTTGGCCTTAATTTGGGCTAGAGATACGAAAATTTCTGATTTAGATTATGCTGATGATTTAGCCCTTTTGGCAAATGATGTTGATGAGATGAACTCTTTCATTCGAGCTGTTGATGAGACTGGTAGTAGAGTAGGTTTGGTTATAAACAGAGAGAAAACTAAAGTGATGAAAATTGGTCAGGAAGGTTGTGATTCAGTTAATCTGAATGGTTGCAGTCTTGAGCAGGTGTCACAGTTTAATTACCTTGGGAGCTATGTAACTGATACTGGTGATGTGCAGCATGAGATTAACAGACAAATAGGTATTGCTGCCGGGACTTTTAAGAATCTATGGAGATTGTGGAGAAATAGGCGTATACACCTAAAGACTAAAATTAGACTGTATAATAGTTTGGTTCTTTCTAGGGTTAGTTATGGTAGTGAAACTTGGACACTTTGTAAACAAGATAACAGGAAACTAGATGCTTTTGATTCCAGATGCTTACGCAGTATCTTGGGTATTAGGTGGTTCAACTTTGTAACTAATGATGAGGTTAGGCAAAGGAGTCTGCAACCTCCTTTAAGCAGCATATTGTGCAGAGAGAGACTCCGCTGGTTTGGCCATGTTGCCCATATGGATAATTATAGATTGGCAAATAAGGTTATGAACAGTGTGCCTAGAGGCCTCAGAAGGAGGGGAGACATAGGATGCGGGGGGCAGACAATGTCAAACAGGACCTTGTTAGAATTGGTGTGCAGTGACCAGATGCAGCAGATGTAGCTCAGGACAGATATGCTTGGAGAATTAAACTGCACAGTCTGGTTGGACCTCCGTAGCCCATGGCTGCTTGAGGATGATGATGATGTGTTAAATAATTAATCTGATAAACATTAATGAACTGTTTTCTGCACAGTTTAGCTGAAATTTGTTGAGGGAACCAAATTATTTGTGCTAATTTAAAATTATTCAGACAAATTAAATTTTTTTATGGCTTGGGAGAGAGATAGAGCAGTGATTGGTTCAATATAATTATTTTTAACAAACATATTTATTGGAATATTGCATTCAATATAGAAAGAAGAAAAAAAACTTTTCCCATAATGACAATATATCATCCCTCTTATTATTTACAAGTCATTTTAATGGGTACACTGAAGTGAATAGTCTCAAATTATATTCTTTTTGTATATTTTGGGAAATATATGTGAAACTGTTAATGTACAGGAAAATTAGAGTACATTTATTAACAGTTTAGCTTTGTTGAGTAGAGTTTGTATGCCTGAAGACCAATTGTTTATATCCACCTCACCCCCTTGAACAGAAGAGTTCATTTAACATGACAAAAACACTATCACCTTTGAGGCTCAAGCCAATGAGAAATATGCCCTTCGTAGATGAATCCAGGTTAAGTTTGATGTATTTCAGAGAAAACAAGAACTCACCACAAGGGCTGCAACATCAGAAAAAGGGGGTCTTTTGGTGGCAGTAATATGATGATCTGGGCTACCATCATGATGACTGGCCACACAGAGCATCACATCTTTCAGGAAGGCACTCTGACTGCCCAGCAGTACAAAGATGGGTACTTACGTATTAACGCCACCGCAGCAGAAGTTGCGGTTATGTGCCAATAAAGAGCAATCTTGTTGTTCGCACGCGCACGCAGTTATCTTTTGGATTCCTTGTTGCCTTGTTGTTTGCTGATTTTTGACGCCATTTTTTAGTGCTACGAAAATGCGTATTTGGGATTTGCCAAAAACAGAACAAGATGCAATTTTATTTTTTCAGGAGCGAAATATTTTACCAAAAAAACGAAAATGTACCAATTCCCATGACATGAAACTTTATTTTGGTAAACGTAAGTTTTGGAAATGTAATTTAAGACAGTGTGATCAGCAAGTGGGACTTAGAAAAGACAACTGGTTTGAGGGAAGCAGAATTCCATTTTGTTCAGCTTTGAGATTTATATACGGCTGGTGCGAGGAGTTGACGTCGATTAAATTTTGTGAAAAGCAACTTGATTTATCGGATAAAACTGTTATAGATTGGAACAATTACATGCGTGAATTATGTGTCTTGGATATGGAGAATAAACCAAAGAAGAAGGTAGGTGGACCACATTGCATTGTGGAAATTGATGAAAGTTTGTTTACTAAACGTAAAAATAATTGTGGTCGAGTATTACCCGAACAGTGGGTGTTTGGTGGTATATGTAGAGAAACAAAAGATGCGTTTGTTGTCACTGTTCCTAATAGAACTGGCTCTACCCTTCTTGATAAAATTATTGAAAACATTGCAGATGGTAGCACAATTTATTCTGACAGTTGGAAAGGTCACCAAACAAACAGAATAGAAATAGAAGGATTCCTACATGCTAAAGTTAATCATAAATACAATTTTATTGATCCTGATACAAGAGTTCATACACAAACAGTTGAGAGAATGTGGGGCAATGCTAAATGGAGGAACAAGAGACATAGGGGGACAGCGAGACATCATTTGGAATCTTATTTATCCGAGTTCATATGGCGACAGTATCATTTCATATGGCGACAGCATCAGGTGAAAGAAAATAGAGACTGTTTTGAATCTATGTTAAACTCTATATCGGCCCATTTTCCACCGAAAACCGATTGACTACTTTGTTTTTAAATAAAGTGTTTTGAATTTTGAAAGTGTTTTGATTTTAAATAAAGTGTTTTATTTTATGATTTGTCGCAAAAATTTTAGGTGTAGATTGGAGGCACTTAAAACCTGCCAAATCTGTAGCTGCAGTGGCGTTAATACGTAAGTACCCAAAGATGACATTCTTGTACCATACGTGAAGCATTTTAGGTGTTCTCAGCCCTGATTTCACTTTTTTGGATAGCAATGCCCATCCCAATATGGTTCATGAGGCTAACACTTCCTTTACAAATGAATATATTCATAGGATGGAGGAGCCAGATAGATTGCTGGATCTGAATCCAATTGAGGATTTGTGGAAGCCTGAAGAGATGAAATGCATGATATTAGTCCCACCCAGAAACCTACAAGAGCTCAGATTTGATCTTGCAGAGGAGCAAGTTTTATTATCACAAAACCTCATCAATAGCCTTAGCAACAGTACGAGAATGTATTGCTGTCAGAGATTATCATATTTATTAATGTGTCCTTCCCCAATTCCAGTACCTCTAGTATTCGAACTTACATTCTCATATGCTATTATCCCAACTACTGCTACTCAATCAATTTTATTTGCTGAAAATCATTTTGAGTTATGTACACTTTTGTCCATTATCCTTTATTTTTGAGCATCAGCATATATAACAAATGCATAATTTTGGCTTTATTGGTGAAGCAGTTAAAATTACATTCAATTATCTGTAATAAACTGCAGTTCCATCAGCAATTTGCTTCAATATGGCATTTCAAATTATTCACCAACTTTTGGTTTCATAGCCAACAGTAGCAATATCAAGACCTGCACCACATAACACCAGACTACTTCCACAGGCTACTCCATCATAATCTGTCTGACAAGGTTCACAGTCATACAATCTAGCAGTATGTTTATACATCAGTTACGAGACATATTTGTTCTATCTTCAATTTGGTTCCTTCTGATGTCTTTAGCTGCTGTAGGTGCAAATAGACAGCTCATCGGAATGGATACTACATTGAAATACCAGTGTGTATAACAGTTGAAATCACTGACTGATGGTATTTCAGCTATCATAAGTCTGCCTATTATAAAACCATGAACAACTGTAAAAATTAGTTTTTAGCTTTTCACACAATTTAAGTGGTTCCTTTTTCTAATTATTTGAGTATTACTGTTGATTAAATTATGTTACTACAGATAATAATATACAAGTCTCCATAGAGTCATGGTTGATTCTAAATCGAAAATTTATCAATTTAAATGTTTTAGAATACCACAATTTGCAATGTTTTAATTTACTGCATCTGCAAAAGAAGGGCAATTTACAGTCTGTCTTTAGCTACTATATTTTCTTTTAATATTTTCATTATGCAATAACAAAGTATTTTTTTAAAAGTTAGTTTGGCTATTTCTAAACTTAAACTTCATAAATCCCCAGGGGTGGATGAAATTACTACAGAAATGCTTAGAGCTGGGAATGTTTCAGTTACCATTTGGATGACTGAAATTTTGAATAACTTTTATGATAAAGGCATGGTTCCTAAAGATTTTACCAGAGCTATTATTATCCCTATTTTCAAAAAAGGTGATCGCAGTTCTTGTGATAACTATAGGGGTATCAGCCTACTCTCCGTTCCAGGTAAAGCTCTTTCCATGATTGTGCTTAATAGAATTAAGAATCTGGTTGACAGGCAATTGCGTGATGAGCAATGTGGATTCAGAAATGGTACGGGATGTGTAGATCAGATATTTTCACTTAGGCAGATTCTTGAGAAATGTTTAGAGTTTCAGAAACCTTTGGTTGCTAGCTTTGTTGATTTCAAAAAGGCTTTCGACTCTGTTGATCGTCATAATTTGTGGCTGATTGTGAGATCATATGGTATACCAGACAAGTTAGTTAACATAATGAAAGCTCTCTATAATAACACTGAGTCATGTGTGAGGGTTGGTAAGTCTTGTAGCAATTGGTTTAGCATTACTTCTGGTGTTCGACAAGGGTGCATTTTGTCTCCTTTTCTCTTAGTTTGGTTGTTGATTATGTTATGCGAAATTCACTTCAAGGGAAAGCTTTTGGCCTTAAATGGGCTGGAGATACGAAAATTTCTGATTTAGATTATGCTGATGATTTAGCCCTTTTGGCAAATGATGTTGATGAGATGAACTCTTTCATTCGAACTGTTGATGAGACTGGTAGTACAGTAGGTTTGGTTATAAACAGAGAGAAAACTAAAGTGATGAAAATTGGTCAGGCAGGTTGTGATTCAGTTAATCTGAATGGTTGCAGTCTTGAGCAGGTGTCACAGTTTAATTATCTTGGGAGCTGCGTAACTGATACTGGTGATGTGCAGCATGAGATTAACAGACAAATAGGTATTGCTGCCGGGACTTTTAAGAATCTATGGAGATTGTGGAGAAATAGGCGTATACACCTAAAGACTAAAATTAGACTGTATAATAGTTTGATTCTTTCTAGGGTTAGTTATGGTAGTGAAACTTGGACGCTGTGTAAGCAAGATAACAGGAAACTAGATGCTTTTGATTCTAGATGCTTACGCAGTATCTTGGGTATTAGGTGGTTTAACTTTGTAACTAATGATGAGGTTAGGCATTGGAGTCTGCAACCTCCTTTAAGCAGCATATTGTGCAGAGAGAGACTCCGCTGGTTTGGCCATGTTGCCCGTATGGATAATTATAGATTGGCGAATAGGGTTATGAACAGTGTGCCTAGAGGCCTCAGAAGGAGGGGGAGACCTAGGATGCGGTGGGCAGACAATGTCAAACAGGACCTTGTTAGAATTGGTGTACAGTGGCCGGATGCAGCAGATGTAGCTCAGGACAGATATGCTTGGAGAATTAAACTGCGCGGTCTGGTTGGACCTCCGTAGCCCATGGCTGCTTGAGGATGATGATGATGATGAATGATCTTAACTTAATTTAAACTCTTTTTTTGAAGCCTACAATTAAAACTTTTAATAATGGTAAAATTAAATGTGATATTTTATGCAATAAAACTTAAATATTTAACAAATGCAATAGAAGAAAATCATACTTACTGCATTACTAGTATTAATGTCAATGTTTCCCTTCAGATATTCAAGAACCTTTTCTATGTTACCTGCCCTTGCTGCCCTTAAGAAGCTAGCATTGCCATCAGTCTGTAAACAAAAACTCTAATCAATACTAACCAATATCCATACATATATTTCATAACTGTTTCAATGGATACAATTAAAACATATTGTTTAGTTTATATTAGCTTAATTAAGAAAGACTGCAAAATTAATTTCACAATAAGTTTCTTGAAAATTATTAAACTCACACTTATGCTAGTTAATCTTATTAGCAGTTTGCTGAAAAAGGAACAATATACTGTTTACCATGCTCAAGTCATCAAATTTCAGGGACTCTTTAACATATGCTATTCGTGCTTCCAAGGAGAAGGAAACTGTAAAATGCATAAATTCTGCTCCCCCATGGATATGCCACTGAGCTTGATAGACCTAGCATTCTACTGTAGCTAAATGGTTAGATCAAACATATCCTTCAATGGCAATATTAAAGGACCTATTGCAACAGAAATATTATGAAGCTTCCTTAATATTTTTTTATACAGAACCCTACACTGATAAAGATGATCATCAAGATTAATGCTTTGACTGAGTAGAATGGGTTACTATTACTCTCATTATTAACTATCTGTGAAAAGGATTAGGGAAATATTTCATGCAGTGCCTCAAATTTCCTGACTTTCTTTTAGCCAAACTCAATAATAAATTCATGTTAGCTTACTGCTGATGTAGAAATTAAAAATATAATAGAATGAAAAATCAAACTTAATGATACTATGATTTATGCTCATTACATTAGCTACTTAATTTCTACACCAACACGTGAAAAAAGAAATCACACCCCTTTCAACTTTTAGAAGAGTAAAAACTGCTTGTGAGTATCCATGTTTCAAGAGCAGTTAAATAAACTTTCTTTCTTGACAATAGAGGTAAACTTTTAAAAAAATATGGAATGTGCAAATATAACTTGTTCATTCACAGCAGAAAAAATAACATAGATTTAAATTTAAAAGCAACAATTTGATTTATATATGTTACTGCAGTATTGCATATTTTAATTGTATAACATTAATTTACTATATTATTTTTATGAAATTTTGAAAAAAAATTGTACTATTTAAAAAAAAATACCCCCCTCAAGCAGCTGCTTGCCACAGAGGTCTGACAGTTTATATGCCATAATAGAAGGTCTGTGAGGATGGCAGGACCTCAGCAGAAAAACAGCACACACATCCATGCCTTACCTGGGGCTTGAACCCAGGCCCCTTTGATCACTAGCCAAGCGTGCTAACCACTCAGTCATGGGATGGCCTGTACTATTTATCATTCTAATCATATATCGATTTTGATTAATTTTTTTTCCCTCCTTATGGTGGAAAATTTTTTTTTAAAAATGCATTTTTATACCAAATTAGAAAAAAATCACAGAGCATTAGCTGTTGTTTCTGTGTGTGCCTAGAGGCACTTTAAGTATAAATCCTACTCTGGTTATTACTTTAACAAGATAAACCATGGTATATCCAATATATATCCAATGAGTTATTTTAATTTATTACCAATGGTATATCCAATGATTCATTTTAATTTATTAACAACTGTTCAGTTGCATTTTTTATTCCATTAATTTTAACATGCAACAATACAAATCATTCCCCTTTTTAAAAGAAGTAAAAACTACAACAGTTATCTTGTTGAATTTTTCTTGAAATTTTAATACCTACTCTATAAAAATAATAAATTACCCATCAAGCAGATCACTGCCACAGAGGTGAGTAACAATTTGATTTCACATCATACCAGACCAAACTATCACCACCAAAATGGTCCCCGATTTTTTTTTGGTTGTATCAATTCATGGTTCCTTGTTCTTTCCAGATGAAGAAGATGCAATAAGAATTGGTGTTCAAACTGAATCTGGACTCATGAAGAGTATATTTGTCTACTGGCTGAGCTCCAAAAGTTATGTTGCCTGCCAGCACCAGTTAAATGAGCTCTTCGGTTGAAAGGGTGTGCAATTTAATGCTCCACTAGGTATAAAAAAGGAAATGGATTTACGTTTTATGGGAAAATAAAAAGAAATTTAAACTTTCTTGCAGAACATTTAGTATTTTTTTGAATATCTGTTGCAAAACGAAACGCTATGTCAAAAGTGAATACTTGCAGTAAGATAAAAAAACACCAAAATTTTTTCTGTACATTTAAAACCAGAATATTTTAGTAAGATCAGTAAATCCATAAACACGCGATATCGACAGATCTTTTAAATGTCTGATCATGGAATTAAAAACGCAAAATTGATAATTCAAAATATAATTTTAATATTCAGTATAAAAATGAAAATTTTAAAATATTAAAATGAAAATAAATCATTTTTGGTTTGTTGAATCAGTTTAATAACATAAAATTCCTTGTCTTCCTTAGCTTAATGTGAATTTTAATTAATGGAAATTAACATTTAGAAGTTTATTTGAGGTAGATTCCAATCGAGAAAACAAAATATGTGGCTGACCACTTTTTTTAATTCCCAGGTATCTTTGAGAAATGTCATGTAATTGTTTATCTTATTTTCCACTCTCATTTCAGTTGTTAAAGTTTTCTGGTGGATAGATAGGTTTAACTCAAACGTGTGTGTTTTTTTTTTTCGAAATTATTTATTTTTCTTTTGGAGATTTAATAATCATTTATTTAATGAAAAAAGTAAAAATTTAAGTTTTAAAACTTTTTCATTTTCTCTGTTTGTTCAGGAGAACGTTCCAAAAGTTCTTGACGTGCATCTGCAGAACAAAAACCATTGCACTTACCTCAGCAAAATGTTTACTCTCTCCAGCTATGCAAAATTGCAGACGTCTATGCTCGAACTCTTCATGATACTCCTGTTGGGAAATACATAACTCTGAATGAATGCATTTTGCAAGGTTTCACCCTAAAAAGCTATCTGGAAAGTTCCTTTTTAATTTTTAAAACAACCAAATATGGCATGGTGCAAGATCGAGTGAATATGCAGAATGGGGTAAGCTATTTGATTTTTTTTCCTGCTCCAGAGTGGCCGTAATTTGCTAGTTTTTGTGAGCACTGGCATTGTCATGAAAAAGGAGAACCTTTGACATGCCTGTTGTTGGATGCTGCTCCTTCATCTTAATAATTTTGGGCAAAACAGTTTTGGTTTAGTATTTGCCTTTTTTAGTCATTTTTTCAGGTAAAGTTCTGCAGCTCTCACTCCTTGGGAACTGAGGGGAAAAAAATGAGAACATCCTCTTCCTTGAGCGAGTCCTTGTTGGAGGATTTGGAAACACGATTCATCTTCCAGAAACCAAATATAGTTGTCGATCTTTCTGAGAGTCGTATGGTCTCTTCACCTGTGACAATATCCTTTAACTACTTAGGGCCACTAGGTTCAAACATTGGCAACATTTCCTTGAACGAGTCCACTCTAACCCTTTATTTGTTGTTCTGTCAGTTTGTGGGGTACCAATTTGGCACAGATCTTTCAAAACTTTAAATGCTGAAGAATAATTGTTTCCACACTGCGACATCTAAGCGATTTACCTGAACTGTGAT
The DNA here is from genome assembly GCA_038380435.1 of Ryuthela nishihirai. NCBI lineage: Eukaryota > Metazoa > Arthropoda > Arachnida > Araneae > Heptathelidae > Ryuthela > Ryuthela nishihirai. The sequence goes on along the minus strand of JAWZYU010000015.1, from coordinate 41,627,676 downwards.
ACGTGGATTTTCCTTAATGAGGTCTTCGAGGCTTTGCTGCCCTTCTTTGAATTGGTGCATCCATCCTGTAACGGTGCCATATAAACAGTTATGATCCCCATATATTTGTGATGAATCGGCATGATTTCGCGTCGTCCCCAAGCTGCATCCTTGTAAAAATATAAAATCATTCCCCCACCTTTAATAGGCTCCATAGCAACAATGCACAGATTTTGCAGACTGAAATTTCCGCGCCACCAGCGTAGAGAGAGAAATGATGATACGGCCTTTGTTTTTCACACATATGAAAAGTTTAGACAAGCTTCAAAACGAGTCATAGCTCGTTAACTTCGGAGGTACTGGTGCAAATCTACAGACACATTGTCAAGAACCTTTTGAATGCCCTCTGTATAGCCATTATTCAAATGCAAAGTGTCTTTGCAGTGTAAATATATAATTAATTATATATATGAACATATCTAATATTGAAAATAATCGTTTAACACCTGTAGAATCACGGCTACCTAGTTGTCTGGCATTCACTGTCAAGGTAGTGGCTTTTACTAAAGCTAGACGGCTCAGATGTATACCCAAATGAATATGGCCTCCAAGCTCTTCAAATTGTCTTACAATGGCACCCTTATGAACAATATATGTATTCTAGGTCGTTGCTAACGTGACAATCTAGGTTCACGTTTTTCTAATTTTTTTGCCAATGCAATATCTACTTCCCATTTACTATTTCTAACCATAGTTCAAACGTAAATAGCAAAAGAAAACTTCATGTTCCGGCTCAATCATAATTTATTTTTCTAGTGTTACTTACAATTTGAATAAAATTAAGTAAAATAAGTGATTTCTTCGATTATAATTTAAGCCTTTTAATCAGCGTTTAGTAACTAAACAAATAATAAATAAACATTCTTCAGCTTTTGAGTTTTCTGTGGCTTCTCTCCGAATTTTTTTGAGCAATCACCAATTGATTTGCAATACTTTGCTCAAGAATTAGAAGTTTCTACGAAGTGCTTCCAGTATTTTTGTTCTAAACAACAATATAATATAAATTTTAGTTTTAAAGAATTACAATTAAAGTTTGTAATATCCTATAATACGAAGAGTTAAATTACAAGAACTCATATCACCTGTGGCGAATATGGGATGATCGTTTTCAAAAAGGATGGAGTTTTTCACTTTCCGAATTTTGCTTCTTGAACAGGGGTAATTCTAACTCATGATGCAATTGAGAAAATTCAAATAGTAATATTTTATTAGTACTTATAAAACACGAAAGAATTTCTTCATTAAATTATTGCTGTTGGTGTAAACATCTCGACATTCACATTCTACTACGGAAATTTCAAATATCTCACATTTACATCGTAAATGCTTAATTAGTAGCCCAGGCTACAATTTACATTTTTTTGCTTGTATCTTGTGCAAATTAAGCCCATGCTACTATTATGCGCTGATTTTACATCAGGCATAACGATTAATTTTTTTTTAAATTAATTTCTTACTGGATTGAGATTTTTGTTTTTCTCCAACACAAAGGGAACAGACTAACAGGGTGGACACATCAGGAGTGGGCGGAAGTCGCAGCTGCACCGAGGGCCACACACACGGAACACCCAGCACCAGATCTCATCCCCGTGGGTGGATGGCAGGCGGAATCACATTTTCTTCTCTTGCAGTGAAGGTCCGGCTGGGGTGGTCTGGGGGTGCGAAGGTCTGCTGACAGCTTTAGTGCCAATTTCACACGAGAAGCTATGTTCGCCGCCGTAGCAGATGCAGAGCTGGACAATCTTGTCCAGTGTTGTAGTAACGAACGAGGGATCCCGTGTTTCCCAGGTGGCGATGTCAACCTCACAGACCCTCTGGGGAGAATTTATCACTTGTAAGTTCCTCTGCAGATGCTACGGATGGTTTGCACATACCATTTTCGTGGGAAATCAAGGGAGAAGAGACGTGGGAAAATTGTAGTGAGGAGCAGAGAGGACAGAGATTTTGGAGAGAGCAGTTGGACCCGAGAATTGGAACAGGGCAGACAGCATGGAGATTTTAGAGAGAGCAGTTGGATGGGACAGCCAGAGCTCGGGGTGGGCCCGATTCAGTATCGGAGATTGGAATCAGTGGAAATGAGTGCAGGACTTTGAATAAACAGCCGTGTGCTTTGATGCGTTAATGCAAGGACTTCCCATGAATAAATGGCTCCCTAAAATGAGAAGCAGAGAGACGAGAATTTGCTTCTGAAGCGCCTACCAGTGAAGGATATCCTCTCCTTCCCAACATTCCTACGATGATGCAGTAGACCGCCTCTCTCTTTGCCGCAGCCAAATTACCGCACAGCAGAGGTGAAGGTCAACAGAGGCCCGTCTCCCTATTAGCCACATGCGAAGGAGATGTCATCGGATAAAGCAACGAACTAAGGAGATGATCCCAACCCGGTGCTGGAGTGACGACGACCTGGCCGTAATCCGATGTAGCTGACGGAGGAGCTGAGCACTTAGAACGGTACGATTATCCTTCCTTTAGTTGCTTACCCTTCCTTTCACTAGAAGTTGCTATTCTTAATTTTAGAGTTAATTGTAAAGGGGTTCCATAGTCCGTTTAGTTCTTTAAGTTCTTTTTTTAAGTTCATGATAGATGATTGATTCTTAGAATATTAATTGTTTTGCCTGTACTGTTAGATATTTTGTTTCAATAAATATTGTTATTCTTTTATGTTTCCATAAACCTGAGTTGTGCATCATCATTGGATTTCCTTAATAAAAACGTCTTCCCCTAAGGAGACGGCCTGGGATTTTTGCGGCCCACATTGTCTAATTAAGGGGATAATCCGTAATTGGGCAATGTGGGAAACACAACGCCACAGATTTAAATTTGCATATTTCTACTTAGAAAGTGAATAGTGCTTGCAACCGCGAGGTGCGCACAACACTACTATAGAAGTAGAAGTTAAAATTAAATTATAACTAGCTGGGACTCGCACAATTATTGCACTGAGATTTTTTTGGATAAATTTATGAACATGTGATTACATAAAAAATAAACAACACTATTACAGTATTTTACATTTTAGAAATCTTATGTCAAATCAAATACTTTCCTAAAGTGACAATGTCGTTTTCACGGAAAAGGAGTTATACTACGATTCACATAACGAATGGAATTGCAAGTCTCCTTCGAAAAGTTTCTTGTCCAATCGTGGCTTATTGCGCGTATCCCCAAAAGCCAATAAAAAGAAGATGCGATGATTGAAAATGTATCAATCCTCAATTGTCTCTGGTCACCATAATTGCTCCCATAAAGGGAACTCATCTTGCCCAACCAAGATCTCTTATTAGACCAGGAGAGTCTAGTAAAAGAGCATACTCTCTTATTAGACTATCATGGGTCATGGAAACACGTAATAAGTTACATCTAATATAACAGGCTTTAGAAGATGTAGATCCACAGCTGATAGTTTGTTGAACCTCATCTTGGATATTCAACTTGAAACACATTAGAAATCTAACTATACTGCTGTAAGATTTTTGGACTTATGTAAAGCCGTAAACAGCGATTGGATAGACGGCCTCTCTACAAGATTATCAATTTGAGATATGCTGGCAGAACTTTGCCTTTCCTTAAAAATTATCTGAATAGCAGAAAATTTCAAGGCAAGCTAAATTCTACTTTCTCTACCCCTTCAGTTTCATCTACAGCAATGGTTCCCAACACATTTTGTTCCGTGTGATCCTAGGGTAATAATGATTAAGAAAAGCTCCAAATTAAAATTTACATTATATAATTATAATAATAAAATATAAAATTTTACTACCTATAAACGGAGAATTACACAATTTCGTATCTTCCTCATTATACGTCTCAGCAAAACTCCCTGCCCTGCTCTTTGTCAGTATGGGACACCGGTGGGCTTGAAAGGCACCACCCTATGGATGGGGCATTATGCCATGGTCTGTGTGTGGGAGAGCCACATTAAAAGCCATGTTAAAGCACATGCTGGATGGCATTGATGGGAGGCACCATCTGCCTCCTAACAGCTGTCTAGTTGGTCCCTTTCCCTCCACGTTCTCTGAGCCCTTGTGACCTGGCCATTTAGCCCATTGTGTGGAAAAAATTGCCTTTCAGAGGTGAAACAACCCAACCCTATGATTATCTGATTTGTTTACGAACATAAATCTTTAAATGGTAGCTAAGTAGTCACTGGAAGGAGAGCTATGCACCAATCCCTTGTGATGATGCATAGAACCGGCCAGGCCTAGCACCTAATGTCCGACCCCGCCTTCTCGTGGTGCAGGCCGTTAATACCATTCAAAAGCAATACTCTCTGATGAAAGTGAATGGAAGCAGAGGGCTGTCATATTAGCATGGCCTACTGATCTGGACAACTATGGCTACTTTTCCTTTTTTTTTCTAACCTGCTGAGGAGTGGTCAACCACACAGGGTCCTGGTGCTGACCATTTAAACCGACTGGACTGGAATGAAATAAGACTCTGAGCTTGATTATGGATTCTGAATTTGCTGCATTGGTGGGCTTCTGTGGAGCAAAAATCTTCCGCTGTGTTTTCTGTTTGTTTGTGGGTTGACAGCCCCAAGTGAATAGATTCACAGGATTTGTTTATCAGCTGGTGGATAATCCTGAGTAGAGGTCATCGCAGGCACCTGAACTCTTTGTTTCTATTGGCATCGTCAAATTCTACTTTCGAGGAAGTCTTCCAGTGTAGATGGCTTCAGCCTTTACTGGTGAGGGAACGGGTTTTGCTCCATGCCTGTGATTAGGGGGTTGTTTTATATTGTTGGCATTTCCTCTCTCAATAAACATAGTTTCTTTATACATCCCACTAACCATTTTCTCTCCTTAGGTAGTTGGAATGTGAGGACTCTGCACAGAGTTTTTTCCCTTGATGTCCTCACACAAGAATACCACCGTTACAATTTAGATATTTTAGGCTTGCAAGAGACCAGATGGACAGATAAAGGCCAGATTCTTAAAAATAATCTTAGATTTCTCTTTTCATGGAGGGAAGACAATCAGCATACTAAGGCGTGGGTCTGCTTCTCAGCAGACACGCTAGTGAGGCTCTTCTAGGATATGAATGCATTAATGAAAGGTTTCTTACAGCAAAATTTCAGACAAGCATTAAAGACTTTAATGTTATCTGCTGTTATGCCCCCACTGAGGATGCCGATGAGGATGGGAAGGATAGGTTTTAAGTACAACTTCAGGATATTTTGAATTCTGTCAAGACAGGAGATATTACCCTTGTTCTAGCTGATTTCAATGACAAAGTTGGTACTGACTCTGACCTTTAGGGAGGAGTGATATGCCCTTTTGGTATTGGTAGCTGCAATGGCAATGGGCAACGTCTCCTACAGGTAAGTAAACTCAATGGTTCCAGAATAACGAACACTTATTACAAACACCGTGACATGCATAAGTACACATGGGTTTCACCTGATGGACTGCATAAGAATATGATTGATTATATATTAATTAACAGCAAATGGGCTAGTTTTGTTAGGAATACCAGGTCATAAAGGGGAGCTGACCATTATCTTGTTAAAAGTGTCTTGCAACTTAAACTTAAAAAGTGTTGTGCTAGGGTTAAAAATTTTACCTTTAAACTGAATCTCTGATATAGCTAAAGCTTACCATGATAGTCATTATGACAGTCATGGTTTGCTTACTACTGAAGTTGAGGAAGAATGGGACCATTTTAAACGGGCTTTTTTGGAAACTAACAGTACTCTTTTAGGAAAAAAGGAGCAGAGGTGGCAGAATAATTTGAGTGATAAGGCACTTGAGCTTATTTCAGAAAGAAAGAACTGCAGGAATGTCCTTAATCAATACCCTACTAGTCCTAATAGAAAGCAGTACAGAGAGCTTAATAAAGGTGTAAAGGATCAGTAGGCTGCTGATAAGAATCTTTGGCTTGATGGCTTAGCTGACAAAGCCGAGGAAGCAGTTAGACAGCACAACAGCAGACAGCTGTATCAGATAGTTAATGTTTTGTGTGGTAGAAAACAGACAGGTATACAGGGATTGAAAGATAAACAAGATAAGGTTATAGAAGGTGAGGATTCTGTCATGGCTAGGTGGGCTGAGCTATTCAGTGATGTTCTAAACAATGTGGTTAGTTCTACTCCCATTGTTTGTAATGATGATAGATGCATTGGTTACTTTAATGTTGGCCCTATAACATAATATGAAGTTATTTTGGCTATTTCTAAACCTTAATCAATACCCTACTAGTCTTAATAGAAAGTATGACAGAGAGCTTAATAAACGTGTAAAGGATCAGTTAGCTGCTGAGAAGAAACTTTGTCTTGATGGCTTGGCTGACAAAGCTGAGGAAGCAGTTAGACAGCACAACAGCAGAGAGCTGTACCAGATAGTTAATGTTTTATGTGGTAGAAAACGAACAGGTATAGAGGGATTGAAGGATAAACAAGGTAAGGTTATAGAAGGTGAGGATTCTGTCATGGCTAGGAGGGCTGAGCATTTCAATAATGTTCTAAACAATGTGGTTAGTTCTACTCCCATTGTTTGTAATGATGATAGATGCATTACTGGTTTTAGTGTTGGCTCTATAACACAATCTGAAGTTATTTTAGCTATTTCTAAACTTAAACTTCATAACTCCTCAGGGGCAGATGAAATTACTACAGAAATGCTTAGAGCTGGGACTGTTTCGGTTTCCATGTGGATGACTGAAATTTTGAGTATCTTTTATGATAAAGGCATGGTTCCTAAAGATTTTACCAGAGCTATTATTATCCCTATTTTCAAAAAAGGTGATCGCAGTTCTTGTGATAACTATAGGGGTATCAGCCTACTCTCTGTTCCAGGTAAAGTTCTTTCCATGATTTGCTTAATAGAATTAAGAATCTGGTTGACAAGCAATTGCGTGATGAGCAATGTGGATTCAGAAGTGGTAGGGGATGTGTGGATCAGATATTTTCACTTAGGGAGATTCTTGAGAAATGTTTAGAGTTTCAGAAACCTTTGGTTGCTAGCTTTGTTGATTTCAAAAAGGCTTTCGACTCTGTTGATCATTATAATTTGTGGCTGATTGTGAGATCATATGGTATACCAGACAAGTTAGTTAACATAATGAAAGCTCTCTGTAATAACACTGAGTCATGTATGAGAGTTGGTAAGGCTTGTAGCAATTGGTTTAGCATTACTTCTGGTGTTCGACAAGGGTGCGTTTTGTCTCCTTTTCTCTTTAGTTCGGTTATTGATTATGTTATGCGATATTCACTGGAAGGGAAAGATTTTGGGCTTAAATGGGCTGGAGATACGAAAATTTCTGATTTAGATTATGCTGATGATTTAGCCCTTTTGGCAAATGATGTTGATGAGATGAACTCTTTCATTCGAGCTGTTGATGAGACTGATAATAGAGTAGGTTTGGTTATAAACAGAGAGAAAACTAAAGTGATGAAAATTGGTCAGGTAGGCTGTGATTCAGTTCAACTGAATGGTTGCAGTCTTGAGCAAGTGTCACAGTTTAATTATCTTGGGAGCTATGTACTGGTGATGTGCAGGTGAGATTAACAGATGAATAGGGATTGCTGCGGGGACATTTTAGAATCTGTGGAGATTGTGGAGAAATATGCGTATACACCTAAAGACTAAAATTAGACTGTATAATAATTTGGTCCTTTCTGGGATTAGTTATGGTAGTGAAACTTGAAAAGTTTGTAAACAAGATAACAGTGAACTAGGTGCTTTTGATTCTAGATGCTTATGCAGTATCTTGGGCATTAGTGGTTCAACTTTGTAACTAATGATGAGGTTAGGCAAAGGAGTCTGCAACCTCCTTTAAGCAGCATATTGTGCACAGAGAGACTCCATTGGTTTGGCCATGTTGCCTCTATGGATAATTATAGATTGGTGAATAGGGTTATAAAGAGTGTGCCTAAAGACCTCACAAAGAGGGGGAGACCTAGGATGCAATGGGCAGAGAATGTCAAACACGACCTTGTTAGAATTGGTGTGCAGTGGCCAGATGCAGAAGATGTAGCTCAGGACAGATATGCTTGGAGAACTAAATTGCACTGTCTGGTTCCGTGTTTCCCAACGTGGGGCCCACGCCCCACAGGGGGGGCAATTTGATTTTCAAGGGGGGCAATTCGAAAATGGACTCGTTCAGAGTTTATCCGTATGGCGGTTAAATTTTACATAAGGGGGACATAAGAATTTTAGAAAGGCTTAAGTGGGGCATGGCACAAAAAAGGTTGGGAAACACTGGTCTGGTTGGACCTCCGTAGCCCATGGCTGCTTCAGGATGATGATGATGATGATCATTTTTTGGGCATTAAACCTGAAAGTTTTGATCAGTGTCAAAAATGTTGTTTACTGATTATAATCACCTGTAATATATTTAAAAAAATATATTAGGTAATAAAATCTAATATGGTAAAATATGATACAAGGGAATATTACTTCTTGCCTCTACATCAAGTTAAAAAATAATGTATGGATCCTTAATGATATTTTGGCGAATACTGTCAAGTGTGATTTTGATAAAAGTTGGAGTTAAAATTTATTGTAAATATATTATATCATTTTGGCTGACTAGTATGGGGTTGTGTAAAACTTCGGTTGCTACTTTATCTCACGATATGGTTACAAGTTAAAAACATTTTGAGCTCTATTGCAGAAGGCTTGTAGATTTAAAAAAAAAAACTTATAGCAATGATGGATAGATGTATAGCTAATTTAATTTTGAACTGACATTGGAAATTATACAATTTGTGGACTTTAATTATTGTAATTGATTTTATGAAAGTAGACGTACTTATTTCAGTGCCATACATTAAGAAAACTAGAACAATATATTGCTTCGTGAATATCAGATGTTCGTTTTCAAAGAGAGTCAAGTTTTTTATCTTTTGACTTTATATTTATTCTAACAGTGTAACTTGATCTAATGGGTAATTATGAAAATCCGAATACTAGGATTATGTTCGTATCTATGTATATAATACAAAAAGACTTTTCATTTCACTTAAAGCAAAAAATTGCCCTGGGAATAAGGATCAAATCATTAGTCCCAATATAAGCTCTGAACAACACACTCTACCATAAATATATCTTTTTCTATATTCGTTTAAGGTTTTTGGCATTGCCATGTGCAATTACAATTACCGTGCGCTATTAGGCTTGTAAATTGTAGCTAGGCGTAAACTGGAAGGAGAGCTGTGTACCAATCCCCAGTGATGATGCACAGAACCGGCCAGGTCTAGCACCTAATGTCCGACCCCGCCTTCTCGTGGTGCAGGCCGTTAGTACTTTTCAAAAGAGATATTCTCTTTTGGAAGGGAACGGAAGGGGAGGGCTGCCAGTTCAGTATGGCCTACTGATCTGGTCATCTATGGCCACTTTTTTCTTTTTTTTCAACCCTGATGAGGAGTGGTCAACTTCACAGGGTCCTGATGCTGACCATTTATACCTACTAGACTGGACTTGTTTATGGATTTGAGCTTGATTATGGATCCTGGACTTGCTGCACTGGTAGGCCTCTGTTGAGGGAGAGTCTGCCGCTGTGTTTTCTGTTTGCTTCTGGGTTGCCAGCTCTAAGTGAACAGAGGCATGGGATACCTTATATCAGCTGGTGGATAATCCTAATCAGAGGCCATCGCAGGTACCTGAACCTTACTTAGCTAGTTGGGCATCGTCAAGCCTAAACTGGAGTAATGTGTCTCAGGCAGGCCATGTGGTTCTTGAAAAAGTCCACTTGAAAAGGTGGTGCCTGAAGTTCCTACCAGCATCGGTGACTTCAGCCTTTAGCAGACGAGGAACAGGTCTTTGCCCCATGCCTGCGATCAGGGGGCTGTTTGATATTGTTGGCCCTACCAATCTCAATAAACCTAATTTCTTTAAAAATCCTACTAATCATTTTCTCTCTGCAGGAACGTGGAACGTGAGGACATTACATAGAGATTATTCTCTTGATGTCCTCATGCAGGAATTCCAGCGCTATAACCCAGATATTCTAGGCTTGCAAGAGACCAGATGGACAGGTAAAGGTGAGATACTTAAAAATAACTTTAAATTTCTCTTTACAGGGAGGGAGGATGGAAAGCATCACCAAGGCGTGGGTCTGCTGCTCAGCAGACATGCTAGTGATGCTCTTCTAGGATATGAGTGCATTAATGAAAGGTTTCTTACAGCAAAATTTCAGACAAGCATTAAAGACTTGAATGTTATCTGCTGTTATGCCCCCACTGAGGATTCTGATGAGGATGAGAAGGATAGGTTTTACAGACAACTTCAGGATATTTTGAATTCTGTCAAGAAAGGAGATATTACCCTTGTTCTTGGTGACTTCAATGCCAAAGTTGTTACCGACTCTGACCTTTGGGGAGGAGTAATAGGCCCTTTTGGTATTGGTAGCTTCAATGGCAATGGGCAACGTCTCCTACAGGTAAGTAAACTAAATGGTTTCAGAATAACTAACACATATTACAAACACCGCGACATACATAAATACACAATGGGTTTCACCTGATGGGCTGCATAAGAATATGATTGATTATATATTAATCAACAGCAAATGGGCTAGTTCTGTTAGAAATACCAGGGCATATAGGGGAGCTGAAATTGGATCTGACCATTACCTTGTTAAAAGTGTCTTGCAACTTAAACTTAAAAAGTGTTGTGCTAGGGTTAAAAAATTTACCTTTAATACTGAAGCTCTGAAAAACCCAGTTATAGCTAAAGCTTACCATGATAGGTTACTTAGTCATTATGACAGTCATGGTTTGCTTAATATTGAAGTTGAGGAAGAATGGGGCCATTTTAAACAGGCTTTTTTGGAAACTAACAGTACTCTTTTAGGGAAAAAGGAGCAGAGGAGGCAGAATTATTTAAGTTATAAGGCACTTGAGCTTATTTCAGAAAGAAGGAACTGCAGGAATGTCCTTAATCAGTGCCCTAGTAGTCCTAATAGAAAGCATTACAAAGAACTTAATAAACGTGTAAAGAATCAGTTAGCTACTGATAAGAATCTTTGGCTTGATGGCCTTGCTGACAAAGCTGAGGAAGCAGTTAGACAGCACAACAACAGAGAGCTGTACCAGATAGTTAATGTTTTGTGTGGTAGAAAACGAACAGGTATACAGGGATTGAAGGATAAACAAGGCAAGGTTATAGAAGGTGAGGATTCTGTCATGGCTAGGTGGGCTGAGCATTTCAGTGATGTTCTAAACAATGTGGTTAGTTCTACTCCAATTGTTTGCAATGATGATAGATGCATTGTTGGCTTTAATGTTGGCCCTATAACACAATCTGAAGTTAGTTTGGCTATTTCTAAACTTAAACTTCATAAATCCCTAGGGGTGGATGAAATTACTACGGAAATGCTTAGAGCTGGGAATGTTTCTGTTACCATTTGGATGACTGAAATTTTGAATAACTTTTATGATAAAGGCATGGTTCCTAAAGATTTTACCAGAGCTATTATTATCCCTATTTTCAAAAAAGGTGATCGCAGTTCTTGTGATAACTATAGGGGTATCAGCCTACTCTCCGTTCCAGGTAAAGTTCTTTCCATGATTGTGCTTAATAGAATTAAGAATCTGGTTGACAGGCAATTGCGTGATGAGCAATGTGGATTCAGAAATGGTAGGGGATGTGTTGATCAGATATTTTCACTTAGGCAGATTCTTGAGAAATGTTTAGAGTTTCAGAAACCTTTGGTTGCTAGCTTTGTTGATTTCAAAAAGGCTTTCGACTCTGTTGATCGTCATAATTTGTGGTTGATTGTGAGATCTTATGGTATACCAGACAAGTTAGTTAACATAATGAAAGCTCTCTATAATAACACTGAGTCATATGTGAGAGTTGGTAAGGCTTGTAGCAATTGGTTTAGCATTACTTCTGGTGTTCGACAAGGGTGCATTTTGTCTCCTTTTCTCTTTAGTTTGGTTGTTGATTATGTTATGCGAAATTCACTTCAAGGGAAAGCTTTTGGCCTTAAATGGGCTGGAGATGCGAAAATTTCTGATTTAGATTATGCTGATGATTTAGTCCTTTTGGCAAATGATGTTGATGAGATGAACTCTTTCATTCGAACTGTTGATGAGACTGGTAGTAGAGTAGGTTTGGTTATAAACAGAGAGAAAACTAAAGTGATGAAAATTGGTCAGGCAGGTTGTGCTTCAGTTAATCTGAATGGTTGCAGTCTTGAGCAGGTGTCACAGTTTAATTAACGTGGGAGCTGCGTAACTGATACTGGTGATGTGCGGCATGAGATTAACAGACGAATAGGTATTGCTGCCGGGACTTTTAAAAATCTATGGAGATTGTGGAGAAATAGGCGTATACACCTAAAGACTAAAATTAGACTGTATAATAGTTTGGTTCTTTCTAGGGTTAGTTATGGTAGTGAAACTTGGACGCTGTGTAAGCAAGATAACAGGAAACTAGATGCTTTTGATTCTAGATGCTTACGCAGTATCTTGGGTATTAGGTGGTTTAACTTTGTAACTAATGATGAGGTTAGGCAAAGGAGTCTGCAACCTCCTTTAAGCAGCATATTGTGCAGAGAGAGACTCCGCTGGTTTGGCCATGTTGCCCGTATGGATAATTATAGATTGGCGAATAGGGTTATGAACAGTGTACCTGGAGGCCTCAGAAGGAGGGGGAGACCTAGGATGCGGTTAGCAGACAATGTCAAACAGGACCTTGTTAGAATTGGTGTACAGTGGCCGGATGCAGCAGATGTAGCTCAGGACAGATATGCTTGGAGAATTAAACTGCGCGGTCTGGTTGGACCTCCGTAGCCCCTGGCTGCTTGAGGATGATGATGATGATGATTAGGTGTTTCAGGAGATTTGGAAACTTTTAATTGTAATACATCAATACTTATCAAACTCCAAAAGAATATTTCTCACAAAACAAAAAAAGTTGAATGTATAGAGACAGGCGACAAAGGGAAAATATTAGAAGTTTTTATTTTTGAAACTATCTCAAAATTGTGTATAATTGAAGAAAATTTAAGTTATTTTGGAATAAGGGGAATTTCACAAATAATTTTATATAAAAATATACAATATATAAACTTTAAACTACATATAATATTATCTATAGCAAAAACATTTAATACCATTAAAAATTTGAAAATAACATGTGAAACAAGGCAGCGATTATCTATGCTAGGAGTTCTCAACGTTGAGCACGCACTAAAATTTTTTGGGGTACGCCGTGAGAGCTCAAAAGCCGTTAGATCTAGAAGCAAAGTAAAAATACCATTGTTATACTATAACTAAAGTTTTATCTATCTATACCAGGGGTACGCCAGTTAGATACACATTTCCAGGGGTAATCCCTGGAAATGTGTATGTATATGTTATATGTATTTCCAGGGGTACCCCCTGGAAATGCATATAAGTTTGAGAACCACTGATCTATGCAGAAGCAGATTGCTGTTCTCACTCTCGGCCTGCTTCTGTGACGTCATGAATCAACATGTTGTATTATCGCTTATAATTAACTGCCAGTTCATAAGACTCACTTGCTATGATGATTACCGTCAGGGACGGAGCTACTACACGTATCACCGGGCGACACTGTTTTAGAGGGATGCAAATTTGCAAACAAATTAACCACCATAGCTGCAGTAAGATTGGCCGGAGTAAGTACAATCTATTTTTCAATAAATTATTTCAGCTGCATTTAAAAAAAATGACATCAAATTTAGCTAAATCAATCATTATTAACTAAGATCAGACTTGTGTGTGTAGGGGTGGATCAGACTTGTGTAGTAAAGGGCGGCAGAATGCAAGGTCGCTGGAGGTGGCAGTATTGAAAATCCCTCCTGCCGGCAAAATAGCTAGAACCCGCACTGATTACCGTATAAAAGAAGTGAAGACCCTTGCAAAAATAAAAATGTTAGGTAACACATTAAGGTAGGAAGTAAGGAAGTCGGGCCAAATGTTATGTGCCGTTACATAAAGAGAGAGGAAGGGGCGACTAAAACTAGACTAGAACAGTTACGTAATTTGACTCTTTGCTACGTAGATTTTTATCGTTCCTAGGGCCGGTACAGAACAAAAAAAAATGAAAAAGGCTTTTAAACTCAGCAAACGGCATTATTTGGTCGAATCTGGCAGCTTGTTTTATTATATTATTTTAGCTCGTTTTCAAAAAACAAACTGTTCTTTTCACTTTTTCCACCTGATCGTTTGTTCATTGTAGACATTAAACATTTTTACTTAAAAGGAAAAAAAAATTGACTTGATATGTATAAATTATTACTTTTCACATTTTCCTATCTGCTGATAGTTAGAATTTCCACCGTTATAGGCAGAGATGTACAGGAGGGGGCTCGTGCAAGCTCTTTGTTAAATATTTGTGGATTTTCCGAACCCCTTGTTTAAAAAAAAAATTGTTTGATAAAATTTAACGTATTATTTTAACCGTGGATATAATAAGCAAGCATTTAGAAAATTGGGTTGGAGAACCTGTTGTCAAGACTTCGGCAAGGTGGCATCGACAACATCGCTTAGCAACTGAAAATAGGGTTCGTTCCAAAGCTTTTGAAGAACCATCAGAGAATATGCTTTCTCGATAGTACACTTAGTTCATTTATTTCAAAATGTAATTTTTACCTAAACTGCTCAAAGTGGAAATCGCAACATCGCAAAAAGAAGTGATGTATACGCCCGAAACTGACAGGATGGAAGCAATGAGAGTAGATGTGGAAATGATTAAAAAACGGAACGTGAGAACTCAAGGTACGTACGTTTATTGCAGATTTATTGGTACATAGTAGGCCCATCTCAGGCGGTGATACAAGCCTGTAGACATCTTGGCATTCCATCAATCAGGGTAATGGTGTCCTGAGGTAGGGCGTTCCAAATAGCATCCATTTGGGCACGGAACTGTATCAGGTTCGCCACCCGAGGGAGCTAGCGAAGGCTGCAACCCATAATATCCCACACATGCTCAATGAGCGACAAGTCCGGGAAGTATGGCAGCCATGGAATAATATCCACACCTTGGAGACTGTCCTTCATTGCCCCCCCCCCCCCCCCCCCGAAGTGGGGCCACCTTGCCGAGGTGGGGGGGGGGACTACGGTGCCTCTGAGAAGTTTGGTTCGGATCCCTGGGTCTCTGGAGTACACGGTATCTTGTGGCCTCTTGTGGAGGGGCCTGTTGAGGGACTACGGTCTGGTCAGAGAGTGGACAGACCAGTGGGCTTATTGAATTGTTCCCTGTGAAGCCCCAATTGAGGGGCCGTTGCTGGGGGTTTGCTGGCCACAGCTGAGGTGGTGCCTCTGTGAAGTAGAGGTGGCCCGTTTTCCTTTGGGCGGATGGCACACGTGCGCGTGGTTTGGTGGAGGTGCCGGAATGGGAGGGTCTGTTGAAAGGGTTCTGGCTTGTGGCCCGATTAGGCAGACTCATCCTGGCACCTGAGAAGGTTCGCTGCAATTCCTGATGGATGCACCCTATGCGTGGGGAGAACTGTGGGTTGTCTTTATGGAGAGGTAGAAGTTGAGGGTTCGTGACTGGGAGTGGTGACCCCGGTCGACGGACTTATCGATGGAAGAACTACTGAGGCGCTGGTCATGTGGGCTGTCCGGCGCAGTCTCAGTGATATTGTGGGTTGGATGACTGTTCACTGGGGGGCTTCGGCCCGCTCACAATAGAGAGGACGAAGTTGGAGGCTCGCGACTGTGAGTGGCTTACCCGGTTGATGGGCTTATCGATGGAAAGGCCAAACTAAGAGTCCCACATGAGCTCTTTAGGCAGAACGACGTGGTGGAGGGGCTTAGGTACTTCAGTGAAGTGGGGTGGACTGGTGGTCCTTATGCGTGCAGCCACGCTGGCATCCCCCTGGTGATGCCGTTCGACAGAGTCTGTCAAAAGGCACTGGAGCTTCAGAATAGGCAGACTCACCCTGGCATCTGCGAAGGGTTCAGTTGCCCGCCCCAAAGTGGGTGGTTAACTGTTCGTTGGGGGCCGAGGTCGGCTCTATGGAGAGGACGAAGTTGAGGGTCATGCTGAAAGGGATTGATCGACCCGATTAGGCGTGGCTCATCGACGGGACAGCCTGAGAGTCTCCGCCACGGTGATAACAGCTCAAAAAGTTAGGACTATCATTTACAGTTTGGCAATCTAAATTCAAAAATTACCATCTGATATTAGTTTGGCAAAAGAATTCGGACCAAATTCAGTGAGTTATTTGGCTTTTTCCTAGGCATAGCAAGGTTCAAAATTCAAAAATCCCACTCACTGCACCTCAATGATTATTTCATCAGACTTGTTTCCAAAAATAAGGTCTCTCTCTTCCACAGGTCTTCTCTCACACGAAGGCATGATCTAAAGAAAGCAAGATCTATAGAATGTTCTCTGGCTAGTGGATTGTGGTTTCGTGGCAACTCCCTCAAGGTGTAGTGCTGTCCTAGTATAGCGGAACACCGGGATTGCTACACATTACTGAGTTGTCCTTCATTGCATGCACATGTGTGAGTGGGGTTCTCCTGCTGCAGAATCAGGCATGATGGTAAGGAAGAGTCGTGCCATACAGGATTATTGATGTCATCGATGCAATGTCTCGCCGTTAGCGCACCAGAAATATGGAGCAGAGGTGTCCATCTGCCGTATGTGATGACACCCCATCCTTTGCACCATGGTGGAGAGTCATATGGTGCTAATGTAAAAGGCTTCCTCATGTTGTTGACGACAATGATGCAATTAGGAAAAATGGCTGTCTGGTATGCTGAAATAGATTTAGAACTTGCCTGTGAACAACAGTCTCCTCTGTTTCGTAGTCCAATGTTACCTCGCTCAACACCAGTGGAGACAGCCGGTGATTTCACTGCAATGACAGACTGCACGCCTCACCCTCATTCCTGCATCATGCAAATGTTGTCTAATGGTTTGCGTAGAGACCACAGTACCCATAGCGGTCAGGAAATCACTTTGCAGCACAGTTACTATGGTGAAAGGGCCGTGAATGGCCTACTTATGGAGCAAGCAATCTTCATGTCCTGTGGTGTGGTGGTTCTTTATCTGTCCTTTGTGTCTTTTGGTGCTCCATGATGTTGTGTGAGATGCACTGTTGCACTGTGCTCGCATTGCACCCCATGTGTGTGTGGTGAACGCTCTCAATCCAAGCTCTCGCATATCGACAATTCGCTCTCTCTCTGTCTCTCAGAAGCCATCAATTGTACATAAGGGTCCTGCTGGTTTCTCCAATGTTCCGAAAATTTTCGCAGCATGCACCCCAACCTTACTACCAGTGGTGCTATGATACGAGCTCATGGCATCCGGTATTTATCCATGGCTCGGCTGGGTATCATGTGTCCATTCACTGCAGAACTTTGATCATTTGCATATCTCCAATGGCCGATTGCCTCCTGCAATTTACATATCTCTACTTCCATTCCTTCTTGGTATTGCAATTTTCACTTTAAGCAATGTATTTTATAATTTTACATATTTCAAATTTGTGAGATTGCTTTTTTGAATAATGTTTATTGTATCCATTTTAAAAGTATTTTGTATTTTATGGAAATATTTGTTCTTAATTTACGTAGACCCCCTACAACATTTTTTGAGCAAGTCGCTCTTTAATAAATTAGGAGTACACCCTTGGCTATAGGGCTTTATAGTTAAAAATGGCAATTTTTATTTTCAATAAAATGATAATTTCCTATTTGGCATTGACAATTGTTCTTTCCAGGCCCGGATGTAGAAAAAAATCGAGGTTGGGTGGAATGGGCAAGAAACACAATCGAGCCGAAAAAAATGTAAATGGAAGACAGGATTTCTAATGCAATAACATTTCCTCCACCATTTTATAGGCCTTTAAAAAATTTCTTGAAAAATGCATGAAATATAAATAGTCTAATAATTTCTGCCTCTATTACCTTTACTAACATTCTGAAAAGGGGAAGGGGGCGTGGTCACTGTAGCCCCCCCCCCCCCCCCTTCTAGATTCGGCCCTGGCTCTTTCCAATTGCGTTTTCATAATTCTGCAAGGTTCAGTTTCAAGACTTAATAGATTTGAAAATCAATACGACAGATACATTCGTTATTCTAAAAGTTTAAAAGGGAATGAATAAAATATTTTTAAAGAAAAACTTTTTTTGAAATACAATAAAATGAGGGGAAAAATTTTTTTCACTAAATATTAGAGGCGCTTTCCATGATAAATTTTACACTTAAAAAGTTTAATATCCTTTACCAAAGTATGAACTTTTCATGAAATGTACCTGAAATATTCATTGAAATTTTCTGCAAATACTTTTGATTATATTTGAAAACGTTCATTTTTCAAATTATAGTTAGTCAACTGTAACTTAAATTAAGAGTTGATGCAGATTTTTAATTTGTTTCTTGCATCAGTTTTTTTAATAAAAAGTTTAAATTGGAAACTAATTTGGATTTGGATTTCTACTGAAAGTTTCTTAATAATTTTGCTACGACAGAGTATAAACCACACTTTTTACAACTTAATTTTTTTCTGGACTTTCCATAATTGAATAATATTTGGAAAGAAAAATTCGTTATAAATTAAAACCAATATGACAAAAAAGAAAATAGACAGTAATAGATGGAATTTTTAAATTTGCCGTTAAATTTACAGTTGGGCTGATCTACCTCTAAGCAACACTTTTGTGCACATAATAGACTAAATCTACAGGCCACAAGAATCCACAGGGATCACATCTGGGATCTGGGATAAGGTTAGGAAAAGGGGTTCCAGCTCTGGAAAGATGAAAGCTTCCCATAAAGACTATACAGTGTAGGGTTACAGATGCCAATGTTCTCAAAGGGGGACAAAAATGCTAGAAATGGAGGACAAAGGAGGGCAATTTGTGAAATAAAATAATTTTTTTTCACACTATATTTTTTTCAAGTATCGAATAACAGTTCAGTCAGAAAGAGGCATAATACTAATTATTCAATACACTTTAAAATATATGAAGTGGCGATTTATATTCATACTCGATAACTAATCGAGTTATTTAACCTTAACCGGCATAGTGGTTAGGGACTAGATACTGTTTCAGATGGTAAACTCTGTGTGCTTGTATTTACTCGTATTGAGGTAGTGGTTAGCAGTGACTTCGAACTTGATAGGCTTGATAGGGCGTGATCTTGTATAACATAAACAATAAATTTAGCATTCACGATTTATATTTATCAAAAATTATTTTACAGTTAACAGTAAAATATGTGAGTCTTGGGTTCAAGAAATTTAAAAAATGAAAATACAAAAACACTTACTTTAATTTTAATTTAAAACAAGTTTATGAGTTTGTAAAAAAGGAGGATATTTCATATTTTTTGAAAATTCGAGGAGAACACTTCCTTCTTTTTAAGGAGCACTTTTAAAACCTACTTTTTAAACAGCACAATGTACAGTATCCTTAATCCACTATGTTCTTTAATGCGCAATAAGTTTTCTTATGACTACGGCTTATTGTCTCATCCAACAGACAACGGCTTTTGTGAAGCCCATTGATGTCGTCTTCCTCACTGATAGCAAGAGGGTTAACTGTTAGTTTTCTCAGTGTTACGATTATGTTGACATAGTCTGGTCAAGAAGCTTCTGCCACACTATACACGCCATTCTTAAACTTCTTACTCCACTTGTGCATTTGGTTCAGCGATAAACAAGCGTTACGCTACTGCAACTTCATCCGGCGATGGATTTCGATGAGTTCACACTCCTGCTAACCAAGAAACATAAGACAAAACGCTTATTCTCCTTCGAGTGCACGTTCCCAAGGGAGCAGCCATCTTGAATTGCGCATTGTCAGATCTACCACTCAAAGTACTTGCCTCTAACCTTGCTGCTGACGTACTGTGCATAGAGCTGCATACCATAGGTTCTCGATTCTCTCCGTTTTAAGGTTTTCATTTGACATGTCTTAGTATTTTGCATTATTATTGGTAAAATATGCATGTCCTAGAAGATTCACTCATGGTATCTAGGTTTTCATATCACTGTTCAACTACTGTAATTTAGTTCTTGCAAATATAAAATGTATTATACTCTAGATCAGAGGTTCTCAACGTGGGGTATGCGGTAAAATTTTTTGGGGTACGCCGTGAGAGCTCAAAAGTCGCTAGATCTAGTAACAAAGTCGCTAAGTTGGCAACACTGCTGTGCAGAAATGTCATTTTTTGTGTTTATCGATATATGTAATTTATGAATACAAAATTTAATGTGTGTATATATGTTTTATTTTATTCCCATTGTTATACTATAACTATAGTTTTATCTATCTATACAAGGGTACGCCAGTTACATACACATTTTCAGGGGGGTACGTGAAGCATAAAAGGTTGAGAACCACTGCTCTAGATGTAAAAAAGCAGAAAGCAGAAATGATTGCCAGATCCTTAAATTTATATAAAACTACTTTTAGGAACATATATTTATTACAGAATTACGCATCGTTTCGTTTTCTTCAGCACTCGAGAAACACTGTTGCTTCCACATGTTGTCTGTGCAATCTGATTTAATGATGATTTTTTTATTACCATATAAATGTAGTTTAGAGCCTGAACTGCAATGCCATTTCCTACAGAAAAAAGGGTTCGTTTTATGCCGAGTTTTCGAGAAATTCATCTCTGAGCAAAACCTTGCATTGAAAAATAAACTCTGTGCCTAAAATAGAAATAAGTTCGAATTTAAAACTAGTTTAAACTGTGATATGCAGTAGCGGCTCGTGTCTAAACTTTTAGTTGGGGCACTTTGACTAGCGCAGGCAGCACCCGAATGTAGGCGGAAAAAAATTCGGGAGATACCTGATATTGAATTATAACTGATATGTATCGGACTAAAAAAGATGTTTTGTAATGCATATATTCTTTTTTTGGGGGGTAATTTTGGAGTTTTCGGGGTTTCCATATAACCGGGTTGTTCCCTTTCCATTCTAATAGTATTTTTAAAAACTATTCGTGAAAAATACGTCTAATAAAAAAATACGTCTAATAAATATATTTATTTTTTTATCTGTCTTATAAATCTTTCGATTTATAAGACAGATAAAAAAATAAATAAAAATCCCCTCAAGCAGCTGTTTGCCACAGGACTGTCAGTTATATACCATAGTAGAAGGTCTGAGAGGTAGTTCCAGAAAATCCTCGCGTAAATAGAAACCGTGCAAATCGAGACCAACAGCTTATGGTTAAAGGGGGGATAGGTTACGAAGAAATCTTTGTTAGTACTAAAACATACAAAGATGTTTTATTTATACATATTTATATCAAATTTCTGTGCAGCAGTAATAATAAATATTAATGTAAAAATCCTCTTTACGTAAAATATTCATCGTTAATGCAGATGTGCACTATCATATTTGGAAAGATATTTATGAACTGAATATAAATTAGAAATTCAGCATTTGTTCCAAAACTTAATGCTTTATTTTGTGAAATTAGTATTTATATGCTATTTTATGAAGCATTGTATTTACGAATCAAATGTATTTAGCCTATATAATAGTCTATAAAGTTAAACTTGCTACTGAAAATGAGATAAAACGCGATTTTTACTAGTCTGAAAAATTCAGTCTAGAAAATTCAGATCAAGTTACTGATTCAATACAGAATTCATTATATTAAAATATCACGAGGCAAATTGAATAAAATTTTGACAAGAATAAAATTTTAGTGAAAGAATATAAATATATCTCGTTACAGATGATTTTATTAATATGGAAATGTGCTGTTATCCATTTAGTCTTGAAAATAAATGATATCAACTAAAACTATTCAGTTAATTTTCACTTTGAGATTACAGTCTTATTTATAGTCTCCCTTGACGCTATGCCAATGCTACTTCATAAAATGTATTATATCTACATAAATTAAAAAATAAATCTGTACCGTGTAAAACAAGAGTATCATGTAAAGCGAAACTGGTTGCATTTTTTTGACGGTGTAAAACCGAAACTGTGTAAATCGAGGGATAGGTGTACAGGTTTACTATTTTTTCTGACTCCGTTCCGATTATAAATTTATATTTATTATTTTAAACTGATTTACAAGTCGTAAATTATCACTTGAGCTGTTGCCTTTTTTTTCTGGTTATAATATTTAATTTATAATATTAATTTATCATATATATTATTACCCAAATGAATTTATTATATAAAGAATTGTAAAAAAAAGTGATATGGTAATGCAGTGAATTATAAAAAAAAATATTTTGATGGCGTATCATATGGAACCTTCATGTTGCAAATCAAAAGACATTGTATTGATCTAGGTACTTATTACAATGCATGTTCTTAAAATACGTTATTAGTATTCTTTGTAAACCAAACAGCCAAATAGAAAAGTCTTCGACTATTGTTTGTATGGGATGAATGATCAATCAAGTGTAATGTGCCACTCTGAAAATGTGACCAACCTGCTGTAATTCACTTCCTTTGCATTTCAGCGAATGCGTATTTGTGTAATCGCATAATAAGTAACGTTAAGATTCCGTGATGGATAAGTTCGCACTGTATAGACTGACTCAGACTAATACTGATTAACAAAGCGAATGGATGTGATTGTCTAAAAATGGATGTGTCTCTCAAGCAGCTGCTTGCCACAGAGGTCTGACAGGAGACACCGAGAAGGACGGTGAGGAAGGTGAGACCTATACAGAAAGAAAACACGACAACCATGCCTTACTTGGAGCTCCAAGTGCCCTTCGATCAGTAGCCAAGCATGCTAACCACATGGCCACGGCAAATAAAGATTACAAATCAAACACAAAAATCCTTTTTATCAGATAATAAAAATAATATCAAATTTCAAATTCGCTTATTATTTCTTGATGATTTTTGGTGATGCAGTTCTCCAGGTGGTTTAAAGGATTATCCGCCCCTGGTGATATGAATTGCAAATGCAAATCGAGAAATAAAATGTCGAACTGGCAGAACAATGGAAGCAAAGTGATTTTACACACTGCTATATAGAAGTTAAACATCACGTACAAATTCTGGAAGCTCTCAAAAACGCGACAATGAAATACTATGAGATTTGAAGTGACAATGTGTTGTTATTATACGGAGCAGAAAACCGTGAGTTTCGTGGGTTATACAAATAAATGCAGGAGTGTCCATATCTAAGAAACCCATTTTAGCAGAACGGAGAAAACGGGAGAAAAACAGTGTATTCTCTTGGGAAACAATAATATTAATAGCACTGAATCCTTATGCACTGGGATTTTGATTACAGAAGCAAATTGATAGGGAATATCAAGTGTACGGAGTATGAGTGATAGGTATTGTCCATCAAAAATGAGGAGGTGAGAATTGAACTGAAATCCTGTGTTTACTAAATATGCCCCCGAGAAGACAGATCCGGTTTTAATTCTCCAGTTGAAGTCAGGTACTGAATGTTTTCCCCTGGAACTGAACAGGAATGGAGAAAAGATTTCAAGAAGGGATGCCCTGTTATTTCAGAGTCACTTTGGGTAGTTTTATCTTTGAGAGGCACTTTTTTTGCACACAATATAGAAAATGGCCAGGTCACAAGGACCCAAAGGGCTGAGAGTTAGGTAGGAGAACGGGGTGTAGTGGATATCTGTTAAGGCGACAGAAGAAAACTTCCATTCAAAGCCAACCAGCGTGTTTTTTAACATGGACAGTATATGGCTCTTTTTTCTGAACACGGGCCACGATTTAACGTCCCATACGGGGGCCTTTCTAAGCCCTCGGTATCCCATTTTTCGCCGAGGGAGAGTGTGGATTAAGGTAGAAAATCTTAAACGAGGCAACTTGAAGTTTCAACCTGGGAACAGCAGATTACAAGCTGACTGAGCTAATTTTATCCCTATTTTAAGGAGTAAATACGGAGTTCTAATGAATAACACATGATACGACACGTAATTAGTCTCATTAGGGAGTTTGAGAGAATCCATAGGTAGTGTAATGTAATCCCTGAAGCTTCACACTTAATGGATAAACACGCTGTTGTGAAAAACGGCTTTAATTGGTTTTCTTTTGCTGAAATCTTCAACCGAAATCGTCAGCTAGGACAATATAGAGTTTTTATCAATCTGGCTACAACTCTAACAAGTCACATACCCTATCGCAAAAAGTATTCGGATGTTTCCATTTTATGTAAATGAAAGGACATAGTCAAAGTTCCGTAACTTCGGAAATAAGCTTTTCTAGGGAAAATTATTAATGGAAACTAACTAAACATCTACTGAAATGATTAAAATCTTAATTTTTCAGCAATATTCATTTAAAATTTAGTGTTATGAAAGCAGAAACATTTAACAGCAGCATTGCTAGTCATGAGATTAGTTTCCTTACAGATTAATTAACGCACAAAAAAGATAAGAAATCATTTAGTAAAATATAGATAATTTTGAAAGTGTATATAATGAATTAATGATTCAGTTTTCGCAATTTTGAAGAGTTTTAGATGAATCTAACAGTAGCTTTTTCCATTAAATGATTCAACTTCAATAACTCTTTAAATGTTAATAAAATAGTTTCTAAAATCGGGATTAAGAGAGATCTGATTGAGATCTTCAGCTTATTTACAACGGCATTTTCCCATAAAAAGCTTATTTCAAAATTAAGGAGCATTGAATACGGCTTTTATTAACATTAACATTTAAATGTCGCATTACTTTTTAGTAGTATAGTGTATATTACGCAGTTGAGTTTCTTCTTAAAAATATTAGCATGCGAATGACATTTGGAAACAGCTGTATATAGATAAAATGGAATATTAATTATGAGTTGATTAAAAAATGTTTACCGATATACACTCATTTGAAAAAAAAAAGTATGGAACATGAACTTCCTGAGCAAAATAAAGAGTAAAAAAAATCGCAATTTTAAAGCAAAAAAAAAACGTATGCATTCTATAGGCAATACATTAATGTTAAAAGGAATTATGTATCTAATTGTATCTGTGACTAATAACATAGTATTTGTTTCAATAAACAGAAGCATGCAAAGATACTTCTAGGTTGTGCACTAATCTAAAATAACTCAAATTTCCCTACCTGAGCCTGTTCCCCTTCGACTACCATGATGAAAATCAATATCACATGATACAAGGAAATAATAACAAGGACGTTGATTTTTTTTGAGGGAACGAATCTTTCTCAAGAATCAACTGTTTTTTCACTATTCAACATAACATAACATGAACTTAAAAAACACAACGTCAAACACAAAGATTCAGCTATGAGTAGCTCTATTACAGATATCTTCTTGTGGTTCCCAACAAATTCATCTTCTTAGCGATTGTTTCCAATATAGGTCTTGAGGTTAGGGTGCGGTAGAGTTGATAGGTTGTACTATGAGAGGATTAAGAAGAGTATAAAGTGAGAGAGACTCTCCAGGAATAGAGAGCTCAGTACATATCAGGATGAGAAGAAGACAGGACAAGAGAGGGCAGCAAGGATAGAGGACAGCAGTAATTCAGTTCCTGTTTTCTCTCTGTTGATGGTATTGCCTCGGCAAAAGGGGCCCCCGTTGTTGGTTGGAGTTGGACAGAACCACAAAACGTGCCCTACCGTATGCAGTACTTCCCACTAGACGGCAATATTGATTTTTCGCTACGCGCCTGCGCATGAAGCCGTTGCGGAGGCCAGACGAATCTTTAACGGAGTGAAACTTGGCGCCAGCATTCCCAGTCGATAAGAACAAAAATGCCGGTATGCTCAACCATCTTCGAATCGGTCCCTTTTCCTCTGGTTTCTACATGGACCTTTTGCAGCAGAACTGCGTGCCGATGTTCCTGTGATTTAATTTTTATTGCAGACTAAACAAAGAGTCCGTGTGTCTTTTTTTTTGAACATACCAAAAAAACAATGGAGAAAGACGTTAGTAAACATAATCTGCACGGAAATCAAATTGTTCTTTTGCTATTTTACTGCAATCGATGCAGCCTGGTGTACAAACTGTGATATTTATAATTCTGGTGTCTATTTTCTCTCTTTTGCGACAGCAGCATTAGATTTTTTTATAAGATATATGAAATATTTCTTTTATCCCCATGCAAGGTTAATTATTCTGAACTCTTATGCTTTGTTTGCCATTTCTACAACACTTTTAAGAATGGCTTTAACTTATTCTTCTCCTTTATACACAGTCGTATCAGAATAATATGACCGCCTGCCATACATATGCTATGGTAGGTGGTCATATTATTCTGATACGACTGTGTATATATACTAAGTGCTGAGGTCTCGTCTTCCTTACAGATTTTCTCTGCGGCGTGTTAAAATGACAAGCTTCTGTCAGACCTCTGTGGCAAACAGCTGCTTGAGGATTTCTTTATATATATATGCTCAAAAATTTCTACCGTCTCTTTATGTATTCATTCCTTTGCAGACCTTTAATTTCTGCTACATCCGTACAATTTATACTGTAGCCTTATATATGGTTTTACAACCTTCCATGAATCGTTAAGAACGGTTTAAAAATTTCCTGCATCCCTTTGTTAAAAATTAAAATTACCCCTAAAGCAGCTGTTGCCACAGAGGTCTGATAGCAGCCTGCCAATTAAATAGGTATAATATTATTATATGCCAAATTAAATACGTCATAAAGATGCATGAGGAAGGCTAGATCTCAGCAGAAAGATAACGTAAACATCCATGCTTTACCCGGGGCTCGAACCTAGGTCTCTTTGATTAGTAGCCAAGCACTCGGATACCCCTTTATATATCTGCAATTTCTGCTCCCAGCCAAAGAAATGCCTATAATTTCTGCTGAACCTATAAACGTAATGTGTAATTTCCACTGGAATTTCCAGATTTTTCCATCACTCCTCAGCAAGGCCGGATCTAGGGGGAACAAGAAGACCATGCCACCCTCTTTCAGAATGCAAGTAAGCATAAAAGAGGCAAAAAATTATTAAATTTATTAATATTTTATGCAGTTTTCAAGAATTTTTTTTAAAAACCCGTAAAATGGAGGGGGAAATGTTACAGTGCATTGGAAACGAAGTACATTTTACATTACCCCCTTTTGCATTTTTTCGGCTCAATTGTGTTCCTTGCCCTTCCTCCCTCGATTTTTTTCTAGATCCGGGCCTGCTTCTCAGCGCGAATTAAATCTCCCTTTCACTCCTACTTACGATCTAAAATTAATTTCCTTTCATCCCCATTAATGGATCTATAATTCCATTACACCCCTATAAACGTACACCCCACGTACATGATCTCAGCAGAAAGACAACACAAGAAATACGCCTCCCTCCCAGTATTCGAATGAACATTTACATGTACCATTTTTTTCCTAACTATTAGGCCACCGTAACAGTAAAAAATAAGATAGGGTGGGAAAAATACAACACGTTTCCAATATTATGTCAATAGAAGTCAAATTCGTAGCTCCTTAATTTCATCAATAAGCTTTTCGTGAAAAAATTACATTAAATGTTATGAAAACGTCTAAATCAAATCTTCCTGAACATTCATTCTGAACACTATTCATTATTTGAAATGTTATGGAAACTAGATTATTTAATATCACTTTCGTTCATCGTAAACTTCGATGGAACTGGCGAAAATTAAAAAAAAAGCATCGTATAAACTTCTGAAGTTACACTTTTGTTTCACCAAATAGTTCAACACAATAGCTGTTTATTTAGGTTTCTAATTAATACTTGGAATAAATTGTTATGACGAACCTCAGTTACTAATGTTTTAACTCTATTATTCCTAAAATTCTGAACAAATGTTATCGAATATGAAGAATGATATTTATTTGAGGTTTTTAAATTGCATTTAGGCGCTTTTTTGTATAAAAAACTTAATTTGCAAATTAGGGAACATATAAGTTAACTATCCTTTGGCATAAATAGATAGTTTCTGCCATTTTAATCCACCCTCTATAATATTGGTCCACAACCTTTTTGAGTCCACGGCACACTGTTGACAATCCAAAATTGTCACGGCACACCAGGGAAAAAAATGAGTATCCTTTTTTAAACGATAATTTGTTTTATAACTGAATTAATTTCGTAATCAATAAATTTTTGTTTATATTCATATGGGAAAGCCGATTAGTTAAAACATATATGGATAATTTAATGATATTGAAGACGAAAAAAAAATAATGTATGTTTTTTTTTCAAATTTCAATCACATTTGCTACGAAAGTAAATAAATTATTCTGAAAGACTTCTTGTCTAAATGAAATAAACAGGTATCCAAATATCACTTATTTTTTTTAATGGGAAGAAGGTGCTCCCTACACAAAGGATGGAGATAACTTTTAAGCAGAGCTCTGCGTGGATGCAAAAGTCCTAACAGCATCCACACCCGCACTCACAAGGTCTCATCTACATCCGCATGGTCTTATCAAGAACCAGCATCAGCATCAGAAATCTTTATCAGCATCCGTGTATATTGCCTACTTAATAACGGTCGAGATTTTGAAAATGCTTGAAGTCCGATGTATGTATATTTGTGGCAAAAGAAATCAGTCTAATGGTTTATTAATGCCTAATTATTAACTGAAAAAAATACACTGTGAAAAATAACAAACCTTTTATTCGTAAAAATATGCTTTACTAAATTTAAACAAAAATTTACTTAATTTTAATTTATCTAATTCTTCTGAAATTTTTTTCTCTTTTAAATGCAGTATCGATAATTGTGGGAAAGCACCGATTATGGAAGATTAAAATTCCCTCTAAAATTTCACGATCTCCCAACTGAAATTTGCATTCAATTAATATTGAATTTCTGTTTTCTAAGTAACGCTACAGTAGTTTTTTCAATTTATATTTTGCTATTTCAACAAAAAGATCGCTTCTTTCGTATAGGATAAGTTTTTTTTTTTAACTTGTGGCTTTATCCCCATTTTCTTCTTGGGTAGGGATGGTTCAGTCGGTAGCGCGCCAATTTGTTTCAGGAATATCATCAACACTCTACAACTTTAACGAAGTTTTATCTGTAGTTCCCAGGTTCGAGTCCCAGCTGAACAAGCGTTCAGATTTATCTCCGCAAAACTTCCCGCCCTGTCCACGGTCAGTAGATGGACATCGATGTGTCTTGGATAAGGCCGCCATTCGTCGAATGGGATGTTAAACTGTGTGCGGGAGAGCCCTGTGCACTTTCAAAGGTTAAACAATCCAATTGACTTCTGTATTCAGAGTACATATCATCATTGAATTTTTAAAATAGTTTTTTTAACATTATCTCGAGTAGTTTTTTCACTTATATCAGCCATCAATAATGAAATAATGTTTGCTCATGTTTCTGCATATTTTATAAAATACGAGACTTTATCCGCCATCGGCGTTGACATAATTTTTTTTTATGCGCGGTTTTATCCGTGCTGAGGATACTCTTTCATCAGTAGAGAGCTTTCTCATGCAACATGCAAACACAGAGACTTGCCCGCTGGTTTAGTAGTCAGGTACGCTAACCACTACACCAATCATGGACTATTTACAATGAGGAGAATAGGGTGATGAAAAATTTTAGTAAACAAATATTTTGCGGTTCACACATCGGTCAGAAAGGGGACACCGATGGGTTTAGAAAGGTCACCGTCTTTCGATTGAGATATTAAGCCGTGTCCCCATGTACGGAAGAGCCCTACCCTGTGCACGTTAAAGAACATGTTGGATAGCATTGATGGGAGGCTCTCATATGTCTCCTAACAGCTTTTCCAGTGGGTTCCCTTCCCCCAATCTTCTAAGAGCCCTTAGGGTCCTAGCGATGTGACCGTTCAGCCCATTGTGTGCAAAAAAAGTGTCGCTCAGAGGTAACACCAACTTGCTTGCTGTAAGATGGTCTTTGGGGTTTTCTATATTCATAAAAATAAGAATTTACAAAAAAAAAAAATAAAAATAAAATATCCCCTCAAGCAGCTGCTTGACCACAGAGGTCTGACAGGAGCCTGTCAGTTTATATGCCATAGTAGAAGTTCTGAGAGGATGACAGGACCTCAACAGAAAAACGACACATACATCCATGCCTTACCCGGGGCTCGAACCCAGGTCCCGTAGACCAGTAGCCAAGCGCGCTAACCACTCGGCCACGGGACGGACAAGTAGTTTTTTAAAAAGTTTTCTAAATAAATAGAATTTGAAGTCTAAAAACTTTTAAAATAAATTAATCATAAAAAGCAACTTTCCGATGTCTACGAATTAAAAAAACATTCTTTAATATTTGGAAGTAGAGAAGATGAACACACTAGAACGTTGACAGTTCTAAAATTTTATATTTAAATTTTAATAATAATTTTCGTACATATTAAATTCTAATATTTTCATATGGATATTATAAGTTTGCATAATAGCTTCATAACAATTTTAAAATATAAATTCTTAAGGGATCCCGATGGCATTAAATATTTTCTTTAAAATAACATATAACCCATCCCTCGATTGTGACCAGTTTCGTTTTATACGGTCAAGATTGTATGACCAGTTTCGTTTTATACGCTAATTATTTTACAGGTAAGAATTTAGATTTTTTTATATATATAGATATAATACATATTATAACTACACTTTTTTGTGTAAATAAATTTTTTGTAGGAAGTATTTTTTATTGTGCGAAGTACAATAACAATTTGTTTCAGGAATATCTTCAACACTCTACAACTTTAACGAAGTTTTATTTATTGTACGTTGATATGTGCATAAATAAAATCTTTTTTGTAGGTATTAACGTATTAAGGTATATTAACGATGAATTTCTTGACCAAAAAGAAATGTATGAGAAATTAAACTTATATGAATTCGTGCCAATAAACGTACAAAATAATGTTACATTGTTATTTGTTATTGCTATACTAAAATTTGAGATAAATACAGGGTGTTTCAAAAAGGGACGCAACCCTCTATTGTATTTTTTTATTTAAACTTGACAAAACACATAAATTTCAAAAGATGCAAATTAGACATATATCTACCTTTACAACAGATGTTGAAAGTGATTTCCTGCAACCTGGATGCAGGTTCATACCCGTTTCATGACATTGGCAGCCACCTTTCGTAATGTTTGTTTTCTTCTGTTTAAAATCTCTCTTTCAACGATAGTCTTCAAGAGTATGACAATTGTTTTGAAACACTACACATTTGAGATATCCCCAAAGGAAAAAATCTGGAGGAGTAAGATCTGGTGATCTTGGGGGCCACAAATTTTTTGAAATCAAATGATCACCAAAAAATTTCTGCAACATGACCATTGTGTCATTTGCAGTATGGGTGGTCGGACCATCTTGCTGAAACCAAGACTCTCGTTCATTCACATCCAATAGTGCAATAAACTGTTGGATGAGGTCACAAATAAACTTCACCAGTTACAGTTGAGTCAAAAAATAAAGGCCCTATCACATGACGACGGGAAATTGCACACCAAACATCAATTTTCCGTGCGTATAATGGTCGTTCGTGAAAAGTGTGAGGATTTTCACTGCTCCATATTCGACTGTTTTGACTGTTCACATACCCATCCAAGTTAAACTAAGCCTCGCCACTGAAATTAACATGGTCCCACACCTCAATTCCATTTTCATCAATAAAAGAACGAAACCAACGACAGTACCGTGAACGTTTTTCATGGTCTTGTTCTTTCAGTTCATGAACGACACCAATGCGGTAGGCATGGAATCTGAACTTCTTTGTAGCCCCGAAAACAGTAGCTAGTGACAGTTCAACCTGTGAAGATAACTTTCTAAGAGATTTTCTGGGTGAGCGAGTTAAACGCTGAGACACATCGTCAAGAACTTCAGCAGTTAACAGTGATGGCCGGCCTGGGCTCTTTCGATCCTGTACAGACTCAGTGTCACGAAATTTATCAATCAAACTAGATATTGTCGACTTGTTGGGAACTACAGACTGAGGAAACTTCAACTCAAACTCCTCTCTTACACCTTTGTAAGATTTGTACGCACAATAAGTCTCAACAATAAATACACGTTCGTTTTTGGAAAACGACATATCTGACACAACAAAAAGGAATGAATGCTTGAGTGAGACTAGCGCATGACAAGGTCATTTCAACTGCTAAAGGCTGTTAACCTTGAGTACAGTAATGCCAACTGACTAATATTATGGCATAAAATGTACATGCGCTTATGTTCTACTCTATTATATTTAGGGTTGCGTCCTTTTTGAAACACTCTGTATAAAATAAAACTTTCAAAGAACATGATTAGTAACAAGGATATTTTTGAAACCTATTCTCCTTTTTTTCCCCCCATAAGTTGTTGATCTCGATTTGTAAGGTGATTTTCCTGAGTCTATCTACTGCGTAAATTGAGTCATGGGTGAATTTAGGATGTTATGATTTCATATTATATAAAAATATAGCTTTCAGAAAATATTGCTCTTCAGTTTGGTTTCTATTGACATAGCACTGAAGAACTAAATTTTTGCTAGGGCGTAGTTGCACTGTCCGCTCTGAGATGGACACTATAAAAAGAATCTCACATTAGATAAATTCATGGTTGATTATTGTCAGAAAGTGTGTCGTGTACCTGAATTCCACTGGTGCTAGGAACATGGCCAGTTCTCGGTTGGAATAACGAATCCCTGGCAGGCTCGCTCTGACGGTTCACGTGATGTCCACCATCTAATGATGGAGTCTGTATTTAAAAGATGGAGTCTATTGTTAAAAATGCAAATTTAATCTTAAAAGCAAGCACAGCGAACTTTAATAAAAGGTTGTATCACATGTATGCCTATTTCTAAAAAAGGGATAAATTCAATGAAAAAATAATTGGAGTTATCTAATTCTTTACTACTCTATGTTGCCTTCAAGAACATCCTATATAGTCAGTATCTTATAGTATACTACTATGTTCAGGAACATTGTATAAGATGTATTCCAATTACTGCATACTATTGATTTTAAGAACATCGTACAAGATCTGTTGCAATATTTTAATCCATACTATGTCTTTGAGGAACATTGTATGTGGTGAAATATCTTATTGCATATTATTTGTTTGGCACTAACATATACGATCTATGGCAATATTTTATTCCATACTTTCGTTTCCAGTAATATCGTAGAAGATGTATAGCAATACCTTACAACGTACTATTGCTTTGAGAAACATGGCATATATTACAGTATCTTTCTGCATACACATAGCTTTCAGGAATAACATATAAAATGTGTTGCAATACCTTTGCATCGTATTCAAAGTGTGGTCTAAGGCCTGTACCGGTCCTTGGACGAAAAATACCAGTGCTTAGAAAATATGCAAATCATCGCATGATCCTATTATTATCGTGTAGCATTCATGAATGCATACGACTGGTTCCAACCGCATATTTCGTATTTTCTTTCTAAGTTTCTTCTTTTCAGTTATTTAAAAACTATAAAGTGCACTTATAATAAATGATTTATTGTTATTAAATAAATATTGAAAATTTATTCTTTATTTTATCATTTGTTTTATATGCGTTTATATTTTTGGGTCGCAAAAAAGTACTGAAAAAACTAAAAGACTGATTTCTTACGATGAATAAATTATTAATATAAAAGATCGTTTGCTCAATAGCGGGTCAATTTTTAGGCTTGAATAAATAATGAGAAGTTATTCGATTTTACATGCGGATTCCATTATTCAATAGGAACCGGGGAATTGTGGGGATTGGGCTGCCATGAAAGCGACGGAACCCACAGTGTGAAGGCATTTATGTAAAAGATTGTGGCTAATTTG
This sequence comes from Ryuthela nishihirai, assembly GCA_038380435.1. Taxonomy (NCBI): domain Eukaryota; kingdom Metazoa; phylum Arthropoda; class Arachnida; order Araneae; family Heptathelidae; genus Ryuthela; species Ryuthela nishihirai. The sequence goes on along the minus strand of JAWZYU010000015.1, from coordinate 41,594,051 downwards.
AACATACACAGAAATTAATACAAGAAGTTCCATTAGCTTGCCCTGTGACGAGGCGTACGTGGAAGCAATTGTCACTATCACATTGCGCAGTTGATGCTGTATCGTGGGTTTTTATAGATCATACATAGGTGGAATGATTGAATTATTAGAAACTTGTCAGTCAACCAAAGAGATCATAGATTAGGATGAAAAAAGGCAGGTTTTTGTTCACTAAATACCACCGCTTAGTTTCTGAGCAGCTTTAGAATATTATGACAATTTTAGGTACTTTCTCGGCAGCCAAAAGTGATTAGCTTGCTTGGTTAGTGATCAAAGGAAAGTTCGAGCCCCGTATGAGGGAAGGATTTTTTTTCCCTTTCTTGCATTGATCTTCTGTTGAGGTCTAACCTTCTTCACAGATCTTCTCTATGATGTATTAAACTGACGAGCTCCTATCACACCTCTGTAGCAAGCAGCTATATGAGGGGTAGTTTATTTTATTTTTGCCATGGCCGAGTGGCTAGCGCGCTTGGCTACTGATCAAAGGAACCTGGGTTCGAGCCCGGGTAAGGCATGGATGTTTGTATTGTTTTTCTGCCGAGGTTCTGCCGTTCTCACAAACCTACTACGGCATATAAACGGACAGGCTCCTGTCAGACCTCTGTGGCAAGGAGCTACTTGAGGGAATATTTATTTTATTTAAATTTTTTTTATCTCGTTTTCAAAAAAATACACAAACACACACAAAAAAAAGATTCATTTTTTGCTTAAAGATATCTTTTGTTTTATTGTCTTTCTGTCTGTCTCTATGCAAACATCGAATTTTTTTTGTTTATAGAGATAAATTGAAAAATATTTTTGTCTTGGATAGGTGTTGATGAAATGCCGTGATTCGTACTTTCCGAATTTCCCAAAAATTTAAATTTCACCCTCTAACGGTGAAAATTTTGAAAATCGCAAAAATGCTGAACGAATATTGGAAGCCAAATATTTATGTTAGAAATTTTGATGGTAGAATGTGGAGGTTAGGAGGTTTACATTTGCAACAATAAGTTGTTCCCTTACACCCCAGGGGTCTGTAGGAAACACAACTCTTTTGTTTTTTTAAAGAAGTAATATGAAAATTCTTTTTTAATTGGATTAGTACTAATGAAATATAATAATTCGCATTTTTCAAATTCTTTAATTTACATCTTTAGAAGACAATAAACATAGAAGAGGCGAAACTTTTAACAACTATTGTAAGTGATTTATTTTTGGTAGAAATTTGAACTTTGGGTTATAGAGTGTCAAGTGATATTTCACTGAAGCAACAATCTTTTCCCTTTTCTCAGAGGGGTGTTAGGAAAGCAACTTTTTAAATTTAAGGAATAAAAGACAAATTTCATGTTTTATAAGTACGAATATAATATTACTATTTGTATTTTCCTAATCATCCATTAATTGTGATTAAAACTTTTAAAGAGTAGAAAATTAGGTAAACGAATGGGTCCTTGTAACCTGGTTATTCAAGTGTCTCCTAATTACGGGCCACAGGCCAGATCCGACCAGCTAAGCAAACAAGGTACAAGAAAATTAAAATTAATATTCCGACAAGTTGATTCCCCCCCCCCCCAAAAAAAAAAAAAACTGACACACTGTCCTCATTGCAACCTGAAATTTATATAACACGCTTTGTTTTAAATGATAATGTCTTGTATTCATTTATTTCATTAAAATGAAATTTATTTATTTATATAAATGAAATTTTTTAATTTATTTACTTCATTAAAATGAAATAAATGAATACAAGACACTATCATTTAAAATTTTATTTTAATCATTATCATTAATCATTAAAATGTTATGCAACTTCAGAGAAGCCATACTATTTAAATCTTTAAACTCAAAAAGATCTTGATGTCCTTTTGATTCCTCAGACTTTGATTAATCACCGATGTGGCCCACCGATGATAAAAGTTTGAAGACAGCTGATTTAGATTGTTATGTACAATTAAAAGCTCATTCTACATCACCACGAAGGATTCGAACTCTGCTCTCAGCTGTTTAAGCATTCATTACCTCGAACCAACGATATCGCTGGTCTGCCGTGGAGGATTATTTCTCTTTCTCTAGCATAAATTTCTTACGTTTAACATTTGAGAAAAAAATGTTAAGTTCATGTGCCATTCAATGCAACGAATAAAACTTTTAAAACAAGAATGCACTTCATCTGATTAGTTCCAGAATTTTTGGTTTTCATTCCTTTACTGAGAAACATGCTTCTTTACTACTCTTTCGCATCAATGACATAGACCGGGGTGTGTTCAGGGTGCCATCCATCCACAGTACTAAACGTAGTCATGTAAAAGACAGAAAAATAAGATGGCTACCCACACTTACGATTTCGAGCTCCCTCTCTTACGGCAAAAGCTGAAAAAAAAAAGAAGTTTTTTCCTACTAAATTGTATTTTAAGTATCGACTAACATTTCAGTCAGAAAAAGGTATAATTGTAATTTTTCAGCACACTTTAAAATATATGACGTGTCGATTTTTATTCATATATGATACGCAATCAAGAGTTATTTGACCTTAAGGTGGCAATGTGGTTAGTAACTATCTGAATGTCCAGAGGGAAAATTTTATGCGTTTCTATTAAATCTGACTGAGATATAGTGGTAGCAGTGACTTCGGTCTTGGTAGGACATGCTCTTCTGTAAGATGGCTTGTACAAACTAGGAGTAATTCCTTCGCCCTCTTTTATGTTGTAAAAAATAAAACTTCTGTCAGCTTTCATAGCTTCGTCTACCCTGGGCATAAGCAAAATTTTATGCAGCTTTGTAAAGCTCATACGTTTTTCAGTCCGGCATGTAAATTTCTAATATTGAGACTACAGTAAAGAGTAGCTTTTAAAACATTCACAGAATTAATTTAGCATTCATGATTTGCATTTACAGCAAATTATTTCATGGTAAACAGTAAATTTTGTTGTAGTCATGGGTTCAGGAAATTTAAAAAAGGAAAGTACAAAAAAATGCTTTAATTTTAGTTTAAAACACGTTGTGAGTTATAAAAAAGGAGGATATTTCATGTTTTTCAGATTTCTGGAAGGACACGGGATGAAAAAGGATATGTCCTCGTTTTCGAGGACGTATGGCAACCTTATTTAGGGCATTGTTTCTTATTATGAGAACATATCCTTCTTCATGTGTAAGCACATGAGGAGAGCATTTAAACAATTCTTGACTTTTTTTTTCCTCAATCACACCCGCAAAGCTACTAGCTTATGGGAGAGCAAAAACCATGCCGGGACTTGAACCCGGACTCCAGCAGTTGCAGTGTTACCCCGAACCAATGCGATGACACTACGCAACTGCAACCTTATGTTCAATTCTTACGTTTAAACAAATCAAATTTACCCTATGAAACAGTGACGCACCTATAAATTCACCCCTCTTGAAGACTCGAATAACACATCTTTTCTATGGAAGTTACCAAAAATCAGACTCAAGCACATCAAATCCCATTTAGATTAAAGCGTATCACCAAGGCCGGATCTAGGGAGGGGAGTGTACCTAGCGCGCGCACCTCCCCCTCCCTTTGAGAATGATAGTAACAAGGAAGCGAAAAATAAATATTAAACTTCTATATAATCTGTATTTTTCAAGAAGTCTGTTAAAGATTACTGAAACAGGAAAAAAAATTATACCGGAGTGGCATTCAGATTCGATCTTCGCCCCCCCCCCCCCCTTCATTCTAATCACTCCACCCCCATGTTTTTTCTAGATCTTGGTCTACCCTCTCTCCATTGTATATTTTTGGGTACGTAATAGCTTAGAACTATATTTTTCTATGTTGATTTCGTCGTTCAGTGTGAATGAAAATAGCAAATTTAAAAAAGATTTTAATAAAATACAAGTCTTGGCTAGCAGCTAATACTATTTACGCACAAAAAGACTTGAAAAATATCCTTTCTGCCCTAGAGCCTTTGGACAATCACCAATGTGTGTCCCGCTGATAAAAAGAATTTGGATTTGGGTTGGGTTGTTTTACCTCTGAGCGGCACTTTAAAAAGAATTTGGATGCAGACGATTGAAATCATTTATATTATTGTATATAGGGAAAAAAACTACGACGTTATGATTTATTACCGAAACGTAAACAGGCGAATCACAAAAACCCTCAGGACTCTTCAGTGGCATGGTAATGACGTAGCTCATTCAAAACGTCGATAAACTTCTCGCTTTCTTATTTCCATTCATTTTATTCTTCATCTGCGATGCAAGCAAAACACATTACAAGAGTAGTATGTTAACAACAGGAGTTCTAAAATGCGTACTCATCAGTGCGAAGTTCAGCTAGCTGCCGTACCTGTTCATTCCCAGAAACTGGTCTGAATTACCAGAATCTGTTTATTGATTTAAAGTTCGTTCTCGGAATTCCCAAATGTTATTAGATCCAAAAGAAGAGGAAGAAATAGCAATTGGGACTTCAAGGCAAAACAGAAATAAATTACATTAATGTCGTCTATCGCTGAGCCTTTTTTTTTTCGTATGAGATACGCATCGTTTTTTATTTATACATTTATACATTTAACGTTAAACACGTTATTTCGTAATGGGAAGGCTTGCGGCCAAGATAAAAAATTTGCCTTTCATAAACAAGATAAAGCTTCCGGCTGAAACTTTCTTCAGTGATTCTTTTTTTCAATTATTCTTAATATTCAAAGTCTCACGAATCTTTAGGGGTGGCTCAGTCGGTAGTGCGCCAGGCTCGTAATCTGTAGTTCCCAGGTCGAGTCAAAGCTGGGTTAGCGTTGAGATTTATTTCCGCAAAATTCCCCGCCCTGCCCAAGGTCAGTAGATGACACCGATGGACTTGGAAAGCCGTCCGCCGGATGGGACGTTAAACCGTGTCCCCGTGTACGGGAGAGCTGCACATACCCTGTGCACGTTAAAGAACACGCTGGATGGCCTTGACGAGAGACTACCATCTGTCTCCCAACAGCTGTTCCAGTGGGTCCCCTCCCCCAACCTTCTCTGAGCCTTCGGGGTTCGTGTGACCTGGCCATTTAGCCCATGGTGTGCAAAAAAGTGCCGCACAGAGGTAAAACAACCCACCTCACGAATCTTTAACTCTGATTTCAGAACGTTCGTAGAATGTCCATCACCAGCACACTCAAGAAAGGAAGCTACAGCATAACCACCATCATATCTGGATAACCAACTAGCACAGAACTTTCCCCGTTAACCAGATATAATTTTGTCATCTCAATCTGGGAAGAGAAAAAGAAATGATCTCTGTAACTTCTAAGCATTAAAACTATAGCAGAGTTTTTACCTAAGACTAGCGTGATAGTCTGTAAGTCTAACTCCAATACCAGGAAACTCCCGGACTTTTTTGTCTTATCATAACGCCTGCAACTTCAAAAATAATAACTTCATTTCCGAATTTCTACAGACGTTACCCCTTCCTATCTCTCTCTCTTTAATCTAGGAACTTTTGAAATTTAGGATTGATAGAAGCTTCCCAAGATACGAGATGATGATGAAGTATTAAGAGCTGATAGCGACTAAAATTCTCCCTTCCAAGGATAGGAGTCAGCTCAGCCGATAAATAAAAAATAATAAATACCCCCTCAAGCAGCTGCTTGCCACAGAGGTCTGACAGGAGCCTGTCAGTTTATATGCCAGAGTAGAAGGTCTGAGAGGATGGCAGGACCTCAGCAGAAAAACGACACGAACAATCCATGCCTTATCCGGGGCTCGAACCCAGGTCCCATAGATCGGTAGCCAAGCGCGCTAACCACTCGGATCTCTGCTGTGCTCTGCACTGAAATTTTCTCCACTGCGGCTTCTGTCTGCGGCTCTGCTCTCGGTGAGAAAGAGGACACCGGGATATGTCGTGATAGAACTGAGTACTAGGTTTATCCAACCCTTAGCCTCATCCATCTAACGTCACCCACTAATTGGACTTGAAAACGATGCTGTCTGTCGGATGGAGCATGTTACGATTGATTACAATATAATATTTAAAATGCAATCTAATGGAAAGCAATTTTACTGAATCATGACAAGAAAAGCATATGCGCTCGTAAAGGATTATAATAATAAACGGAATAAAAAAAAAACAACCGAAACATATATACACTTCCTGGCCAAATTATTACAAACACCAACCTAATACTTGGTCGGGAGGCGAGGGTAGCGGCTCAGCCGGTAGCACCAGGATCGTAATATGCAGTTCCCATATTCGAGTACCGCTTAGGTCAGTGTTGAGATTTATCTCCGCCAAACTCTCCGCCCTATCTTCGGTCAGTAGGGTATACCTATGGGCTTGGAAAGCTGCCGTCCGTCGGTTGGGACGTTAAGCTGTGGTTCCTTGTGCGGGAGAGCCATACCCTTGTGCACGTTAAAGAACACTGGATGGCTTTGACGGGAGGCAACGATCGTCCCCCAACAGCTGTCCAGTGGGTCCTCTCCCCCAACTTTCTCTGAGCCTTCAGTTCTTGTGACTTAGTCATTTAGCCCATTGTGTGCAGAAAAATGCTTCTCAGAGGTAAAACAACCCAACTTCGTCGGGCATCCGGGGACAGAGAGGATAGACCGGAGACTTTCAAATCTCTGCTCATGGTTCACGTTAAATAATTTTTGAAGTACTGCTAGGGGAGGGGGCGCGGGTGGCTCAATCGGTAGCGCGCCAGGCTCGTAATCTCTAGTTCCCAGGTTCGAGTCCCAGCTGGGTCAGCGTTGAGATTTATCTCCGCAAAATTCCCCGCCCGGCCCACGGTCAGTAGGGGACACCGATGGGCTCGGAAAGGCCGCCGTCCGTCGGATGGGACGTTAAGCAGTGGCCCCGTGTGCGGGAGAGCCATACCCTGTGCACGTTAAAGAACACGCTGGATGGCCTTGACGGGAGGCTACCATCTGTCTCCCAACAGCTGTTCCAGTGGGTCCCCTCACCCAACCTTCTCTGAACCTTCGGGGTCCTTGTGACCTGGCCATTTAGCCCATGGTGTGCAAAAAAGTGCCGCTCAGAGGTGAAACAACCCAACCCTTATTAATTCATCAGGTCAGGAATATAAATTCGCTTCTCATTATAGTGAGAGCATACTTAGATAAGAATTGGACGTTTTACAGTCCCTGGAGAGATTTTTAGGGGCAGTCAATTGAAAAATGATAGAATTCGGTAGAAAGAAAAAAGTTTCCTAGAGACAGTGAATGTTTCACGTTCCTTTTACTGATGTTGGAGCAGTTCGTTTCACTCTGCGCTTTAAACGAGTGTAAATTTCCGAGATGATCGTCCCAAAATAAAATTTTTCTGTGATTTTGATGACTAATATATTTTTGAAGCATTGTTTTAAATAAAAATGCAATTAAGGCGTGTTTCGAGATATTCAAGAGCAAATTTTCCTGTTAATAGCTTAAAAAAAGTTTAAAGCTAAAGTCAAAACAAAGGTAAAAAAATCAAACCAGGAAAGAAAGCTAACTTTATCTTTCTATCTAAATTAAGATCAGAGAAAGTGCTTCTCAAATAAATGACCAATTACTAGTTTTTGCATTTTTAGATCCGCAATTTCCCAAAATTCATTGTTCGTAAAAAAACCGAAATTTCGCAGATTTTTTTATTCAGTGAATAGAACAAACAGACCAAGGTTCATTACAATCGACAATAACAAGGTTGGGATTCACCGTTTTTATTAACTCGTTATATATAAAAACACAACAAGCTAATTTTTTTTCAATTTTGTTTTGTTACGAGTCCGTCTGTAGACATTCAACTCTTTTTCTTTTTATCTCTAAAAACGAAAAAGAGTTGAATTTTTGGGATGGGCAGATATTGATGAAATAATAAGATTAGCACTTTCCGAATTTCCCAAAAGTTTTACGTGCTCCTTCTAACGATAGAAAATTTTTATAATGGAAAAATTTGAAGCAAAATTGTGAACGATAAATTTATTCTAGAAATTTGAAATTTCGGTGATCGATGACTCAATGAACAAGGATTACTTGTACTGAGTGCAGTGATTAGCCTCCTCATTACAAGGAGGGATGGGAAAGAGCAATTTTAAAATTCGGTGGTGGAAGGTGATAATCGAGGGATACTGATTGCAGTGATTAGCCTCCTCATTACGAGGAGGGATGGGAAAGAGCAATTTTAAAATTCTGTGGTGGAAGGTGATAATCGAGGGATACTGACTGCAACGATTAGCCTCCTCATTACGAGGAGGGATGGGAAAGAGCAATTTTAAAATTCGGTGGTGGAAGGTGATAATCGAGGGATACTGACTGCAACGATTAGCCTCCTCATTACAAGGAGGGATTGGAAAGAGCAATTTTAAAATTCGGTGGTGGAAGGTGATAATCGAGGGATACTGACTGCAACGATTAGCCTCCTCATTACGAGGAGGGATGGGAAAGAGCAATTTTAAAATTCGGTGGTGGAAGGTGATAATCGAGGGATACTGACTGCAACGATTAGCCTCCTCATTACAAGGAGGGATGGGAAAGAGCAATTTTAAAATTCGGTGGTGGAAGGTGATAATCGAGGGATACTGACTGCAACGATTAGCCTCCTCATTACGAGGAGGGATGGGAAAGAGCAATTTTAAAATTCGGTGGTGGAAGGTGATAATCGAGGGATACTGACTGCAACGATTAGCCTCCTCATTACAAGGAGGGATGGGAAAGAGCAATTTTAAAATTCGGTGGTGGAAGGTGATAATCGAGGGATACTGACTGCAACGATTAGCCTCCTCATTACGAGGAGGGATGGGAAAGAGCAATTTTAAAATTCGGTGGTGGAAGGTGATAATCGAGGGATACTGACTGCAACGATTAGCCTCCTCATTACAAGGAGGGATGGGAAAGAGCAATTTTAAAATTCGGTGGTGGAAGGTGATAATCGAGGGATACTGACTGCAACGATTAGCCTCCTCATTACGAGGAGGGATGGGAAAGAGCAATTTTAAAATTCGGTGGTGGAAGGTGATAATCGAGGGATACTGACTGCAACGATTAGCCTCCTCATTACGAGGAGGGATGGGAAAGAGCAATTTTAAAATTCGGTGGTGGAAGGTGATAATCGAGGGATACTGACTGCAACGATTAGCCTCCTCATTACAAGGAGGGATGGGAAAGAGCAATTTTAAAATTCGGTGGTGGAAGGTGATAATCGAGGGATACTGACTGCAACGATTAGCCTCCTCATTACGAGGAGGGATGGGAAAGAGCAATTTTAAAATTCGGTGGTGGAAGGTGATAATCGAGGGATACTGACTGCAACGATTAGCCTCCTCATTACGAGGAGGGATGGGAAAGAGCAATTTTAAAATTCGGTGGTGGAAGGTGATAATCGAGGGATACTGACTGCAACGATTAGCCTCCTCTTTACAAGGAGGGATGGGAAAGAGCAATTTTAAAATTCGGTGGTGGAAGGTGATAATCGAGGGATACTGACTGCAACGATTAGCCTCCTCATTACGAGGAGGGAGCAATCTTTCTGTTTTAAGGGAAAAATAAAAAATTCTTTTTGTGTTTTATAGGTATTAATAAATCATTATTATTTGCATTTTTCCAATCATCCATTAGATCGAATTTTATTCTATTAGAATTTCCACTGTTAGAAGTTGCAAAAGTCTAAAAATGAAAAGTTTCGTTCCCTTTGTGAACGGGGCGGCGGTGGCTCAGTCGGTAGCGCGCCAGGCTCGTAGTTCCCAGGTTCGAGTCCCAGCTGGGTCAGCGTTGAGATTTATCTCCGCAAAATTCCCTGCTCTGCCCACGGTCAGTAGGGGACACCGATGGGCTTGGAAAGACCGCCGTCCGTCGGCTGGGACGTTAAGCTGTGGTCCTGTGTATGGGAGAGCCATACCCTGTGCACGTTAAAGAACACGCTGGATGGCCTTGACGGGAGGCTACCATCTGTCTCCCAACAGCTGTTCCAGTGGGTCCCCTCCCCCAACCTTCTCTGAGCCTTCGGGGTCCATGTGACCTGGCCATTTAGCCCATGGTGTGCAAAAGAGTGCCGCTCAGAGGTAAAACAACCGAACCCCTTTTTGAACGAATGTATGGTATTCAGCAGTAGCGTTATGTGTTCATTTAGTTGGTGTTTCCACATGGAATGATCCCATACATCAGTGATCCCAACTTATGGTCGCGAAAATTTAAGAAAAACAATAATTCTACATAACAATTTGTACTTTTAGTACTTTTTTTATTACCTATCTTCCTATTGCTTTTGGCTTTGACATTTGTCGATTTGTGTATTTGACAAAAAGTTGTTCCACCATACCTTTCGAATGCGATGGAGAAACTTATCGCTAAAAACTTTTGAATTCAATAATTTATGTGCCAAATGAAAGCTTGTGATGCGGGTAGTGTCATAGGCAATAAAAAAATGCCCCCCCCCGTGCTTTCTTTTCCCCTAAAAAGGGGGAAATGTGAAAACAATTCTTAAGCTATATCTCCAAAACGCGAAGGCCGAAAGCAACAAGTTATACGTCGAATGAAAGCTTCTGACTCGGGGAATGTCGTAGGCTACGAAAAACTGCCCCCCCCCCCCTCAAAGCTTTCTTCTCTCTTAAAAAAGAGGTGGGAAAGGAAAGTGATTGTTCCACTATATCTCCTGAATGCGAGTGCGGAAAGTAATGAGCTATGTGACGCGGGGAGTGTCGTAGGTTATGAAAAATCGCCCCCCCCATGCTTTCTTTCCCCCTAAAAACAACAAATCTGAAATTCGTTCTACTATATCATCGGAACGCGAGGGACTACAATTACGAGTTAGGCGTCAAATGAAAGCTCGTGTAACGACGATCGTAAACTATTTCGAATTTCGCTCCCCACTATTCCCCCTGATAAAATGTGGGGGGTGGCTGATTTTCGCGGGGGTCGACTTTAACGAGTCCAATCTCAAATTCAAGCTTGTGACATCTCCAATGTCTTGGTCTACCTCAAACGCGATTCCAAAAGGGGTAAATGTGCTCGATATTTATGATTCGTATATCAAAGTTTTGTAAGGTAGGTGTTTTTAATGACAACAACAAAAAATATAAATTTAAAAATTAAAAAAATACCTATCTTCCCATAGGGCCCTAAAAAGTAGAAAATAAACCTAAAGTATATCGATGGTGCAATCGATCACTGAATTCGTATTCACTTCAAAGGAAGATAGGGCGCAGGCAATCTTGTTGAGTAGGTAAATCGGCGCCCTAGCTTCCTTTGAAGTGTATTCCTTTGAAGTATTTAAAAAAAATTTAATTCATATTTTTTTTGCAATTTTTATTGATTTTATTTTTTGTCAAAATTTGAGTTTAATATGCGTTTCTGTATTTGTTTAAATAAATTGAATTTTAAAATATACAATAAAAAATTATTTTTTTTCCACAGGTGTGTCGCGGTAAATGGACTCTTTTAAAAGGGTGTCAGCCAAGAGAAAAAAAGTTTGATAAATACCATACATCAAAAGCTTAAAAAACACACACACGAAAATGTCCTAAACACTCTCCTTGTTTTATTCATGTGCCCCTTAAGCTACATCTACGACGCTCATTTCCCCAAGGAATACATTACTAAACACCTCCACGAATCCATATCTTTATATTATACACAAGCTACTCAGTTGCATGAGTTCACTTGCAGAAAATACGCTCTCTGGAGCTGTCGTAGCAGTTTGGAGCTGGCCGATAAAAATGGCAGTGCTATTTTTTGTCCACTTACGCATCTGGGCAGGCAAAGACAGAGCTAAGCGCTTTCTCACGCGAGAGAACATGTGGTAACCGCAAGGATGTTAAAAGGGACAGAGTGATCCGAGGTGGTCGTAAACTGAATTTCCGAAGCCACTCCACACCCAGGGAAGTCTGGAAATGGCTCTGCAGTTCTTGCACCCAACGCTCCTTGAGATTGCGTAGAGGAAGTTCTTATAGATTCGAGTGACTTCGGTGCATCTTAATTAAGCGAAAAAGAAGGGCTCACATCCGTTCTAGTTTGGGAAGATAAAAATTCTTTACCTTCAATGCTCATTTTTCTTTTACAAGCAAGTGAAAGATTAAGAAGAAATACAGAGCATTTTTTGCTACTTTAATTGAGTAGAGAACGAACATTTTTTTTACCGTTGCCTCTTTTAATAAACTATCGAATGGAGAGCATTTTGAAAAGCTACCGTTTAAAAATAAGGCAGCATTTAATAATATAAAAAGACGTACAAAAAAAAAAGGTAGAAATTTGAAATGAGAAAGTAAGTCACCCAAATAAAATTGAGAAGGTTAATTAAGTTCACGATCTCATATAAAGAGCATTTAGAGTGGATTGAAGTTAATTATGCTAAAAAAATATTCTTGCTCTTTTTCGAACTTGGTTTTGAAACTCTGGGAGGTTTGCAGTCCTTTAAGAAATCAGACATTTGCTGTAATGAAATAAATCTTACCAGGGGGCATATAAAATTCGATATTTGCTAAAAGTAGAAGGGCGGCAAAACGCTCTTTGTTTATTTAGGGAGGAAAATTTTTACATCTCTTCTTAAGTTAGCGATATCTACTCTTGGTCCAAGTGGCAAATTTTTGCATCCATCCTTAGCTTAAGATAGCAAATTTTTTCACCCTTCTCTAACTCAAGATAGAAAAAATTTGAACCTATTCTTAGCTCAGGAAGGCAAATGTTTGCACCCATTCTTAGCAGAGGATGGCAAATTTTTACATCCACTCTTAGCTCAAGATGGGAAATTTTTGCCTTTATTCTTAGCTCAGGATGACAAATTTTAATTCTGCCTTTGGTTTAAGTTGACAAATATTTATATTTGTTCTTGGGCATACATTCTTACTTCAGGATGGCAAATTTTTACTTCTGCTTTTGGTCTAAGTTGGCAAATCTGTTTTTGAACTAGGGTGGCAAATTTTTTACACCCATTCTTAGCTCAGGATGACAATGTTTGTATCCGACCTTGACCCAAGGCGGCAAATGTTCATATTTATTTTTGTGCTACAGTGGCAAAAAAATTTCCTCTATTATTTGCATAGGGTATAAATTTTCGCACCAGCTTTTGGCTTAAGAGAGTAAATTTCACATTTACTCTTAGCTTAAGGATGTAAATTTCACATTTATTCTTGGCTTAAGGAGGTAAATTTTCACGTTTAATCTTGGAATAAGAAAGTAAATTTCTTATTTATTCTTAGCCTAAGAAGGTAAATTTCCCATTTATTCTTGGCCAAAGAAGGTAAATTTCACATTTACCCTTGGTCTAAGGAGGAAAATTTCACATTTACTCTTGGCCAGACCTCTGTGGCAAGCAGCTGCTTGAGGGGGTATTTATTTTTATTTTTTTTAAAGGAGATAAATTTTTACATTTACTCTCGGCCTAAGAACGTAAATTTCACCTTTACTCTTGGCTTAACGAGGCAAATTTTCTCATTTAATCTTGGTCTAATAAAGAAAATTTCACCTTTATTCTTGGCCTCAGAGTGTAAATTTCACATTTATTCTTAGAATAAGAAGGTAAATTTTTACATTTACTCTTGCCTTAAGTAGTTAAATTTTCGCTTTTACTCTTGGAGCAGGGTGATATTTTTCCTCCTACTCTTTATTTAGAATATTTCTCCCTTTGCACAGAAGATGGAAATGCCATAAAAGGAAAGCGGAGGAAAAAACAAGTTATGCCACCACATTAAGTTGTCATCTAAGGGAGGAAATTCACAACGAATGTCGTTACTTTCGTCGTTCCTTTTTCTTTCGAAGTGAAACATCTCGTTACTGACTTCGTCATTTATAGAACGGACAGATGTCTTCTTTATTGTAAATTAGGTCAATTACACTTTGACTCATGCTGACACAAGTGGCTCTTAATCAAGTGTCTTACTGAATGTAAAGAGAGTTTACTTACTCCATATTAATGATATCATGTTCAGCATTTTTTCCCTTTTAATATAAGAGTTGTGCAGTCATAACGGATAGGAGCGTAATTTGAGATTCGAATTCGAAATTACTAGCATATTTCCCCCCCTCTTAATCCGTACCTTGATAAAGCCTGATATAAACATCCTAATAATCAACGCTTTTGATGTCTAATTAATATAACTAATGTGAATTTTTTTCCAGCAATATACTATTACTGTCATTTAGTGAAAGTGGCCGAATGATTAGTGTGTTTGGCTACTGATCAAAGAGATCTGGGTTCGAGGCAAGGGTAAGGCATAGATGTTGTGTTTCTGCTGAGATCTCGCTTTCCTCATCTTCTGTGTGGCGTATTACACTGACAGGCTCCTGTTAGACCTCTGTGGAAAGCTGCTGCTTGAGGGAATGTTTATTTTCTTAGTGAGGATGGGGTTGGTTCGTAACCTGAGAAAAAGGTTTGATTCCATACTGTGCTCTATTTGAGGTTTTTTCGGCTAACCTCCGCTCTGCTCTCTGTTAGAAAAAAGACATTATTGATGGGCATGGCAAAGTACGCCGTTCTTTCGATGGGGATTTTGCCATGGTCTTGTGTGATAGAAAGCTATAATCTATGTATATTAACAAGCACGATAGTTTTACCACTGGGTGGCATTTTTTTGCACAAAATTGGCTAAATGGCAAGGTCACAAGGACGTCGAGAACTCAGAGAAGGTTGGGGAAGCTGACCACCAGACAACTGTTGGGAGACAGATGTAGCCTCCCGTCAAGGCCATCCACTATACTCTTTAACGTGCACAGGATATAGCTCTCCTGCACACAGGCTCCTATCCGATGGAAGGCAGTCTTTGCAAGACCATCGGTGTCTTCTTCTTACTGAGGACAGGGTGGGGTTTCGCGGGGATAAATCTCGACACTGGCCCAGGTGGGACTCCAATTTGGGAACTGCTGATTACGATCCTGGCACCCTACCGATTGAGCCATACCTGCTCCCACGTTAAATGTATCTTGAAGGGAAGCTTCAATCTGTCTTTTATCCATTGGAAACCCATCTTCTATCCAGTTGTGAACTCTTGTGATCTGGCCATTTAGTCCTCAGAGGTAAAACATTCCAACACTTACCAGGCTCTGAGTCCTTGGGGTCCTTGTGACCTGGCATTTAGTCCACTGTGCCCACAAAAGTGCCCTTCAGAGGTAAAACAATTCAATCTTCACCAAACTTGGTCATTTAGACCATTATATTAAAAAAAAAGTGTCTCTCAAAGGTAAGACAACCCAATCATCAGCCAACGCTGAGCACTTGGGGTCTTTGTGACTTGGTCATTAGCTCATTAAGTGCAGAAAAGTACCACTCAGTAGTAAAACAGCTAAACCCTTACCCAAGTCTGAACATTTGGGGTCCTTGCGACCAGGGCTGGCCGAACAGCATACACATTCCAAGCATTAGTTTGGGGCGGCAAAATTTTAAGAGCGCATGCTTTTAATTGGATGAACTTGCTCTTAACTTAACTCAAAATAAAAGCTGATGAATCTAAAAATGCTGAGATTTTCATATAACTTTGCGAGTATGATAATTTCGAAACCAGATCTGACTGATGAAAGATATACTCAGAGCCACAAAATTGCCAAGATCGTTTGAGATAACAAAAACGGTTTGAACGCTTGAGGTGGCAAAAATAAAATCTCTTTCAGGACAATGAAAAGTAAATTCACTTCAGATGATAACATCAATGTTTTTTTTTGCGGGGGGGGGGGGGTGATTTTTTGGAAGGAGTGAAAAAAATAAAGTTATTGGAGAGGCAAAAAGTAAATTTCTTGAATGGGGCATAAAATAAATCTATTTGAGGGCGACAAAAAGTAAATTTATTTGAGGGCGGTAAAAAATAAATCTATTTGAGGGCGACAAAAAATAAATTTATTTGAGGGCGGCAAAAAATAAATTTATTTGAGGGCGACAAAAAGTAAATTTATTTGAGGGTGGCAAAAAGTAAATTTATTTGAGGGTGGCAAAAAAGTAAATTTATTTGAGGGCGAGAAAAATAAATTTATTTGAGGGCGGAAAAATAAATTAAATTTATTTGAGGGCGGTAAAAAGTAAATTTGTTTGAGGGTGGCAGAAAAGTAAATTTATTTGAGGGTGGCAGAAAAGTAAATTTATTTGAGGGCGGCAGAAAATTAAATTTATTTGAGGGCGGAAAAAATTAAATTTATTTGAGGGCGGCAAAAAGTAATTTTATTTGAGGGCAATAAAAAGTAAATTTATCTGAGGGTGGCAGAAAAGTAAGTTCGCTTGAGACGGCAAATGTCCTGGGTAGGTGCTGCTTGCATGATCGGACAATTAGATTAATGAGTGCAAAAAAAAGTGTCTCTCAGGGGGAGAACCCAACTCTTTGCCATGGGGTCTTTATGACCTGGCCATTAATTCACTCTGTACACGAAAGTGACATTCAGAAGTAAAACAACCTATTTCTGACATTTTCTTTCATTGTAAAATTTGAGTATAAAATACTTAACAGTTGTACTGATTTTATTTTCAACTTACAACAACAACAACAATTCCCATCAAATGCGCAGAATTATACAACGGAAGAGAAAAGGAGATGAATCAACTCATTTGCATAGTAACACATACGAAAGCACCCTCTATATGTGAATATGTTCACGACCAGTAAGTATCTTCCCTAATATAAGACTTCGAAAAATACTTTCAGGGATTCGACTTGAAAAGATCCAAGTTAGATATTAAATGTGTATTTCAACATACCAACAAGTCATCTAATGAGCCGATGCTATTGCTAGCTGGTAGAGGCAGACGATTTTCCTTCAAAGGTTTTACACCTCTTTTGAGACAAAACATTTTCACTTCTGCAGAGTAGCACCAGAGTGTCGGCGCTTACGAAGATTGCGTATAATCCACGTCGAGGTTCGTCGTCCCGTTCGCTCATCGCATCGAGTTCACCCTTTACTGAGCTGTGATTCTCCCCCAGGAAAAGCACTAGAGGGTGGGAGGCATTGGCAGACTTACTGCTACTTCAAGCGACACCTATATGCCCTTCGCGATGCGAAAAAATGGAGCCAAGAAAATATTGCTTGCACTTCTGTGGACGGAAGAGACATCAGCACATACGAAGTGCTCCTTGGCAGTATTCCCACACCAAGTTTAGTGTCAGGAAGGTGGGGGTTATATTTATAAACCGAAATAGGGTGACTTTGACTAGGTTGCAATATGCCTTGACACTGGAATATTGCGTCTACGTTGCGTCTCCCCGTTCTGTTATGTGAGCGGAATTCTTGAAAGACGTTCCCTTTGAATGGGGTGGTTATTCGTAACGTTGGGGCTCACATTTGGAATAGAGTGGATGGGGGAAATTACCTAATGGCAACTGTTGTTTGGAAAATGAAAAAAAAAGTATTTTTCATGGTTTTTTTTTTTACTTTACCTAGTGATGAGCACCTTTCCAGTTTAAAAATAATAGTGATTAACATCCACAGTAACAGTCATTTTTATTATTGTGTAGGGCAGTGGTTCTTAACCTTTTATGCTTCACGTACCCCCTGTAAATGTGTATGTAACTGGCGTACCCCTTGTATAGATAGATAAAACTATATATTTCTCCTTTCTTTGGAAGTTGTTGCACCTATGTTAAATAATCAAGTGTAAAGTAAAAATGTATTGGACATATCTCGGAAAAATGACACATATTGTTTGTAATCTTTGTAGTGAGTAAGTCGTTATTGATTTTTGTAACCCAGACCCTTTAGTGACCCAGACAAACCATGTGGATTTTAGGTTCACTCATATTTTTTTATGTTATAAATTGTATATGATGATGAAATAAAATTGATTGATTGAGTGATTGATTGATATATAACATTTATCTAGCGACTTTTGAGCTCTCACGGAGTACCCCAAAAAATTTTACCGCGTACCCCACATTGAAAACCTCTGGTGTAGGGCATCCTTTTCCGTTAGTGATGGAATCAGATTCATCTCTAGAAAATTAATTGAAAGTATGCTGATAGGGGGGATGGAAGCGGCGTTGGGGGCAGGGTTGGATCGAGACAGAAGAAACTGGAATGTTGTTGTGATATATAATTTTTCTCTTCGTTTCAATGGTTTTTAAAAACTTTTCAAAATAAATGTAATATACTATATTTAATATTTTTTCTTCGCCTCCGTTCCGGAGATTAACATTCTCAAGAGGGAAGGAATGACCTTCTTGCCTCCCTCCAGAATTGGTCTTTTTAGGAATAATAAAAATTTCACCCAAATATAGTAAATCAGCAATTTACACAGTTGATTCGTTCCGAAGATTTCCTCGCAAGTTGTAAAACGTGTATTGTAAAACGTAACAATTCTTAAATCCGATATATTTTTTCACATATACGTTGTTTTTAATAAATAGTTAAGTCTAAAAAAGCAGTGCTTATAAAAGCAAAAGTTGGGAAAATAAAGATTCATTCAATATATATGTACAGTACATATATAAAACGCAACTGTAAAAAAACTAATAAGCATTTACTATTCAACCAATTTTTGTCTCAGATTCTGCAGATGTTGATGGCTTTGGATCTTTTCTCTCTAATTTATATATGTATTTAATAAAAATGTATCATAACATACCATATTATAATGCATTATAATACACTGCTGGCCATTAAAAATGCAACACCAGGAAGAACTCATCAGATTACCGCGAAATATGCAAGATGGGGAGCAAATGGGAGAACATGTAAATGATTCAAAGCGCAGCACGTACGCACATCATGTGTGACAGTAACGCCCCCTGGAAGTGGTATAAGGTGAGATTACAAAGAACCGGTGTAAAGCACTGGAATTGTGTTTGCTCGCAGTTCTTGCTCACTAAAGGATCAAGTATGACCCGTCGAAGAACACGGCATCCATTCGACCAGGTTTACGACTTTGATCGAGGGAGAATTGTGGGATTACAGGAAGGCGAATTGTGGTACAGAGACATCGGTGTTCATGTTGGACGGAATGCTGCCACAGTGATGGGAATATAGCGTCAGTGGGTAGAGGAAGAACGAACTCACTAACATGAGGGATCTAAATGGCCCTGTCACACAAACAAATGAGAGAACAGACATCTCGTGCACAAAACACCTTAGCTCAACAGTTAGGGTGTGTTGCACATCAACTAGTGTCCGCATGTATGGTTCAACGTCATCTGCAGCATCGGGGCATCTTTGCTAGGTGGCCATTGCTTCGGCTACCATTGACTCTACAACACAGGCGTATGCGACTGCAATGGTGCCAAGAATTCCATTCATGGATGTGCGAAAGGCATCGCATCGTCTTTTCAAACGAATCCCACTTCAGTATGCAGCACCGTATCTGGTGAATCCGAATTCGTATCTGGTGGTACCGTGGCGACAGGCTCAGTGAGGCATGCATGATGCAGCACCATACAAGTCCATCACCTGGTGTTATGATATGGGGTGCCATTGGACTCCATTCACGCATGCGTCTTGTACGCATTTCCGGTATTTTGAACAGCCATCATTACATCAGTGAGGTGTTGGAGCCTGTGATCGTACCTTATATTCAAGGGCTCTCTGGTGCCATTTACCAATAGGACAATGCCCGACTACATGTGGCATGCATCGTCCAACAATTCCTGGATAGCCACCATGGGACACTTCTGCCTTGGCCTGCACGTTCACCAGATCTGTCCCCAATTGAACATGTCTGGTCAATGATCTCACAACGACTAGCACACCAAATACCAGCAGCTGCTACAACAGATGAACTTTGGCTATGTACAGAAACTTCATGGACTGACATTCCCCAAACACACATCCGACGTTTCATCCTCTCAATGCCGGACGGTGTAGCAGCGGTTATTGCCGCTCATGGTGGTTACACAGATACTGATTTCTTTGTATTCCATAAGTCTAACCGAGTTGTATTTGTAATCATTTGATCCTTGTAACATAAGCTATGTATTCACTAAATATGACTTTGATATCTCTTGTCTTTCCTGGTGTTGCACTTTTAATGGCCAGCAGTGTATATAAATCATGTATATCCGGAACTAATGACCATAAAAGTCGAAGTACCTAACTGTTTAAATTAAAAAAATCTTCTCGTATATTCGTGTAAGTCGTAACTTACTGTAAACGTAAAAGTATTAATATTATTTTCTCTCAGAAATCAAAGGTTTGTTATACAGTAAAGCTTCATATAATACGAATTTCCAATAATACGAAAAACATTCTTTTGCTAAAGGTTTTTGACAAACTTCAGTGTTAAAGAATTGTGTAGTGTTTACACGAAACTAAAAAATGGCTTCACTGTGGGATCTCTTTTTCATAATAAGCGTTGATCAAGATTGACTTCTCCATTTCCAACATTTAAATTGCTTAATTCAGCGTTTCAGCAGAAATACCAGATATCAGTTCTAGAATTTGCAATGAGCTCAATAAGAATTTGAAAGGCCAAAAAGAACCATCCCTTCAAACAGCTACTTGCCTCAGAAGTCTGACAGCAGCCTGTCAGTTTAATATACCATAGAGAAAGTCTATAAGAAAGAAAATAGCTTAAAGTCGCAAAAAAAAAGGTCGTGATCCGTAGATTGGAATCTAATTGATTTAATCCAGAGGTGGACAACCCAAACTTATCGGAGAGCCACTTGGAAAAAAAAGTATATTTTTAAAGAGACCCGGAAAAAAATTCTGCACTTAAAAACAAAAATATACATTTCTAAAGAGTTAATGAACTGAGGAAAAAAATGCTGTTTTTAAGGTACCTGTCAAATATCTTGATTAAAAAAAATATATTTTTTAATGAGTACTGTAAATTGGAAAAAATCGTTTGGTTGTGCACCTAAAAAAACGTTTGGAGAAAAAAAATTTGTAAAAAGGAGCCAGATTCAGCACATTGATGATTAGTTTTATGAATCGCAAGTTCCTTTGCAATGAGAAACAAGTTTCTTTGAAATGAGCCTCAGGTTGGTCAGGCCTGGTTTAAACAAATCAAACTCTTATAAATAATATGGAAAAAAAAATATGTTGAATTTTCGGGAGTTAAAACAGAATCCGAAAAATTTTCTCATTACTCTCAAAGTTAATTTTTAATCACTCACCACTTCGCATGTCGTTGTCATATCGATCTAAGGAACTAATTTGTTCCTTGTATGCGATGCAAACAGCTTATGCTGGATATGAGACACTGAAAGCAGAACCGCAAAGCAGTTAAATATCACTCATTAAAGTAAAGTTCTAAAATTTGTTAGCACTGTAAACAGAATGGGTTGTCTTCCTGACACTGATGAACGATGAAGTGTGTGTGTGGAATGACAAGCCTTCAACCTTATCTATGTGCGACAAACTCTGGAATTAAGGTAATAAAATTCAGTGGGGAGGAACTGATGATTAGCCTTGCAGTTTGATGTGCTTGAAGGCAAGCTGTTATTATGGTATTATAAGGTACCAGACAGGTGATATGTTACACTCCTTCAGAGCATCTCAGGTGATAACTAAGCGTATAGCGAAGAAGAAATTAAAGAAAGATTTTTAATCAATATTAAAAGTTGGATTCAGAAGTTGTGTGGGAGTGTAATTATCTCTCAGACTGTTCTTCTGTGTGTCTATCTGATTCGGTTTCATAGGGCGTCGCCAGAAAATTTTTTGGAGGAAAGCTGGAGGGGGAGGGGGACAAATACAAATAAATGTTTCAAAATAAAAATATTTAGGCGAGCAGTTTATTAATAAATGCAGTTGAAAATATAGCAATCATACATTCATCATACTATAATGCAACCAATGATGCCCTAAAGCAAAAATAAAGAAGGGAAACTTATTGAAAATAGATGTAAAAAATGTTTTTTCGTAATAATTCATAAAAAGAAATGATAAGATTTTAAAATACTGGAAGCCTATTCGGTGCTTGTTTTTCATACAAATGGATAGCCTCCGATTTAGTAGTTAGTTACGCTAACCACTAGACGAGGCAAGACCAGGAATTGATTATGAAGAAAACATAAAAAAAGTTTTGCTTTTCGTTCGATAGAGGAAAAGCTAATTTTTGATGTAGCAGATATAATTCAACATAAATTGGTTTTCCAATCAATTTTTGAAGATAAGGGGCAACTGACCCCTCCCCCCTGCCAACGCCCATATTTGCTTGTGGAATTTTGCAATTTTTTTTTGTTTGTAGCTCGACGGATGTAGTTGAAATCAGAATTATCTTCATACTTATAAATAATGTAGGAAGCATGACCCAAAACGCCGAAAATGGTTGAAATATTTTTAGTTTGAGTCTTCAATATAAAATTTATATCACTTATTAGAAATTTTCCGCAAATGCCATTCGATTTTCAAGGATCAAGTCGCGGATGTGTGCAAAGTACTAGTCCGTGGTTTTCAGGAAGTACCAAAATACTGTTTATGTGTTTCTAATTCTCAGGAAAAGGGTAAAGTACTGCTTTATGCGCTTTTAATTATCAGGAAGGGAACAGAATATTGTTTTTTGTGTTTTTAATTTTCATGAACAAAGAAGGGGGAAAATATTGTTTTATGTGTTTCCAATTTTTAGGAAGAGGGTCAAAATATTGTTTAATGTGTTTTCAGTTTTTTACGAAGAGGACAAAATACTATTTCATGCCTTTTTTTTATTTTCGGGAATAGGGAAAACCACTGCTTTGTGTTTTTGACGTTTTTAATTTTCATAAATTAAATGAAATTGAAAATTAAAAACATTATCTGTTTTACGTGTTTTTAATGATTTTGCGAGTTTTTGTCGGGAGGGGCCGGGCATTAAAAGTACTAAAAAATGAAATTCGAGAATCTTTTCTCTCATATACTCTTAATACTTATAAAAAAAATAATTAATAAATACCCCCTCAAGGAGCTGCTTGCCACACAGGTCTGACAGGAGCCTGTCAGTTTATATGCCAAAGTAGAAGGTCTGAGAGGATGGCAGGACCTTAGCAGAAAAACAACACTCACATCCATGCCTTACCCGGGGCTCAAACCCAGGTCCCTTAGATCAGTAGTCAAGCGCGCTAACCACTCGGCCATGGGACGGCAATAATACTTATAACAAACTATAAATTAAGGTTGATATTTCAACTCTGTGGCATTCCTTCTAAGAAATCATTCAAAAATTTCAGATAGTAATTCTCCATTTTTTTTACCACGAATATTTATTTTACTTAGAAAATTGTGTTGGTATTCATCTGCCTGGAATATTTATCTGACCCAACAGCTGTTAGTTGAGAGCATTCATCTGTCTTAACAATTGTTTAATAAAATAATAAATAAATACCCCCTCAAGCAGCTGCTTGCCACAGAGGTCTGACAGGAGACTGTCAATTTATATGCCATAGTAGAAGGTCTGTGAGGATGGCAGGCCCTCAGCAGAAATACGACACAAACATCCATGCCTTACCTGGGACTCGAACCCAGGTCCCTTTGATCAGTAGCCAAGCGCGCTAACCACTCGGCCACATATAGGGGGCATTAATTGCTATTCAGTTGTCTTAACAGTTATTCAGCAGGCACATTCATCTGTCTTAACAGTTGTTCAGCAGGGGGGTATTCATCTGTCTTAAAAGTTGTTCACAGGGATATTTATGTGTCCAAATAGTTGTCCAATTTGGCATTCATTTGAATGAATAGTTATTCAGTTTGGACATTCATCAGCCCTAAAAACTAACTGCCCAGCGAAGCATTCATGTGACTGATATCCGTTGGGGACATTTATCAGCTCTAACATCTGTCTGTCAGAAGCACTCGTCTGCTCTAATACCTGTTTCGTTGTAGGCATTCACTTCACCTAAGAGCTGTCCGTTTCACTTTCTTTAAGAGCTATCCATTTCGCCTGCCTTAAGAGTTGTCCATCGAGGCTTCTTCTCCATAAAAGATATCCACCAGGGGATTTATACCAGTCGTCCATTGGAAATCTTCACCTGAGCTATCAGCTGTTCATTTCACCTGCCCCAATAGGTGTTCACTTCACCTGCTTTAAAAGCTATCCATTTCACCTGCCCCAATAGGTGTTCACTTCACCTGCTTTAAAAGCTATCCATTTCGCCTGCCCTAAGAGCTGTCCATCGAGGCTTCTTCTCCATAAAAGATATCCACCAGGGGATTTATACTAGTCGTCCATTGGAAATCTTCACCTGAGCTATCAGCTGTTCATTTCACCTGCCCTAAGAGTTGTCCATCGAGGCTTCTTCTCCATAAAAGATATCCACCAGGGGATTTATATTAGTCGTCCATTGGAAATCTTCACCTGAGCTTTCAGCTGTTCATTTCACCTGCCCCAGTAGGTGTCCATTTCACCTGATTTAAAAGCTATCCATTTCGCCTGCACTAAGAGTTGTCCATCGAGGCTTCTTCTCCATAAAAGATATCCACCAGGGGATTTATACTAGTCGTCCAATGGAAATCTTCACCTGAGCTATCAGCTGTTCATTTCACCTGCCCTAATAGGTGTCCATTTCACCTGCTTTAAGAGCTATCCATTTCGCCTGCCCTAAGAGTTGTCCATCGAGGCTTCTTCTCCATAAAAGATATCCACCAGGGGATTTATACTAGTCGTCCATTGGAAATCTTCACCTGAGTTATCAGCTATTCATTTCACCTGCCCTAAGAGTTGTCCATCGAGGCTTCTTCTCCATAAAAGATATCTACCAGGGGATTTATATTAGTCGTCCATTGGAAATCTTCACCTGAGCTTTCAGCTGTTCATTTCACCTGTCCCAGTAGGTGTCCATTTCACCTGCTTTAAAAGCTATCCATTTCGCCTGCCCTAAGAGTTGTCCATCGAGGCTTCTTCTCCATAAAAGATATCCACCAGGGGATTTATACTAGTCGTCCAATGGAAATCTTCACCTGAGCTATCAGCTGTTCATTTCACCTGCCCTAATAGGTGTCCATTTCACCTGCTTTAAGAGCTATCCATTTCGCCTGCCCTAAGAGTTGTCCATCGAGGCTTCTTCTCCATAAAAGACATCCACCAGGGGATTTATACTAGTCGTCCATTGGAAATCTTCACCTGAGCTATCGGCTATTCATTTCACCTGCCCTAAGAGTTGTCCATCGAGACTTCTTCTCCATAAAAGATATCCACCAGGGGATTTATACTAGTCGTCCATTGGAAATCTTCACCTGAGCTATCAGCTATTCATTTCACCTGCCCTAAGAGTTGTCCATCGAGGCTTCTTCTCCATAAAAGATATCCACCAGGGGATTTATACTAGTCGTCCATTGGAAATCTTCACCTGAGCTATCAGCTGTTCATTTCACCTGCCCTAAGAGTTGTCCATCGAGGCTTCTTCTCCATAAAAGATATCCACCAGGGGATTTACATTAGTCGTCCATTGGAAATCTTCACCTGAGCTTTCAGCTGTTCATTTCACCTGCCCCAGTAGGTGTCCATTTCACCTGCTTTAAAAACTATCCATTTCGCCTGCCCTAAGAGTTGTCCATCGAGGCTTCTTCTCCATAAAAGATATCCACCAGGGGATTTATACTAGTCGTCCAATGGAAATCTTCACCTGAGCTATCAGCTGTTCATTTCACCTGCCCTAATAGGTGTCCATTTCGCCTGCTTTAAGAGCTATCCATTTCGCCTGCCCTAAGAGTTGTCCATCGAGGCTTCTTCTCCATAAAAGATATCCACCAGGGGATTTATACTAGTCGTCCATTGGAAATCTTCACCTGAGCTATCAGCTATTCATTTCACCTGCCCTAAGAGTTGTCCATCGAGGCTTCTTCTCCATAAAAGATATCCGCCAGGGGATTTATATTAGTCGTCCATTGGAAATCTTCACCTGAGCTATCAGCTGTTCATTTCACCTGCCCCAGTAGGTGTCCATTTCACCTGCTTTAAAAGCTATCCATTTCGCCTGCTCTAAGAGTTGTCCATCGAGGCTTCTTCTCCATAAAAGATATCCACCAGGGGATTTATACTAGTCGTCCATGGAAATCTTCACCTGAGCTATCAGCTGTTCATTTCACCTGCCCTAATAGGTGTCCATTTCACCTGCTTTAAGAGCTATCCATTTCGCCTGCCCTAAGAGTTGTCCATCGAGGCTTCTTCTCCATAAAAGATATCCACCAGGGGATTTATACTAGTCGTCCATTGGAAGTCTTCATCTGAGTTATCAGCTGCCCATTGATGGCATTTATCTGCCTTAACTTCTGTCTGTATAGTTATTCATCTACCGTAGCACCTGTCTGTTCGAGGCATTCATCTATTGCAACTGCTATCCACTGTAGAATCCAACCACTCTAACAGCTCCCCAGAGGAGCATCCATCAGCATTTACAGCTGATTGGATCTCGTATTCCGTTCAATTGTAAATCTGTGGGACTTTATTACAAACGAAACGAATTTTGACGAAGATCAAAAAAAAATCTTCGTCAAAAAACTAGGCAACCTAATCAAACTTAACTATTTAAAACTAGCACAGTAAATAAAGCTGATGCTTTAAATTTCTACTGTAAACATCACGCAATTGGCCAAGAAGTAAATGTCAATTTATGTATGCTATTTTAAATCTGCTTTCAATTTGGGTAGAATCCAGAAAAGCGAAACTTATTACGTCGTCCCTTTTAATGTTTTAAATGCATCTAAAATTTCAAAGTAAACTACTCAACAAGAATTTAGATCCAAAGATAAAATTCTCGTGCTTCAGCAAACACACGTTTCCTTTGCTAACAAACCAATGACATCATCACTATTATTGTGTTGTTTGAACGTCCAGAGATTACGTCAAACCCGGGAGAGCGGAAACCATTCCCCGTTGTACATCATTTGCCCACGCGGTATCGTATGACAAGACATATCTCATCTGTGGCATCGTTTCCTTCGCATTCAGATGTTGCTGCGGCAGAGGGAAGAGGGAAAAAAGGAAACTACCACATACTGGCAGAAAATGAAACAACTGTGGTTAAATTTCATTAATCATTTCCAAATTGGCTTTAAGTATATGTTGGTTGCATCTTCATCTCTGCCAAGTTAGTAGGAATTAAAAGATGATAGAATAAATCTCTCAACGGGAAGCCAATCGGCGCTGATATCCGAGAAGATCGTGAGGAAGCTTGTAGGTGTTAATCTCTGTAGAGGAAAACTGTGCGGAGAAATTGTGACTTGAGTAATGGCATAAAGCTGAAGTGAGATATTGCCGAGATTACGGTTCGGGTTAAAAATCCTTGGTTGTGTTTGTCTGCAAAACTTCAATTCGGGAAAATTGTTTAATCTGAAAATTCTCACATTGGGACAGAAAGAATGTTGCTATAAGATCCATCATACCAGGGGCAGAGGGTAACTCATTCTGCAGCGCATCTGATGTTCCTAAGTTCAACTTCCAGTTGTGCCTCCATTAGTATTTATCTCCGCTAAACCCCCACCGTGACCTTGGTCAGAAAAGGGACACCAAAGAGCTTGAAAAAGCGCCGTTCTTCGGATGATAAAGCCGTGGTTCCGTATATAGGGAAGCCATACGCTATGCCCGTTAAAGAACACACTGGATGGCCTTGATGGGAAGCTTCGATTTGTCTGCTAACAACTGTCCAGTGAGTCTTCTTCCCCAGCCTTCTCGGAGCCTTTGGGATCTTTGTGACCTGATCATTTATCCCACTGTGTTCAAAACAAGTGCCACTCAGAGGTAAAACATCCCAACCCAACGGAGAGGTTTGGCTCAGTCGGTAGCGGCCAGGCTCGTTATCTAATTTTCCTAAGTTTGAGTCTCCACTGTGTCTGCATTAAAATTTATCGACCCATTGTCCTCGATGTCCCTCTCTGCCCTACACGAAATTCCCCTTTGCACTCGATGACCCTCACCTTTGTCCTCAACGACCCCATCCCCAGTGCTCGCGATGAAAAAGGGACAAAGTGGACTTGTAAAAGCCACCATCCGTCGATTAGGAGGTTAAGACGTGGTCCCGTGTACAGGTGAGCCACATCCCGTAAACGTTGAAGAACACGCTGGGTGGTCCTGTCGGGAGACTTCCATCTGTCTCCTAACAACGTTCCAGAGAGTTCCTTACCCAACTCTGAGCCCTTGGAGTCCTTGAGATTGTGCCATTTAGCCCATTTGTACACAAAAGTATTGCTTAGAGATGAAAACGACCCAACCCATCATCTCAAAGCCTATGATTTGTAAAAAGAAAAGAGGAAACTCAAAGATAATATAACCGAACGTCTTCTAGAAGCAGCAATTTGATTAATTTTGAATACTATTTAAATATCCTTTAATATAAAAATTTAGAATTCCAGATCTTTCATATTCAGTATTCTACAAAAACTATTCCTGTTATCATCGTTGTAATATGAATCACAGCATTCATTCACCAAACGTCACAGTATATCAACAAATTGTATTCAATCGTATAATATCGTGTAAAACGTATCGTTATATAAAACAAATCGTATAAAATCGCATTCAATAATATCATCAACAATCCGGATTCCTTACAGTTTCTTTCGTTGTAAAGCTAACAGCGTATCGAGCAATAACGCCCATTGGTCGTTTATTGTTATTAACAGGGTTGTTGTTCAATAGAGGAAGAGCATTGTTGGACAACAAGCATTATCAGTTTTCTTCATTCAGAGGACATCAACAGAATCTCGCCAAAGAAATCAAGTGGTAAAGGGTCTATTGATCGTTGCGTCACGGATCCCGGCGACGTCTTTGTCAAGATCGCCTGGTGCCATAAGATCGTTCTTGACTTCTGCATTGCGCCAGTGGCGGAGGTGAACTACTATCGATAAAAAAGCACAGAAGGTTGATATCGCAAAGGGACAAAGGAAAATCGATTATGTGGTTCAGTAGCGTCTTTCCTGCGAATCGAGAAATCAGAAGCTGAATGGAGAAGGATTTTATTTGAACGGTTGGATTATTTTATCTCTGAGCGGCACTTTTTTTGCACACAATGGGCTAAATGGCTAGGTCATAAAGACCCCGAGGGCTCAGAGAAAGTTAGGGAAGGGAATACATTGGACAGTTGTTAGGACAAGATGGTAGCCTCCCGTCAAGGCCAACCAGCGTGTTCTTTAACGTGCACAGGGTATTGATTCTTACTCTGTGTCGCAGTCTCCCTCCGTTTCTTAGAGGGTATGACTCTACCGCACATTGGGTCACGGCTTACCATCCAATCTGATTGAACGATGGCCTTTACAAGCTCATCGGTGTCCTCTACTGACCTAATCTGGGAATTGCAGATTACGAGCATGACGCGCTACCTTCTTACTCTGTGTCGCAATCTCCCTCCGAATTTTAGAGGGTATGACTCTACCGCACATTCGGTCACGGCTTACCATCCAATCTGATTGAACGACGGCCTTTACAAGCTCATCGGTGTCCTCTACTGACCTAATCTGGGAATTGCAGATTACGAGCATGGCGCGCTACCTTCTTACTCTGTGTCACAATCTCCCTCCGAATCTTAGAGGGTATGACTCTACCGCACATTCGGTCACGGCTTACCATCTGATTGAACGACGGCCTTTACAAGCTCATTGGTGTCCTCTACTGACCTAATCTGGGAATTGCAGATTACGAGCATGGCGCGCTACCTTACTCAGTTATCCCCGCCCCTTTTACTTGAAGTGTTTTGAATGAAAACGCCAGTCAATATATTATTTTTAAACTTAAGAAAAAAAAGAGAAATTTTAGAGTCGCACCAACAATTTATTAATATCCACTCATTCTAAGTACTTCCCCCCCCCCATTGTTTTCTAGATCTGGAGTCTGGAGAGGACGTTAAGATAGGGTCTAGTATTATACAACAACCAATAATATGAAGTTAATGCTTCATGGTACAGAAGGGTTAGTATGTGTAGGTGGAGTTTCATGTGCCGGAGAGACAGTAATGCTGAGCAAGGGATTTCATATACAGGAGAGACTGTAATGTTAAATTGGTGTTTTGTATAGAGCAGAATCAGTAATGCTAAGTTTCTATTTCATGTATATGTTGGGTTGTTTTATCTCTGAGGGTCGCTTTTTCTGTATACAATGGGTTAAATGACCAGGTCACAAGGACCCCGAAGATTCAGAGAAGGCTGGGTGGAGGGGGACCCACTGGACAGCTGTTGGGAGACAGATGGTAACCTCCCCGTTAAGGTCATCCATCGTGTTTTTTAACGGGTACAAGTTATGGCTTTCCTGCACACTGTATCATGGCTTAACGTCCCATCCGATAGACGGCGATCTTTCCAAGCCCATCGGTGTCCCCTACTGACCGAGGAAGGATGTGGGTTTTGCGTAGATAAATCTCAACGTTGACCTAGGTGGAACTCGAACTTGGGAACTGCAGATTACGAGCCTGGAGCGCTACCGACAGCAACCCCTGTCACCTCATGTACAGGAAAGCTAAGTTTGTGAAAATAAGAGTTTTATTTTCAGGATAGATAGTGATGTAGCCAGAATATTTTCTTGGGAGGATGGAGTCATTGATCCTACGTCTAAGAATATGAGAAAATGTGTGTGTTACAAAACATGCTAGATAACTTGTCGGGAGAATCCTATGCTCCATCTAACTGTTAGAAGGGTCTCCTTTCTAACAGTTAAGTGTTATTGTTAGGAGGGTCTCCTTTCTAACAGTTAAGTGTTATTGTTAGAAGGGTGTCCTTTCTAACAGTTAAGTGTTATTGTTAGAAGGGTCTCCTTTCTAACAGTTAAGTGTTATTGTTAGAAGGGTCTCCTTTCTAACAGTTAAGTGTTATTGTTAGAAGGGTCTCCTTTCTAACAGTTAAGTGTTATTGTTAGAAGGGTCTCCTTTCTAACAGTTAAGTGTTATTGTTAGAAGGGTCTCCTTTCTAACAGTTAAGTGTTATTGTTAGAAGGGTCTCCTTTCTAACAGTTAAGTGTTATTGTTAGAAGGGTCTCCTTTCTAACAGTTAAGTGTAATTGTTAGAAGGGTCTCCTTTCTAACAGTTAAGTGTTATTGTTAGAAGGTTGTTTTGTGTCATATTTGCCCTCCGACATTTCTAACTGTATGTCCGAATTCTTAGAAAGGTCCCCTTTCTAACGCGGGGTTAGTGAAAGATCCCCTTTCTAACACGGGGTTAGTGAAAGGTTGAATGTAAAGCAATACCTCAGTAGATAATACATAAAAAAAGACGCTTTATCCGGGATTTGAACTTGAGTTCCTTCCCATCACAGCCAAGCACACTAACAGCTCGACCAGTCGAAAGAAACAAAATCTTATCGTTCTAATAATAATTTCTATTTTTGTTTTGATATTGCATCAAATTTGTACAGAACATAATGAAACGAAAATCTTAGAAGAGAATAAAAATTTATCTCATCGCAATTGCTGATTGAGTTGTGCTGACATTTTGCGCAATGAATCGTCTCAGTATAATCCAAACATTCAACTTGAAATCGATCGTCAAAACAAATTCCAAGCGATGACGAGTGGGAAGAAGATGAAGAGCACGATAAGACGCAGTTGATAAGAGTTAGAGGTCAGGAGGTCACCACTGACGCTATCGGATCGAATGTACGTATCCCGGCTGTTTGCTGTTGTGGGACACGCCTGGAGAAAGACACTTGAAGGAAAGACTTCGGGGAAAGTCACTTGAAAGGAAAGACCTTGAGGAAAGCCAATGTCGTGTGACCCACATATCTTCTTGGCGGCACATCCAGGACAGACGAACCAGGAACCATCACGACTGAGCGCGCCTGCTTCTTTATCACTGTCGATGTCGCTTAAAAAAAACGTTTGAGCATTTTGCAGCTTTGCAAGACATTACAGCTATAAATTCCCCTAATCTGTTGAAGGAGGGATTCATTATTTGCAAAAAAATTTATACACTTCTCTGAATAATTATTAAATTTTAATTCACATACTGCCTCTTCCTGTGGAGATCTGAAAGGTGTCTGTTAGTATAAATGGCATAAATGTCTATATTTACTATGATATTAAGGAATACTCTTATAGCCTGAATTTCACAATTTAACAAGCTTTGGAAAAATATCCCGATATTCTGTGTTACAGCCCACTCAGTTCTTACTCCATGCTACTTCTGACTCTTTTTCCCATCTCATATTCCCCCTTCGACTCTAGGCTTCTCATTCCCTCTCCGATTCTTACTCTGCGTCGCAGTTTCCCTCAGATTCTTACTCTGTGTCGCAGTCTCCCTCCGAATCTTACTCTGAGTCGCAGTCTCTCTCCGAATCTTACTCTGAGTCGCAGTCTCTCTCCGATTCTTACTCTGCATCGCAGTCTCCCTCCGATTCTTACTCTGAGTCGCAGTCTCCCTCCGATTCTTACTCTGTGTCGCAGTCTTCCTCCGATTCTTACTCTGAGTCACAGTCTCCCTCCGAATCCTACTCTGAGTCGCAGTCTCCATCCGATTCTTACTCTGAGTCGCAGTCTCCCTCCGATTCTTACTCTGTGTCGCAGCCTCCCTCCGATTCTTACTCTGAGTCGCAGTCTCCCTCCGATTCTTACTCTGTTCACTGTACACTCTGTTTACTCCTATTCTTACTCTGTTCACTGTACACTCTGTTTACTCCGATTCTTACTCTGCGTCACATTTCCCCTCCGACTCTTACTCTGTGCCATATTTACATCCGACTCTTACTCTATATCGCATTTCCCCTCTGACTCTGTGTCACATTTCCCCTCTGACTGTGTCACAGTCCCCCCTCTGACTCTTATTCTGTGTCACATTTTCCCATCCGACTATTACCCTGGGTCACATTTCCCCTCCGACTCTTACCCTGTCTCACATTTCTCTCTGATTCTTACTCTGTCACATTTCCCACCGATTTTTACTTTGTGTCAGATTTCCCCTCCAACTCTTATTCATGCCAGTCACCCAACTTTTACTACATGCCACAGTCCGCTAACTCTTAATCCACATCACAGTCTCCCGACTAATATAACGTCACCCCCAACTCTTTCTTACTCCTGACTCATTCACTGTTACGGCCAACTCTTAGTCTGTGTCTCAGACTCCCCACTCATTTGCGGTGTCTCAGTTCTCCACTCATACACCTTGCCTCTGCCCCCCCACACACTCTTACTCTGTACCTCAGTCCCACACACACACACTCTTACTCTGTACCTCAGTCCCACACACACACTCTTACTCTGTACCTCAGTCCCACACACACACTCTTACTCTGTACCTCAGTCCCACACACACACTCTTACTCTGTACCTCAATCCCACACACACTCTTACTCTGTACCTCAATCCCACACACACTCTTACTCTGTACCTCAGTCCCACACACACTCTTACTCTGTACCTCAGTCCCACACACACACACACTCTTACTCTGTACCTCAGTCCCACACACACACTCTTACTCTGTACCTCAGTCCCACACACACTCTTACTCTGTACCTCAGTCCCACACACACACACTCTTACTCTGTACCTCAGTCCCACACACACACTCTTATTCTGTACCTCAGTCCCACACACACACTCTTACTCTGTACCTCAGTCCCACACACACACACTCTTACTCTGTACCTCAGTCCCACACACACACTATTACTCTGTACCTCAGTCCCACACACACACACTCTTACTCTGTACCTCAGTCCCACACACACACTCTTACTCTGTACTTCAGTCTCCCAGTCATACTCCGTGGATGGGGAAAATGTCCGACTCATATTACTCTACTAATCCCCACTAATACTACTCTACTAATCCCCACTAATACTACTCTACTAATCCCCACTAATACTACTCTACTAATTCCCACTAATACTACTCTAGTAATCCCCACTCATACACGGTGTCTGATCCTCCTGTCTCATCCTCCTGTCTCAATTCCTCCCTCATACTTCCCGGCTGAGTCCCCCCCCCACTCATACTTTGCGCCTGAGTCTCCTACCACTCATATTTCGCGTCTGTGTCTCCCACCACTCTTAATTCATTTTTCAGGCGTTATGCTTACTCCTTAACTCAGGACCTGTGCTTGCTTCATATTTACAGCCAGAGTCATTTAAATATCTCTATATATAGATCTGTCAGACATCAGATCACTCTATGTTCAAAATCCCTTACTTATTGTCTCAGGTTCCAAGTTTACTCTGCATTTCAGATCCTTCTCTGTTATGCAGAGAAGCATTTCTCTGTTCTTCGTTTGCTCTTTCTCTCCTCTTACTCCATGTCTCAGGCCTCGCTGTTGCTTTCTTTTCCCGTATCGTCTCAAAAAAAAAAACCTTTGTTAGAAAGGAAAAAAATTCTATTTCAGTTCAACATCGCGATACGACTTTACGCTGCATCAGGGAAGATTACATTGACTGATTGAAAATGAAAACGAAACGAATAAAGAAAAAAGCAAACACGGAAGCGAAACGAAAGCGAAGAAAAGAACATTTGGAAAAAGAAAGGGGCGGCGATGACGTTGGTTTCCTTGGGCGTTCACAAAAATAGACCGACAACGAAATCTCGAGGGAATGAAAGGTGGACACGAGGGTGTGGCTGGAGTTGCCCATGCGCCAAATGACGCCTCTTGAAGCGTGAAACCGTTTCATTATCATTTATTCATTTGGGGACTTCATACTAGAGTCGGCTGCCATTTCCTGTGTACGTGTACCTTTAAACTCTTTGTTGCTACGTAGTTGTTGCAGAGAAAAAGCAAGTACTTACAACCGAATCGTGATTTCTTTTGTTTTTTAAACTTAAATATGAATGAACACAGTTTGGTGTTGCCAGGGGCTACCATAAGTCTCAAGTCTGTAGGGGGCCATTTAAAGACCTGTGAAAAATTAACAGTCGAGAAATGACTCTCTTAACTGTACTAATGGATTATTTTGTACTCGACATCCTTTTCATGAGCTTTTCATTTGGCCTCTAGGATAGTGAGGGCGTCAGGAATTTTCCTTTCTGGAAAAAAAAAATAGTGAACAAACCCCACATTGCTGATCCCTTTAGGAATGCAAAAGTGGCTGCCCGTTAGAATGAAATATTGTTGGTTGAAAAACATACTTTAGATCTCTTGGAAGGGGCTATGGTTATGGCCGCCACTGAGTTCTGCTATGATGGCATCGACATCCAGTTTAGAAGTTTTAGTTGAGGGATGTGGACAGGTAGAGGGGACAGAATTTTAAGTGTTAACAATGGCGTAAAGTGAGCGTAAATTGTAGAGACTATGAGACTGCGCAAGTCACTCTTCAATAGTACTCGTACTCGGAGATCATAGATCAATGACCTATCAATCGCTTGGTCAATGAACCTACGATCTGTGAGAACTGTCGAAGCATGCAGTCTCCTCCGTTGATACTCACAGCAACCACTAAGTAACAGGGGGTGGCTCAGTTGGTAGCATGCCAGGCTTGTAATCTGGAGTTTCAAGGTTCGAGTCCCACTTCAGCTCTCTGCTTTTTTTTTTTTCTCTTTTTTTTTTCTTCTCTCTTTTTTTTCCCATTTCCCTCTCTGTTTTAGAGGGTTTTAAAAAATTTCCGAAAAATAAGCGAACCACAAATGAGCGATATAATTTAACCTAAACATAAAACAATGATCGAAACAAATTAATCTGAACATACTACCTTACTAGCAGTCTCAATTAGCTTCGGCTCTTACCATATATATTTAATTACCCTATATACAGTAGAATTGTCAGGGTGTTTGAAAGTGAATTTACAAACTCTCTGTAAATTTATGAACTAATGATTTCTTAAAAATCCATTTTTCCCTATTTTTAAACCTCTTTCACCATGAAACACCAATGGATATGTTTCTGCCTACAAATATACCTTACATTTATTACCTATATAACCGATGGGATGGGTATTGCTCAATATAATACGACATGCTCATAAGCTGATGTTGTCAAGTTCAAGTCTCCATTGTGATTGTATTAAGATTTTCTGCACTAACCCTCGCCCTGCTCTTGTGAGAAGAGCGGCAATGATGAGCCATTAAGTTGCAGCCATTTGTGTAGGAGAGCCATATCCTGTGCCCTTTAAAAAAAATTGGAGCAGAGACTTCCATCTGTTTCTTGTTCAGTGGATTTCGTTATCTATCTAGCTCTGAACCGTTGAGGTCCTTGTAACCTGGCTATTTAACTCATTATGTGCAAACATACATGCTGCTCTGAGGTAAAGCAGCGTGGATTTCCTTCTCTATCTAGCTCTGAACCGTTGAGGTCCTTGTAACCAGGCCATTTAACTCATTGTGTGCAAACATACATGCTGCTCTGAGGTAAAGCAGCGTGGATTTCCTTCTCTATCTAGCTCTGAACCGTTGAGGTCCTTGTAACCTGGCCATTTAACTCATTGTGTGCAAAAAAAATGCTGCTTTGGGGTAAAGCAGTGTGGATTTCTTTCTCTATCTAGCTCTGAACCGTTGAGGTCCTTGTAACCTGGCCATTTAACTCATTGTGTGCAAAAAAACATGCTGCTCTGAGGTAAAGCAGCGTGGATTTCCTTATCTATCTAGCTCTGAACCGTTGAGGTCCTTGTAACCTGGCCATTTAACTCATTGTGTACAAAAAAAAAATGCTGCTCTGAGGGAAAGCAGCCCAACGTTAACGGCTGCCTCAAAAGAATGCTGTTCAAAGAGATAAACCCAACTCCAGCCCGGATATATAAAATAATTATGGGAAGAGAGTGAGAGGATCCCATTTTCCACGGAATTACATGTTTATTGGTTCAATTCAACATCTTCAGTTAAAAACAATTACTCCTCACGCAGCTCTTGCCACAGAGGTCTGACAGAAGACTGTCAGTTTATGCGTCACAGTAAGTTTAATTCGCCATAGAAAAGGTTTGTGAGAAAGACGATATCTCAATAGAAAGACAACATAAACATCCTTACAGTCGCTCAAAAAAGTATCCGAAGACTATGGTTGATTACAGATTTCAGAAAAAATATCTGGCAACGATTTTTTTAGAGATTAGTGAAATTAGTGTAACGTGACACGAAGATTGCCAGATCACTAATTTCTAAAAAAAAATCGTTGCCAGATTTTTTTTATTTCAACCATAGCGTTCGGATTCTTCTTTGAGCGACTGCACCTTATCCCGGGCTCAAACCCAGGTCCTTTTGATCAGTAACCAAGAGCTCTAACCACTCAACCACCAGGAAGTCATCTTCACTTAATAGCGTCAAAATGATTCTTCAAAAAATATCAGAAAAAAAAATGCTTTACGTGATTTTCTTCCTATCATGTCTCAGCTACTACCTCTTTCAGAGAAATAAATGGCTCTGTCGTGTGACAAGGAAGAGGCGCCCATTTAAGCGTATTTTGAAGGAAGAGGAGCAGCACAGTAGCAGAGCACAATTGGGATGACAGGTAGAACATGCAGCAGTAGCAGGCACTGGAAATCAATATTGCGTCTACACTGCAGGGATTGCTGCTGCGTCGTCTTCGCCCTATAAACCTTCTACGAAGTTGTCTTTACTAGATAATTTAGAAAGTCGAAACTTTTTTTGCATTATAGGATTTTTTATCTTTCTGGTTCTATTTCGTTTGTATGATTGTGAGGAAAAGTAAAAGTTTTTCAGTGGTGCTCAATCAATAATTCTGTCACATCATCTATCGATTCCATTGCACGTGCTGTATGAGAAGTTTTGCGAAAGTGGCGACTGAAACGGAAAGTAACGCAACCACTGCGTAGAGCAGGGATTTTTAACCTGCAGTTCCGGAAAGTAGTCCAGGGAGGTGAGAAAGAAACGTTTGGAAATAGGACATTTCCATTTTATTTATTTTCAAAAGTAAACCAAGCAAAGAGACCTGTAAATGGATGTGATATAGGCTTCCATACATCGATTCAAGGGGTGAAGGAACCAGAGAGATACACACACCGGCCAATGAATTAGAAACCTTTATTGAATACCAAGTTGGACCTGCTTTAGCCCGCATTACAGCACGTATGAGATTTGGCATAGATTCCACAAGGTGTTGGAGTGCCTTTACATCTATAGCATACCAGGCGTTCACTGGACAGTCCTTTAACTGGATCAGATTTGACGGAAGAGGACTTTGTCCCGGATCTGTTTTTCTAACATGTCCCATACATTCTGAATGGGGTTCAGATCTAGGCTTTGTGGTGGCCAGGGAAGATGGTGGAAGTCGCTGAACCATTGTTGAACACATCTTGCACGATGGACAGTAGCATTGTCATCCATGAAACAGCCGTCACCTGCTGGATGAAAAGTCAACATTGCAGGATGGACTGGATCGGTAACAATGTTCAGATAATCCTTAGAGGACACCCGACCTTCCAGCAATATCAGGGGATCCGTACCAACAGAACGTGCTCCACTAACGCTGTTGTACCAACAGAACGTGACCTCCAGAACCTTGAGTTGTGTTTACACGGCAAACGGGTCCATTGCTTCATGGGGCTCCCGCTAAACTCTCTACCTACTGTCGGTATAGAACAAGGTGCATCGCGACTCGCCGGACCACATGACTTTTTCCCAGTCTTCCAGTGTCCAGTTACGGTGTTCTTGACACCACTGTAGACGAACTTTCCGGTTCTTCGCAGAAATCAGTGAATCACCGTATAGGTATGCGACTGCTAATACCGATCCCTTTCAATTCCCTGCGCATAGTTCGCTGAGATATGGGTCGGGAACAGCCTTCACTGAATGCTTCGGTCAAGTGCTGCGCAGAGGATGTCCTGTTTCTTCGTACAAGCCTTCTCAGACAACGGCGATCTCGTTCCTGACAGATTGTCGTCACGCCACACTTACGCCTCTTCGACAAGCAATGTGGGTTATTTTTCCACTGATTAAAATCCAAGATATCTCACCTTTTGAGAAACCAGTCAGCTCTGCTGTTTTTAAAATCGTCGCTCCTGTCATACGGGCACCCACAATAAACCCTTTATCGAACCCTGAAAGATCCTTTGTTTTTCCCATTGTGATCAACACTACTGATCAACACTACAACACTACTGACTGAAAATATTGTCTAGATCACGTGGTGATACAAGTGACCATGTATTTTGCATATAAGCTGTGCAAATGACGTTTACGTACATCTGCATAAAGGTTTCTAATTCAGTGGCTGATGTGTGTAGGTTAGGGAGGGAAGGAAATGATCCCACTTGGAAACTTGAAATAACTTTAAATATACTTCTATTTAAATTTGTTACTCCACTGTAGTAATATGTAAAACGAGCATTTACCTCTCTAAAAGGACGCGGTGATTGGTTCAGTCGGTAACGCACTAGACTCATAATCTGCCAGTTCCCAGGTTCGAGTCCCACCTGAACCAGTATTGAGATTTATCTTCGCAAAACTGCCCACCCTTCCCTCCATGGGCGTCCGCAGAAATTTTTTCAGGGGGGGGGGGAACTTGGAGACAAATAATTACATCAATAAATTTTTATTTAATTTTTTAGATTTTTTTTTACAAGTAGATTATAGAATACAGTATTGCATCAATACAAAAACACATACATAATGTATATTAATTACGTTTGAATTATTACGATTATAATTTGTGGAATTTTTTACTCGATCCCGGGGGGGGAGTGTCCCGTTTGCCCCCCTCTGCGGACGCCATGCTTTCCTCTGTCAGTAGCGGACACCGATGGACATGGAAACGCAGTCATGCGTCGTACGGAATGCAAAGCCATGATTCTGTGTGCGGGAGAGCCATACCATGTACATGTGAAAAGGCTGCATGGCTTTGATGGGAAGCTTCCATCTGTTTCCCATCCAGCGTGTCCTCTCCCCTTCCAACCTTTTCCGAGTCCTTGGAGACCTTTCCCATTTAACCCACTGTGTTAAAAAAAAGTGCCGCTCAAAGATAACACAACCTCTGTAGAAGCACACGAAACGAGCAATACTCCAGAAATGCATAAAATAGCATTAATTCTTTCTGGAAATAAAAGGAATATTTAAAGCTGTAGGAGTGCATAAAATGAATATTTAAC
Organism: Ryuthela nishihirai; assembly: GCA_038380435.1. NCBI lineage: Eukaryota > Metazoa > Arthropoda > Arachnida > Araneae > Heptathelidae > Ryuthela > Ryuthela nishihirai. The sequence goes on along the minus strand of JAWZYU010000015.1, from coordinate 41,554,375 downwards.
TCTTTAGATCAGTGTTTCCCAACCTTTTTTGTGCCATGCTCCACTTAAGCCTTTCTAAAATTCTTATGTCCTCTCCCCCCCAAGTAAAATTAAATTGTTCGTTGAAGTAACTTAAATGATAGGTTTCAGGAAGAAGTCACTAGGGAATTGTAGAGTAAACACAGTAAGTAAATTTTCAAAACATAATGGAGAACTGAAATTCAAGTACGAAAAAATTTTAATGAAAGATTTTTCTATAATATTTTAATTAGTAGTAATTATTTATTATATTTAGTGAGATCCTTGCGCTTGATGCAAAGAGATTTTATGTCAGGTTCCAATTTAGTTAACTTCAGTCTCAAGTCTCCCTGTTGTGTTATGTCCAGCCGATTTCTTCTTTTTAGCAGCAAATCACTTATGGCACTAAATCCACATTCAGCTAAATATGAAGATGAAAACGGTAATAATAGTTTTCTTGCATATTTGGTTGAATTTGGATATTTGGTTTCTGTTTCCTCACAAAGCCATGACATCGCTCCTTTTATATTAAATAAAGTTTTAACTGACTCATCATTTTGCATCTCTGCGAGTTCTTCTTGATACTGCATATTTGAAATATCAGACAAATCGACTAAACAAATCGGCTCGCTAATCCTACGGGCGCCATACGGTTAAACTCTGAACGAGTCCATTTTCGAATTGCCCCCCCCCCCCCTTGACAATCAAATTGCCCCCCTGTGGGGCGTGGGCCCCATGTTCGGAAACACGGCTTTAGACAGAATTTTTATTAAAGCACCTATAAGTTTGCATTTTACCTCTGTTAGTGAGTTGTCCGAGATCGTTTCTATCAAGGTGGCTCTAACGTGAACGTAGTTCAATGTTGAAATTTAAAACGAATAGCACCCCATCCCCCTACAACGAATTCTACAAAATTTTAAGACGATAAAAAAATTAAAAGATTCACATTTAAATGACGGATTTTTCCTTTCATCACCACATATTACAGCTTCACTTTGCACTGGGATACTCCTTCCGAAAGTTAATTTTGATCTCTCCTCCTCCTGAAAAAATGTTAGGCCTACAATGCTTTCTAACTAGAAAATATTATTCCCCGCCCTGCCCACGGTCAGTAGAGGACACCGATGGGATTGAAAAGACCGCCGTCCGTCGGATGGAACGTTAAACCGTGACCCCGTGTGTGGGAGAGCCATACCCTATGCACGTTAAAGAACACACTGGATAGCCTTGACGGGAGGCTACCATCTGTGTCCCAACAGCTGTTCCAGTGGGTCCCCTCCCTCAACCTTCTGGGTCCATGTGACCTGGCCATTTAGCCCATGGTATGCAAAAAAGTACCGCTCAGTGATAAAACAACCCAACCCAACTAGAAAATATTAGGTAGGAAATCCGGCATGCACCACGTAAAACCATCCATTGTATGGAAACTGGCGAAACCGTACGTGTTTCTACCTCATAAAAAGGAAACATTTGTTACAAAAACCTTTCCTTACAGTATCAAATGAGTAAAACAAGACTGCAAAATCGGAGCCCGTTTTCTCCTTCCACTTTATTTTCTTTCTCCTCTTACTCGCCATCATTGCTTTTAAGTTCGGAACTAAAAGAGCCGAAGTTTACGCAATACGTTTCAGCTTTCCTTGATCAAAAGTTTTATGAGACTAAATCACCTTCGGAGTTTAAAATGCCCATCTTAGGATCTTGGCGTGCTCCTGGTCTTCTCCGAGCAGCTGATGTATCTCATCACGTTAAAAGGTTTCCTGTCTTAAAAGATTCAAAAGGTCGCCTCGAAGCGGACCGGTACAGAGACGGATTCAAACGTTTAAAGAAAATCATCTAGGTTCATTTGTGATTTGCTTCTCCAGAGGATCAAGTTTATATTTCTTTAATGGATGTGCAGCTCAGTGTTTGCATAAAGACCATACCAAAGATATTAAGGAAAGTTTTAAACTCGAAATGATGTAAGAAATGTGATTGGCTTGAAGCAGAAAGCTATGACTAGTGCAGCATTAAGGCAGAATGTACGGTTCAAAAAATATATTCTTTATTTGATACATTCCTATTTTTAGCAATTGGTATTACACCATGTCATGATAGTGCAAAATAATCCGCAAATATCTTTTTAATTCTTTCGCTGGCTTCATGGGATGTTATATGTGCCCTTGAAGATTTGAACAATTTATAAGTTAGGGATCCCTTTCTTTAAGGGAACAAGGGCAAGACCATTTTAATACACCAGGCTGGACAGCCTATAAAAATTCAAGTGATGTAATTTGTTTAAAATTTAAATTAAAGCTATTTATTTTAAAATATATTAAAATAAAATTATTCATAAGGATTTTATAAAAAAAATTGAAAATATTTTATAATTAATTACGTTTCTAAAAATAATAACTACGAGTTTGTGTGTTTGGAAATTTTAATATATTTAAAACTGCTATATTTTCCAAAATTAAGTCTGCTGTTACTGTAGCAAAGAAGGTCTAAGGAGAAGAAGGCTTGCTTTGCACAAGCGTAAGTGGCGCCGTTCTGCGGAAATTTCCCGAAGCTGAACGTGGCAAATTGATGTGCAGGCACAAAAACAACTGTAAGGGGCGATCTGCGCATGCGCAGTGTAATCATTTTAGTCCACTGCAGTTATGGTTTGTCTTACTATTGGTACATATATTGCGATTTAACCAGTGTTTCCAAATGTCTAATAACCATGGCTGTTTGGCACAGTGGTTGCTGACCCTAAAGTTATTCAATGAGTGTTTTATCCCGTTCAGAAGTACATTTTACGATACCTGGAAAAGCCGTTGTATGTTTATTTTGAGTAATTTTGAAAAATTTTTAAAATTAATATGTAAATTAATACATTTAATCATCTTGCGAATATATATACGTCAATGTATGTTGCAGGTTTGTGTTCCCTGGAGCATATCGATGTACATTGGCTTCTGCACTTTGCTCTAACAGTGTAATTCTTTTTTTTTTATGGTTGATACGCGAAGTGCCTGCTGCCATCTGTTGAACGTTTATACAAGTAAAAAACTCGATATGATATTTATTGAAAATATCAGCAATTTATAAAACATAATAATATAGATCATGTTATCGTGCCTTGACACATAAATCTCAATTTATTATAATATACTAAATGCTGTAGGTTGTTCAAAATATTAAAATTTTGTTCTTTAGCATAGCTACTACCAGTTTTACAAAATTGGATTTAATTAAAGAAATATTTTTCTAAACGAAAAGAAAATTATGAGTGTACCTCATGAAGAAAATGAACATTTTTCAGAGTCAAAGTGTATGCAAAATTAGTCACGTGCTGTAAGCATTTGAAAACTTTGCTCGGCGGTGGAAAAATAATGCAGGGAACTCGCTCCTCTTCCTGGCTAGGTGGCTTCACTGCAATGCACGAATTTGCCATGTTTAGAGGGCGCTGCAATCGAAAAGTTTACATTACGTCTATGGAAGCTAGCTCTCTTCTCCCTTAGACACTCCTTGACTGTAGTGTCCAGGCTATTGTATCGAGATGAACTTGGCAGGGGTTGTCTCATTCAAACAGCACACCAGGCTAGTAAACAGTACTTCCCAGGTTTGAGTCCCCCCTGAGCCAGCGTAGAGATTTATCTCCGCTAAACCCCCACCCTGCCCTCGGTCAGAAAGTAAAAAGGGAAGCACCGATGGACTTGGAAATGTTGCCGTCCATCTCATGGGCCGTAAAGCTGTGGCTTGTGCTGGAGAGCCACACTCTGAGCACGTTAAAGAACGTGCTGGATGGACTTGAAGGGGGGGGGGGGGGTGTTACACCTGTTTCCTAACAGCTGTATAAGGGGTCCCCTTTCCCCAAACTCATCTGAGCCCTTGGGATCTTTGTGACCTAACATTTAACTCGTTGCGTACAAAAAAAAGTGCAGAAGAGCCATACGTTGCAAACTTTAAAGAATATGTTGGATGGACTTGATGGGAGACTTCCATCTGTTTCCTAACAGCTGAACAGGGGGTAACCTTCCCCCCAAACTTCTTTGAACCCTTGGGGTCTTTGTGACGTAGCCATTTAGTCCAGTGTGTATGTGCCAAAAAAAGTGCCGCTAAGAGGTTAACAGAGTAACACTTTTTCTTTAGGGATATTCTCAGTGGAGATCTTTTGGGCAACAACTATGCAAATTTTGTTAGGTTTTATCACAAACCATGAGAAATGCATGTCTGACTATTGCAAAGAGCATTTAATATTACTGACGATTTCTTTCGTAATGGTAATCTTAGAAATATATATAAAAAAAAGGTTTTTGAGTTAAAAGACGCTGAAATAGAAGGTAGGAAATGGTAAAGAGTGACGTCAAGAAATTAGAAAAGAAAACTTTTGATTTTAAAGGCCATTGATGACGAAACTGTGACACGATAAGATGTCTTCAATTGTTCTCAGACAACAATGGTTTCCTTTTACGACATACCAATAAAAATTATTTGGAAGAATGCCATAACAGATTATTAATGACGAAATCACTGCTTTTTCGATTCAAACTTTAAATTTGAGGAGAAAAATTTTTCGTCACTTGAAACACGATGAGAAAATTTTCCCTTCATTTGAAATATGATGAGAAAAATTTACCATCATTTGAAAATATGATGAGAAAAATTCCCTTCATTTGAAATATGATGAGAAAAAAATTTCCCGTCATTTGAAATATGATGAGAAAAAAAATCCTGTCATTTAAATATGATGATAAAAAATTCCTGTCATTTAAATATGATGATAAAAAAATTCCTGTCATTTAAATATGATGAGAAAAAATTTCCCCGTCATTCAAAACATGATGAGAAAAAATTTCCCCGTCATTCAAAACATGATGAGAAAAAATTTCCCGTCATTTGAAATATGATGAGAAAATTTTCTTATCACTTAAAAACACGACTAGAAATGTTTTTCTGCAGAAGTTAGACTCAAAATATTAGGGAGAAGGGCGGGAGAATTGCTTAAATTACACGCATATTTACTGCATTAAAATCATTTAATTTGTGGACCGGTAGTGTCAATATTTGTCAATATCTCACATAAAATTTGCTGCCAATCTATTTCCCTAATAAAGCATAACAGCTGTAAAGGAAAGGACTATAAAGCTCACACTGCATCATGCGTTGCTATCAACGCAATGCCTGAAAAAAAAAGAGAAAAAAAAAACATCGCATCGATTGAATGGTGAAGAAAAAGCTAAGAATCGTGACTAATGATTGGTAGAAAGACAAAATAAAAGAAAAAAACAGAAATGAAAGAGCATAAAAAATGGAGAAGATTCAGGAGAAATTTAGATGGACGAGATTGAAGCATGAACAAGAGAAGAAAAGAGAGCGCCATTAGGAACATCCAAAGAGGAGATGATTATAAGAGGAGCAAATTATGTTGGGGGTATTGATCAGCTGTGCATGAGGAATGACTTCAGACCCACCTCCAGATAACGAGCAAATAAAGCAGAGCTGTGTTCCGATGCCCATCGTCAGTCCATCATTACTTACCCATGCCATTATATATAAAAAAATCCAAGCTCCAACACTTTATTATTGTTATTTCAGTCTGTTTGATTCAGACGTTTTTTTTATTTGTTGTATTTCTGCTACTGGTTTTTGTCGCAATACAGTTGTCATCGTGCATGTTCAAACTCGTTTAGTTTGCTCGGCTCGTTAAGCGTACTACCGGAGTAATACTAGCCATGAGCTCGAGATCTCCTCATTTCTTTCATCATTGATTTGAAAGTGAAAAAAAAAACAGCTTTATATATTCACTAAGCTCGAAAAATTACTTTTCAGACAAGTGATGTATCCTTAATGAATAAAATTCCCCGCCCTGCCCAGGGTCAGTAGGGGACACCGATGGGCTTGGAAAGGCCGTCGTCCGTCGGATGGGACGTTAAGCCGTGGCCCCGTGTGCGGGAGAGCCAAACCCTTTGCACGTTAAAGAACACGCTGAATGGCCATGACGGGAGGCTACCATCTGTCTCCCAACAGCTGTTCCAGTGGGTCCCCTCCCACAACCTTCTCTGAGCCTTCGGGGTCCATGTGACCTGGCCATTTAGCCTATGGTGTGCAAAAAAGTGCCGCTCAGAGGTAAAACAACCCAACCCAAATCCTTAATGAATGCTAGACGTACAGTGCATATCTTTTACTCGACAGTTTATTAAAATGATTTTTTTCTATGGTGTGCCAATAATTTAGTTTAGATGGTTTTCAACATAAATAGCGAGGAAGCTAATCGTATCTCACTTGGTAAAGATAAGTAACAGATTAATTGAATAACTTCAAATTTAATTAACTGTTCACTAAAACCAGTTCAAAGATTGTTTAAAAAGTATAAAGTTTATAATTAGTTAAATAACCCATCATCCAGTCGTTAGAAGATTATAGTATACAGGTTAGTCTTCTATCACAGTGTTTCTGTACCTTTTATTTTAAAGTAGCTTTTTTTTTTAATTTGAAGTACAGTCGCTCAAAAAAGTATTCGAAGGTTGCCAGATCACTAATTTCGAAAAAAATCGTTGCCAGATATTTTTTCTGAAGTCTGTAATCAACCATGGTGTTCGGATACTTTTTTGAGCGACTGTACCAGCTTAAGAATATTGTTTTTAGAAGAAGTACCCAAGTACTTAAAATTTAAACACACAATTATTTCCACCAGTGGAACACATAAACGAATGTGTTCCAATGGTAGTTTTAATTTAATCGTAACTGGTTGTTTTTGGATGTTAAAAAATGCAAAAATAATAAAAGTTGTAAAACTTAAAAATTAAGCTATTTCATTTGCGGTCACATCACCCTCATATTTCTCTCGCATAGTCTTAAGGGTAGGCGTACCACTGGTTGGGAAACATTGCTTTAGCACAATGTTCCTAAACAGTACTGGTACTGGAATCCTTACGAATGTCTGCCGGCTCCCCAAAATTATCTAATACATTTTGATGAAATAGATTATAAACTAACTATAAATATAAATACAGATAGGTATAGGTTTTTTCATCATATATTTTACTCCAGCGTGGAAGTAAAATAAAGAATGAAAAAAGGCTTAAAACGTAACATTTGAAGTTTAAATACCTATATAATTATATATGTTTACATTAGCTATAATGCTTTACGTTAGGAAAGAATTCACCAGACTTTCTGTAATTACTGACAATTTAATTAATAATATATACTACCCTAACACAATATTAGAGAATTTCCATGTTATGTCAATGGGAATCTAACTTTGGGGTTGTATAACTTCTAAAAATATGCATTTAATGTAAAAACGTGATTGAAGATAAAGATCGTATTCAAATATATTTAAACCCCAATTTTCAATAATATTCGTTCAGTTTTTGAAGAGTTATAGAAGATAAAATATTTCACAATAGTAATGCTTCAAAGGAATTTACCGCAGAAATTGATTGAAACTTAAATAATATTTGTTTCAAACAATTTGATAAAAGAAAACATCTTAGTATTGTTGCGTAATGATTAGTTCATTATCAGACAATTATGAATAATTTTTTATAAAATCAAGATAATTTATTGTTAAATATTCCAGCTCCCATAACCCATTAAATACTGAATGAATATTGTTGAAAATCGTGATTTAAATAGATTAGATTATATTCATCAATTTATCTTTGTCGCATTTTTCCATTAAATGAATATTTTAAAAGTTATAGGGTAGTGTGTATTTGTGAGCTCCATTCGTGTCGTTTGAATAAATATTAAACTATCAAAGTTAAGGTTCTAACGTAGACACATTAGTAACGAATTTAACACGCTTCCTATATGTCGTCCTGATGCTCCAAATAATAAAAGTATTCTTTCTCAACATAAGTAAGCGGTAAATTGCCTGTTCCTTGGGGGGGGGGGGGGGGGCTCAGTCGGTAGCGCGCCAGGCTCGTAATCTGTAGTTCCCAGGTTCGAGTCCCAGCTGGGTCAGCGTTGAGATTTATCTCCGCAAAATTCCCCGCCGTGCCCACGGTCAGTAGGGGACACCGATGGGCTTGGAAAGGCCGCCGTCCGTCGGATGGGACGTTAGGCCGTGGCCCCGTGTGCGGGAGAGCCATACCCTGTGCACGTTAAAGAACACGCTGGATGGCCTTGACGGGAGGCTACCATCTGTCTCCCAACAGCTGTTCCAGTGGGTCCCCTCCCCCAACCTTCTCTGAGCCTTCGGGGTCCATGTGACCTGGCCATTTAGCCCATGGTGTGCAAAAAAGTGCCGCCCAGAGGTAAAACAACCCAACCCAAAGCCTGTTCCTAAGTTTGGCTGAGTGAACTTCTTTTGTTTATGCTTAATGCACACATAAACATATCACACAAAATCTTATTTTAAAGTAGAGGGATGATTTAAAGCATCCTCAGAGCTTTGTTTAAAAGCTGAAACTAATAAGATCTAGTTTTTACTGTGACGCAGTACAATGTATTTTTTTACAAAGAACTGGCTGCAGTCCAAGACACTAGAAAAGGCTTTAAATATTTATCTTTCGATGTTGCATTTTGGTATTTTTGGTAACATCAGAAATACAAATTTTGGAGTGGAAAATAAAAACTTAAACAACTCAATCTTAACGTCATTACATAATCTGGAAAAAAATATTAAAATTGGAAAAGTATTTTGATATTGCTGGTTTGTTTCGCAATAACTCCATAAAAATTTACATTGATCATTCTTCGTTATTATTCTCGGGTTCGAATTCCTACTGTATCTGTATTGATATTTTCTCCTCTAATCTCTAACCTCATTAAGCAACGGAATTTCTATGGACTTGGAAAATCCACTGACAGTCATCATCACCATCACTTGATACGGTCTCTCGGGTTTATATCTAGCGATAATTAAGCTAACAAACCAGATAAATTAAGGAGAGGTTCACATAGGTAAAAATTATTATGATGTAATTTTAAAGATTGCTTTTTTTTAAAGGGAGAAGAAACAGAGGATAGTCAGGAAGGAAGAAAACAACTCTCTTCGCTGATGCCGTGAAGTGCAGGGAAGCAACCGACCAGGCAGGAAGCTACCATCTGCCTCAAAACAGCTGTCCAGTGGGTTCCTACCTCCCCAATTTTCTATGAACCCTCGGAGTCCTTGTGACCTGGCTATTTAACTCATTGTGTGCAAAAAAGTGCCATTCAAAGGTAAAACAACCCAACCCAATCAATTTTACTGTCAGCATATAGGTTGGCAAGCAAACAATGGCTTGCTAAAGTCGTTGTAATAAGGGTGTTTTTGGAAACAAATATGCCGTATCTATTGCATTTTCCTCATTAGTGGAATCTAAAAAAGTTTAAAAATTGACTTTAACCGAAACCAATTCAAAGACACGCGCATGCATTAAACACGAAAAAGTTTTCGGTAAAGCAGATTTTGCATTGCATATCGATCGCCCGCTTTGTTTAACATAAAGCCCACGTTCTGTTGTAGAGAGAAGAAAAATAAACCTTCTTCAAAGAGACTTGGAATTGAATAAACTTTTTGTAAATAGAAGCAGTTTAAACATAAAGAAAGCATTTTGCGATGTAGAAGAAAAGAGAATGTCGAAACAGTTCGACAACGTTGAAACACAAAAAAAAAAATTCCCAGGAGAGGAAAAATCCAATTCTTTGTCAAGAGAATGAAAGATGCGTTTTTGCGACATGCGGCAACAATTTCCATGGCTAGTAGGATGCATTTTAAATAAAGCCTTGCCGTTCAATAAAAGGAAGACACAATATGTCTGTTTCGTTCGTGATAACTGCGTGACAACAAACCACTACTCTTCGGTCCTGAATATTACAGAAGCACTAACAGACTTTTCCATTTTCTGCATTTTAAAGTGGAAATTATCGAGAGCCAAATGGGAAAACATTGCTTTTATCGTATTTGGTTTCATTCACTTAAAGTATCATCTAACCGTAAATGTTCCATTCAAAAAGGTGTTTGGTCAATTTGAATGTTTTATCTCTCTGTATCTAACAGTGAAGAAATGAGTCTTCGTGACACATATAAGCTGTTACTGAAGGCGTAAAAAAATGATAATGTATTTTAACTGCACTACTGTGTCTCAGAAACTTTTTTCATGTCAGGAAATGTTTTCAAAATATATGTGAAGGTATTTTGTTATATAAACAACACCAATTATTGCTTTAATGGGAATTAGCTATTTAACAAAATACCTTGACTATGTCACGAGAGTACTTTTTAATTTACTATTTGAAATTTGTTTTAAAAAAAGAGTTGATTCTGCTCACTGTCATGATCGAATACAATCAAAAATCCAGCTGGGTCAGCGTTGAGACTTATCTCCGCAAAACTCCCCGCCCTGTCCACGGTCAGTAGGGAACACCGATGGGATGGAAAGGCCGCCGTCCGTCGGATGGGACGTTAAGCCGTGGTCCCGTGTGCGGGAGAAACATACCCTGTGCACGTTAAAGAACACACTGGATGGCTCTGACGGGAGGCTACCATCTGTCTCCTAACAGCTGTTTCAGTGGGTTCCCTCCCCAAACCTTCTCTGAGCCTTCGGGGTCCTTGTGATCTGGCCATTTAGCCCATGGTGTGCAAAAAAGTGCCGCTCAGAGGTAAAACAACCCAACCCAACTATCATTCAGTATTGGGTGGTTTTACCCCGAGTGGTACTTTTGCGCACACAATGGCTAAATGGCCAGAAGACTTCAGAGAAGGTTGAGGGAAAGCGATACAATGGACAACTGTTAGGAGCCTGATGAGAGCCTTCCGTCATGACCATACAGTGTGCTTTTTAACTTACACAGGGTATAGCTCTCCTGCATAAGGTAACCAAATCTTAACGTCCCATCCGATTGTCTTTTGAAGCCCTTCAGTGTCCCCTTTCTCACTGAGGACATAAATTCTCAATGCATAGGTGGAAAATTCTCAATGCAGGCATAATTGGGACTCGAATCTGGAAACTGCAGATTACAACTTGCAGCGCTACCAACTGAGAACACCCCAACTCAATCATTCAGGGTAAATATAGAATATGATCTATAAGAATGACCAGTCTTTAACAAGATAAAGCAAAGATCTAGGAAAAATTCGAACATAAACCTATCCCACGGTTCAACATAGACAATTGATTGATATAAGTTAGGGTTGTTTTACCTCTGAGCGGCACTTTTTTGCACACAATGGGCTAAATGGTCAGGTCACAAGACTCAAAGGCTCAGTGAAGATTGAGGAAGGAGACCTACAGGACAACTGTTAAGGAGACAGATGGTAGTATCGGGTCAAGACTATCCAACGAGTTCTTTAATGTGCGCAGGGTATGGCTCTACACAGAATCACGGATTAAAATTCCATCTGATGGACGGCATCGGTGTCCCTGTTGACCAAAGGGCAGGGAGTTTTGGGGAGGTAAATTTCAACCTTGGCTCAGGTGGGAATCGAACCTGGGAACTGCAACTTACGAGACTAGTGTTCTACCGACTGACCTACCCCGACCCCTCGATTTATTTTAGTACCAACGGCATATCCTAAATGGGAAGTAGGGAGAATATGAGACTGAACAGATGATGTTTCTACATGTTAACATTTGAGCTAAGATTACCATTTTAACCATTAGTTATAGCTGACGATTGTTTTTTAAAACATTGGATTTACTATTACTGCTGAAAATAAATGTTATGAATTAAATTCAGCTGAATAATTTTTCTTCGGGGATATTAGTCTCCCTTCTCCGCTGACCCTAAGCCACTGCTAAGTACCCTAATTTCAAAGCCATTGTAATGTTGTTGTTATTGCCGTATCAATTTGATTAAATTATCCAATAGATCACTGGCATTCGTATATTATACTTCAATTTCAAAAACCATTTCAGGTGAATCTAATGATTCCTAATTCCATAACTGTTATTAAGTACTACTAAATTTCCAGTTTAAATTCAACGGTAAAATTTTAAATTGGAAAATTTAAAAAAAATCTATATAAAAATAAAATATGAAATAAAAAAATTCGGTCCGATAAATTTTTTTAATCTACCTGGGTTCTATTATAGGTAGAAATGAGAATTTTTAGTGTGATAAGGGGTGGTAATGGAAAAATCTATATTTGGGGTGGAGCTGTAAAATATTTGAAAGTTACTGTTGTCAGGCACTTATCCAGAATTTAGCTTAGGGGGATCCGAACAAGACTTAAGTATTTTTTTTTTCAAATAATAAACTATTCTACCGGAGAGTAAAGGTTAAAATGATGTTCTATAGGGAATAAATTTTGATAGTTATTTTTTTAAATCTATTTTTAGTGGAGGCCATATACTATGGGGCTGAAATAAAATTATACAAAGACAATTGATTTGGATTTCAAAGCAGGTAAACGAGTTTGAGAGTTTATATAAGACGACAGGATTTTAGGGGGGTGAGGGAGTCCCCCCCTGGGTACGTCCCTGCTGGTGGCTGTCTATCTGTACAACATGGTAGTGTTTCGATATGTATTGGAGGGAGACGAAATATACTGAAAACTTATGATACATTAATTCTACTAATAAAAGAAACGAATACTAAATTCCAGTTCTCTTCATGCCTCTTTTCAGTTCTATTCGAAACGGTTTCTTTATTCAGAAGCGCTTAAAAAGTTTTTTATTTTTGTTCCCTAATAGACACACATAGCTTTGGATGTGAAATTATCTCTCTTGCATTAATAAGCTGCAAATTATTGTTAAAGGCTAGTAATTGTTCTTTCTTTTCCGGTGATTCATTTTACCATGACAACTGCAACTGCATAAAAGCGAAGAATGGAGAAACGCAAAGAAAAAAGGGGAATCGAAAAGATGAAAAGAAAAAGTTACTTGAGTTCCATTTATATCATCTGAGATGCGGAACATAAGAAGATGAAAGACGTTTTATAAAAAAAGATGAAGAAGCAAACAAATGCACTTAGCCGTTGGAAGAAGAGGAAGCAAAAAAAGAAGGTGGACGAAAACAAAGGTCATGGTTCTGGCTGGAATCCAGGGAAGTCGAGGAATGAGACAGGGAGGAGTCATGGAAGTAGGACACAGGAAGTAGAAAGAGGACTTTTGTTTTTTAGGATGTTGTTGTATTCATTGTTTTCCTTTTATTTTTTCTGTCGTTGAAGGTTAAGGGAATTAAAGTTTTTTGCATACACTTTTTCGAAATTAGGTGAAGCTTAAAGGATTTTCAGCGAGAAAAAATGTTTTTTTGTTGACGTTTAGAAATGATAATGCTTTGCATCTATGGCTCGGTAGGTTAAGATTTTAATACTTTAGCGTCTGTGTTCGAATACGGATGTTGATGTTGTGTTATTTTATAGTTGTTCGCATCCATGAGCAACGTTATATTTCCATGGCATTACAAATTCTATGGTCATACAAAAAAAAAGTTCTTGCATAAGCTGAGTTTGATATTGAAAAAGGGGATTTAAAATATTCTCAGGCTTGGAGAAGGGTAAGAAAAATTTAGGAGTGAGGTTGTTAGGGTTCATATGGATAGTGGAAACTGTTGCTGGTAAATTTTGTTGGTCAACTACAGAAACTGTTGGTCATTTTGTTGGTTAACAACGAAAACTGATGGTCAGCTTTGTCGGTCGACAGCGGAAACTGTTGGTTAGTTTTGTTGGTCAGCAGTGGAAACTGTCGATCAGTTTCATCAACCACCATTGGAAACTGTTGGTCATCATCGAAAACTATTGGTCAATTATGTTGGTCATCTTCGGAAACCGTTGGCCAATTTTTTTCTCACGTCTTCCTTTCTATGTGAAAATGTTGGTCCAAATTTTGAAATAATTCATTCATTATCTCTGTTTTTTTCATTACTGAGAGGTATATATCTCCATTTTGCACGTTAATCCAGTGGCTGAATGGTTAACAGTTGCTGTTGTACTAATTTGCCTGGGTTGGATTACCAAAGAAAGCGTAGATTTTTTTTTCTACTGTGGTTCTGCCTCAATCACAGGAATTCCTCGGAATGAAATACGTAGTATAGAATCCTAATAAAGTTTTTGAAAAGTGATCCATTTTGGAAAGTGAACGCCAAACCATTGGAACTGCAAAGGGCATGGATTTTATCTTGCCTTTCAACCATTCACTCAGGCCAACAAAGCACGAAATGCAGCACACATGTGGAAACCCATGTTTTGTCCTGATCTCCAACATGATATCCAAAATAGAAGTTATAGGCTTTCTTTACAATCTTTTTCAAAGAACGACCCTAGAATTTTAAAATATAATTTCCACACACATAACAAAACTTATCTGGCACATTAATACATCGGCGACGCTGCCTTTGTGCCATTTAAGGGCCAAAATTCACTCTTCAACAACACGTGTTCCTCCTACAATGAAAACAACAAGAATGGCGGTCTGAGTTAGGTTACTGTTATATGTTTTCTCCCACTTGGCAATCAGTGTTGCCAGCCACAAAAAGTAAAATATCTAATATCCTTCCAGTTGCCTGGAGGTGTTGGTAAAGGAAGATCTTAATAGGAGTCAAAATGACCAATAACATAAAAACGTGACGTGCTGGTCATTTTAAATGCCAAATCTGAAATCAGCACCTGAAAAATAGTTAAAGGCAGCTACAATTGTTCACGTTATAAAAACCTTGTAAACCAGTGTAATTACAAAATAATACTTACGTTACGATCAGCAGTTGTCATCCAAGTTACTCTTTTCGGTTGTTGCTGCTTATGTGTACACATTCCTCTTACTATAATCAACGCGTCCGTTAAATCACCGCAAGTGTTATTATTAGCAATTTGGTCACTACGTTCCCTTTGCATGATGACTGCAATCATTCTGGATGCACTAGCTGCGAACATACGTGACGAAGAGAAAAACTGCCTTGTCATAGGAGAGGAGCTAACATCAGTCTCTCAGAGTGAGCTATTTATTGTTCTATTGTTTCTACCATTTCTAACTGTGGCTGTCTGAGTTATCTCTTCTACATTCTTAAGCTGAAAGTCAATCATTTATTTTGATTTTGGGCGAGAATACTGTGTCTTGATGGCCAAGTATTTAGCCCTATGGTTCAAAGCAGGCGTGTCCAACCCGCGGCCCAGGACAGCTAGTAATGCGGCCCACAAAATCGTAAAGTTTACGTGTTTACGACATAAGCTTTCAACATGATTATGTGATTTTCAGCGAGTTTTTGATATCCCACTAGTTTTATGTTGCCCTTTTTTAATTTTATAATAAAAAACATAAGAAAATAAATGAAGTTTTATTATTCATATACATTAACTATATTATATATTTTATGTGCGGCCCAAAACAATTCATCTTCACTCAATGTGGCCCAGGGAAGTCAAGTCTTCATTTAATGTGGCCCAGGGAAGTCAAAAGGTTGGACACGCCTGTTTTAAAGGATTGGATATTTTATCTCTGAGTGGCACTCTTTTGCACACAATTTGATAAATGGCCATGTCACGAGAACCTCGAGGACTCAGAGAATTTGGGGGAAGGGGACTCATGAACAGCTGTTAGGAGACAGATGGTAGTCTCCCGTCAAGGTTACATAGCGTGTTCTTTAAAGTGCACAGCGTATGGCGGTTCTCCCAAACATATGACCACGATTTTATGTTCCATCCGACGAGCTTGGAAAGGCCGCCGTCCGTCGGATGGGACGTTATCCGTGGCTCCGTGTAAGGGAGAGCAATACCCGATGCACGTTAAAGAACACGTAGAATAGCCTTGATGGGAAGCTACCATCTGTCTCACAACATCTGTTCCAGTGGGTTCCCTCCCCAACCTTCTCTGAGCTTTTGGGGTCCTTTTGACCTGGACATTTTGCCCATTGTGTGAAAAAAATGCCGCTCAAAGGTAAAACAACCCATCCGACTTTACCATGGTGGCTTTTACCAAGCCCATCGGTGTCCCCTACTGCTCAAGGACAGTTTTGTGTAGATAAATTTCAACGTTGGTCCAGCTGGGATTCGAATCTGGGAATTACAGATTACGAGCCTGGCGGGCTACCGACTGAGACACCCTCGACTCCAGGATTTAAAGGGATCTTGTTTCGAGACCCGGGTAAGGTACGGATGTTTCTGTGTTCCGTGTTGTCTTTCTGCTGAGGTCTCGTCTTTGTCACAGATCTATGGCGCGAAGAATCTGTACTGTTCCACACAAAAATCACTTTTACAAACCTCAGGACTCGGCGAGAGGATATTCTAATCCCTGTCTACATATGATAAGTTCCAGTTCAGATATATGTGTCAGGAGCTGTTTGGGAGATCATTTAATTTTTTTGGATGAAAGTGTAATTTCTGTTTTTAAAATTCGGTTGGTTTATTAACGCATATAATGAAAATAATCCTCATGATAACTCTTTCCGTCCTCCAAGGATAACGAAACTTTTATTTAACATTTAAATTTATAATTATAATAGTTAAAGAAATAGAAACAAACTTACCCCTCAAGCAGCCTCTTGCCATAGAGGTGTGACAGAAGCCTGCCAGTTTAATGAGCTATAGCGAAGACCTGTGAGGAAAGTGAGACCTCAACAGAAAGATAGCACAGAAAGAGAAACGCTCATATCGTATACTGGGATCGAACCCAGGTTTCTTTCGTTAGTAATAAAACGTGTTAACCACTTGGCCAGCGGGCGGATAATATTGGTTATTAACTATTTCTATAATAATATTAGTTAGCAGTGACGTAGCGTACGTGGCAACTCGAGAGATATGAGACTGCGCAGTTGAGTCCTCGGCAGTTCTCACAGATCAAAGATTGATTGAAAGGTGATTTTTTAGGTCATTGATCTATGAGATTTGTCAAAGCGTTAACTGTAGTATCTTTTAATTTCCACAATGGGATTTAGTAGCTTCAAGTTTTTCTTGTTAAATCATCCACTTTCTTATTTGGAGGTATAACATAGAGGAATTATGGAAGTGTCCACAAAATGTTATCAAATGTCATTTATTCCAACGGGAAGATTATGAGTATCCCAGTTTCCTTGTACGTCAACTACTTGTGTTCATTGTCTGAGTTTTCCAAGTTGCAGAAAGAGTTAAGGTGCCGGCGGTCTAGTAGCCAAAGATCACGTATGTCGTGACTTATCAACTAATACGAGAAAATTACTACCTTTCATTGGATAGAGATCTCCGGACTGTAATAGTTTGGGTTGTTGCGGATTTTTTCCTTTATTCACACAATTGGCTAGATTGACAGGTAACAGAAACCTCGAGGGCTCACACAATGTTGGGGATGGTGATCCAATGGACAGTTTTTAGGAGAGAAATGAAAGCCGTTCAAAGCCATCCTGGGTATTCTTTATACCCTAGGCCCCCCCACCACGACTTAACATTCCATTTCGGATGGCGGTTTTTCCAAGCCCATCGATGTTCCCTTTCTCACTAATGACAGGGCGAGGGTTTAGCCGAGGTAAATCTCAAATCAGGGACAGTTGGGACTTGAACTTGGGAACATCAGATGCAGCCTAACACATCAGATTACGAACCAGGGCGCTACCGATTAAGCCAACCGCAGGTCCCAATTGTGAGAGTAATTAATGTCTCACTTCGGATAATCGGATTCATTAATTTAGTAGGGTAGTGTATTATACACTTTGCTCACCAATAATTGTCTTCAGTAGGTTTAGTGGACTTCTGGAGAGTGGTGGTGGACCTCCGAACTTCTTTTACTTCTTCTTTAATTAAATATTTATTTTAATTAATCTTCACCCGTGATTCTAGGGAAATTCATAGATCCACGGATTTTTACCCCCGTGCTTCGATGTGCTTAGACGTAAGGTAGCTTCAATGTAAGAAGTAAATGTCCACTGTGCTATGTAGTAGAGAATGACCACTTATTAAAATCTTTTACATTCACATATATATTATGTACACTATGGGAATGCACTTGATTCTGGGGCTTTAGCTGTGCTGAACACTTTGCTGAATAATGGCTTAACTGATGCACTTGGAGACTCCCCCCCCCCCCGCTTAGCTTATTTACCTAATGAGGTGAAATTCTGTATTTTTCCGTACGAAAATCACTTTACAAACCTCAGAATTCGGCGAGAAGATATTCTAATCCCTGTCTACGTACTCTGGTTCTCCGAAGAATCGAACCCTGCTTGTTTAGGGTTTCCGAGAAAGAGCTATGTCACTTCTGACGCGCTAAACGAATACGGACTTCTCAGATCCGCAATTACTCTCTTTCTGCCATAGTTATTTCCACATCTCACCGTCCACTCTCTCCGTCATTCACACCCTAACCTCTCTGGCTATAAATGGGGGTAATGCCAAGCAGTGCCAGAGACAGAGGTGCCCTTAAAACCATTTGCTGGCGCTCACGTCCGCAAGCATCTGGAGAACTACACATCTACGCCACAAATGATGACTAATGAGCAACATTTCCCATTTAGACACCTCTGAAAATGCGCATACAATAACAAAAAATCATAAAATAAAATATATTAGAGGGACACGACAGTAGGATATCCAGAAAATGGGGGGAGGGGTTGGTGTCTTATGTCTGATTTTTGAGAATTTGCTTAGAAAATATACGTATTTTAATTAAGCGCTCTAAGGGGGGAAGGTATCCTTCCCTTTGACTATACCACTGGTTGTTTTAATATCTTTGTTGTTACAGGCGCAGAGGCCTTTATGCTAGCTATAAATTATTCCACACGTGCAGAAATACCACGTATGGTTGACTCGTTCACTTGATAGCAAGAGACGCTGCCCTCGTATTGTCACACGTAATTTGTCCAAAATAACTATCTTTTCAGCCAAAGTCCTATCTTTTTGCGATTTCTTTACTGCACTATTATTTAAAGAGGCTTTACGTTCAGGAGCTTTGTTCAATTACACGAATCTTTAACGTAAAAGGTAAAATCATAAAATGCAGATTTCGTAGGAATAACAGCTCTGCCGATAGAGAGAAAGAGATAAGCGTCCCTTGAAACAAGATAATTCACTCTTGCTTATGATGTCACATGCTTAATACAGTGGGGCGGGGGTGGCTCAGTCGGTAGCGCGCCAGGCTCGTAATCTGTAGTTCCCAGGTTCGAGTCCCAGCCGGGTCAGCGTTGAGATTTATCTCCGCAAAATTCTCCGCCCTGCCCACGGTCAGTAGGGGACACCGATGGGCTTGGAAAGGCCGCCGTCCGTCTGATGGGACGTTAAGCCGTGGACCCGTGTGCGGGAGAGCCATACCCTGTGCACGTTAAAGAACACGCTGGATGGCCTTGACGGGAGGCTACCATCTGTCTTCCAACAGCTGTTCCAGTGGGTCCCCTCCCCCAACCTTCTCTGAGCCTTCGGGGTCCATGTGACCTGGCCATTTAGCCCACTGTGTGCAAAAAAGTGCCGCTCAGAGGTAAAACAACCCAACCCTTAATACAGTTATGGTAGACAAAACATGACATTCACATATGAGATCGTAGTAGTCAATCATGTGACTTAAGTTCGCTTTCGACTAAGTTGTAAATGCTTGAATGCAAAGTATTATTTTGTATCTCCCGTATTGGATGAAGGATTAAATACCGAATATAAGTCAAAGGCTTTCGGTGTTGGGCAAATAAACGCTCCATTTATTTAAAAGCGTGTAATGAAATAGATGACAGAAAAGGATTTCCTGTAGCTTGTATTAATGTATTGACATACTGTTGTTTGGAAATTATGTCAATGTGAGGTAGATTATTATCAGCATAACAATTGCGTTGTTTATATCTCTTAGAGTCCGTGCACGATAACCCAAAATTTAGGTTTGTTTTACCTCCGAGTGACACTTTTGTGCTTGCATTAAGATGTTAAATCACAAGATAATCAAGGTTTCCAGGAATGGATAAGGGATCCATTGGAAAACTAATAGGAAACATATGGAGGCTTCTCATCAATGTCATGCAGCGTTTTATTTAATATACACAGGGTACGGTTCTTGTACTCACCACATGTGTGGTGGGTTGTATTTCCTCTAAGAAGCACTTTTTTACACAAAAGGGGCTAAATGGCGGCCTTTTCAAGCCCCATCAGTGTCTTCTTTCTCGTAGAGGACAGGTCGGGATAGCGGAGATAAAGCTCAACGCTTGGCAAAGTGGGGATACGTATCTGGGAACTGCAGATTACAACCCTGGTGAGATAATATGTGAGCAACCCTAGCCTCTCGTGTACACGGAATTGCGGTTTAACATTCCCTCCGACGGATGGCACATAGCCCAACCCATCGGTGCACCCCCTTTACTCACCGATTGGCGAAAGAAATCTCAACTCAAAGACTAAAACCTGTGAACATTACACGAGCTCTGGACTCTATCTCCCATCCCATCGTAACCAAAGGCATAATTACTTACTTCCCAGTGACTAAAGAGTATGGGTTGCTATAGTTTAAAACTCAAAAAAAGAAATCCTCTTTCGAAGTGTCATCAACCGAAAGATTCGTGCTCCAACATCATGATGTATAAACATTGCACGATTATATGAGGTAGAATAAAAGATGATGATGTTGATGGAAGGAGCAGGAAGAAAAATCTATTTCAGTTCATCAGAAACAGCTGAGCAAATTTAACTAGGCGTGGTTGCCATTTTCTCTTTGGCCCAATGCCCCAGACGGCTAACTACGCCACACGAGGACCACTTGGTTGCGCAGAAACGAATGAACCTGTGTGCGCTAAGCTGCACCCTGTCACGATAAGCTCCTCATCGATTTGATGATGTAGCAGTGAGATAAAAACAAACATAAGGAAGTCCTAACAAACAACACACTCGATATAATGTTGGGGTTTCAACAGGATTTTACTGGGTTAGGTTACTTTGTGTCAGAGAGACACTTAAATAAGATTCTAAGAAGCAAAACATATATCTTCAAGTCTTTCTGTAATCTGATGAACTACAGTATATGGCTGATAGAAGTGAATTGGGAGGAATCAAAGGGCTCAGGATTGCATAAGGGAAGGAGATCCATTGTACGTTGTTAGGATTCATGTTGTTGGGCTGCTTCACCTCTGAGAGTTAATTTTGTGCACACAATGGGCTAAATGGACAGGTCACAAGATCTCAAAGCTCAGAATACCTCGCGATTGCTAAGAGGGGCACTGCGTAGAGGAATAGAGAAAACACTTTAATCATTTTAACGAAGGTGCACAAAAGATTACAATGAATAAGAGAGGTAAAGACTGCCTTGGTTGACAAAGGAGACACCGATGGCTTGAAGAAGCCACCGTCAATCGGATGAGACGTTATGCCGCAGCACTTTGTGCAGGAGAACCATACCTTATGTAGTTAAAGAACACACTGGATAGCTTTGACGGAATCTTTCCATCTAACGAACAAAATTAAATTCAAATGTTTCCCACTCACAGCATCCGCCCAAGAAACATTTGCCCTCCTCCTCAAGAGGAGCCGGGGGATGACACGGCCGCTGCGCACAAGAAACAGGACCCCCATATGCACGAAGGAACAAGGAGACCTCCAAAAATTCACCTCTCTTAACACTAGAGAGTAGACGATTGCAGAGCACTTCGCTAGTTCGACTCTGAGTGTCAAGATACTGCTGGATACGTGTGGCGTGAGCCCAGCTTGAGGGTCATATCGCAGACCCATCCTGTCCACCCGACACCATTACCCAACCCATGAGAACGACTCTGGCCAGGAGATCATGGGAAGTTTCGGACAGCAACCGGGCAACACTTTAATCAACAGGGTGGTAAAACGGGGGACGAACAAAGGAGCGAGAGAGATGCCCACATACACACAGAGATGCTCAGATAGACTTCGAGACCTACTTAGAACCCGGGTGTGAGACAAGGGGCCTCGCGCACACCGGAGATCTTCATTTGAGACAGGCCGCTAGAAAGGTGACAGAAGTTAAGATACTCGTGCACTGAATAATCATCGATTGCGAGATGCGAATCCCTTATGCCTTCCAAGCCCAATGAAGTGACCTACAGACCAGGAGTAACGGAGAACGACTTCGAGCTGCCCCCGGCCATCTTCGACAAAGGAACAACGAGATGATGCCATAGCCGCCACCTAATGACATCAGCAGGCGGACATCAGCAGTGGGCTCCACTGGAAAGAACTCTCCTAATATGAGGTACGAAGAATCTCCCTTTTTCTCTGGTTAAAAGTGTCACACGTCTAAATTAGAAGATGTTAAATTAAGTTTTGGAAGTGCTTTCAAATAGCGAATTAGTGTGCTTTAAAATAACTAAAATTATGGCAAATCATCCCATCGTTAAACTGAGTATTAAATGTTATATTTATGTTTATGCAAAACCAGAGTGAGTATCCATCTATTCACAAAATTCTTACACCTCCTCCGCCAAGGGCCGTGGGTTTATGCTGCTTCTCTTCCTCCTCCTTCTTTGCTTCTCTTCCTCTCCAATTGTCACATCTTCACAGATGTGACCATTATCAGTTGGTGAAGAGAAAAGAACACAACGCGATCACATTTGTCTACAAGTTATTGTACTTCCAATCGAGGGGGTGCATAACATCTCTCCTGAAAGCTATCCATTGGGTCCCCTTTCTCCAACTCCATTTCTCCATTCTCTGAGCTCTTTGAGGTCCTTGTGGCCTGGCCATTTTGTCCATTATGTGCAAAAATTTTTCGCTCACAGGTACCATTGCGCTTACTTCAACAAACCTTTACAGTCCATCAAAGTACTTCCCTCCAGCATATATGCAAAGTTGCAGACATCTACGCCAATTCTGAAACTCTGAATGAACGCATATTGCAAGGTCTTGCACCCTTGAAAAAAGGCTTCCCGGCAAGCTCCTTTTTAATTTTTGCAAACAAGCAAAAATTGAATGGTGTAAGATCGAGTTAATATGCAGGATGGGGTAACTGTTTAATTTTTTCCTGCTTCAGATAGGCCATAACTTGACAGATTTTGTGAACACTGGCATTGCCAGAAGAAGGATAACCCTTGACAGGCCTGTTGTTGGATGCTGTTCCTTCCTCTCCTTAACCATTTTGGGCAAAACGATGTTGGTGTAGTATTGGTCATTATAGTCATTTTTTCAGATAAGGTGTCCACAATTAATTTAAACCAACATAGTTTTCGATCTTTCTGGGAGTTGTGTAGTAATAAAACAACGTCTCATCATCTGTGACAATGTTTGTTAATCATTTGGGACCAATAGGTTCAAACATTGCCAGCATATCCTTGCACGAGTCGACTCTAGCACTTTTTGCTGTTCTGTCAATTTGTGGGGTACCCATTTCGCACAGATTTTTTGGAACTTTAAGTGCGGATAAATAATTGATTCCCCACTGACATCTAAAGCTATCATCTGAACGGCGAGGTGTGGGTTTTCCTTAACGAGTTCACGAATAGCAGCAATAATTCTCTCGTTCAAGGCCTCCTTCGGTCTTCCTGCACGAAGGAGGTCTTCGAAGTTCTGCCATCCTTCTCTGAATTTGCGAATCCATCCCGTAATAGTGCATATAAACAGACATGATCCCCATACTTGTGATAAAGCGGCATGAATCTTTTTCGCCTCATCCACAACCTGCATCCTTGTGAAGATGTAAAATCTTTCCCCTTCTTTAGTATGCTCCATAGCACCAAAGCATAAATTTCGCAGACCAAACAGCGAAGAGAGAAATGATGATCGACCTTTTTTTAACATGCAATGACAAGTTTGGACAAGCTTTCAAACAAGTCATTGCTCGTTAACTTCGTCGTCCGTCGGATGGGACGTTAAACCGTGGTCCCGTGTGTGAGAGAGACACACGCACGTTAAAGAACACGCTGGATGGCCTTGACGGGAGGCTGATACCCTTTTCCCAACAGCTGTCCAGTGGGTCCCCTCACCCAACCATCCACGAAACTACGAGAGCTTCGAACTTGGACATCTGTCCCAAATAACAAATACTTAAGTAGCGAATATCACGTTTTTAAAATTAAAAAAGTTCGAATTTACCCCTTAAAAATGATAGACTTTCGGCACAATTCATGTACAGAGTTGCAATAAAAATTAGACCATAATACTACCTAACCATATTGGCAATAAATCATCTGCACGGTTCAAAATTCGAAAGTTCAATAATTAGAGATGTGAATGAATTAACTGATTTCGATAATATTAAACTAATGTAGACGATAGGTACTCTCCCAGCTGCTGTGCATCCTTAATGTCAGCGTTCTGATAGGCATCAACCAGCACACAAGCTCAAAATTCGAAAGTACCAAAATCAGAGATAAGAAGGAACAGAAGATTTCGATAATATATAAGTAACGTAGACGATAGGTACTCTCTCCTCTGCTTCGCAGCCTTGATGTTAGTGTTCTGATAGGCCTCGACCAGCACACAAAGGTGGCTTTTGGTGCCATCCATAAGATATAGTACTGTCCTGTATAGTGGAACGTCGGATGGCATCATTCAATCATATTCAAGCTCGTTAACCTCGGAGGAACGAGGTCAAATCTACAGAAAAGTGCGAAAAGAATTTTTTGAACGCCCTCCGTATTTCTTTTCACACAAAAAAATACCCCCTCAAGCAGCTGCTTGCCACAGAGGTCTGACAGGAGCCTGTCAGTTTATATGCCACAGTAGAAGGTCTGAGAAGACGGCAGGACCTCAGCAGAAAAACGACACATACATCCATGCCTTATCCGGGGCTCGAACCCAGGTCCCGTAGATCAGTAGCCAAGCGCGCATACGTAAAATAAAAATAATAAGATTGAGACTATAAAACTTAAAGTATTAATGTAATAATTCTTGTTTTTTTTTTTTCTTTTTTTACCTTTAGACCCACAAAACGGCACGAAATTCCAAAAAATGTAAAACTCTCACCCATAAAAAAAGGTGTATCGAAGAAGTAAATTCTGCTTAAGTTACTTTTTTTATATTTATTAGATTATTTCTTCGTTTTCGAAAGTGCTCATTAAAAAAAAACTACAGACCTTGCATTGCTAATTTTAATGAGAACGAGATATAAAGTTTTCTTTCTTTTCATTTTCATCAAGCTTCAAGAAACACAGAGATAATAAACTTCTTAGAGTGTTAAAGAAAATCGTTACAAAGGTAACAACAAAACAGCAGAGAAAAAGAAATCGTCCTGTTTGAACATACTCTGCTTCGCTTTAATTTACGTTATACACCATAATATGAAGTTAATGAATAAACTGAACGTTTGAAACATCTGCTGGAAGGTTTTAATTACGGCATCATTTAATTAAAGAGCAGCAATGCATCTTTCGCTGGGCAGTTAACGTCGTAAGTAAAAGTCAATTTAATGAAAGTGCAGAAAAGGTTTATTTGTCTCAGAGTTGCTACAAAAAAAACCTTAAGTTACAATTTTTTCCCCAGGGACTGTTCATGAAAAATAAAAAATTTCTTCATATCTGGTGGACAGATATGTGTGAATTTTACTAGGAAAAAAGCGTTTGAGATATCTGAATAATTATATATATTTGAAGGTAATTGAATAATCTATCATGCGTTTGATTAAAAGTAATTAATGTTTGAAGTTTCAGGATAAGCAGAGCACCGATAAAGTGAAATTAATTAACAAATTTATTTTTCAATAAATGCTTGTGAACGGTGTTTTCCACAAGAGATGGGGAAAACACCGTACTACGAGTGGGGGAAAGTGTTAAAAATATTCAATGGGGTGAGGGAAATAGCTGCTTGAGAACATCTAAATTGTATTAGCATCGAATTTACATTGGATAGTTCATTTCATATATAAATTATCATTCAAATTTCTTGATCAAGTAATTCCTCACCGACTTATTTGAAAACCCATTTGCTAGCGTCATCAGCAATGGATATTTTAATTATCTTTGTTAAGAAATATTTAATTTTTAACTAATATTTAATTAAAATTATTCATTCCGTAACAAAAAACGCTTTTGAAGTCCACCGTGTCTAATTTCTCACCAGGAGCGTTCAGAGTTCACTATGTTTCCTTTCTCACTTAAAGCGCTCAAAATCCAACGTTCTACTTTCCCCTGAAGAGCAACGTCCACTGTGTTTTCTTTGCCACACAGAGCATTCAAAATACATTGTTTTCCTTATTTACCCAATAGCATTCAAAATCCACTGTTTTTTACACGGGAGCAATGAAAATCCATGTTTTCTTTTTTTACCAGAGAGTATTGAAAATCAGCTGTTTTTTTTTACCCGCGAGCATTCAAAATTCCCCGAGTAATTGTTCTTTGTGACTGAAAGCTTGGAACTTTATTTTTTCTGGTCGAGCACTTTCGAAGTTCAACGTATCTCCTCCTCTATCTATCTCCGTTCATTAAATTTTTTCGCATTTCTCTTCTAACCGAGACATTTAATCGAAGTCCATCCTTTTCCTAGAGAGGGGCGGGGGTGGCTCAGTCGGTAGCGCGCCAGGCTCGTAACCTGTAGTTCCCAGGTTCGAGTCCCAGCTGAGTCAGCGTTGAGATTTATCTCCGCAAAATTCCCGCCCTGCCCACGGTCAGTAGGGGACACCGATGGGCTTGGAAAGGCCGCCGTCCGTCGGATGGGACGTTAAGCCGTGGCCCCGTGTGCGGGAGAGCCATACCCTGTGCACGTTAAAGAACACGCTGGATGGCCTTGACAGGAGGCTACCATCTGTCTCCCTACAGCTGTTCCAGTGGGTCCCCTCCCCCAACCTTCTCTGAGCCTTCGGGGTCCATGTGACCTGGCCATTTAGCCCATGGTGTGCAAAAAAGTGCCGCTCAGAGGTAAAACAACCCAACCCACCGAGAGCATTTCTTCTAAGTCCATCTCTTTTCTCACAAAGAGTATTCAAAATTCCATGGCGTCTTTTTTCTCATCCAGAACATTTCTTCGAAGTCGAAGTGTCTTCTTTCTCACCGGGAGCATTTCTTCCAAGTCTGCTATGTCTCCTTTGTTACTGAGACCACAAGGGCATAATTCTATGCTGCCACCATCTGCATTCGAACCTGCGAGAGTTAAACCATACCAAACTGGCTTCCTAAATCCCGGTTCTTCTCCTCAATCACGAACCGATTTGGATGCAGGACACATGATGAAGGCGTAAAAAAGGTTTGATGCTGAATATGAAGCAAAATAGGTTTGCCAGTAATACATTCTATCTAATTCATGGTAATTTATTCCCGTATTCAAGTGCAGACATTTGGAATCATATTGATATCATTGATAGAGGAACGAATATTTGCTGCTGAGGATGTGACCATAATCTGTCACAGATTCCATTCTAGTGGTCTTGTTTTTTGGTCAATTCTTTGTTCTTTCTAAATCTCTCTTTCGTTTCGGATCGCCGACTGCACAAAGAGGTTTTTTATCGCAGTCATCGCACGTGGAGAAACGTGATCGCTGCCTTAAAAATTCATCAAAAAAACAGAAGAATCATCCGAAATAATGAAACTGCATTCTTTAAGAAGAATGGTTCGATTGGAATTTAAGATTATTTGTTTTCGTTCTTCTTTAACCCTGTACACAATAAAATACCCCCCCCCCCCCACTTTGGTTTGTAGATTTAAATAAGTATTTGGTTACGTTTGTGTGACTATAAATCCAAGAGTAGGCTTAGGTTAGGGAATCATTGGCTTGTGGTTAGGGAATCATCTTCTTACTGCGGTGGCTATTTAGTTGTAGATACAGAAGTTCAGAATAATCACCTTCAGAGTTTAGATCAAGAGTTAGGGGATGGAATAAATGGCATGTTCAGAATAATCATACTGAAAGTAAAGAGACCAAAATATCAGATCCAGAACTTGAAATATGTGATGTTTTTTTTTATTCAAGGACCGGTTATGTCTTCTGATACCGGTGATTTATTATTTGAGGCCGTATGAACTTTCTAAAGGCACATACAGAAGCAAATTGTTTTGGATTGCTTATCCAGTAGATAAGAAGTGGATGAATATGACGGGATGTCCAGTGGGAAAGAAACACTGCGGTCAGTTTAAGAACGATTACTTACTTACATTTTCGAATGGACTGGGAATTTTAATTTTTTATTTATTTCGAGACTTGTATTGGTGTGCAGTGGCCAGATGCAGTAGATGTAGCTCAGGATAGACTTGCTTGGAGAACTAAATTGCACAGTCTGGTTGGACCTCCGTAGCCCATGGCTGCTTGAGGATGATGATGATGATGAACCAGGTTAAAAGGGGAGACAAAAAATGCAGCAAATTAATGTAAACGAAATTTCATTTCTGTGCCATGTTTCATATTTCTCAACTGTTTGTTTGTATTTTGTGCTTCTTTTAAGAAAACCACACAATCCTTGCTTAGTTTTTTCGAACAGCCTCTGCTGACCACAAATTGATAACTGTTGCGGAGGTTGGTTATTGGCCGACATTTCAGTGGTCATGATGAAGACATGGGAGTCTCCAGGAAGGAGAGACTGTTTTCCTGATAATTCTCAGCAACAATAATAGGGAGAATGTTTCTCAGGCCGATAAAATTCGTTTCTCAATAGTAGAGATGTTACACTGTAGGAATGCCTTTCCGGCGTGATTAAAATCTTTGCTCATTGGTAGAAATGTTAGAAAATAGGGATTGCTTTCCAGCCTGATAAAAATCATTACTCATTGGTAGAATTTTTATAATATAAAAATGACTTTCCAGCCTGAAAAAAATTATTGCGTCGGTAGAATTTTTAGAATATAGGAATGCTTTTCCAGCCTGATAAAAAGTTGCTTATTTGGAGAATTGTTAAAATATATGTATGGTTTTCAGCCTGCTAAAAATAGTTGCTGATTGGTGAATTGTTAGAATGTAGGGATGCCTTTCCAGCCTGATAAAAACTGTTGCACATTGGTTGAATTTTTAGAATGTAGAAATGCTTTTCCAGCCTGATAAAAATTATTGCTCATTGGTAGAATTTTTAGAATATAGAAATATCTGAATTTTATAACAGGAAAAATCGTTGCTCATTGGTAAAAAATATAGGAATATCTTCCCAGGCTAATCAAAACCATTGTTCATTGGCAGAGTTGTTGAAGTAATGAAGGTTTCTTCACGCTAATATGGTTTTCATAAGAACGAACTGATACCTTTCCAAGTGATAAAAATCATTTCTCTGGGAAATTCTTAATTTACACGTGAAAAAAATTCTAAATATTCAAAATCATTTATGCTCCCAATTAAAAACGTTACTATGATCATTTAATTTAGAGCAAACTTAAGTTCAAATAAGATAAAATTTTCATTCAAAACACTCCCCGCCCTACCGTCGGTCAGTAGGGGACACCAATGGGCTTGGAAAGGCCGCCGTCCGTCGGATGGGACGTTAAGCCGTGGCCCCAAGTGCGGGAGAGTCATAACCTGTGCACGTTAAAGAACACGCTGGATGGCCTTGACGGCAGGCTACCATCTGTCTACCAACAGCTGTTCCAGTGGGTCCCCTCCCGCAACCTTCTCTTAGCCTTCGGGGTCCTTGTGACCTGGCCATTTAGCCCATGGTGTGCAAAAAAGTGCAGCTCAGAGGTAAAACAACCCAACTCAAATGTCATGCGAAATGAATTTCTGGTAGCTACCATTGAAGAAATTCACAGGTTGTTTCCAGATGGAACGGTGATGATTCGCTTTTGTTTTTCACCCACAGGTTACGTGACTGAACATAACTGATGAATCTTTAACTAGGTTAGCCTACTTTTATCGTCAAGTCTTCTAAAAATAGGCTGCTGCCAATGTAATGATGATGACGAAAAAGCCGGTAATTTTCTTGTCATTTTTTTTCGCTGCCATTTATCACATGAAATGCTCAAAGTCATCCGATCGCTGTGATCCAGAGATTAGAAGCAGATAAATAGTCTTTTTTTTTATTTAATCTATTTCTTTCATAGTCAATAGAGTAACTGCTAAAAGTGCGATAAAATGCGGGAACTAATTGGTTTCAGCAGTAGATTAACGTCTACCACGGAGATTGGCTGCGAACTTTAAAACCGTGCTTTTCATATACAAAGCTGAAATTCAAAAATGCTTTAAATGGTCCTGTGTGTATTGCAATATGAAAAAATTTCAGTGCCTTTTAAAAATTATTGCGAGGTACTTAATATATATAATTCAATATATATTTAATTTGGAACATACAGAACGAAGAAAGGTCCTAGAAAATACTCCTAGTTTGTAGAGAGTTTTGTTGTTTTATCTCTGAGCGGCACTATTTTTTGCACAAAAATTGACTAAATGGCTTGGTCACAGGACCCCCAAGGCTCATTGTGGGTTAAACGAACGCATTTAGCGTACACAGTTTGCGATTAACTGGTTATAGGATAGTGCCTATATTGATATATGGTTTCTTATGAAAAATATGGAACTTTTCTTAAGTATCGTAAAAAAAATTCATAATTTTACTCTCGAATCATCTAGTATACATAGATTTTTTGCATCAACTTTTTTCGTAGTTTCTTACATTTATAATTACCCTGTATAGAGAGTTAATATTACTAATTAACCCTCTTAGTGCCAAACACATTTATAAACAATTATTGTCATGTTTAACGGTGAATACTTCGTTTATCCGAAAACGAAGAAAATTTCAAATTCGATATGTTTTGAATCAAAAGTCAGACTTGGCAACAGGCGAAGAATTAAAGTCAAAACGGAAACAAAAAAAAATCATCTTTGGAGTAGTCCGTTTGCTACATGACAGGCCAGTACAATATTCCATTGTAACAGATAATAATTGAATGAGGCGAAATTAAAATAATTCGCAGTAATATTTACTAAAAAAACAGGTAAGAAAATAGCATCGTTAAGTGAAGGATAAATCGAATTAATTATTTTAGCTAAAGAATATTTCCTTATAAATTATTCGTGACACGCCCTACCATTAGACATGCTTTCATTCAATGTTTTCCACGTATTGTTATATTGGGTTGTATATTTGTATTGTATATTTGGTAAGCGATATTTTGGTACACACATTAAGCTGAACGACCAGGTTATAACTGAACAAAACACATCAATAAATGAATATTCCTACGAGTCAAGATTTCCCAAGCAGAATCATTCAGTCTCATTTTCAACTAAAAATTTCTTTCCAATCAATTTATGGCTTATAACACATTTAGCATGTTTATTTGTTATGAGACAGGAAATAAGAATGAGAATAAAAGATATATTTCAGAGATTTTCTTGGTGGTTCTAAAATATTTTTTCAATTAAATTGTAATATATTGTATTTCTTTAATTTAATTTCTTTCTTCTGGGTTGTTTTACCTCTGAGCGGCACTTTTTTGCACACCATGGGCTAAATGGTCAGGGGACCCACTGGAACAGCTGTTGGGAGACACATGGTAGCCTCCTGTCAAGGCCATCCAGCGTGTTCTTTAACGTGCACAGGGTATGGCTCTCCCGCACACGGGGCTACGGCTTAACGTCCCATCCGACGGACGGCGGCCTTTCCAAGCCTTCGGTGTCCCCTACTGACCGTGGGCAGGGCGGGGAATTTTGCGGAGATAAATCTCAACGCTGACCCAGCTGGGACTCGAACCTGGGAACTACAGATTACGAGCCTGGCGCGCTACCGACTGAGCCACCCCCTTTATACTGGTCACAGTTAATAATTATGTGTTCAATGGTTTGGGGAGAGTTGCAATGACTGCAGTTTGGTGAATCACTTTTTTTCGTTTTGAATAATATCGATTTTGTTAAAGCTCTATTTGATTTAATGCGCAAAATGACATTAATATCTTTTTTCATTAAGCCATAGTTATGGAATTTTGTGATTTGTGGAGAAATTTTACATCTATGTGTATGTTGCGCTTTAGTTTCGTACCATTTTTGTAATTCTAAAATATTTAAAGACCCCAAGTCCTCAGAGTTCGTAATGACACTAGTTCGAATGGAAATATGCATCAATATAAAAATTTCGATTTAGTAGGTTCAGGTGCCAGAATCTCTTATAGACAAATAGTCAGTTTTATGAAAACGAAATTTACTGAGTTCAGGTTCACTTAAAACGTGTACTTAATTTAAATACCATCATCAAAATTAATGCAGTAAATTAATATATTATAAAATGCAATTTATAATATTTATTTTAAGGTAAAGTATATAAATAATATTTTTCTTTTCTTTTTTTTCTCCGCAATGAATAATTATCCTCTTCGTAATCCATATTCTTTAAAACACCATTGTTAACTAAGTGCAATTAACCAGGTATCTGTAAATTAAATCTAATTAATCTGTATCTATAAATTAAGTCTAGCTAACCTTATCTGAAAATTAAATGCAATTTATTCGGCATTTATAAAACAAAGTGCATTTAATGCGGTATCTGTAAACAAAGTGTAATAAATCTGGTATCTGTAAAATAAAGAGCAATCAATTTTGTATCTGGAAGAAAAAAAAGTTCGATTTTTTCGCATCTGCAAAAATTAAGTGTAATTAATCCGGTATCGAAAAAATTAAGTGTTAATAATCCGGTATCTCTAAATTAAGAGCCCGGTCCTTGGACATCTTTCAGAACTTTTTATTTGGCTACCTTGCAAAAAAAAACCTGTGCGAACTTCAGTTATTCACGGTTTGCATGATAGTTTATTTAATTTTATTTTCATTGAAAAAGAGCATTAAACAGCTTGTGAGGCATAAATGGTTTCGCAATCTAATTTGTATTTCTAGGAGTTGAAAAGGATTTGATTTTTCTGTACTTGAATAAAAAACAGCGTATATAATTATAGGCGTATATATATTATAGCCTATATGAGTCGCCTATGTGCTAGCAGACAGTTGGCAACTTCAACAATAACCTTATAAGATATACGGCCCTGATCACAATAATTATCCATTTCATATGAGAAATTAAATGCGTTGCCCTATCACAATAATAGAGAATTTCCATTTATATCAATGGAAATGTAATTTCCCAACTCTATTAATTCTAAAATATGTACAGTCGCTCAAAAAAATATCCGAACGCTATGGTTGATTACAGAATTTAGAAAAAATATCCGGCAAAAGATTTTTTTCAGAAATTAGTGATCTGGCAACCTTCGTGTCACGTGACAAGAAGGTTGCCAGATTACTAATTTCTGAAAAAAAAAATGTTGCCATATATTTTTTCTGAATTCTGTAATCAACCATAGTGTTCGGATATTTATTTGAGCGACTGTATTTAATGGAAAGATGTAACCGAATATAAAATAAAGAAAATAATCAAATCTATTCGAAATCTCGATATTCAACAATATTTGTTCAGCATTTAAAGAGTTACAGAAACTAGAATATTTTGTCAACAGTAATGCATTATAAGACTTTACCTCAGAAATCAAATAATTAGCATTTGTTTCAAATCATTTAATAAAATAAATATATATTTTAGAAATTTACCTAATGGTTATTTCAATGTGAGAGAATTATCAATTATTTTTAACATATCAATATCATATATACCAATATTTATACTTGCTAAATATTCCAGCTTCCATAGATTTTTAAATACTGAACGAATATTGCTCAAAATAGAGATTTAAACAGATTTGATTATTGTCTATATTTTATCTTCAGTTAAATTTTTCCATTAAATGTATATTTTAGAAGTTACACAGCTTCGAAGTTAGATTCTCATTGACATAACACGGACATTAATATTTTGGTAGGACAGAGCTTTAACGTTGTTCTAAATATATTTGCATAATAACAAAGGCAAAAAAGTTCCATATCATGGACGATTCCGAGTTAGTTGAAAGCATCAAAAAAGACCTCGAATCCATTTCGTATCTTTGTGAACGCTGGGAAGTGACTGTGTAAAGGCTTAAACACACTTTTCATTTAGGCAAAGCAGCATGCAAAATGAGTTATTAGTTAAATAGTGGCCTCTTAATATTGTCTATAATTAGGTCGAGGTCAGAAGTCGGTCATAAATTCCGAGTGGAGGTATATACGTACTTCCATGATGGAGTAACACGAATCCACTTCCTTATTGTTGTACTTGGAAGTGAGTGCTGGCTGTTATCTTAGCACTCTATGCAAGAAATGTTTTTTCTCGGATGTTTTTGTTCCGAAAGCTCATATAACACAGAGACACAATCGCTGTTTAAAAACGAGTCTTGTCAAGCAGCGGTTTATCAATGTGTAATATTTGGGAGGGCTCAAAAAGGAAAATTCTATTCATCAGTGGCCATTTGCTCGCCGCATTCCACTACTTCACGAAGAACATTGTGCAGCACCTTTCTATCAGGAGAATAGAAATGTTCTGTTTCTATTATTTTTTTTCATGATTCAGGCTTTTGTTCCATTTCTTTGATTCAGGAAAAGGCCATTCATGTTTTTTTTTCTTAAAAGGAAATCGAACGAAGACTGGCGTGAATATAGTTTTACGATGGTAAACTTAATTTTTTTTCTCTTGGACGACTACGACGATTTACATTTTTGTACATTAAAAAAAGTAGAATTAGATTCAAGTTTGCGATTACTTTTGCTAAGGCTTTTAAAATTTCGAAATGTTGAAATCTGGGTCACCAGCAGACGGTTGCAGAGGATGCAATCCACTGAGCTCACACCACAAAGTACGGAGGGGTGAATTGCCATTTCATTTTCCGTGTAAAATTTTATTTCAGAAAAGTTAATATGAATAGCCTTAAATGCCAGTTCACAAATATAAATAGCCTAAAATACTAATCTATAAAGAAGCGAGTTCGTTTTTGTGTTTGTTTGTGTGTAAGTCTGTCCACTTATACACTCGGCCCCCAAAAAACTAGGGGCACCAAACTTTGCATGAACGTTCTCCTCACCCAGTACAAGTTTATAACCTATATGCGAACATGCTGGGGTCAACTAAAACTGAGGTGGAGTGGATGGGTTTGCATTTCTGAAAATCCCCATAGCCTTACATTAACGGCTACAAACCGGTGTCTGTCATACGCTTAGCATTACCAGCTATTCAAAATCTCGTGAAAAGGGACATCTATTACAATCTTAGAGAGTTTTAGACTTCCCCCTAAAAAGAAGGGGAAAAATTATACCGAGGGGGTGTGGGTGGGGGCTGGACGAATCGATAGCAATGAGTTTTGTGCAGAATGAAAGCTTGCGAAGTGGAAAGTGCCATTTAGTATAATCTACTATGAGAGTTTTAGACCTCCACTAACAGATGGAGATAAAATTTTTATCGAAGGAGGAGTAGCGAGGGGAGGGGGCGAAACGATCGTAATGGTTCTATGCCAAATGATAGCTTCCGGCGTGGGAGTGCCATCTACTACATACTTTAGAGAGTTTCTGATCCGAGCTACGCCCAGTAAATCTTCTGGTTCATTAATATTAATAGCTTAAAAATATCAATTTATTGATATGAATATCCTTGAATACATTTTTGTAGTGACCGTAAATTATGCATGTATCAAGATCAGTGGAATGTAGAAAACAGATAAAGGCATGCAACAGAAAAAAAAAATCTTAACCAGGATTGAATTTAAGATAAACTAGAAGAATAACATATCATACAGGTACTGGACATAAAAATGGAAATAGATTGGACTCGAACCCGAACACTGCAGATTACTTGTCTGGCGCACTACCGACTGAGACAAAAGAAAAACACTACACCTAGAAAGTTTCATATATAAACAAAAAAAAAGTTTAGTATATTAATAAAAAAAGTTTCATATATTAATAAATGATCTCTGTCCTCGTGGGTAGCATATGCTGCTGTACATTGTTGCAAGTGTTTATATCTTTAAGGTGCAGTTAAGATAAGGAAACAACCGAAGCACTTGATGTTTTACAGAGATCAGGTGTATGCCCTATTTGCGACGGACAACGGGAACACACCCACGTTTCTCTCTTCGATCACTTCAACCTGAACGTTCACTTGGAAAGACGACCAGGTAAAAAGGAAGGAAAAACAAGATCCACAAAACTTAATGAAGTCTGCGTCATTTCAGAGAGTACGAGGAGACACGTGAGAAGACGCCTTCCTTCTCATTAAGGCTGCATCAATTACAACGCACTGTTATCTTCGCAACAAAGACTCATTATTTAGTCACGACACCTGCCTCTGAGGAACACAAAAAAGGGCGAAACCTGATAGAGTGTTATTTTCAGGTGATATATCAGTCTCCTTCCTTGAAATTTAAGAGCCTTCTGTCTTCCCTAGAAGACAGAAGGCTCTTAAATTTCAAAGTAATAATTTGGTTC
Organism: Ryuthela nishihirai; assembly: GCA_038380435.1. Taxonomy (NCBI): domain Eukaryota; kingdom Metazoa; phylum Arthropoda; class Arachnida; order Araneae; family Heptathelidae; genus Ryuthela; species Ryuthela nishihirai. The sequence continues at coordinate 41,518,413 of JAWZYU010000015.1, read as the reverse complement.
TCAGTAAATAAAAAAAAGTTGGATGAAAGTGTAAGACTTTTAGATAACGAAGAAAAAGGCATCAAACCCGAACCCTATTTTATGAAAAAGAAGTGAACGTTGAAGATTTAAACGAAGTTCAGATTTTTCTGAGAATATATAATTAAGAATATAATTGGGCTAAAACGCATTTACCGGTAATTAAGTAAACTTTGACCTTGAAGAACTACGAAAACATAAGCGAGGTTTGACCATTCTGTATGAGCTAGTCAATACCAAACCCTTGAAACTGGTCATTAGCATTTTCATAGAGTTCTGAAGAACAGATTTTTTTTTTGGACATTATGGCGTGAGTTTCAGACCTTGTCTGGGCATGATAACTGTTTGTGTTGAAAAAGTGTGAGGCCTTTCGTTTCTTTTTAGAAGGCACTGTAATTATGTTTCTTCTAAGCATAGGGGGCACGACAGAACGTTGCTGTATACTATAAATGTGATGCGAAATAATTAGCGTTTATTTCTTTCAACTCTCCTGCTTTAAAAAATATGAAGTAATAAAAAGAGGTTTCGTTTGAACCTGAAAACAAGTCCTTACTAACCGTTTGCTATTCCCGGTCGCTAAATTAGTCTAATATAATAAATAAATAAATACCCCCTCAAGCAGCTGCTTGCCACAGAGGTCTGACAAGAGCCTGTCAGTTTATATGCCATAGTAGAAGGTCTGAGAGGATGGCAGGACCTCAGCAGAAAAACGACACGTACATCCATGCCTTACCCGGGGCTCGAACCCAGGTCCCTTAGATCAGTAGCCAAGCGCGCTAACCACTCGGCCACGGGACGGCACCTAGTCTAATATAACTTTAGATAATTCGTTTAAAGTGAATGGCAACAGGTCTGTAATCGAAAGGAACCGGTCTCATTCAATAACTGAAATAAAACGGAAATCTACAGATTAAGAACCTAATTATGTGAAATTAAATAACAACGGGATAAGTGCACCCAGTCCCCGACTCATGGTCCACATCACAATTATCTGTTAACATAGCTAGGCATTGATGCTGGAACTTTTTTAAGAATCTGTGGAGTGTGTGGAAAAATAGTCGTGTACACCTAAATTTAGGTTATGCAATAGTTTGATACTTTTTAAAATTAGTTATGATAGCGAAACGTGGACCCTTTGTAAGCAAGATAACAAGAAACTTGATGCCTTTCATTCTAGATGTTTATGCAGTATCTTGAGTGGTTTAACTTTGTAAGTGATGATGAGGTTAGGAGGAGTAGCCAATCTCCTTTGAGCAGCATATTGTGCAGAGAAAGACTGCGTTGGGTTGGCCATGTTGCCCTTAGGTATAACTATAGATTCGCAAATACGGTTATGAACAGTGTGTCTAAAGGCCTCAGGAAAAGGGGGAGACTTAGGATGAAGTGAATATACAAACAGACTAGAGAGAATTGGATTACAGTGGCCAAATGCAGCAGCTGAAGCTCACGACAGCCATGTATGAAGAACTAAATTGCACAGTCTGGTTGAACATCCCCAGCCATGGCTGCTTACGGATTCTGTGCGTATGTAGCTCCTGACAAACCGATTTCAACCAATAAGACTTTTAAAGTAGGGCTGGTTTTCCACAAAGGCAACTGGTAGTAAGAATTAAAACGGCTTCTCCGCTACTGCGCTATAATTGTTTAATGTTTTTATCATATAACAACTAATCTGGGCAAACTCAGCGAAGAACTGCTAGAAGAAAAAGTACATTATTAAATGGTCACAAAAAATTTTTCTAAAAACGAAAACAGACTTCTTTAAGAAATAATAAATTGGAATGAAAAACTATTTTTAAGGAATCGAGAAAATATCTTTGTTCGAAAAACAAAAATATATATTTTTAATGAGTAAAATGAATTGCACAATCGTTTAGTTATATACCTAAAAGTGTTGGAGAAAAAAATTTGAAAGAAATGACACAGATTTAATATATTGATGATTTGATTTATCAGCCATTATATGGCCAGGTCCGCCATATTAAGCAGAGACTTGGGATGTTTTCTCACGTATCTTGCCTTATCCTTGTTCACATGTTTACAGTACTTCCAAAAAGATTTTTCACGTTTTCTTTTACCAGTTAGAGTTTAACCGATAATAAGATTATATAACTTGTCATGTGTAAACAAACTTGCAAACATACAGCTAATCAAGTTAATTCTCGACAATCATCTATATCTACGAGGAATTCAATTGAAACCGCATTTAGCAGTGACATTGCCTATGGGGTCATTGCCTTCTCCTAGACCGGTACGGTCTAGGGAGAAGGGAGGGGAAGAGCATGCACCCATGATTTAGTTTCGGGGGGGGGGTCATGAATAAGACTTGAGTAGGTTTTGTAATTACTAAAATATACCACCTGACAGGAGAGGTTAAAATGATACTCTATATTAATAAAGTTTTATACTCGTTTTTTGGATTTCAAAGCAGGGAGACAAGTTTTGAGATTTCGTTTGGAGAGTGGGAGGGGGTCCGGACTCCCTGTGTACATCATTAGGGGGGGAGGGGTTACTTGCCTTTGAAATGCAAGTCACCGAAACGGAAGCGAAAAGCATTATATACTATACTATTTTTCAAGAAACGTTTTAAAAACCACTAAAACAGAGGTAAAAAATTTATACCGGAGTTCCGGCTCGATATCTTGGCCCTCTCACCTTTATTTTTTTCTAGATCCGGGCATGTATTTAGCGGAGGCCAGATCTGTGGGGTGGCATTGCCGCCCCCCCCCCTCCCTCACTGTCATATTTTAGGGGACGGGAGCATAAACGAATTCACCGTTAGTAGGGGAGATCGATTTGTTCCTGAATTACATTCACCATTACCTAGGTGAAATCACAGGTTCGCGGGTCGTTACGCCCGTACGGACATATGCCTCAGACTTGCTGCGTAAGTGAGGTGTGGAAAGAAGACTAACAATTCAAACACGAGAGTAGTGGATGGACGACACAGTTTATTTACACTCACACACATTTACGTGCTGGAGATGCGCCCGATTCCAAGGGCCTTCGCTGCGCTGAAGATCAGAATGATTCGGCTTCCTAGATGTACTTTGGACTTCCTCCAACGCTGCTTTGCTACTGCAAGCATTCATGCAATGAGGTGGAAATCTGCGCTTTACAGAAATCGTTTTACCGACCTCAAAATTCGGCGAGAGGATATTTAATCCTTGGTTCACATAGAACCGAATCCTCTCATTAAGGGTTTTATTTTTGAGAAAGAGCCACGTCCCTTGACAACGCGGTTAACAAACGTCCTTCCAGTTTGTCAACCGGCGTTCAGTCTGCTCTTCATTGTTAACGTGCTTCTCTCTTCCTCACTCTTACTCGTGCCTCCGGCTACTCGTAAAAGCGCTTTCGAGGCTCTGAACTTCTGCAGCCAGATCATACCTGAATAACAACTCATGAGTCACATCCCTATCTCAGCAGTTCCAAATACACGTAATACAGATATGTATTTACAACAAAAAATAGAATCTATATAATAAAAGAAGGTGTCTGTCTGTGGCAGTCATAATTCATCGAGAAATCAACGTACACGCTCAAAATTTTCAGAGAACGTTTCTGGTTGTGGTCCGGATTGCAGTGCCAAATTTCAGGTCGAAAGTCCAAAAGAGGGGCTTGCTATAACCAAAAATATTTACCATGTTATTCCTACGGGAAACGTGAAACGTTTTCAAATTTACTGTTGCTATTTATTGCTCCCTAACTGTGAAAGTAAAGTGACTTGAATTTCTAACCAAACATGGAGTCGGGTACGGGGAACCCGCTTGCGAAATTTGGGACTTTTCGGTGAAATACGTCGGGAATTACAGAATGCCAAAATCTGACGAAATAAATATCTCGATCGTTTGCCACGGGCTCTGAGAGCACTCGCCGAGTTAACAATGACCTTTGCAACACCGGGAAATTCTTCGTGTTCAAATTGTCATAAAATGTCGGGGGGGGGGGGATACTTACAAAACTAACCATTAGTGCACGAAACAACAAAATATGCAGATTAAAAGTGATAAACAAGCTGTCACAATTTGTGTAGAAACGAAGCTACGGGCCAATTGGAAACCTGATTTTTAAACCAATCACCGGGGAACGCTGTGCATGAAATTTCGACTGTGCGGATGAATATCACGGGAGCCATGGGCAGCAAAATCTGTGGTAACGGAAATAAAAATCTCGATACCTTACGCAGAAACTAAGCCACGGGCTATGAGAAAGCTAGCTGGCCGAGATATAGCTGGGTATGAGAGAGCTCGCTGGGTCGACAACGATCCAACTAAGCCACGGGCTATGAGAGAGCTCGCTGACCGAGATATAGCTGGGTATGAGAGAGCTCGCTGGGTCGACAACGATCCAAGTCAACACCGGGCAAATTTCTCCCTGTTGAAAATCTGTGCTAAAATGTCGGGGGTTACTTATAAAATTTACCTTTGATGAAGTGAAAAGAAGAATATACAGGTTAAAAGTGACAACCCGGGCAGCGCCGGGTACGTTCAGCTAGTAATAAATAAATTAGAGGGACATGACACCTACCCCCACTTTCAGAGTGTTAACTTATTTATATTTCATGCATTTTTAAATAAATTTTGTAGACTTGTGGGATGGAGGGGGAAAGTTATACTGCATTAGAAATTCAGTCTCTTGCTCCCTCCCCCCCCCCTCGATTCGGGTCTGTATTCAGATATTTTTTTTTGTTTCTACCTTTATCATTGTTGCTTTCTTGGAAAAGCAGGTTACTTTTATGAAATACTAGCAGAATTGCTCGGCGTGGCTCTGGTCTCTATATCAGTGGTTCTCAACCTTTTATGCTTCACGTACCCCCTGGAAATATGTATGTAACTGGCGTGCCCCTTACTTTGTATAGATAGATACCCGACACGGGAGCCGAGTCAACTTGGATTCTTAATAATCCTTGTCTGTGGCGACCCAGGACGAATATTAAAGTTAGATTTTGCAAAAGGTTGGACTCTACTTTTATAGTACTGTTCAGCCGCGACGGTGGATAGTGGTAAAACATGGCACTATCCCAATAGATGTAGTGCATTATTGCGGAACATCTGGGTCTTGTCATTAATCATATTACCTGTAGAGATAGATCAACTGTAGTTAAAGTATAACAATGGGAATAAAATAAAACTTATATGTAACATACATCTAGCGACTTTTGAGCTCTCACGGCGTACCCCAAAAAATTTTACCGCGTAAACCCACGTTGAAAACCTCTATATAATGACCCATAATAGCAGGCATATTCGCATCGGTTGCGCCGACACTCGTTGACGTCCATAGTGACGTCATCGGTGGCTGGAGTTTTCGGCTCTCCATTATTCCCTAAGTATTCGTCCGATTGGTCCCGAATGTAGTGTGCTGGTTTCACTTAGCTCTGCCTATGTAGGGTTTAGAGATCGTGTTCCGAGCTGCGGTGGGTCGGGATTGAACCCGCCGCAAGAGTCCGAAATCTCTGGGGACGTTGCAATAGCCTACCTTATGAACGAAGCATCAAAAATAATAAATGGAGTAGTAAGTTATCGATCCTCCAAGTTATGAATGGGCAGACGTTTCTTGGCTAGTTTTTGGTGGAGGACCTAATATTCTGAGTTGGGTTGTTTTACCTCTGAACGGCACTTTTTTTTTGCACACAATGGGCTAAATGACTAGGTCACAAGTACCACGAGGTATGAGAGAAGTTTGGGGCATGAGATCCACTGTACAGCTGTTAGGAGATGGTAGACATCTGTCAGAGTCACCCAGCGTGATTTTTTAACATGCACAGGTATGGTTCTCCCACACACGGGGACCACGGCTTAACGTCCCATCCGACGGAAGGCGGCCTTTCCAAGCCCATCGATACCCCTACTGGCTGAGGGCAGGGAATTTTTCCGGAGATAAATCTCAATGCTAGCCCAGATGGGACTCGAACCTTGGAACTGCAGATTACGAGCATGGGCGCGCTACCGACTGAGCCACAGCAGCGGTCATAAATCTTAAGCCTGGAGGGGGCCATTTAGGTACGATTCTGTAGTACAGAAATAGCATTCTTAAAATTACTAAATGGATTTTTTAGCAATGGATATTCTTTTTAACAGCTTGTCATTTGGTCTGTGAGATAGTGAGGGTGTTAGTGGTTTTCCTTCCTAGAAAAGAAAAATGGGGTCAAACCATACATTACTTCGCAGACCTCTTGGAGGGGGCCATTACCCCCCTAGTCCACTCTTTATGACCGCCACTGCTGACCTCCACCGCCCCTCCTAATATTGTGATGTCGAAAACCTTACAGTGCAATAAGTTACCGTGAGAAGGTGTATCATTATCTTCATCCGAATAATTTCATTTACTTGCAGTGGATCCCTTCCCACTGTAATATTAAATTCAATGAGCATGTTGACAATCTGGCAAAGAATGCAAAAGACTTAAATAATACTATCACTGCACCTTTCGTATTTTACATATATAAAAAGAAAAATAAATTAAACTGCTTAAAGGATCTACAAGTTTGGTATGAATCCAACGCACAAAATTCTCATAGATATAAAATTACACCTATAATTAATAAATTTCATAACTACGGATTAACCAAGAAGGAAATTAATGTAATTTTACGTATTAAAGTTAACAAAGCTTTAACAAACTCATTGCTATTTCACTTGAAAAAAGCCCATCCCCCAACTGCCCCCATTGCAATTCTCCCCAAACTATCGATTACTTAATTTTCATATGTACTTAATTTTCATATATAATCAACTAAAAAAAGAAAGAGAAGAATTTTCCAATAAGTTAAAAAACTATAATATTGCACAGTTCAACCTAAAAAAATATTTTGGAACCTCCTAAAAAATCACAAAAGCCTCTCTTTTATTCTGTTCTTATTTCCTTCCTCAGGAAAGCTAATATATTGGAAAAATTCTCAAAAAAATAGGCTGAGTTAAAAACGTGTCTGAATGAGTCCTCGGGGTCCCCTTTTTTCCTCGAGGGAATATTCATGTGAGATCTGAGTTACATACATACAGACAGATAAACAAACTCTCTATTTTATATGTATAGATACATAAACTACAAATACAAAACATTAACCAAAGTATAGTCATAATAAAGGAATTAAAGTTAATATCAATCAGATTATCATAGCAGAAGGATAAAATTAAAAAATCACAGAAGGCAGGAATCATAGCAGATCATAGCAGAAGGATAAAATTAAAAATATGTCAATCATGTTAAGATTCTGTAACTCATTTCTCTCTATTACAGTCGCTCAAAAAAATATCCGAACACTATGGTTGATTACAGAATTCAGAAAAAATATCTGGCAACTTTTTTTTAGAAATTAGTGATCTGGCAACCTTCGTGTCACGAGGGTTGCCAGATCACTAATTTCTAAAAAAATCATTGCCAGATATTTTTTCTGAATTTTTCTGAATTCTGTAATCAACCATAGTGTTCGGATATTTTTTTGAGCGACTCTACACTATTTCTTACGAGAAATTCGTGTCCAACTAATACGATTTCATGTTACACGAATTCTTTTGAAGAACGCATTCTATCCTGTTAATCGGGAACTGGGAGTACAGTAAGAGCATTAAAGGCGTCTTGAAATCTTTAAAATAGTCGGAATCGCCAGAACAAATTGGAGCACTATAATTGCATTTAAGAAATTGAAGAGCCATAACAGCATTAAGAAATCGGAGCACTATAACTGCATTTCACCTGTACTGCAAAATAAAGAGACTAAAGAAGAAAAGTGATTCGTAATTGATCCGTAACCGTCTGTCCTTCGTTGCTAAGACAACCGACTTTAACTACTGTCAACACTTTGAATAAATGTAGAAATTCTTGTTTGTGTCAAAAAATTTTACTTTCGCTTCTGTCTCATATTCTTCGTTTTAGTATTAAGAACACTTTTTAAGAGGGGAAAAAAATGAAATTTGGTGACGGATAATTTTCCAAATCTTGTCAAACTGCTTAAATTTTCTTTACCTATTTCGATTTTTTTACACAAAACTGTTGAAAAGCGTAGTGATGTAGATCTCAATATTTTGCAAACATAGTGATTTTAATAAGTAAAAAGAAATTAATTTAATAAGTAAAAGAAAAGTAATTTAATAAGTAAAAGAAAAGTAATTTAATAAGTAACTTTACTTTAATAAGTAAAGAGAAAACAGTTAACCTTAAAATTTTAATGTTCAATTTCTACAAACATTTCTCTTAACGGTGAAGATTAAATTAAAAGAAATATTAAGTCAATAAATAGTCAAAATTAGACAGTATAATTAAATATTTATTTTTGGGTGGCCGAGTGGTTAGTACGTTTGGTTAATGATCAATGTAACCAAGCATGGATCGAGTAATACCTCCGTTGTACAGTCGCTCAAAAAAGTATCCGAACACTATGGTTGCTTACACAATTCAGAAAAAATATATGGCAACGATTTTTTTTTTTAGAAATTAGTGATCTGGAAAAATCGTTGCCAGATATTTTTTCTGAATTCTGTAAGCAACCATATTGTTCGGATACTTTTTTGAGCCACTGTAGGAGGCAGGACCGGATATCTAGGGAAGGGGTGGGTCAAAGGGGTCTTGGCCCCCTTGACACTTGGCCTCCCACAGATTCATGATTTTACAGTGTTATTAATTTATGCTTAATTTTCATTTTATTCATTAGTAAAATTATATTGATATTTATATTTTTTACGGTTTATTTACTGTATGGTGTATATAGAAGGCCAAGTAATTGAAGGGAGGGGGAAGGGGCAAAGGAACTTTGACCCCTCCCCTTGCCTTTGAGAACACCAGCCTAATTTTTTTACTTATTAAAGGAACTCTGTATTTTATTTTTTAATCACCTCAATCGACAATTTTACATAAAGTAGTGCAATTTTCATTATATTTCAATTTAGTAGGATAGAGGGGGTCGATTTGAAACTCAGCTCTAGTGCCCTCTTTTAGAACTTGACTCAGGTTGGTTCTGGGGTTTCCATTCAGAACTTGGTTCCGTGGTTCCCAATTAGAACTTGGGTCCAAGGCTCCCGTTTAGAACTTGGGTCCAAGGCTCCCGTTTAGAACTTGGCTCCAGGGCTCCCATTTAGAATATGGTGATGTCCAGCGCTCTTAATTACTTAATCCGGCCTTGATTGATTAATTTGAACTGTGCATTTATAGTACTTAAGGCAAAAAGAATGGAAGAGTTTTTCAAAATGTTAATAATGTTTGAATATACGCCTCGTTCTCTGCAAAATCACGAGCACGGGAAACAAAAAAAAAGGGGAAATCTTTACCCCCCCGACACACACACCCTCCCCCCCCCCTAAAAAAACGCTGAATTGTGATTAGAGCGTTTATAAATTGAGAATAATTCTCTTGCGAAAGTGTATAAGCAATCAGCAACATCAACTATTTCACTTAACTATGACGTTGCTTCAGATCTTCTCTGAGCATCTGCGAGTGTGGTGCGTACATTTCGATACCCCATCAAGGTCATTTCAGTTAGTAACAAATGCTGCGCCGTGGCTTAGTTGGTTAAAGCGTCCGTCTAGTAAACAGGAGATCATGGGTCCGAATCCTGTGTGTAGAATTTTTTTTTTCCCATTTAGTATTGCCCATGTCTAGTGTGAAAGTCATCGAGAAGACAAACTCAAAAGTCACACTGATAAATGACAGACCGGTTTGGGAGAATTTTTTTTTATTTAACTCATCATAAGATATACAAATCGGAAATCATTTTAAAACAAAATAAAAATGTTAATGCTTATTTGGAGCAAAAAAATATCAGAAATTCTAGTGGAAACTGTAATTTCGTGGGTCACATCATTATGAATGCAAAGAGTCATTCATTTATTAAAGATAGAGAATAAGCAAAAAGAAATAATTGAAAACGCGTGCTGCTTATTTCTAATTACAAAAGACTGATTAAAAGGTTAAAATTATAAAACTACATTATATTATACTTTAACTTATTTCCTTCAGATTTGCTATTTGAATTTTAAATTCTTCTTAGCCCGAAGTCGTCTGTGATATTTTGAACACTAGACTGAACGCATTTCTTGTAAAAAAGAAATTGCAAATTAAAACTTCAGATAACAGATAGCAGCTTTAATCCATTACTAAAGAGCGATTATTTTCTTCCACGATTTTATTTTTTTTATTGTACACTTTATAAAAGGAGAAAAAATATTTGAAAGTGGGCGTGATTCAATTTTTACTTTATCTTAGTGGGGGAGCAAAATTTTTTAACACACGACAGCTTTTCTTATAATAAGAAGAGTTTTATTGACCTAAAATATTCTTCTTCATTGCACCGCCCTTAATGAAAAAAAAAGAACAGAATCAATGTATCATTTTCCAATATTTACTTGTAACTTGACGATAAGATTGAAGCTGATAATTGTCAGTCTTTTGCATTAAATCTAGACGTGAGCAGTTAATTGGGGCTAACTGCTCACGTTGGCTAAGAAATAAAGAGATCTGGTTAAGGGTTTCTTTATTCCTTAACCAACGTGAAGGAATAAAGCCTTAGGAGTAAAAAGATTCCTGGCTAAGGAATAAAGAGACCTGGGTTCTAACCACGATAAGACTTTTCTGATTGATGTGTGGCATTTCTCAGAGAGACGCTCCGGTCCGACCTATTTGGCAAGCTGGCTACTTGAAGAGTAATTTCTTTGTTTCTTAAATTCTAACGATGTTAAATCTGTCTGCAATTGAGGCCAATTTCGCTACTTGTTTCTAATTTGTATCACGTTGCAAAAATTTTCTTTCAAACATTGATTTATTTTAAATTACATTCCTTACCTGAATATCACTTTTAAAAGCAAAAATATACAAAGCAATAAAGAGAATCTTAGCAATTTTTTTGAACAGTTTTCATTGCTTGCTATTGCTTTTATTCCGGTTAAAATTTTTTTATCTGTGGTATAGGGTCAGAGGTGGCTACGAAATTAAGCCCTCCCCTCCAGGAAAATTAGGTACAATAATTTAGCTAAAAAAATCTTTATTTTTATCAAAAATAATGATGAAATCTGATATTAAAAGAATTATTCTTCTCGTCTGAAAAATTATACGTAGCTACATTTACATTATATTCTTCCATAATATTATTTCTCACCAGACATATTCATTAAATAACAAAGGCGACGGATCTGGCAACAGTAGTTTCCATAAAAAGTTCTAGAACTCGTCACTTGACATTGCAGCATTTCTTTTTAACAAAGTGGATTGCTGACATGGACAGAAGCAATCGAAACTACGTTCGAAAAGATTTTAACAAGACGTCAAACCTTTGTTAGCAATTCGTAAACAGTTAACCACATAAATTTTTAGAATCGAGATTCGCTTGCATGTTTGAAAATTTAGCATTTTCCTACGGTACAATTTGAATTATATTTTGACATGTTGGGAATTGTTTTATTTATTTCAGGAAAACATCAAACACTCTTCATGACAGAAATGCGGGAATCTTCAGTTGGTGATTACTGCCATCTTATTGAGTTTTTACTTGAAATACCAGCTTTGACTTTACGGTATAAAAAGAATTGCGAGTTAAAAAATAAAAGTCATACTCCTTTATCAAATTAATACTGAATGACGGTGAATAAAATCGAAAATTCATGGTGTAATAAACATAAATGGATGACTGCTGGTGCTGAAACTAAAAAAAAAGTACTGTTTCACATGTCTGTTATTTGGGGTTGAGAAATAATGATAACAGAAACATAATCTTTTGTATAGCCACTACAGGAATGTTTTCATGTTACCATACTCATAAAAAAAAATAGGTCTCGAACCCAAGTCCTTTTATTATTCAGTCAAGCACGCTGATCACTCAAGCTTACTGAGCGAAAAATGTTGAAGAATGAAGATTTAGATTTTTTACCTTATCTTCAATCTCGTTTATCGTATGGAGCATACTTTAGAAATTGCGGAGTTTTGTGTTTCTATTAACATAACATGGGAACATCCCTCAATTTTAGTAAATAATATGAATCCTACACTTAAATATAGATGCGGAGCTTGGTAGCGTGCCAAAAGGGTACGTAAAGGAAAAACGCCTAACCAAAACATCCATAAATTCTATATTCAACTTAAAACACACTCCCCGTGCAAATAAACAACGTCATTGAATTCGTGCAGTTTTATTTTTAAATCACGCCCCACACCCAGGTTAAACAGAAGCAAGCAGTTCTTTACTTACCATGGTCTCCCCAGTCACCATAGCTGCAAGCAAAGTCTTCTGACGTAATCAATGTTGGTTAAGAAGCGGGCACCAACCTTTCCCAAACTCGCTACATCTGTCGGCGAATGGAAATCAGAAAAGTTACATCCAACTGGCAGAAGCTAGCAGACACCGTCCAGGGAACCAGACACAGCAGCAAATAACAAACAACTCTTTGCTACACAACGAGTGCACTCCCAAGTCTAGCATGCACACACCGAACGCACGGCCTTGTCACATACACACGCACACGACGAGACAGTGACGCTAGCTGCGGATCGATGCAAACAACCACTGCACCAGCTCCACGAACGCGTGCCTGCTATTCTAGTTAAGCGGCGTCACTATGTCACATAGAGAAGAGGTCTAGCTAAATGGGGCAACGTTGAGGAACCCTCATACGAGGAGGGGTAGATAGGCCAACCAACTACAGTTGGGTGCCAGTGGACTGCCTCTCTTGGCTCTGCATAGGATAATATATGCATCGGAGGCAAGGAATTGATGATTTCTACCCACGTCGGAGCAGTACCGACGGCTCTGGACAGTTTTATTTCCGCTTACGATCAGGCACCAGTGAACACACAAATTGGTTTCAAATCAGTTCGCATGTGTTGATAGAATGGTGTGCTGTTTTATTGTCTCTAGTTCTTTTGTCTTTATCTGCAGTTAAGTCTTCCATGGCTTGGAAACGTACCATTTCCTTTCTTTGCGTTTTATTGTATCTGTGGGGGTTATAAATAGAACGCAGATGACATTTTTTTGTCTTTCATTACATTTGGAATCCTTTCCTTTTGGGTTTTAAAATGAATAGATTTCTTCTTTTTTTTTTTAAACAAAACGAAGAAATAAATTACTATTTTCAGTATACCGATGTCGACTTATTGTTCCGATTTTTCAACTCGTACCATAATGCGGACCGTGTGACACAAATCCGCATCATGATCTGATTGAGAAGCTTCTTAGAATGACGGAAAGCAATTCGGTCTGTTCTAGGTTCTGTTGTTATCAGCCCTTCTATATAAACGTTGCCCCGTTTTAAAGCTTCTGAGCTATTTTGTTTCCTCTAGTTCAGTTGTTTGGGTTATTTTTCGTCGCCTAAATAGCGAAGCAGTGTCCAGAATGCTGAGACAGGCGGTAGAAATCAAACGTGATATAAATATGGGGTACAATAGCGATGTGCACGAGGTGGAGAAATACTTCTTTTTTGAAGAGGTTCAGTTGGAAGAACAAAATAGTACGAAGTGGGGAAGAGCAAAGACTGATTTGCGAGACTATCTTGCTTCTAAGACGGCAGAATTCATTTAATCAGCAGGGTTGGGTTGTTTTACCTCTGAACGGCACTTTTTTTGCATACAATGGGCTAAATGGCCAGGTCACATGGACCCCGAAGACTCAAAGAAGGTTGGGGGAGGGGACACACTGGAACAGCTGTTGGGAGACAGATGGTCTCCCGTCAAGGCCATCCAGCGTGTTCTTTAGCGTGCCCAGGGTATGGCTCTCCTGCACACGGGGCCACGGCTTAACGTCCATCGGACGGATGGCGGCCTTTCCAAGCCCATCGGTGTCCCCTACTGACCATGGGCAGGGCGGGGAATTTTATTCATTAAGGATACATCACTTGTCTGAAAAGTAATTTTTCGAGCTTAGTGAATATATAAAGCTGTTTTTTTTTCACTTTCAAATCAATGATGAAAGAAATGAGGAGATCTCGAGCTCATGGCTAGTATTACTCCGGTTATGGCGGCCTTTCCAAGCCCATCGGTGTCCTCTCTGACCGTGGGAATTTTGCGGAGATAAATCTCAACGCTGGCCCAGCTGGGACTCGAACCTGGGAACTACAGATTACGAGCCTGGCGCGCTACCGATTAAGCCATCCCCGTCCCTAATCAGTAGGGTAGCTGAGTGGTTAGTACGCTTGGCTACTGAACAAAGGGACTTGGGTTCGAGCTCCGGGTAAAGGCATGAAACTTTCTTTATTTGTGTTTCCTTTGTGCCGAGGTCTCAACTTCTTCACGGACCTTTCGATAATGTATTAGACTGACAAGCTTCTGTCAGATACCCGTGGCAAGCATCTGCTTGAAGGGTAATTTTATATATTATTGTAAAGAGGACTAGAATTCGACTCGTGAGAAAGCATTACTGCTGAGGCGGCAGAATTCGATTAGAGGAAAAGGATTGTTAAATAGGGTAGAATCCGATTAATGTGAAAATGTAGCTGAATTCAATTAACGAGAAGGTGTTGATGTTAAAGGTGGCAAAATTCAATTAACGAGAAAATGTTGATGTTAAAGGTGGCAGAATTCGACAAGGAAGAAGGATATTTTTAAGGTGGCAGAAATCGAAGAGGGAGTAGATTAACCCGTCAGAATTTCAGCTAGCGAGAGAATAAAATGCTGTTAAAGCGACAGAATTTGGATAATGGGAAAAGATTGCGTTAACGCAGCAGAATTCGATTGCTGCTGTAGCTAAAAAGCTCGATTGGTGAGAAAATGTTGCTGGTGAAGCGGCAGAATTCAGCTAGGACGCAAAATTCCTATTTGAGGCTGCAGAAATCGATTAGTAGAAAATGCTTCTGCTAAGGTGGCAAATTTCTTTAAATCTGAGAAAGTATTGTTGCTGAGGCGGCATAATTCGACAAAGTTATTTATTCCTTATTAAAAGTTAGTTTAACACTCGATATACTCATTCTATGACTTTTGAAGTTTGCAGGTTTTTTTATTTATCATCATACTGATCTTTCAAAGTGTAATCAGGAAAAAAAAGCGGTTTTCCAAAAGCTTTTGAAAACAAAAACGTTTGCAGATTTTTTTTATTTATCATCATACTGATCTTCAACCTGTAATTAGAAGAAAAAAAAATTTTTTTTCTAAAACTTTTGAAAAAAAAAAACGTTTTCTAAAAATATTTGTCAGTAAAATATGTCATCGAGAAGGTTTTCTGCGTTAGGTTTAAGAATGTAGCTGCATACGTGTACGCATGGAATGATTTCATTTTCAGTAATGAGAATGCACTTCCTATGCGAGTGGGCTGAAAAACCCGGCGTATTACAAGGACACGTGTTTGCTGAATCACAGGCTGTGAAAGATGAAACTTCGTGCCAAGTGCCCACGAAGCGAGGAGAGCGGCAAGTCTCGATATTGTGTCATCACAACAACGATGTCTATTCATTACTTCACTTTCAAGTAGCACGGCATCAATTGGTAAACAACATTAAGCTTTGGGCTGTGAAAGAGCATTAAAAAATGCTTTGGATCGCCTTGATGGATTTTTACCTCTGATTTTAGCAGCTAAATGGTGAATCTCTATTCAACCATTGTTCTGAGCTTTGGGGTTTCTTGTGACTTGGATAATTAGCCCATTGTGCAGCGAAAAATTGTCACTCAAGGGTGAAATATGCATAACTTAATCCAATATCTATTCCTTCTTGGAAAAGTGGCATGTTATTAACTGGTCGAGTTGGAAAATCATAGGGGAAAAGAGAAGTGTGTGTCTTTAGTGTCTTTTACAAAACTGAAAAATTATCATCGTATAATTGCCACAATTTCGTATCATTGTCTACATATGTAGTTATAGAAAAATCTTAGATTAAGAAATCTTTTCTCTCATTAAGATAATTTTCCACATTTTCTCCCGAGAATTGTGCTTACGAAGTACATACATTTAAAGCAACAATTTTGTTTTAGAGAAAGGTGTTCGTGCAAGAGAGAGGCCTTCTACCACTTTTGCAGTGAGACGACTTCTTTAACCTTCTAACTTCATACGTCAGAGAGCGACAAGATCTAGGATAAAGTATCGAACATTTACAAACAACAAAATTAATAACTTGAATGAGATGATCAGCACAATTTCGTCTTCGAAAAAAAAAAAAGCTTTATCTGAAACTAAAAATTGCTTTTCTGTTAATCATCTCCATGCCGAATTTTGGGCGGTTTTTATCCTCTATCCCGGAAAGTAAAACGTAACATCTTACTGGTTTAAATGTGCAAGTTCTCTAAGAATTCGATAAAGCTCTGTGGTAATATAAAATTGTTTCGGGGAAGGGGGGGGGGATGTTAAAGGTTCTGTACACTACTCTTTGGAAGACTCTGCAACAGAGATGAGTTCACGTTGTGTTCGATTGTTTTATCTCTGAGGAGCAATTTTTTTACACACATTGGGCTAAATGGCCAGATCAATGACCCAGAAGTCTCAGAGAAGGTTGGGGGAGGGGATCCAGTGGAACAGCTGTTGGGAGACAGATAGTGGACTCTCGTCAAGGCCATCCGGAGTGTTCTTTAACGTGCACAAGGTATGGCTCTCCCGCCGCACACGGCTTGACGTCACATCGGACGGACCTGGGCCTCGGGACGGACGGCAGCCTTTATAAGCTCATTGGTGTTCTCTACTGACTGTAGGCAAGGTGGGGAGTTTTTCGGAGATAAATCTCAACTCTGGCCCATCAGGTTTAAACCAAATTTAAATTTTCGAATTTGCTTTAAAAATTAAAAATATACCTGAAGCAGCTGTTGGATGTCTCATAGGATCCTATTAGTTGGTTTAATGAATTAATGACTTTTAATATTTATCTTAATGTTAGTCAAAAATTTTCCGGTTTTTGCGAATTATTCTTGGTATATTGTGATCCATATAATAATATTTTCATTTTCACATAACAAATCATTTTTAAGTTTGTAATAGACTCTAGTACAAAAAAATGAAAAAAAAAAAAAATTAGTGATATGCATTTCCGTATATTTGTTTTCAGGTCAGAATTTTATTATCTAACTGGGTTCGGGATAGAAAATTAGAGCACGAACGAACTGTAAAATTGTTTATCTAGTATCGAACTGAGAGGAGAGGGTGTTGGCTCAGTCGGTGTCGTGCTAGCCCCTGTGCAAGCGTTAGATTTATCTCTGCAAAACCCTCCCCCTTCCTTCGGTGTCCCCTACTAACCGAAGCACGGAGCCACATGTTTCGGTTAGTAGGGGACACCGATGGTCTTGGGAAGGTCACCGTCCATCGAATGGGACGTTAAGCCGTAGGTCCGTGTGCGGGAGAGCCGAACACGGAGCCACGGCTAAAAGAACACGGATGACCTTCACGGGAGGCTATAATCTGCTTCCTAACAGTTGTCCAGTGGATCCCCAACCTTTTCTGAGCCCTCGAGGTTCCTCGTGACCTGGCATTTACACCATTATGTGCAAAAAAGAAAGTGTTTCTCAGAGATAAAACGACGGAATTGGGATAAAAGTAGTTACTTTTCAGTTGACATTTTTCTTACTAGTCGAAAAACTTGCAAGGACCTAGTAAATTACTAGACATCCATTTCTGTCATAAGAAAGGCAAATTCGCCACTCCGTAATGTTTTTAATGGGGAAAATGCCACAGAAGATACATTAAAGTAGAAACAGAAATTTATCTAAATCTTTCCTTTTGACCAAATTCGGCAGCTTTGTAAACTAAAATATGCAAAAGAAGCATCAGTCATCAAATGAAAAGAATCTAAAAATAGATTTACAATAGTTTAGACTTAAACATTAGAAATGATATTAGTTTAGTTCGCTTCAAATATAAAATAAAAAAATATATTTTTGATATTATTAATTTGGAAAATTTTTTGAAATTTTGAATATCTATTTCCTTTTGTTTCTCTTGTGTTTGTTGGATGTCTTTTGAAATGATTATTTGCCTTTATGATTTTGAATTATATATTGATAAATGATCATATAAATATCATTATATGATATGATTATAATGATATTTATATTTGACATATAAATAACATTATATGATATTTATATGTCAAATATAACATTTGACATAAAAATATCAATATTTATGACATGTTATATGTCATATAATATGTCATGACATGTAATTGTAATTTTCGAAGCATTTATTCATTAGTAGAGATAAATCAACGGATGTGTTGCCACATATAATAATATTTTATTCTTTCTCGAAACGTGAACGGGCATAAGGTGCCCTTTGGTTCTCGAAATTAAATAAAAATAATACCCCCCTCAAGCAGTCAGTTGCTAAGTCAAAAAAAAATTTTTTTTACATGTTTTCTTTTTTATCATTATTATTTTCTTTGTTTATTGGTAATTAGTATTGTTGTTATTATTTTGTTCCTTTTAACTATATTTGTTTCCTAAACTGTAATATTATGTAATACGTAATATAATTTTAGGAACAAATAAAAAAATATAAAATTATCGTTATAATAATGAATTATTATTCTCATAATAATTCATAAAAAGCTATAAAAATATACTTTTTCTCGAAATTATTTGATCTAACTTATTATTAAGATTTTGATTAATCTTTTGAAATATATTCTTTTGACTAGCAACGCCACTGTTGAAAATATTACAAATAACTCTTTAAACGACAAATTAATATCATCGAGAGTCAAAGTTGAGATTTAATTTAGATCGTTTATTCTTAACGACTAATTTTCACAGAAAAGCCAATTCGGAAGTAAGGTTGGGTTGTTTTTTCTCTGAGCGCCCCATTTTTTGTACATAATGAGCTAAATGGCCAAGTCACAACTACCCTAGGGTCCAGAGGAATTTGAAGGGAATCACTAGACAGCTGGTAGCCTCCTGTGAAGGGGGGGGGGGGGGACTAAGTCGGTAGCGCGCCAGGCTCGTAATCTGTAGTTACCAGGTTCGAGTCCCAGCTGGGTCAGCGTTGAGATTTATCTCCGCAAAATTCCCCGCCCTGCCCACGATCAGTAGGGGACACCGATGGGCTTGGAAAGGCCGCCGTCCGTCGGATGGGACGTTAAGCCGTGGCTCCGTGTGCGGGAGAGCCATACCCTGTGCACGTTAAAGAACACGCTGGATGGCCTTGACGGGAGGCTACCATCTGACTCCCAACAGCTGTTCCAGTGGGTCCCCTCCCCCAACCTTCGCTGAGCCTTCGAGGTCCATGTGACCTGGCCATTTAGCCTATGGTGTGGAAAAAAGTGCCGCTCAGAGGTAAAACAACCCAACCTCCTGTGAAGGACATCCAAGCGTGTTTTTAACGTGCACAAGGTATTGGTCTTCTGCACACGAGCCCACGGCTTAACGTCATATCCGACAACGGCGGTTTTCCCAAGCCCATCGATATCCCTTACTGACCGAGGGCAGGACTGCCCAGGTAGGCAGACAGATGGGACTCGAACCTGGAAACTGCAGATTCGATCCTGGCGCGCTACCGACTGAGCTACCGACTGATGCCGTCCCCACCCCCTCGGAAGTAAGGTGTTTGAAACTTCTGGAGTAACTGGGTTGAACCAAAATGTACCAGAATGTCGTTCCGATATATTTTATTTCCGAAGCTGCTTTCGCTAAATAGTACAATCTCCCTCGCCCCCTCAATTTTACAAACAAGCATTTTCTGTCATTCCAAAAATATACACGTTTCGGGATAATCTAGCAGTAAGAAAGCGTATATTGCCTCAATATACAAAATTTGTAATCTGTCTCAAATAGTCCAGTAAATTTCCTTTCTATGTGCCTAAAATCGATTTTGCTTCCAACAAGTTCACAAGTTTTACAAGTTTCTTTTGGGGCAGAGGTTGGATTAGTCAGTAACGCAAGGCTCGTTATCTGCAGTTCCCAGGTTCGAGTCTCTCAACTGTGCCAGGGATGAAATCTATCTCCGTTAACCCTTCTCACCCTGCCCTCTGTGAGAAAGGAGACACCGATGTACTTGGAAAGGCCGCCGTGAGTCGGATAGGGCGTTAAGCTTATGTTCCTTGCATACTCCTGTACATAGAATCCTATGCATGCTAAAAAAACCCGCAGGATGGCCTAGATAGGAGGCTACTACAAATTTCCTAACATATGTTCAGTGGTTCCTCTTCCCCCAACCTTCTCCGAATCCTTAGGACCTTTTAACCCATTGCGTGCAAAATATGCCTCTTATAGGTAAAACAATTCAACTAGTAATTGTGTGGTTATTAATGTCATTTTCATCTCTGTTCCAATTGTCATAATTACCAATGGGGAGAAAGAGTTGTGCAAGGAACATCCCCCTCCCTCCGCCACTTCCAGAAAACGACAGTTAGTTTCATTTCAAACCAGAGTCAAGAAACGTTTAATTTTGGTTCCCACGATCCAAGACAATTTGCCCTTACGAAATTGCTTATTTTGGAAGTCTCTTTTAATTTCAGTTTCTGTCTTGAGATAAACGACGCTGATGAAATTGCGAAGTAAAACGGTTCTTTACCCCCTCTTCGTAAAAGACGACGATGAGCAGCCCAGATATGGAGAAAAACGGTCTCAAATTGCAAATAAATCTGCTTAATAACTTGATCAAAGCGATAGAGAGAGAAACGTGAGTCAGATTTGGATCAAGAGCGAAAATTCGTGACCCGGAATTGAAAACGCGCCCCTAAGCAACCTTGAAAAAGAAAAGTGGACGATAAAATGAGGATAAGTCAGGAACAGCAGTAAGTATGCCACGCACAATAACTCAAAGGAGTTAGTCCTTTCTGGCGCTGCCACATATCACTGTGGCGGAGCAACCCCACGCATTTCCTTTACGTACGGAACCACAATTGGAAGAGGGCAGGAAAAGCAAAAAGAAACCATTTCTTCAAGTCACGGTTTCTCATCTGGTTCTTTTCGTTGAAAGAGATTCTTTTTACTCATTATTTCCAAGAGTGAAGTTCGTGAAGTCGCGATTTGAGGAGCTTTAAAAGCATTCGGCAATGTCGCCATTTTGGGTTCGTGACTGTGTGATAGAATCACGAGGCGAGGAAGAACGTGAACATGAGGATGCATGTGATTCATATCGTGATGTCGTGGGAGGGTCTTGTGAGGCAGAAGATGCGTAACAATAGACCTAGTAAGAAAGAAAATGCTCGGTATGGAATCGTGGAAAGCGTCCCTTTGACGTAACGATAAGACTCCTCATTTCCGTATTTTTTCTCCACTTTGTTGTACTCTGTTTTTTAAGGTTGTTTCCTCTTCTGCGTCCAAAGGTCAAGATATAGAAAGGCGGACTTGGCCAGAAGTATTGTAAGCTGTCAGATATTAAAATAGCGGTATGGTCAGTGGAGGCGTCCTTTAATATTCATAATGTAGTGGAGTTTGAGATGTCTCGACCTGTTGATTTTGTATCTAGTCGTGCATCGCACACCCACCTCGGTGATTTCTTTAGTTTTTCCCCTTTTGTCCTACCTGTGAGTCTTTTGCATCCAAATGGGTGTGAATACCTGGATGTGAGTGAATATGCAACAATTTGAGTGGAATCAACTCACGATTTCGCTCGATATTACTTTGTCATCTGTTTGTTACTTTTTACCAAGAATGGTGTCGGTAGGCTAAATTCCTTTTTTTTTAAAATGAGTCCGAAAATCAAAAAGGAGGTAGATGTTCGGAAAGTCTGATGACTAGGCTGAGCTGATTTTTCGCTTATTAAACTGCATCACTTGTAGCATAGTGGTGAGGGATCAATAACCAGGTCACAAGGATTATAAAGTTGAGAGAACAGGGTGAGGAAAATTCAGACTCACAGGAAAGTTGCTACAGACAGGTCACATTGCACTATAAGGTATAGCAGTGGCGTAACAGCCATGGATGGTTATTAGAGATGATTGATTGAAAGGTAAGTCATAATGATCACAAAGTTGAGAATGGATTGATGGGAAACAGGTGACAGATGGTAGAGGCAGGTCACGAAGGCTACAGTGGCAAAACTGGGTTGAGTTGTTTTTCCTCTGAGCGGTACTTTTTTCACCCAATTGTCTAAATGGCCAGTTTATAGTGGTTACAGGGGATAAGAGAAGGTTGGCGAAGGAAACTGAGTCTACAGCTGTTAGGAGACTGATAGAAGCCTCCCTTTAAGGTCATTGCGTGGTGTTTTTAAACATTTCCATGCTATGGCTCTCTTGTATGGGGGGGGGGGACTCAGTCGGTAGTGCGCCAGGCTCGTAACTGCAGTTACCCGATTCGAGTCTCAACTGGGCCAGCGTTGAGATTTATCTCCGCAAAACTCCCCGTCCTGCCCACAGTTAGTAGAGGACACCGATGGGCTTGGAAAGGCCGCCGTCCATCGGATGGGACTTTAAACCGTGACCCCGTGTGCGAGAGAGCCATACCCTCTGCACTTTAAAGAACACACTGAATGGCCTTGACGGGAGGTAACCGTCTTTTTCCCAACAGCTGTTCCAGTGAGTCCCCTCCCCAACCTTCTCTGAGCCTTCGAAGTCCTTATGACCTGCCCTGCCCACGGTCAGTAGGGGACACCGATGGGCTTGGAAAGGCCGCCGTCCATCGGATGGGACGTTAAGCCGTGGCCCCGTGTGCGGGAGAGTCATACCCTGTGCACGTTAAAGAACACGCTGGATGGCCTTGACGGGAGGCTACCATCTGTCTCCCAACAGCTGTTCCAGTGGGTCCCCTCCCCCAACCTTCTCTGAGCCTTCGGGGTCCTTGTGACCTGGCCATTTAGCCCATGGTGTGCAAAAAAGTGCCGCTCAGAGGTAAAACAACCCAACCCAACCCTTATGCCTGGTCATTTAGCCCTTGTGTGCAAATCGTGCCGATCAGAGGTAAAACAACTCAACTCAAATATTGCATGGAGCTACGTCTTGAAGTTCCATCCGGCTGACAGCGGTCTTTCCAAGTCTATCGTGTGCCTTTCTGATCGTGGGCAGGGTGAGGGTTAGAGGAAATAAATCCCTAACCTGACATAGTTGGGACTCGAACTTCGGAACTGCATATTACGAGCCTGACGTTTTACCGATTGAACCGACTACCGTCCCCGCTCCCAAACTGGGTTGGAGAAGAGGCTTCTATATCAGAGACAAGCCATAAGAATCGCAAGGTTCGACGGAGGATTGAGGAGCCCTGAAAATATTAGGAAGTTGGATTGGAGAGGAAAAGTGAGTCAGATAGCAAAAAACCACAAGTTTCACGCTAATATGGGAAAAATCCACTAGATATCTTCACTAGACTTTCTTACTTCAGGAACTACCGAATTTAACCAGATTATTGATAAATTTATGTAATCTGATTCTTTTTATGAAAACTCAGGTTTTGAAAACGAAAGTGACAAAATATTGCGAATATAAATTGATGTTGATAAATTGATAAGGGGGCAAGGTAGCCTTGTCTCCTCCCCCTTGAGATTCCTAATAAGAGTAATGGAAGCAAAATAATTATTAAACTTGTGAATACTCACATTTCACTCGCTTTTTAAGAAATTTTTTAACGATCTGCAAAAGGAAGGGGAAAATGTTACGTTGTTATAGAAATCCAGTCTCCTCCTCCTCTACATTTTATTCTTTTTCCTGCTCGATTACATCACTTGTTTTTCTATAGACCCGCCACTTGCCGCCCTCCCCATTTTAATCTTTTTTCTGCTCGATTCCGTCATAACCTCCCCACCCTTGCCTTTTTATTGATCCGCGCCTAATATATACATAGTTCTTACTGTTCAAATCATACTGCAAAGCAGATTGGGTCCAATCGTAAAAGAGACTTTTCAAAACAAGCTTTCTAATATGTATAATCTCACTATGTAAATTCTTATTTCTTTCCTATCACATTGTAGTAATATAACATGATAGTGGGCACAGATTGAAGTTTAATAAATGTGATGGAAAGTAACTCAGAGCAAACTGATTATCTCAGGTAAACACTTTCTTTTGACAAAATATTAAATAAAATTTTTAATATAAATATAAAATGTGTTCCATTTTATATTTATATTAAAAATTTATATTAAAAAATGTGTTCCAGTTTATATTAAAATAAAAATTTTTAATATAAATATTAAAATGTGTTCCATTGAAACGAATTGTTTAAGCAACATAAAATATAATCAAATAGGAGAAATAAGAAAGAGGGATTATCTTTGCTGCAGTGTGTCGAAATTGCAATTCGGTAGCATTTCCTGAAGTGTGGGCATCAATGTGCCTCTCATTTTCGGGGCGGGGGTGGCTCAGTCGGTAGCGCGCCAGGCTCGTAATCTGTAGTTCCCAGTTTCGAATCCCAGCTGGGTCAGCGTTGAGATTTATCTCCTCAAAATTCCCCGCCCTGTCCACGGACAGTAGGGGACACCGATGGGCTTGGAAAGGCCGCC
The DNA here is from genome assembly GCA_038380435.1 of Ryuthela nishihirai. Taxonomy (NCBI): domain Eukaryota; kingdom Metazoa; phylum Arthropoda; class Arachnida; order Araneae; family Heptathelidae; genus Ryuthela; species Ryuthela nishihirai. The sequence continues at coordinate 41,494,136 of JAWZYU010000015.1, read as the reverse complement.
GTCCGTCGGATGGGACGTTAAGCCGTGGCCCCGTGTGCGGGAGAGCCATACCCTGTGCACGTTAAAGAACACGCTGGATGGCCTTGACGGGAGGCTACCATCTGTCTCCCAACAGCTGTTCCAGTGGGTCCCCTCCCCCAACCTTCTCTGAGCCTTCGGGGTCCTTGTGACCTGGCCATTTAGCCCATGGTGTGCAAAAAAGTGCCGCTCAGAGGTAAAACAACCCAACCCAACAAAGCCTCTCATTTTCTCTCATCTAGTGACCTAAGTAACCGGTGTGTGCGTGAACTTCGGAGTTCCCTTGTGATGGTTTGTTCACCATCCCTCCAACGAAAGCATCACTAATCTCATTAACCGTTTACTTGTCACTGTCATCAGGATATTTCTGAATGACAAGCCATCACCTAGAAACATCGTATCAGAAAGAGAAAAATTCATAAACTTGTGCGGTCCAAAATTAATTAAAAGCCTTAGTTATGACATCGATTAACGAGCATTAATTAAAAGACGTTTCCATAACGATAACACACATGTCTGTAGCACGTGTGGAGTTCCGACACCGCTCGCTGCCAGTTCCAACTCGCCTCGAGCTCATCCCACGCCCACATGACGTCACCTCTCTTCTCGATTTCGCAACAAACTGGAACATAGGGCCAGAGGGGTCGGAACACGTGCGCTTCTCTCTGTGTGGGTAGGGAAGCCACACGAGCCGGTCCAGACAGACAAACACAGGCTGAGTAAGCGCTGTAATGGCGCTCGGGGGACTAGCTCCATATTGAATATGCACGAATTTATCTTCTTGACGTCTTTATGCTCTGTGTTCTAACGTTTTAATGGAAACAACGGATGCGCGTGGTTTATGCATTAATTCCCAACTATAGGTGTTTTATTTTATATAGAAATACATTTCCCTATCAAAATATCAGAGAATTTCCATGTTATGTCAATGGGAATCTAACTTCGAGCCTCTATGACTTCTAAAGTATGAATTTAATGGCAAAATGCGATTGAAGATAAAGATCATTATGAAATCTATTCAAATTTCGATTTTCAACAATATTCCTTCAGTATTTAAAGAGTTATAGGTGCTGGAATATTTAACAATAAATTATTTTGTTTCATAAAAATCATTCATAATTGTAAAATATTGAAATAATCATTACAAAAACTTCTAAAATGTATATTTAGTGTACTTAATGGTACGAGACAATTCTTATTTATTCAAGATTTTTGAGTGGAATCAACTGACGATTTCATTCGATATTACTTTGTTATCTGCTTGTTACTTTTATCAAGAATGGTGTCGTAGGCTAAATTCCTTTTTTAAATGAGTCCGAAAATCAAAAAAGGAGGTAGATGCCCGGAAAATCTGAGGACTAGGCTGAGTTGATTTTTCGCTTATTAAACGCATTAGTGTTGTGAAATATTCCAGCTTCCATAACTCCTTAAATACCGAATGAATATTGTTAAAAAACGCGATTTAAATTGATTTGATTAGGGTCTTTATCATCAGTCATATTTTTCCATTAAATGCATTTTTTACAAGTTATAGAGCTTCAATAGTTAGATTCCCATTGGGTTGTTTTACCTCTGAGCGGCACTTTTTTGCACACAATGGGCTAAATGGCCAGGTCACATGGACCCCGAAGGCTCAGAGAAGGTTGGGGGAGGGGACCCACTGAAACAGCTGTTGGGAGACAGATGGTAGCCTCCCGTCAAGGCCATCCAGCGTGTTCTTTAACGTGCACAGAGTATGGCTCTCCCACACACGGGGCCATGGCTTAACGTCCCATCCGACGGACGGCGGCCTTTCCAAGCCCATCGGTGTCCCCTACTGACCGTGGGCAGGGCGGGGAATTTTTGCGGAGATAAATCTCAACGCCGACCCAGCTGGGACTCGAACCTGGGAACTACAGATTACGAGCCTGGCGCGCTACCGACTGAGCCACCCCCGCCCCTAGTTAGATTCCCATTGGTATAATATGGAAAGTCGTTAATAATTTCGTAGCGCAGTGTATATTTTTACATGAGCCTAACGTCTTCTAACATTTTCTGCTTCCAAAATTATTATTCTGTCAAATAACGATGCAAGTGAAAAAAAAGATGTCTATTAAAGGAAAAAAAAGTGTTTTAGTGAATCTGCTAACACAGAAGCACAGAAACGTGACTCTGGTATCATCTATATCTTAATCTACCATCGGTACCATACAAGCAATCGATGACGTCATGTGATCGATTCATTATGCATTTAATGGCTGTGATGGGAAGCTTCCATCTGTTTCCTCTGCCCAATGGGGGGGGGGGCTACCCCTAACCAGCACTAAGCCGTTGAAATGTATAGGACTTGGTCATTCAGACTAGGTATAAGAGGTTCAGAAAGGTCATAAGAGGTGCAATATGGCTATGTCATAAGGACTACAATAGGAACAGTTCATAAGGACTCCAACGAATCCTATGTGTGTACAAACTAATCTACTAAACGATACTAAAGGGCAATATTTATTTATTTTATCGATGGGCTCAAAACGGATCAAAGAGCCAATAACAGGTACACGTATATATAAAGAGAAAATTTTAAAATTTGTACATGTAGAAGTACACATAAAAATCAATACAAAGAAGTCAAAAATACACATATGAGGCACTTAGAGAAAGAAAGAATTTCCAACAAATTATTATGGGAAATGCACATTTTGTAGCAATAATTCAAGAATAAAATTTAAAATAATCTTAAACAAGTTAGAACTGCAAATGTTGTTTAATAATGACTGCTATGTCTGATACAGGAGTTCCTGCTCTGCAACTGTGCAGAAGTTTCCCGCAAAACATTACATAAATTCCATAATGGTCTTTCTTCTGTTCTGTTCAGGAAAGATCCACAATGTGTAAGATATTTTAGACATTCCGAAAACATTTATCTCGACTAAAAATCCCGCAGAATCCTGCTTAAATAAGAGAAAAGAGCACATCTTTGTCCTTAACAGATCTGTCGATCGATAACCAAGTAGAAGCCTACAATGCAGACACGAAAAAAATGAGGTCATCCTCTAGAGACTTTTAATATTGGACCGATGCCGAAGTTGGTCGTTTTTCAAGATATTTATAGAAATCAGTGATAAAAAAAGGCATGTCTAAAACATGATAGAAGGGTTGGCTGTCTTCAAAAGAACAAAATTTATACTCTAAAATCTGATTTCCCGCCAAACCCACCCACTTTATATTCACCCCGAAGGGATACATTCTCTTCTTCACATGCAACTGTCATTGTTCCGGTAGAAAGGGAGAGAATCTCATTCTTTCATCCCGATGCTCTCATCTAAAAGCACAATCTCTCCCTCTCTTCCTCTTTGAATTCCAAGCATCCGTGTTCAGTTTTTCAATACATATTCTATGTTTTTTTTTTCTGTCTCTGTACGATTTCTTCGATTATCTTTTTGGAAGTTTTTTTCCGTGTTCATTTTCCATTTTAAGTGCATATTGTGGATTGACCACAGAGAAAATAAAAAATATTTATATTCTGTCGTGTTAAAATAATTTGAATAATTTAATTCTTTGCTTTTCTGAAAAGGATTGCTTTACCACCGAGCGGCACTATTTGGCACAAAATGGTCTAAATGATGACAGCAACCTCAGAGTTCAGTGCTTTTAGGAGACAGATGGAAGTTTCCCGTCAAGGCCACGCAACGTGTTTTAACGTCCACAGGTCATGGCTCTTTTGGACTTAGCACCATGGCTTAACATTTCATCCGACGGACGGCGGCCTTTCCAAGTCCCTCGATGTCCCCTTTCTGATCGAGAAACACTGACACTGAGACTCAAAACTGAGAATTTCAGGTTGTGACCCTGAAGTGTATTCGGCTGAGTCCATCACCCTACCCCAGGGCTGGATATAGGAGGCAAGGGGGACATGGCACTCCTTTGAGAAGGGTGGTAAACGTAATAGAGGCAAAAAAATTATTTACACTTTATGCATTTTTTCCAAGGAAAAAAAAATGGATGACCTCTAAAACGGGAAGAAAAATGTTACACTGCATAAAAAGCCAGTCCCCACCTTAATATTTTTATAGATCCCTTCCTACCCTCCCCTATTAAAGAATGGGGCAGGACCATACAAAGCCGGATGTAGGGGGAGTAAGTGGGCCATGTCTCTCTCTCCTCGAAAATGCTAGTAAAGGTAATGAAGGCAAAAAAATCCCCCTCCCCTTAAAAACATGGTGCATGTTTCCTTAGTAAGACGGAGAATAAAAAAAATCAATTTTTTTTTCTTAAAAATTTAAACGAGCTTGATATATTTTCCGTTTGACATTGATTTTAAGTTTCAGCTATACTCTTTAAATATTAGATAGCCCATAAGAAAATGCTGCCTAGGACACTGATTAATAAATCAAAATGTACATATGCCTGATGTTTTTCATACCTCTGAGGTTTTTGAAGACCATAGAAGTGTATAGATTGTATTTTTGTGCAGCTAAGAGTTACGCTTGATTACATACTTATGTCGAAACTTAATGGTAGGGGAAATGATAATAAGAAACGATAATAGGAAATGAATATAAAGATTACATTTCTAATATTCAAATTTAAATAACCGAAAGTTCCTCCCAACGTGAATGCTATCAAAATATTTCACTCAGGTTAACTATATTTCATTTAGTAACTTTTGACTCATTCCTTTGAGGCATACGTGGCTTGTATTCTGCAGTTTCCAGGTTCGAGTCCCACCTGGCTAGCGTTGAGGTTTATCTCCGCAAAACTCCTTGGTCAGCAGCGGACACTAATGAACTTGGAAAGGCTGCAATCTGTCGGATGTGACATTAAACCGTGGCTTCGTGTGTGGGAGAGCCATACCCTGTGCAAATTAAAGCAAACGCTAGATGGCCATGACTGGACACTACCATCTGTCTCCTAACAGCTGTCCAGTGGTCCCCTCCCCCCAACCTTCTCTGAGCCCTCGGGATCCTTGTGACCTGGATATTCAGCCCATTGTGCACAAAAAAGTACCGCTCAGAAGCAAAACAACAACACATATCTTGATATTTTGCCAACAAGGTCTCCATTTAAAAAAAAGATTAAAAAAAAAAAGTGCTCTCGTAGGGTGCACTTGGAACAGAACTTAATGTTATCGCATTCTTATCAGGAAATTGTATTCCGACAACATATTATTGCCTCACCTCCTCTATATAATGTGCTCTGGAGTTGCGTTTAACCTTATAGAGATGCTATTATTCATTACCCTTCAGCTATGTAGAGAATTCGATTGTTATACGATAAGCATATTCTTCAGGTGGTCGTTTTGGGTACTGATGATTCTTGTCTGAATTCAGAACTGAAGAGGAAAAAATTAGCTGGCTATGTTTAGATTCAATCCTTTATATTTCTCATCTTTCTGTGTCAAATATAAGTACCTCGGGGTAGAGTATAAGATTTCAGAAGAAGAGCAGTAAATGCGAAGTTCGCTTATCGCAGAGTTTGTAAATCGTTTCCTTACAGCAAGGTCAGCCATTACAGGGATAGCATTTTTTTTTTTCGTGAATCGTAAATATAGCATGTAACGTATTATTTAGTTTTGTTAAAGTGCGCCGAATTGGTGTTAGATTAAACTAAAAAATAAAAGTGTAAAAAAAAAGAAAAAAATGATGTGAAATAAAAAAAGCAAAATAGGAAAATTGAAAAAAATAAACGTAATGGAATTTAAATAGAAAAAGAAAAGAGAAAATTGTAAAAGAAAGAAAAAAGTAGCAAAATTTGAAAAAAAATAAATATAATAGAATTAAAATAGAAAAATAAAAGTTGGGTTGGTTGGGTTGCCTCTGAGCGGCACTTTTTTGCACACCATAGACTAAATGGCCAGGTCACATGGACCCCGAAGGCTCAGAGAAGGTTGGGGGAGGGGACCCACTGGAACAGCTGTTGGGAGACAGATGGTAGCCTCCCGTCAAGGCCATCCAGCGTGTTCTTTAACGTGCACAGGGTATGACTCTCCCGCACACGGGGCCACGGCTTAACGTCCCATCCGACGGACGGCGGCTTTTCCAAGCCAATCGGTGTCCCCTACTGACCGTGGGCAGGGCGGGGAAATTTTGCGAGATAAATCTCAACGCTGACCCAACTGGGACTCGAACCTGGGAACTACCGACTGAGCCACCCCCGCCCCAAAAATAAAAGTGAAAAATGTAAAAGGGAGGAAAATGATGAGAAATAAAAAGAATTGGAAATGAAAAAAAAAAGTGGTATAAAAGTAATAGAATAAAAAAAAGAGAAAAATATGAGAAAAACATTAATATGAATTAAAATAGAAAAGTGAATAAATATATATATAAAGAAAGCATATAAATATAATAATCAATATAAAAATTTGATGAAAAGGAGAAAAAAAATAGTCGCTCACAATGAGCTAAATTAACTCGTAACTATATTGGTGCCCCGATCTATATAAAATAAAAGGGGGGGGGGGGGGGGGGAAGATCGAGCCGGAACACCGTTCCAGTATAAAATTTTTACTCTGTTTTAGTGGTCTTTAAAAAAGTTATCGGAAAATACGTATAATATTTATTTTTTTCGGCTCCTTTCCGCTTAATAGCATTCCAAATGGAGGTTGGACCATCTTGGAATGCTATTACTTGGCATAACTTGCCCCCCCCCCCCCCCCCCCCCCCCCGATCCGGTCCTGACTATACTTAGTATTTTTGCTATTGAGTAACATAGTAACAAGTAAGCATATGTTTACTTTTTTACTTCATTACGGTAGAACTATCTCAATACTGGGAGAAATAAATCGTGGCATAAATTAGATTCCTCTTAGTACATCCACAACATCTAACACTCGGCCCGAGCCAAGCGGCTGGATAAAAAGTTAAAGGTTTCCATTGGCGGCATCTGATGCAGTTAGGATCGGGTAATTAAAGAGACGTATTAATTACCTCGTTACTGATAGAGCGTAAGATTTTTGCGTTGCGAGTGAATAATAACAAACAGGAAAATTCCCCTCCTAGGAAGTTTAATTAGCCGGCCAAGTTTGTTTTCAGCACCGGTTTAAAAGGACTTCTGCGCAACGGCGCAAGAGATTAATTGTTTTCTAGCTGATGAATCGAGAGATAAATGGGAGCTGGTGTAGCTCTCTTTTATGAATCCCTTTCATGCGAAAACTATGAAGGTCCTCTAATGAAATGCTCTCGCAGAAAATATTTCTCCAATAGAAAACGTAGTTAGTAACAACTGCCGATAAAACAGCGACGCAGAAACTGCTCTTCTATATTCGGGAACTTATTATGTAGCTGAAAGCGAATTTAGAAAAAAAAGGGGAATGGATATTAAGTGACTGTGTTGAATCGGAACGAATAAAAAGCCATTGGGTTATTTTACCTCTGAGGGAGATTTTTAGATAATGGCCAGGTCACAAGGATCCCAAAGGCACAAATAAGTTTGAGGAGAGGGTCTTACAGAATAGCTTTTGGAAGACAAATGGAAGGCTGCCATCAAGAACATCCAGCGTGTTTTTTAACGTGCAAAGGGTATATGACTCTACCGCACACGGGGACACGGTTTAACGTTCCAATCAACGGATGACGGTCTTTTCAAGCCCATCGGTGTTCCCTAATGGCCGTGGCAGTGGGGGGGGGGGGGAATTTGCGGAGATTAATCTCAACGCTGGCTCAACCTGGACTGCCTGGGAATTGCATATTAGGAGCCTTGCGCACTACCGACTGACCCCCCCCCCCCCGCCTCCTCCTGAGTTTTAATGTTTTTTTATAAATACTTTTGCTATATATAAACCTTATTTACTATATTTTTCGCCTTCGATATGGGAGAATAGGAGTGTAATCCTCTTAATTCCCTCCTTCTCCCTATATCCGGCCCAGGTTCGAGTCCCAACTGGGTCAGCGTTGAGATTTATCTCCGCAATATTCTCCGCCCTGCCCACGGTCAGTAGGGGACACCGATGGGCTTGGAAAGGCCGCCGTCCGTCGGATGGGACGTTAAGCCGTGGCCCCGTGTGCGGGAGAGTCATACCCTGTGCACGTTAAAGAACACGCTGGATGGCCTTGACGGGAGGCTACCATCTGTCTCCCAACAGCTGTTCCAGTGGGTCCCCTCCCCCAACCTTCTCTGAGCCTTCGGGGTCCATGTGACCTGGCCATTTAGCCCATGGTGTGCAAAAAAGTGCCGCTCAGAGGTAAAACAACCCAACCTTATATCCGGCCATGCCTCGGAGACATATTTTTTGCTCTAGAATAGAATGGCTACTGAACGTACCAACGCAGTTAAAGCTAATGAAAACATATTTACTAAAATTCTGTCTAAGATAGGATTTAGTTAGATCGGACGTTAATCCACGACACTCTATGCATTACTTTTGTGCTCATTAAGGAACATGATGGATAGTCTTGACGCGAGGCTTCATTTTCTTCTAACAGCAGCCTAGTAGATTTCCTATCAAGCTCTGAGCCGTTGGGTTCTTGTGACCTGGTCGTTTAGCTCATTGTGTGCCAAAAACACAAAACTCTTACAAAGGGAACTCGAATGGTACAGTAAGTGCAGTGCCATCTACTAGACAATTTAGAAATAATCCTATCGATTATTATTCTGAAGCTTACTTCACAGAAAAGGGATACTTTAAGAAAACACACCTTCATATATTGAATATTTAGCACTAAGTTTTAACATAAGTGATTATTTGCGGGAATTAAATATTAATTTTTTTTTGTTTCAATGTGCTCCCTCTTGTACACCGTTAGCGCGATCTAACGCTAACGCATGATATAAAAACTCATGAAATCGGAACATACAGTGGTAAGTTATAATTAATGATGTTAGAAACAGAATGATTATTGGTTGCTATTGCTGCTACAAATGATATCATAATTATTGATGATCGATTGATTATTAGAAATGATTAAAATTATAACGAGTTTCGTTGAATTTCTTCAGAATTTTAAAATATTGGATATTAAACAAAATAACATAAATTTCCTCTCAAGTAGCTGCTTTTCACAGAGTTTTGATAGGAGCCTGTCATTGTAATACACAATAGTGATCTGTGAGGAAGACTATATTTCAGCAGAAAAGCAATATTGAAACGTCCATACCACGGGATGGTTTTAAACATTTAAGAGTTCATTATCCTTTTCTTGAATCTAACTGGAGAGTTTTCATGTCTGTGGATCTCCTGAACACGGCGCCACGACTTAACGTCTCATCCGACAGACGGCGGACTTTCCAAACCCATCAGTGTTTCTTTTGTGACATAGGTCAGGGTGGGGGTTAGCGGAGATAAATCTCAACTCTGTCACAAGTGGAACTCAAGCCTGGCAATTGTAGATTTATAAGCCTGAGTGCTATCAACTGAGTTACTATTAAATTAGCCTAAATATGTTAGTATATAAGAAGCACAGCTTCCATAGGGACTAATACAAAATCAAGGGATGTGTTGTTTTACCTCTGAGGGGGACTTTTTTTGCACACATTAGGCTAAATGACCAGATCAAGGACCCCGAAAGCTCAGAGATGGTTGGGGGATAGGGCCCACTGAAATGACTGTTGGGAGACAGATGGTAGCCTCCCGTCAAGGCCATCCAGCGTGTTTTTTGACATGTCTAGGGTATGGCTCTCTCGCACACGGAGCCACGGCTTAACGTCCCATCCGACGGACGGCGGCCTTTCCAAGCCCATCGGTGTCCCCTACTGACCGTGGCCAGGGCGGGGAATTTTGCGGAGATAAATTTCAAAGCTGACCCAGCTGGGACTCGAACCTGAGAACTACAGATTACGAACCTGGCGCACTACCGACTGAGCCACCCCTGCCCTCCTATAAAATCAAGTATTGGGTTTTTGTTCAAGGTGAAGTCACGTGTATATAGGTAGCGGACTGAACATTAGCTCACACTTCTGCAATTATCATACTACGATTTCGATACTTTCATTTCACAGTGAGAATTATCACTTTGGCATCGATTAATCTGCTAATGCCTAATTTTCTTCGACACATTTAATTAAAAATAATATTTCTAGAATTATACTGTTAAAAGTATTAACTTCTTTTAGCTTCCGTTTAAGTTATTGTAACTTATTGACTCTACACAGAAAACATGCAGTTAAAAATGACCATTTGCGTACAGATAGCTCTCTTTTCCAAAAAAAGAGCATAGATTAAATTTTTCAAAATTTATTTTTAATAGATAATTCATTTTTCATACACTGTCCCGGAAGTTGAATGGTTAATACTTTAACCAGTTATAAATACTTTTACCAATGTTCAAAGGGACTTGGATATGAAACATAATTATTCTCTCTACATTGAGAAGTATCTCCGCAAATATTCCAACCAAGGGGGGTAAAACCCGTTCCATATTCTGCTGAAAATTAGTAACGGAGATTTATGCAACAACATGCTGTGTCACATGGTAATCCATCAAGCAATAATTATTCTCTTTTGGTATTTTGCAATAAATTTTCGACATCTGAAATTTTATTAAATAAACTTATAAGCTTCTTAAATGATAAAGGGCTTTTCTCTCTTCTGAGTTCCAAAGTCAAAAGGTTAAACATTGATGGTGCAAGATATGAGAAATGTCTCTGAAAAATATAATTATTATTCTGTTAAAGCTACGTTATATAGCATTTCAGTTTGTCTTTAGTTAAGGAATAGTTTTCTGAGGAAGCCATGGTTTTCGTTGATATAAAAAGATAAAACCTGATTGCATATAATAATTCTTTTGGTTGGACGGGTTGAAAAACTTCCTTTGGATCTCTTCATAAACACCATTGTAATTCTACTTTTTGCAGTTTCCCGAATAGTCCATTAGTTCGAATTTCCACCGTCAGAGGGGGTTTTAAAGTCGTACAATGACGTACTTCATTCTCTTTGAAAGCGAACATTCCTATATTCTTTAGAAGCGACATATTCTTCTATTTCACATTCTTTTCGATATAGATCTAGAAACGTATCCCTAGATATATTAAAATATTCGACAATACTGTAATCCTTCTTTCTCTTCCTGATTTCTCCAACATTATTATGTGTTCGCGAACAATATATGACCAGATGATAAAAATTCCTTAATAGTCGCAACACCTGAAATGGAAAAACAGGACAATTTCCGGCGCCACGTGTAGTTGTTACGGCTCGAGAAATAATGACTTGAATATTCTTCAAAGGCATTCGCTTCTAGAAAGGAAAAAAACGTATCCAGAAGCTAGGTAATGGGAGTTGTAGAGGCGAAGAGATTTCGAGCTGCTGCAAAGAATTACTTAAGGGAGAAAAAAAAATATTCGAGATCTCTGCGAAAGAAAGCCCCGAACAAACAAGGAAATGGAAAAGTCTTGTGCTAAGGAAAAAAAAAGGGAAAGTGAGCTACATTAGTGAGCGTGCGGCAATAAGACAAGCCGGGTACTTTTCTGCAAATGTCATTGTGAACAACATTTTCTGTTCTTCTGCTATGCGCTGGATATCCACATTTTGTTTTCTCTTGAAGTCATAGTTTTGATTAGTTATGCTCTATTTTGGGATTGGTTTTAGAATTGCTTCGATGTACAGTAGTGGTGATTCTAGTAGAAGTATAATAGAAGTTGCAAAAGAAATTGACAAGAAAAAGAGGGAAATATAACATGTATCTAAACTTCCGATTGTGGTGTGTATTGTTGTATAGTAGTAGTTAAAGTAAATTTATATGTATTTATTTTACACATTTTTTATTTATATGATGATGTTTTATATAACTAGACAGAACATTGACTGATTTTATTCTTTCAATATACATAATAAAATAATTACCCCCTCAAGCAGCTGCTTGCCACAGAGGTCTGACAGGAGTCTGTCAGTTTATATGGCAGAGTAGAAGGTCTGAGAGGATGGCAGGACCTGAGCAGAGAAACGACACAAACGTCCATGCCTTACCCGGGGCTCGAACCCAGGTCACCTAGATCAGTAGCCAAGCGCGCTAACCACTCGACCACGGGACGGCTTCAATATACATGCTGTAAGAGAAATTCAAGAACTTATTCTAGTGTCTGAAATAGGAGTGGCTAACCCAAATTAGCTTAACATTACTAGAAAAGAAAAAAAAATATATTCTTAAAGAGCCGCTGGAAGAATTTTGTGCTTAAAAACTTAAACAAGCAATTTTAACAAGCAATATTTTAGGGAAAAAAAGCTAAGTTTTTAAAGAATCAAGAAAATATCTTGATAAAAAACATAGGCATACCTTTTTAATGAGTAAAAAGACTTGGAAAAAAGTCGTTTAGTTATGCACCTAAAAATGTTTGGTGAAAAATTGGAAGAAATCAGCCAGATTTAGTATATCGATGATTTGTTTTATGAACAACAAGTTCTTCTGCAATGAGCTGTGGGTTGGACAGGACTGGTCTAAAAGAAGAAGAAACACAGAACTTGATCTAAAAGAATTAAAAAAGACAGGCTTGATCTAAAAGAAGAAGAAAAAATCAGGCTTGATTTAAAAGAAGAAAAAAAGGCTTGATCTAAAGGAAGAAGAAAAAAGACAGGCTTGATCTAAAAGAAGAAGACAAAAAGACAGGCTTGATCTAAAAGAAGAAGAAAAAAGACAGGCTTGATCTAAAAGAAGAAGACAAAAAGACAGGCTTGTCTAAAAGAAGAAGAAAAAAGGCTTGATCTAAGAGAAGAAGAAAAAAAGACAGGCTTGGTCTAAAAGAAGAAGACAAAAAGACAGGCTTGATCTAAAAGAAGAAGAAAAAGACAGGCCTGTTCTTAAAGAAGATAAAAAAAAGGCGTGACCTAAAAGAAAAACAAATGACAGGCCTATAAACATAGATTCAAAACGCGTTAGAAGTAAACCGTCCCGTGGCCGAGTGGTTAGCACGCTTAGGCTACTTTTATACATACAGACATGGGTGTGTTGTTTTTTCTGCTGGAGTCCCGCGATCCTCACAGACCTTGTACTTGGCATATAAAATGGCAGGTTCTTATCAGATCTCTGTGACAAGCAGCTGCTTGAGGGGATGTTTTTTTTCATTATCGGATAAACGCTGGATGGCCTTGGCGGAAGGATCTGCCTCCTATCAGCTGCCCAGTGGGTCTCCTCCCTCCAATGTTCTCTGAGCTCTTGGGATTCTTGTTGTCAACACATTGTGTGCAAAAAAGAAGTGTCGCTCAGAGGTCAAACAAAGCACCTCAAATTTATTTTTCCAAATCATAATTATTTTTCTAAAATTATTATTGATAATTTATATCGGTGTTGTTTTCATTATTAAGAGCATAAATGAACACATGCTGTTTAAATACTGTGATAAATTTTAAATTATTTAAAGCAATTCTGAAACACAGAAGGAAAAAAAAAGTATAACGAAAAAGAATTACTTAATCGAGAAGAGAGTGTTTAAATATTAAAGATAAGAACTCATTTCCAAGAGTCGCTAGCAAATGCAATGCTGTATAAAAATCATTTCACTTCGGCGGTGTATTTCACTTATCTCTGCATTTGTATCCGTTAGTTTTAAAATATTAAGATTAGTTACATCCACTGGTGAGGTCAGTATTCCCACCAGTATGCTTAGGAACACGCAGGAAACGATCTCAGAGTGTACAGTAGTTCTTGGCTTTTGCAGAGAGTCTTTTACTCACTTGTACGGTCTGGCTGCAATTCCAGGAATGAGGAAATGTGGGTATGTGCACGTATATGTGTGCGGGCGCCTTGTGCCGCACTCGCACACCCGAGAGAAAGGAAGCTGCTGCATAGCATACATCGCAGCAACAGCGCTTCTCACACATACAGGTGGAGGAGCGACGAGGGAGTTGGACACAGAAATCGCTGTGAAAGATTAATGCGCGGCCGCTTCGTTGCTGCCGGTACTGGGAAGAATGGTCTCGGTGACCGACACCCACTGGGATGGCGATTATGAGGTCGCAGTCGCATTATAGAAATTGGCCTTTAGCTCATGTTTAGAATGTCATTCAGACAGCTAGGAGCATCCTGTATAAACGTCAGGGGACGATTAGGTTGGGTTGCTTTACCTCTGAGCGGCACTTTTTTGCACACCATGGGCTAAATGGCCAGGACACATGGACCCCGAAGGCTCAGAGAAGGTTGGGGGAGGGGACCCACTGGAACAGCTGTTGGGAGACAGATGGTAGTCTCCCGTCAAGGCCATCCAGCGTGTTCTTTAACGTGCACAGGGTTTGGCTCTCCCGCACACGGGGCCACGGCTTAACGTCCCATCCGACGGACGGCGGCCTTTCCAAACCCATCGGTGTCCCCTACTGACCGTGGGCAAGGCGGGGAATTTTGCGGAAAGAAATCTCAACGCTGACCCAGCTGGGACTCGAACCTGGGAACTACAGATTGCGAGCCTGGCGCGCCACCGACTGAGCCACCACCGCCCCGGACGATTAGGAATTCTCTACCAAGCACAAGAGAAAGAATTATTTTGGGTTGAATTTTAACATCGTTTTGTTATTTTTTATAGGAACGTATCTTCGGTTGATTGTTCATCAGCTTGTTGGGGCGGGGGTTGGTCAGTCGGTAGAGCACCAGATTCATAATCTGTAGTTCCTAGGTTCGAGTCTCATCTGTTCCAGCGTTGTGATGTATGTCAGGTCGAACATAGAATCCTTCTCTAGTTGATTTTGTTTCGGTAGTTTTGTTACTTTGTTTCGCTTTTAAAGTTAACACTGATAAAAGCCCCACGCTCCTATATCATAAAGGTACACAAATAGGTTTAGAAAGGACGCCGTCCGTCGGATGGGCACATAAAGCCATGGGTCATGTGCAGGAGAGCCACATCTGGGCATGTTAAAGAAAACACTGAATGACCTTGACGAGAGGCGTTAACAGCTATCCAGCAATTCCCCTCTCTCCAACCTTTTCTGATCCCTCGCAGCCCTTGTGACCTGGCCATTTCGTCCATTGTGGACAAAAAAGTGTCACTCGGGGGTAACTAACCTAGGGGGAAAAGCAACCCAAGATAGAGCACAAGGTGAAATAGTTATTGTTAGTAGACTGCTTTAATTTTGAGCCTATTGGACACAGAATGGTTGTATTCCCCCCCTCCCTCGGATCTAAGGAGTCACCTCGTCGTTGCCAATGAAACTTCGTGATCTTCACATTTCACCGCCAAAATTTAAAATTTCTAGCATAATTACATCGTTTGCAATTTTCGTTTGAAATTTTCAACTTTTGCACTGTTAGAAGTTTGGAGTGATTCGGAAAGTACAGATCGTAATATTTCATCAACACCTATCAACAACTATTCAACACAAAATTTTATTCTATAAACTTTCAAGAAGATGCAAAGGGAAACCATTATCTCGCTGGTGTTGTTTTTTTTGGAAAATGGGGGAAAAAAGAAATGGTATGATACGTAATTTACAATTAAAAAAGAACACCGCAACATTGCAAGAGACCATCTCGCTCACGTGACCATGAATGAAAGTTGTCATGTGACCCACTGAAAGCGCCGCTCAGAGGTAAAACAACCACTCTCACACTATCTTTACTAATTCCACAGGTCCAACTGCTGGTTGACTAAATTAAAACCATTAAATCACTATCATTAACACTAGAGACCTGTGGTTAATCATCCGCTGTGGGTCTTCATTGGTACTCTTGGGGCATGGCGCACCTGAGTTTAGGCACCAGCGTAGACTTTCAGCAAAGTGTACTCACGAAGTGTCATAAAATTCTCGTGGTTTCTGATAATCCAAGGGATTTGTTCAATGTAATCAACGGAAAAGTTCACAAGATCTTTTAAACTCATCGTTCTTTCTTACTCTGAAACAGTAGCGCAGAGGCAAGCTGTGAGTATTTTTCGAATGCAGACAAGAGTGTAGACAAGATATCAACTTTCCTTCCACACACTCCCGTGAAACGCAACTTAAACTTTGATTCATTAATCCTGTTACCTCTCTCCTAATTTAAAATGCTGCTCAAGTTGCAAGAAATACTGACTCTGTCCTGAAAGATAATTTCATTACTGTGCGTTAAATGATATCATTAGCATGCAGCCTACGAACAGTGTTGCAAATACAAGCAATCAAGTTCGGCTGTAAAGATCTCTAACGAAATCAGTGTATCCAGTTCCCCTGATGTTTTAGCGAAAGAAAGATAATTTCTTGCCCTTTCTAGAACCAAAGAATCAATAGCTATGATATATATATCAACGTTATTGGAGCATCAAAGGCAGAAGGTTTGCTATATTACTTACGGCCCCAGTTCTCAGATAATTGGAGAAAGAAGTAAGGGAGAGCTGATGAGGCCATGTTGCTGGCTCACGTATAAAGTCTTCCAACGTGATCATTAACGTACAACAAGTAATTGCTCTCCTGCACACCACACCAAGGTGGTGTGAGATCACATTCGAAAGACAATGGTATCTCCAAGCCCACAGCACTCTCATTACTCGCTAAAAACACAAAAGAAACAGAGGGAGCTTATGAGCTAGATTATGTTGTTTCACATCTCAGGACCACTTTTCTGTATGTGATAGGCTAAATGGCCAGATCACAAGGACCTTAGTGTCACGCAGTTCCATTCATATCTCTTAAAATACTAAACCAAAATTGCTGAAAATCGAGATTTAAATAGGTTTCATATGATTTGTAATTTATCTTCAGACACATTTTTCTGTTAAATGAATATTTTAGAAGCTATAGAGCTTCGAAGTTGGATTTCAAATGGCATAATATGGAAATTCTATATTAATTTGGTACTGTAGTGTATACGTAAAATAATATCAGTTTGGAACAATTCAAGAAAATAGTGGACCAATAAGTACAACAAAACAAGCACCAGAAAAAAAAATCAGTGACGTTTCAAGTTCGGAATTAAGAGCAAATTTTCATATCCAGCTCCCAATTTAAATTTCTTCAATTCAATAACGTCACACAAAATTGGGAGGTCCTTTCTCAGGCTTTCCCAAAGAGAATTAAGTGAAAAAAACACATTTAACTTTTTTTTTCAGATTACTCACTTTTTTATAACTCCTTTTTTTGATAATTTATATTTCATATTTTTTATATTTTTTACAATATTTTTTATAAATTTTTTGTGCATATATATTGTTTTTTTTATAATTTATTCCAAATATCTGTTTCTTGGAGGAAGTCAAGCATAGAGCGAAAATTTTTTAATTTTATATCGTAAACAGGAAAATTAAAATGAGGTCAATGGTAAAGTCTATAATTCCAAGACTTTCTAGTTTTTTTAAAAAAAAATTTCTTTCTGTTTTGTATTTATCACAGTTTAAAAGTATATGAGTGGAGTTTTCAATTAAATTACATTTGGTACATTTAGGAGTATCACTAATTTTTAAATAAAATTTTGCTTTATTTAAAAGTATAGTGTCTGTTCTAAGTCGTAAAATAACCTTAACTTCCTGTCTAGAAAATGGAAGGTTTATAAAGTGATTAATATTATTTGATAGATAAAATCTATAATTAGGTTTAAATATAGACTGTGTTTGAAAAAAAAATTCAGATAGAGAAAATTCTAAGTTTTTTAACTCTTTTTTGTTAAGATATAAAAATTATGAATAGGAGTAATTGTGCTACAGGCATGAGCAGATTTTGCAATTTTGTCTACCTCCTCATTTTCCTTAATTCCGGTGTGGCCTGGAATCCAACTTAAGTTTATATCATTATTATTTACTCTTAAGGTTTCAGTATTTAGTATAAGTAAAGAGTTAATGTAAAAATTATACGCAGAATATGAAGCTTCTTGCTTTAAGGATAAAATAGCTCCTTTAGAGTCAATAAAGATGACAATATTTTGATTTTTAACATTTTGAAAAATCCATTTAAATGCAGCAATAACAGCAAAGATTTCTGCATGTAAAATTGGAGTATGTAAAGGTAATTTAAATACTAATGAAGTTTTTGAAGATGGAATAAATACAGCTGCAGAAGCAGAACCAGTTTCTTGCAAAAAAGAACCATTGGTATAGATTTCTAAATAATTATTAAATTGTTCCTTTTTATAATTATGAAATAATTGAATGATAGCCTCATTAGAGGTATTACTTTTGTAATTTAATAGAGGAATGTCTATATGAAATTCTGGTGGTTGATAGCACCAGTCTGCAATGAGACCTGGTGTATCTCCACGAAGATCTTCTTTGGTAAATTGATTAAAATATTAAAATAATAATCGGTTTTCTTTTATTAACTTGTAGAATAGAAGTCTTTTAAATTTAAGATAAAAGGGGTGATCAGATAGTTTAAGATGCAATTTCATATAATATTTTAAGATTAAAATTAAATGCCTGTTTTCAAATGTTGGTAAGGCTGTTTTTGCCAAAAGGGCTAAAGTGGGACAAAATCTTGGAAGACCCAAAGCAATATTTAAGCATTTATTTTGTATAATATCTATTTTTTTTAGTTTATTTAAACATGGTTTATCAATTAATTCTAATCCGTATTCCATTTTGGTTCTAATTAACTTTTGGTATAATGTGATTAAAAATTTTTGATGAGATCCCTCTTTCTTAAAAGCAAGCACAACATTTGAAAATATTTAAAAGTTTAGAACCAGAATTGTAGTCATGGTCTAAGTGTGAGTTCCATGATAATTTAGAATCTAAGTAAAATCCAAGTAATTTACATTGAGTGACCTGAGCAATTGTTTTGGAATTGATTTTTAACACAAATTTAGGAGAGAAGGTTTTAGATTTGAAAAAATGAATACAATAAGTTTTATTTATGTTTATGGTTAGATTCCATTTATCACAATATTTAATAAGTTTGTTGATTTGATCTTGTATTTTTAGTTGCAGATTATATTCCTTTTTTTCAGATGTCCAAAAAGTGAGATCATCTGCATAGCTGGTAAAATTAAAATTTCTATCAAAATTTTTTTTAATATCATATAAATACAGATTGCAAAGAATAGGTGAAAGAGTTGATCCCTGGGCTAAGCCCTGTGTAATGTTATATGTTTGAGAGGATGAAGAATTAAGTTTGACTCTTAGTTTTCTATTTTTTAAGTATTTTAAAGAAATAGAATTAAGTTATGGTCAATTTTAGCTTTGCACAATTTTAGTAACAAATGATCAATTGACACAGTGTCAAACGCTTGAGAAAAGTCAACTGAAACAGTTAAAAGAGTTTTTTTCTTTTTATTAGCAGAATAAATATCAGTTAATAGTAGAGAGATACATTCTTTTGAAGAGCGATGTTTTCTAAATTCGAAAAAGTTATAAGGTAGAATATTTTTTTCCTCTAGTTGCCAATTAAGTCTTTTAAAAATGATTTTTTCGAAAAGTTTTAAAGTGTTAGAAAGTAATGAAATTGGACGGTAGAAAGTAATTTCAGTAGGAATTTTATCCGGTTTCTGTATAAATATTATTATGATTTCTTCCCGCGAAGGGGGAATTTCATGAGAGGACCAAATACGATTACAACTTTCCAATAATTTTTCCTTCCAGGGAATAGGAAGATTTTTGAAAAACTTGTTAGAAACCTGGTCTGCTCCCGGAGTAGATTTTAAGTTTAGTCTATTAATAGCTCTGTCGAGTTCTAGAAAAGTGAATGGTAAATTAACATCAGTGTTAATGTTACTCATTTATTTAATTGAACCTTTAAAGATGATTCTTGCTTAATATCTAAAATGGGAGCAGGTTGGACAATTTTCAAATTTTGTGCAAAGATCTCTGCTGTTTGATCAATTGTGATATTATGTTGAATGGCAAATTGTGCTATGGGAAAAGTTTTTTTTTTCTTTTAATATGCTTTTGGGAAGTGAATTCTCTCCAATCTTCCCGAAAGGAATATTTTAGTTTTTTTCTAACTTCTGCTTTGATTTTTTTAAAGTTGTTGATATCTTGAAAAGATTTGGATCTTTTGACCTTGTTTTCCGCTTTTTTGCGGATGGCCACAAGTCTGTTCATATGCCAGAAGTTGCGTTTAAGTTTAGGAATTTTATTAATAATAGTTTTAAAAGCAGAAGCTGTGTGTTCTTCTATGAAGTTAAAAAATTCTTCATAATTTAAGTTATAAGGAGGTTGAACATTTTCTAGAATGTTATGAAAAGAGATCCAGTCGTTTAAAAATATCTTTCTTTGAAATTTTAAATAAAGTTGAGGAGTTAAAAGAATACGATGATGGTCACTGCACCTTGTATCAGGAAGCAGTGACCCTTTGAATTTTTCTAGAAGTTCCGGAGAGATTAGAGTAAGATCAATAATAGATTGGTTGTTTGCCAGATTTTCATGTGTGGTTTCTTTATTATTTAGTAAGATAAAGTTAGAGTTAGTTATGAATTTGCTTAAATGAATTCCTGCTGGATTTGTAGTATAAGAGTGCCAGAGAGCATGATGGGAATTAAAGTCACCTACAATTATTAATGGTTCAGTTAGTTGAGAAATAATTTAATTAAAAAATCTTTCATTAATAGCTAGTCCAAGATTGTAAACATTTAGGATAGTAAAAGTAAAGTTATTAATTAAGATTTTAACAGCTAATAATTCTAGATAATGCATATCATAATTAATTGATATAATTTTATGATTTATATTTTGATGAATAATAAAGTCAATTCCATTATTACTATGAGGAGAAAAGTGAAAATATGAGATAAAATTAGGAATATTAACATGTTTTTTAGTTTAAATTTCTTGTAAACAAAGATATTTACTTTGTGATATTTAGAAAAGAGAATGACTTCCTCCTTTTTTGAGATGATCCCCCTACAGTTCCACTGTAGGAGGTTGATTTTTTTATGTCTTGAATTGTAGGAGAATGTCCATAATGAGTAAATAGACCTCTTCGGTTGGACAGATGAACTTCAATAAATGAAGCACCAGGTAAATTAGAATATTAACAGTGACATTTTCATCGTTTAGTTGTTTAGCGATAGAATTTGGTGAAAGCGTATGCTTAACTTTGTTAGTTTGCACACATTTAGAAGTAAGTCGTTTCTTGGTAATGTTGGCATACGAAGGCACATTCGGTGAGTCATTATATATTTGTGAAGTTCCTTTTTCATACATAGATAAGTCTTTTGGAAGTAGAAGGACGAGACATCATTTTATCGTTCAAGTCGGCGCCAGCTACTTGTTTCCTTTCCATCAAAAGTTTTTTGTTTTGTGAAAAGTTAAAGCTATCCAATCCATGTAATAATTGATTAGTATGTGTATTTGCAGCACGAAATCTATTATTAGGCTCATCCTCAAAGTAAAGTTGATTACGAAGGTCAGAATCTTGAAGATTGTAGTAGTAGTAGTAGAACATATCACATAGATTGGATTTTCTTGCTTTATAAAGGCAAACTCATCCAGAGACTTTTTGAATTTTAATTAACGTAGAAGAGATGGTATAGTTTTGTTAAATTTAAATTAATGCAATTTTTTTTTGATTTTAATCTAAATTCCTTTTAAATTTATAGAATGTCAAGAATTTTAGAATTTTTCAAAAATTGAATGAGGTAGTTATACAGAACAGGTATTAACTTTGAGTTTGAGGAAAATAAAATACTCTGAAAGTCAAAAGATAAAATATTAAGTTTTGAAAGTTTTGAGAAATATTGTCTTCTCTCATTTTCATAGCTTTTGCAATTCAGGAAAATATCGTGAAGAAGCAGACGGATTCAAACCGGCATTCATGCGGACCTGGGTGTGCGCTCTGTTTTCCCAGACTTGGCTAAGCTCTTTTCTAGACTGGGCTGAAGGCTGATGTCCAGCTACACTGAAGCCAATGCTGGATGCGCATTGCTCTGCAAGCTATTTTTTTGACATGGCATCCAAAGTATGTCGCGGGATGATCTTTTCCACAATTGGGACAAACAAAATCCGTATTTTTTCAGGTTTTATATGAATGCGGCCCGCTACAGCGCTTGCATCTCACTCGGCTTCTACAGCCTGTAGCAACATGGCCCCATCTCCAGCAGGTACTGCAAATTGCAGGCGAAACAAAGTGTTCTTTAACGAAGAAGTGTGAAAAGCCGATTGTAACATCTCTTGGTAGTTTGTTTTTGTTGGAATAGATCACAACATTTTCAGTAGGATGTTTAACATATCCGTCCTTAGCACTATTGGGAAGGTATCTAATCATACGTCTCACTTTGTAAATATCATATCCTTTAAGGAATTGCAGCAAATAATCATCACTGTATTTAGTGTTGACATTTACCAGAAGACCCATGCTGTGATCTTGATCTGGGAATCTGTAAGTCACTTCTACACCGAGAATGTTGGTAATATTTTTTAGTATGTCCATATCAGCTTCGTTTTCAGGGAATAAAATTATATCACCCTTTCTGGTGAAACGTCCTTTGAGATCTTTGTTGAGAACATGAAAAAAAAAATCAGTAACTTTCTCATCGTCCAAATCAGCTAGTTTAGAATTTTCACTCTAAAATATAATGGCCAAATCCGCTTTTTTGGTTCTTCTTTTAGGTGGTAGGGAGTCTGTATCTTCATTAATCGAAGATTTTCCATCAGAAGAAATTGCATCTTCAAGAGTAGTATGTAAGTTATGAGATTTATCCGATTGTATTGGAAAAGGTTGATTTTGAATATCAAGTTCTTCTGCATTAAAATTCCTCTTTTTAGAATTACAGTGTGAGTCAAAGATTTCACTGGTCTCTAGAATGTCATTTAAGTCTTCCTCAGAATTAGATTTATGTTGGTTTGCCAATTGTGCTTTCTCAAGATGTTTAGTTAACTTTTTTAGTTGGCTTTGTTCATAGGATTTAATTGGTATCCCACTAGTACTCTTCAGTTTGTTGTTGGTATTAGTTGGCTTTTTTTTTGCCGCCCATTAGAATGTGAAGAAGTGAAGTCCACAGATGAAGGTAGGATCCCACACAAACTAAAATGGAGCAGCATTCATCATTCCTAAGAATAAAACGCACAAACACTGGAGCCCAAAAAAGGCGATTTCAATTCTCACTAATTACAACGAGAATCCCGCTCGCTCTTAAATTTCTTCATTAAGTTCTGGTAATAAGTATTTTGATGAATATTTCTCCGAGTATTGACAAGCACATTAAACAGATTAAATATTCTGATAGTATTATGAACCCTAAATTCTCAAATTAGTAATTTAAAATATACATATATTTCAAAAGCATTTTTTTTTATAAATCATTGGGTTTTTATTTTTTAAAGGAAGAGAGACGATTTTATGAAATAAGAGTGGGTTGCTGTCATGTCCCTCTAATTTATTTATTTTTATTTATTGTTGCATTTTATTGTATTTTTGCAATTGTAAATATTTTTATGTATTAAATGTGTTTTTGGAAGTGCTATTGTGAGAATGTGACCCATAGATGTTGTTTTCGGGTCTGAGCTGGCTGCCTGCATGGGTTGACGTGTCCGAAAAGCCTTTTATGGCGTTTTACAACTAGCCTGGGGTGCGAGTGTGAGCGCAGGGGAGAGAGGATCCGGGCAGAAAGGAAACAACAGTCTTGAGCGTCGCTGTCAGACGGGAAGGATGTTTGAACACGCGTCAAGGGACGTCGCTCTTACTCAAAGAAAAACCCGTAAGGAGAGGGTTCGATTCTATGTGAGAATCAAGATTTGCAGTGTCCAACTATTAAAGAAAGTATTCCTAATATAATAAAAAAAGTGATATGGATCAAAAAGTCTAAAAGATAACCGAATCCTTCATTAATAATGAACATGACGTTTTTTTGCAGATAGTTACTGATGGGGCTTACTTCCCTAAAGAAAGTATTGCTACAGCTGCTTTTGATATATCAGCCAGAAACGTTTTTGAACAATTTAAATTTTCAGCAGATGCTACTATTTTGCATGTTGAATTGTTTGCCACATACAAGGCAATTACATGGTTGAAATAAATTTACTTAACGAAAATGTGGTGTTATTAACAGATTGCAAAGCAGGCTTGATGGCTTTGGAAAATGATATTTTTAAAAATAATCATAATAAGATCATACTAGATATTTTCAAAATATTCGCTAAATCCATTATAAAAGGTAATCATATTATTCTTCAATGGTTGCCTAACCACTGTGGAGTGGCAGGCAATGAGAAAGTGGACAAAATAGCTAAGGATGCTTTTAATTTACAAGCATCTACAACTTGACCTTCATTTCTCATATGTCTTAAAAGGAAAAATAAATTCAAGAACTAAACACATATTTCAAATTTCATGCTCCAATTAATAGTAACTTTAGATATTATCTTTATGCAAATACTTCATTTTTTAAGCAATTTAATTTCAATAGACAAGATATTAGTAAAATCATAAGGCTGCGTGTAGGTACTGCTGCACTTAATAGGTACTTATTTAAAATCAAGAAGAGCCAGTCCGATCTGTGTAACATCTGTCAAGTTAAAGAGACTGTTTCCCATATTTTGCTAACTTGTGAAAAATATGATGAAGCCAGAAAAAACTTTTTTGAAGCACTTCATTACAAATACAATCTAAATGAATATATACTACAAAATATTTTGAATCCCGATAATTCCTCAAAATTAGTTATCTTCCAAATTTAAATTGATTTCCTTCGGGAATCAATGCTATATAATAGAGTATAAGTATAAATTTTGGACTTTGATTTCGTTTTTTGTCTTAAGTATATAAATATCTGATTCAGCCAAAGAACATTTTCTAATTTTCTGTCATATGTATAAATAAGAGTTTTCTTCCTTGGTATAGTAAAAAATAAATAAATACCACCTCAAGCAGCTGCTTGCCACAGAGGTCTGACAGGAGCCTGTCAGTTTATATACCATAGTAGAAGAAGGTCTGAGAGGATGGCAGGTCCTCAGCAGAAAAACGACACAAATAGCCATGCCTTACCCGGGGCTCGAACTCAGGTCCCTTTGATCAGTAGCCAAGCGCGCTAACCACTCGGCCATGGGATGGCGCCTTGGTATATATTTGTCATATATACAAGATTTTTTTTTACGTTGTGTATTTGTAATGTTATTATTGCATTAACATTTCCTAAGTATATCATTTTTTTTAATTGCTTTGGGGTAGAATTGTTCAACTAAACACCCCAGAGGCGTGTAATGTTAAAAAAATAAATAATCAAGATTCTTGGTTAATCAAATAGAGTTCTGTGTGAACCACGTTGTAGGCAAAGGTTAAGTGTCCTTTCGCCGAGTTTGAGGTCAGTAAAGCGAAAATCTGCAAAGTGCAGTTCTCCACCTCATTGCATAATTGTTTGCAGCAACAAAGGTCTACGGAGTCGAGCGCATCCCCAGCACGTGATTGTATATAATGTAAATGAAATGTGTCGTCCCTATACAACTCTCGTTCGTGAATTGTTGGACATATTTCTGCATATCACTTGGCGCAGCAAGTCTGAGGCATATGTCGGTACGGGTGTAACAACCCACGAATCTGTCATTTCACCGAAATAAATAAATAAATAAAATAAATACCCCCTCAAGCAGCTGCTTGCCACAGAGGTCTGACAGGAGCCTGCAAAGTACTAATTCATCATCTCTCCTCGCCCATCATATTTGGCGCAGGTCATGACAGTTTCCAACCTATTTCTGGTGATCATTTGGTTTCCAGCACAGTAGGGAGAATCGTAATTGGAGACACTAGAGCTTTGTGCAGTTCACCTTTCCAGAATTTTCATAGATTATGAGTTGACTAGCCAATTTAACATACATTGCTCGGGTCCTTAACTGAATTAAACTCTCTGAAATATACAATAGGTGACACACCCAACATCAGAGGCATTCATTTGACATATGAACGATACCAGGAAACTCGTTACGAACAATATCAGGAAAATTTCCCTCTTTCTTTTTTTTTTTGGAGGGAGGGGGGAGTGGATTTAAGTTAGCCCATGATATTCGCCAAATCACTTACGATATAACTCGTTACGAAAAACACCAGTGAAATTGCTTACCCTTTTTCTTAGGAAGGGCTGGAAAAAAGGGCAAATTTGAGGTTGCCCATAAACACTCTAACTTCTTATTTCGCATATAACTCGTTATGCTAGTAATGCTTTATGTAATTCCCTTTTTTTAGAGGAAAAACTGCTTTTTTCGTGGGGGGGGGGGAATTTGTGGGGCCAAGTCTTTAAGTTTCTTTAAGTTATGATCAGAGGATACAAAATACCGAATTTAGTAATCCTACCTTTTAGGAGTTGTTCTTCCACTGTTTCATTTTTTTTTGGGGGGGGGAGAGGGAATAAAATTTGTGCACAAACACCCTTTCGTTTTTCTAAGTTATAACTTGAAGTTATGTACTAAATTTAACGGTTTTACGGTGTTGGTGGGGATTTGGCTCAGTCGATAGTGCGTCAGGCTCGTAATCTGCAGTTCTGAAGTTCGAGTCCCACCGAACTAGCTTTTTTTAAAACAAGGGTTATTCTGCTAACCCTTGCCTTTGGTCAGAAAGGGGATACGGATGGACTTGGAAAGGCCCCCGCCCGTCGGGTGGTACGCAAAACTGCTGCCTTCTCCAACATTTCTCTGAGCCCTTGGGGGTCCCTATCACTTGGCCATTTAGCCCACTGTGTGGAGAATAAGTGCTCCTCAGAGGTAAAACAACTCAGCTGTTTAGAAGTAATTCTCTCGTGTTTTGTGAAGAAGCAGAAGTATAGGTGGCCAATACCTTTTGTGAAGCGTAAACAAACACCTTCTCCTTCATCTCAGTAACCTTCTGAAAAATTTGCTTACCATGTCTTAAGAGGTTTCTAAATGCCGAGAAAGCAGACAATTTTCCAAAAAATTGGTATATATCAAGTCTCAAGTTATTTATATCTTATATATCTAACTGCTGAAGCGTGAATTTCGAAATCTGTCTCGCCAGTCGTCTTATAGTATCAAGGTTTAGCTTCACTCCGTAAGGTTGGCGGCCTTTTCATGGCGTAAGCTACCTCATTTTCTAATGAGGTCAAGATTTGGGTTGTTTCGGTTGTTTTACCTCTGAGCGGCACTTCATTGCACACCATGGGCTAAATGGCCTGGTCACATGGATCCCGAAGGCTCAGAGAAGGGTGGGAGAGGGGACCCACTGGAACAGCTGTTGGGAGGCAGATGGTAGCCTCCCGTCAAGGCCATCCAGCGTGTTCTTTATATTGAACAGGTTATAGCTCTCCCACACACTGGTCACGTCTTAACGTCCCATACGACGGACGGCAGCCTTTCCAAGCCCATCGGTGTCACCTATTGACAGTGGGCAGGGCGGGGAATTTGGCGGAGATAAATCTCGACGCTGACCCAGCTGGGAAATGAGGTCAAGAACGGAGGAGAAAAGATTCCAATATCAACGCTGGCAAGGAAATTGTCATTGAAAGAAATGGAGGGCTTTTCTCATTGCTTGGAGAAGTGTCTTAGATGTGGAGGGGTCAGTCAGTAGCGCACCAGGCTCGTAATCTGCATTTCCCAGGTTCGAGTTCCAACTGGAGTAACATTGAGATTTATCACCGCAACCCCCCCCCCCCCCCCCCACACACACACACACCCTGCCTTGGGTCAGTAGGGGATAACGAAGGGCTTGGAAAGGCCGCCGACCATAGGAAAGGACTTAAAGACATGGCCCCATGTGCAGGAGAGCCATATCCTGTGCACTTTAAAGAACAGGCTAGATGGCCTTGACGGGAGGAGCTGTCCAGTAGGTTCCCAACCTCCTCTGAACCCTTGGGGTCCTTGTGACTTGGCCATTGTTTTCCAAAAAGTGCCGCTCAGAGATAAAACAACACATTCCACGACTGTGTTTTTTTCCAATAAAAGTTAAAAAAAAAGCTTTTCTTTTGATTTCCATCGATATTCATGAAAATAGACGTTTTGAGCTATGTAATGTGAGTGGCTGCCGTGGAGACTGACAATTACACTTCGATAGTTTTGATAGATCATTGATTGACTGAGAGTTGATTGATAGGTCACTGACCTATATAATCTATTAGATATGCAGAAGTCGCTACTGTACTGAATCGACAAGCGTTTATTAGCTTAGGGATAATCTTCTAGAACAAAAACAATTAAATCTTTTACATTCCTGTTAGGTATGTGCTCGACCTTGCACATTTATGAACAGATATAGATATCAGACACAACATAGAATTCTTTCCTTGTTCGATTTTGTTATGGTAGTTTGGTTCATTCAGTTCGCTTTTAAAGTTAGCATTGATGAAAGATTGAAAAAAAAATAGGAGCAAATTAAAACAACAAATAAATAAATAAAAATGCATATGTAGTTCACTCAGAGGAACGTTTTCTCTTGACTGAACTAATGCATATAATTTAAAAAACAAACTAATCAATATGACATTGAATTCTCACTGTTTGATTGGATCTGATACAAATATTTAGGGGTAAATTTTATTACTGGAGGGAAGTTGAGAAAGATAGAGAGGTGGAAGATTGGGGTGAGCTAGGGAGGGTGAAAATCAAGAGTGGAGGTTTTCAGCCAAGATTCAGCTGACATTCCTAAAAGATTCAGCGATATTTCCGAATACTTGAAAAGTGTACTAAATACACAACAATTTTTCTCAAATTTTGCGCATAACAAAATGTAAGGTAGCTCAGTTATATTAGTACCGAGTGATCTACGAAGTGATAGCATCCCTTGGAAGACTTGTAACTCAACAAAATTAAGTTTTCATTGAAAAACCATTAAAAGATATCGAAAATATTTTAATTCATTCCCAAAACAATATTGCAGTAGAGTTATATTTAGTTTTACTACCATCGTCATTAGTAAAAGCTACTTGTTCTTTGGCTAATACATCAAAGGCATTTGACCAATCCTGATCTACAGGGTCGCAAAAATTCTCTGCTATTATCTATTGAGTCGCGAAAGTTTAATGCCATTTTTTATTGGGTCCAGAAAGTTCCCTGTAATTATCTATTGGGTAGTGACAGTACCCTTCCTTTATCTATTGGGTCGTGACAGTTCCCTTACATTATCTATTGGGTCGCGAAAGTCCCCTTCAATTATCTATTGGGTTGTGACAGTTCTCTTACATTATCTATTGGGTCGCTGTAGTTTCCTTCCACTATCTATTGGGTAGCAACAATTCCCTTTCATTTTCTATTGAGTCGCGACAGATGTCTATCATTTCCATTGGGTCGCGACGGTTGTCTGTCGTTATCTATTAGTCGCAAAATTTCTGTGCTGTCATGTATTGGGTCGTAAAACTTATCTGCCATTATTTATTGGCTAATGAAAGTTCTTTGTCAGTATGTATTGGGTCGTAAAAATTCTCTACTATTATTTATTAGGTCGAAACGTTTTAAACGAATTTAAGGTATGCTGTTTGATAAATACAATATATCATTTGAAAGTTGTATAAAAAGAACATTTCTCAATCACTGTAAATTAAGTTAAAATGTAACAAAGTTTTGAACTGCGATTCAAGTTGATTTTTATTTAACGCAAAAATATTATTATAACATTTAAAAAATTATAGTAACTTTCAGAAATTCTGTAAGCTTTCTTTTCAAATCAATTTCTACTAGAAATGGTCCAAGCGAAAAGTGCTACAGAACAATTACGTACATTTTTTAAATTTCGATTTGTACAGAAATTTCATTTTCCTGAAATGTCTATTTTTTTCTTCTCAAAATTTCTTTAATAAACAACAAAGTCAAGCCAAATGGAAAGCTCATCTCACCTGTAAAAGAAACCTTAAAAAAAAAAACTCATTCAGAACACGCGTCAGACTTTCGAACGAGATCTCTAAAAGACAGAAGAATTTCCGAATGGCATTATCCGCAATTTAATGAGAAACTTTTGCGAAGTCCCATCGACAAACGAAGAAAAACTGTTGCTCATACCTTTAACGGCATCTGCTCATCCTCCATTTCTTCCTTCAGAATGGCTAACATCCTGAGCGCTGTAAGTCGAACAGAGACTTTCAGAAATAATCAAGGTCGTGTTCATGCAGCCCAAAGAAAATGTCCACTAGCACCTTTCCACCAGCAGAAGAAACTGTGTGTACTACTCTCACGTTGTCTTCCACAACCGCATTTTCTTCGAGATGAAACCACCTGATGCAGGCAGCTAGTCCCAGAGACGAGCAAACACTTTCAGAGAGAAAGAGAAGCAGCACGTCAGCCAATCGCTGACCGCTGGTCGTTAGGAAAGGCCATTGGAGCAGCGAGATAGCAGGAGATGCGGAGTGCACAGAGGTTCCCATGGCAACGACACCATCCCTGGAGGTGTTCACTGTGCATGCGTGTGCGAAAAGCTTGCGCAGGTAGCCGATTTTAGTGACGAGAGTGAAGTGAAAATGCTCTTCTTTTTCCTATTTCCACGGAAGGAAGGAACGAAATTGACTTTCTAAATAATGGGAAGACTTTTGGTATCAGTGGTGGTGATACCAAGAATCCCCTACTATGGGGATTCATCGCTTAGCAACGCTGGTACTTTTAAGGTAGGTAAAGAGGGAAAATGAAAAGAGATTCATGGTTTCAACATTATCCCCTCCTTCGTCTCTTTTTTTTGCAGCAAGGAATAAAGAGTTTTTCTCTCCCTGCTCTCGGAAGTGTCCAGGAGAAAAACAAGGTATTTGCCACCATCCTGGAATTTAAAAATTATCTAGATTTTTTATATAAAGTAAGTAATCAAAGAAAAAATTAAGTAAGTTATAAACTTCAAAATCGTGCTTAGTCGTCCAACAACAAAACACAAACTTAGGCTTAATACTATGTTCAGGTAGTTATGAACTATGGCTTTTGAACTCAACGAAACATCATCTTACTTGGTCTACCAGTCTTCAGTACGCACATTTAGGTCTACTAGTCTTCAGTACGCACATTTAGGTCTACTAGTCTTCAATACACACATCTAGGATCTACTAACTTTCAGTACACGCATCTAGAATCTACTATTCTTCAGTACACACATCTGGGGTTTACTAGTCTTCAGTACACACATCTAGGATCTACTTAGAATCTATTAGTCTTCAGTATACACATCTAGGGTCTACTAGTACTCAGTATACACATCTAGGGTCTACTAGCCTTCAGTGCACAAATCTAGGCCTACCAGTCTTCAGTACACACATCTAGAGTCTAAGTCTTCAGTCTTCAGTACACACATCTAGAGTCTAAGCCTTCAGTCTTCAGTACACACATCTAGAGTCTAGGCCTTCAGTAAAGACATATGGGGTCTGGTGGTCTTCATAATAAATCTAGGGTCTACTTGACTTCAATACACACAGCTAGGGTCTATTAGTTTTCAGTCACATCTAGGTCTACTGGTCTTTAGTACACACATCACACACCACCATAACACACCATTCCAACATCAGGAATTCTTTTAATAACATCTGAAAATGCAATTCAGAAATAGAATGATTTTCTTTCATATTTTTAGCAACGAGAATCTCATTTCTAGGAATTCCTATTCTTCTTCAACACCAGAAAAGGAAAAAAAAAAACGGCAGGAAATTTTGTTTCTTTGTTGCGGTTAAATTTAATCCTTCATCTTCTACAGGATCAATAAAGCATTCAGACGTCTGCGGCGAACTCTTTTTTCTTTCCGTTTCTATAGGCTTCCTCATGAGGGCAAATGTGCCGTCAAAACATAATTACGAATGGATTTTTCTGCAATCAACTGAATGGAGCGATGTTGCACGTTTTCAGTATCTGTCTGATGTGGAGGGTAGAAGTAACTACACGTTGCTGTTTTATGATCGAAAGACGAAAATAACTTTGGCTAACAACTAGCAATATAAATATACGTGCAAGAAAGTCCAGACTGTCGTTCAATATTTAATGGCCTTTGAAGGGGGGGGGGGGGGGGGGGTTGAATTTCGCTGAAGGAAATTAAGAATTATTATTTTCTTTTAACTTTTATCATAGCGTTAAAATTTAGAATTCATCAGTTAGCCTAAATTTTGTTGCTGGAAATCAAGAATTCTTTATTGTATCTGATCCTTTGTTATATAGGGGAAAAATAAAAATTCGTTACTGTTTGAAATCCTTTATCATGTCACAATTAAAAATTCATTATTGTACGCAAACTTTTGTTACGAAATTGATATTTCATTACTGCATTTAATTCTTTATCATGTCGTGGAAGAAAATTTTCATTAATATATGTAACAAATTATCTTATAGCGCAATTAAAAGTTTTTTTAAAATTCTATCTGCCCTTTATCATGTCAGGAAATCAAGAATTCATTATTGCATTTAATAACTTTTATTGTGTAGCGCTATTAAAACTTCTTTATTCTATCTGCCCTTTTATCGTGTCAGGATATCAAGAATTCATTATTGCATTTAATGACTTTTATTGTGTAGCGCAACTAAAACCTCTTTATTCTATCTGCCCTTTTATCATGTCAGGAAATCAAGAATTCATTGTTGCATTTAATGACTTTTATTGTGTAGCGCAATTAAAACTTCTTTATTCTATCTGACCTTTTATCATGTCAGGAAATCAAGAATTCATTATTGCATTTAATGACTTTTATTGTGTAGCGCAATTAAAACTTCTTTATTCTATCTACCCTTTTATCATGTCAGGAAATCAAGAATTCATTATTGCCTTTAATGACTTTTATTGTGTAGCGCAATTAAAACTTCTTTATTCTATCTGCCCTTTTATCGTGTCAGGATATCAAGAATTCATTATTGCATTTAATGACTTTTATTGTGTAGCGTAATTAATACTTCTTTATTCTATCTGCCCTTTTATCGTGTCAGGAAATCAAGAATTCATTATTGCCTTTAATGACTTTTATTGTGTAGCGCTATTAAAACTTCTTTATTCTATCTGCCCTTTTATCGTGTCAGGATATCAAGAATTCATTATTGCATTTAATGACTTTTATTGTGTAGCGCAACTAAAACCTCTTTATTCTATCTGCCCTTTTATCATGTCAGGAAATCAAGAATTCATTATTGCATTTAATGACTTTTATTGTGTAGCGCAATTAAAACTTCTTTATTCTATCTGACCTTTTATCATGTCAGGAAATCAAGAATTCATTATTGCATTTAATGACTTTTATTGTGTAGCGCAATTAAAACTTCTTTATTCTATCTACCCTTTTATCATGTCAGGAAATCAAGAATTCATTATTGCCTTTAATGACTTTTATTGTGTAGCGCAATTAAAACTTCTTTATTCTATCTGCCCTTTTATCGTGTCAGGATATCAAGAATTCATTATTGCATTTAATGACTTTTATTGTGTAGCGCAATTAAAACTTCTTTATTCTATCTGCCCTTTTATCGTGTCAGGAAATCAAGAATTCATTATTGCCTTTAATGACTTTTATTGTGTAGCGCTATTAAAACTTCTTTATTCTATCTGCCCTTTTATCGTGTCAGGATATCAAGAATTCATTATTGCATTTAATGACTTTTATTGTGTAGCGCAACTAAAACCTCTTTATTCTATCTGCCCTTTTATCATGTCAGGAAATCAAGAATTCATTATTGCATTTAATGACTTTTATTGTGTAGCGCAATTAAAACTTCTTTATTCTATCTGACCTTTTATCATGTCAGGAAATCAAGAATTCATTATTGCATTTAATGACTTTTATTGTGTAGCGCAATTAAAACTTCTTTATTCTATCTACCCTTTTATCATGTCAGGAAATCAAGAATTCATTATTGCCTTTAATGACTTTTATTGTGTAGCGCAATTAAAACTTCTTTATTCTATCTGCCCTTTTATCAGGTCAGGAAATCAAGAATTCATTATTGCATTTAATGACTTTTATTGTGTAGCGCAATTAAAACTTCTTTATTCTATCTGACCTTTTATCATGTCAGGAAATCAAGAATTCATTATTGCATTTAATGACTTTTATTGTGTAGCGCAATTAAAACTTCTTTATTCTATCTGCCCTTTTATCGTGTCAGGAAACCAAGAATTCATTATTGCATTTAATGACTTTTATTGTGTAGCGTAATTAAAACTTCTTTATTCTATCTGACCTTTTATCATGTCAGGAAATCAAGAATTCATTATTGCATTTAATGACTTTTATTGTGTAGCGCAATTAAAACTTCTTTATTCTATCTGACCTTTTATCATGTCAGGAAATCAAGAATTCATTATTGCATTTAATGACTTTTATTGTGTAGCGCAATTAAAACTTCTTTATTCTATCTGCCCTTTTATCGTGTCAGGAAACCAAGAATTCATTATTGCATTTAATGACTTTTATTGTGTAGCGTAATTAATACTTCTTTATTCTATCTGACCTTTTATCATGTCAGGAAATCAAGAATTCATTATTGCATTTAATGACTTTTATTGTGTAGCGCAATTAAAACTTCTTTATTCTATCTGACCTTTTATCATGTCAGGAAATCAAGAATTCATTATTGCATTTAATGACTTTTATTGTGTAGCGCAATTAAAACTTCTTTATTCTATCTGACCTTTTATCATGTCAGGAAATCAAGAATTCATTATTGCATTTAATGACTTTTATTGTGTAGCGCAATTAAAACTTCTTTATTCTATCTGACCTTTTATCATGTCAGGAAATCAAGAATTCATTATTGCATTTAATGACTTTTATTGTGTAGCGCAATTAAAACTTCTTTATTCTATCTGACCTTTTATCATGTCAGGAAATCAAGAATTCATTATTGCATTTAATGACTTTTATTGTGTAGCGTAATTAAAACTTCTTTATTCTATCTGACCTTTTATCATGTCAGGAAATCAAGAATTCATTATTGCATTTAATGACTTTTATTGTGTAGCGCAATTAAAACTTCTTTATTCTATCTGACCTTTTATCATGTCAGGAAATCAAGAATTCATTATTGCATTTAATGACTTTTATTGTGTAGCGCAATTAAAACTTCTTTATTCTATCTGCCCTTTTATCGTGTCAGGAAACCAAGAATTCATTATTGCATTTAATGACTTTTATTGTGTAGCGTAATTAAAACTTCTTTATTCTATCTGACCTTTTATCATGTCAGGAAATCAAGAATTCATTATTGCATTTAATGACTTTTATTGTGTAGCGCAATTAAAACTTCTTTATTCTATCTGACCTTTTATCATGTCAGGAAATCAAGAATTCATTATTGCATTTAATGACTTTTATTGTGTAGCGCAATTAAAACTTCTTTATTCTATCTGCCCTTTTATCGTGTCAGGAAACCAAGAATTCATTATTGCATTTAATGACTTTTATTGTGTAGCGTAATTAAAACTTCTTTATTCTACTGCCCTTTTATCTTGTCAGGAAATCACGAATTCATTATTGCATTTAATGACTTTTATTGTGTAGCGCAATTAAAACTTCTTTATTCTATCTGACCTTTTATCATGTCAGGAAATCAAGAATTCATTATTGCATTTAATGACTTTTATTGTGTAGCGCAATTAAAACTTCTTTATTCTATCTGACCTTTTATCATGTCAGGAAATCAAGAATTCATTATTGCATTTAATGACTTTTATTGTGTAGCGCAATTAAAACTTCTTTATTCTATCTGACCTTTTATCATGTCAGGAAATCAAGAATTCATTATTGCATTTAATGACTTTTATTGTGTAGCGCAATTAAAACTTCTTTATTCTACTGCCCTTTTATCATGTCAGGAAATCAAGAATTCATTATTGCCTTTAATGACTTTTATTGTGTAGCGCAACTAAAACTTCTTTATTCTATCTGACCTTTTATCATGTCAGGAAATCAAGAATTCATTATTGCATTTAATGACTTTTATTGTGTAGCGCAATTAAAACTTCTTTATTCTATCTGACCTTTTATCATGTCAGGAAATCAAGAATTCATTATTGCCTTTAATGACTTTTATTGTGTAGCGCAACTAAAACTTCTTTATTCTATCTGACCTTTTATCATGTCAGGAAATCAAGAATTCATTATTGCATTTAATGACTTTTATTGTGTAGCGCAATTAAAACTTCTTTATTCTATCTAGATAATTTAGATAGATAATTTATTCTTTAGAATATGCAGTACTTTACATTTACAAGTTTTTTTACCGTAGAACTGAAATTATAATGAAATATGTATAATGTTGTATATCTCAGATACACAATTTTAAAATATTACATTTTCTAATATATATTCTTCTTTATACATAGTTTGTCCAATAAAAAACATATATTTATTCATACCATATATATGGAAAATTTTAATATTATATTTCATTAGTGTTTTATAATTTTACCTACATTTTTCAGTAAAAGTCTGAGAAAAAATGTTGAGTCTTCCACGAGAGTAAAAACTCGCTTGTGAAAGAAATTTAACAATTATGTTGTAATAAAAATGAAAAGGCAACATGCTTCAGTTTCACATTTCCTCACATTTTGCTAGCTTGATCAAAAAATCTAAGTAAATATTTAACCAATTTATAAGTTTAAAAATTATCATTAAGAATAAATGAAATAAAAAAAAACTTTAGTGGGTAGAAAACAGAAAAAAAATATAAAAATCTACATTGAACTGTGCGTTAGTAAGTGGTTCAGTTGAACACCTTAAGGGCAACTCAGCATCAAATGAAATTATATTACATTTAAATCTCTTTTATTTCTAAAACATAGTCTCAATATTTACCACATTCAAAATCCATTTTCTTAATTCCTTATAGAAAAAGTTATCATTTCTTATTCCTTTGATGTACTCTGGTAAGCAGTTAAAAAACTTTGGCGCCAAATAAGCATAATGTTTTTCAACAATAGTTTTGTTCGCTTTTAAATCAAGTAAGAAAAGTTTTTTTGACAGTCGAGTAATCTTTTCAAATGTCCGTAAAGTTTGAAATTTAAAATTCATCCTTATGTATATCAATACCTGAAATATATATAATTTCCTTATTTGTAAAATACCTAATTCATTGTATACATTTGCAACGCTTTCAAATTTTTTTAGTTTCATCATGCATCTAATTATTTATGTTAGGAAATCAGGAATTCATTATAGCATTTAACCTTTTATTGTATAGCGCAATTAAAACTTTTTTTTATTCTATCTGCCCTTTTATCATGTCAGGAAATCAAGAATTCATTATTGCATTTAACCTTTTATTGTATAGCGCAATTAAAAATTCTCTATTCTGTTCAACCCTTTATCATGTCGGGAAATCAAGATTTCATTATTAGATGTTTCCTTGTATAGGGCAATGTTTCTCAACCATTTTGAGTCCAAGTACACTTTTCACATCCCAAAATTAGCACGGCACACCAGGAAGAAACATTAGCTTGTTTAAAAAATATTTTATTAGTTAATATAATCGATGAATTTTTTCATCAATTATACAATCAATGAATTTTTTTATACATCAATGAATTTATGTCATTCAATGAATCACATCAAATGAATTTATGTCAATCAATGAATCATATCAATGAATTTTTACGATCAATGATTTTTTCTTTTATATTTTATTTTCCCTTGTGAGGGCCGACAAGATAAAACATATAGGTTGTTTTTCTCTGATCGGCACTTTTTTTCTCACGCAACAGGTTAAGTGGTTAGGCCAACAAAGACCCCAAGAGATCGGAGCAGGTTGAGGAAAAGGATCCACTGAACAGCTAGTTAAGAGACAGATGGAAGCCTCCTATCAAGAAAGTTTTATATAGTCTTTTTTCTTTCAAATTAAAACAGTTCTGTTTAAAGTTTGTTAATTCCACACGTTTACCTAGAATCATTTGAAACGAAGGAATAAGGATTGACTCAGGCGGTAGCGGGCCAGGTTCGTAATCTGCAGTTCTCAAGTTCGAGTACCAAATTGTGCAAACGTTGAGATTTATCTCCGCTAAGCTCCTACCCTCCGTTTGCACGTCGCATGGGTGTTAAGCAGTGGCGCCGTGTGCAGGAGAGTCATACGTTGTGCACGCTAAAGTTACGTTGTACGTTACATTGTACACGCTGGATGGCCTTCACGTGAGTCTTCCATTTACCTCCTTACAGCGTCTAGTGGGTCCTTTTGGAATTTATGAAAAGCGACATTTAATTTCATATAATAATTGATCTACGGGACCTGGGTTCGAGCCCCGGATAAGGCATGGATGTATGTGTCGTTTTTCTGCTGAGGTCCTGCCATCCTCTCAGACCTTCTATTATGGCATATAAACTGGCAGTCTCCTGTCAGACCTCTGTGGCAAGCAGCTGCTTGAGGGGGTATTATTATTATTATTAATAATTATTTCTTCCCTATGAAAGCATATTTTAACCGGCATTATTTATCATTGATTATTCATTATTTATGCGACATGCAAAATTAATCTTGAAACGAAGAAATGAGTAGATAACTATATTCTCCTCTCCAATAATTCGTTTTTTTTTTTTTGGGGGGGGGGGGCAAAAAAAACGAATTATTGGCTTAACCATTAGCCATTATGACTGTTATTGACAACAATGCGTATTAATATATACGCATATTATTATATTAATAATAGTTGGCAGAACCATGTGAACAACAATAATATATATTAGTCTCTTACCAACTGAAACAATTAGTTCAGAACAGGTTGCTATGGTGACAGAAAGAGTAACTTTAGGGTTCGTTTAACAGCCAATTTGAATGTTGCTATTAAAAATGTTATCTACTGGAAAATGCGTAATTTGTTTTTAACTTTAGGAAATATTCAATATCATTTATATATTACATTTAGTTGATTTAGAACTGAATAGCTGTTTTGCTAAAATAACGTAGTTTAGTAAAACAACTAAAACTTCCAATGGCCACTGGCGAATGTAGATTGTTTTTCTTCAAAGGAAATGAAATCTTATTTTCTGACTTAGCACTTTCTAATGCTGGAAATCTGAACTAATGGTAAGTTCAGAAAATGCGAATATTGACCACAGCCAACTTAAACAGCACAAGCATTCAAAGTAGTCGCTCGAGGCGACAAAAATTTTATGCTAGTAATTGGACGGGCTTGCTCGCCAAATATGAGCTCAAAATGAAAGTGCCAAGAATGTAAAGTGTTAAGGTATTTACATAATTCTGCGAGCATAGTAATTTCGAAACCCTGTTACTAATGATTTCTTTTGTTTTTTTGCTTCAGATGTGGAAGCATAAAAAATATATTCCAAGCCAAATAACCGTGATTGTATGAGACCACAAAACGGGGACGATCGCTTCAGGCGACAAAAATGAAAGTCAGTTGTAACAAGGAAAAAGCGAAATTCATTTGAGGTGGTAGAACAATGTTTCTTTCTTTTTTTTTGGGGGGGGGGGGTAGGAGGGATATAGTTACTTGTAATGGCAAAAACTAAAATTTCTTGAGAGCGGCAAAAAGTAAGTTCACTTTGTTTGACAAAATGTAATTTGCCCGGCAGAAGCGAACAGGCCGCGCTGACTGTAACCTTTATTAGCATCTATCCAAACCAAATATAATTCTTAAATTATTTTTAAAAGAAAATATATATATATTCCTTCCTGAGAGAAAGCACAAGTCACAGTAACCTTTTAATCATCAAAATATGTCATCTAGACATTCGATTCGTAGTATAAATAGATTGCTTACAATATCAGCTAAAATTTTATCATTTTTTTTCAAAATTTTTTAGCATCCTTTAACGGTGGAAATTATAACTAATGGAAGATCGGGAATATGAGAATAGGTAATATTTTATTCGTCCAGCCGAAAAAACATTTTTATTTATCAACTAAAAAAATTAATGTGTACAGACGGACAGAAAATAATTTTTACAAAGTAAAAAAAATTCATTTGTTTGAAAACGAGTTCAAACATGTTTCATACTAAATTTTTTCATGTAAATTAAATTAAACGAAGACTATCACTTTTTTCCAGAAAAAAAAAAATTGAAAGTCCTCTTCGCTGATTAAAACTGAAGCCATATCAAATACCCAAGTGGTAATAAAAGAGCAAGACATACGACTATTTTCCGATCGTTACCAGAGCCAGCTGTTTTAGGGGGCGTGGAGAATGCGTAGGGAGGGCGGAACTACCATTAGCTAATGGTCATTAGAAGTAACATTCCGCTGTAAACGACACGGCAGTCATTGTCGGTGAAAGTGTCGTTAAGACGTCGAAACCGTCACAATTTAATAAACCGTGCGTCACTTGGATTGCCACAAACCGTCGTTAATCGGTTTTTTATGTGTCGCGACTTGGGACAACAGATTCAGTAAAGTAACAGGTGTAGAGTTTTTTTTTTCTGAAAAAAAAAAGTTAAGGAAATGGTTGAATTTAAGAAATGATCTAAATAATCTTCTCAGCATTTATGCAGTCTCCAAGTAACAAATATAACATGACCGTTGGAAATTGCAAATGTAAACTTATTAAGCGTAAGGAAATTACATTCAGAATAACATAATGTACTATAAAATAGTGTTTTACAAATTTTCTGTCAGCGGCAAACTTGTTTTCCTTGCTGACACTTGAAGGAATACTATAGTGCATGTGTTTTGCTTATCAACACGTAAAAGAATACCGCAAACACTTGTTTTGCCCGTGATGATTTGGCAGAACATAGAAACTAGAAACGGTAGGACATTTTTTTAGCTGTGATTTGGCAGAACGTAGAATCTAGAAACGGTAGCACATTTGCTTTTCTAGCCATTGATTTAACAGACATAAAAACTAAAAACAGTAGCACACTTGTTTTGTCTGCCATGATTTGGCAGAACATTAAAACTAGAAACAGTAGTACACTTGTTTTGTTTGCCATGATTTGGCAGAACATGAAAACTAAAAACAGTAGCACACTTGTTTTGTCTGCCATGATTTGGCAGAACATGAAAACTAAAAACAGTAGCACACTTGTTTTTCTGCCATGATTTGGCAGAACATTAAAACTAGAAACAGTAGTACACTTGTTTTGTTTGCCATGATTTGGCAGAACATGAAAACTAAAAACAGTAGCACACTTGTTTTGTCTGCCATGATTTGGCAGAACATGAAAACTAAAAACAGTAGCACACTTGTTTTGTCTGCCATGATTTGGCAGAACATGAAAACTAAAAACAGTAGCACACTTGTTTTGTCTGCCATGATTTGGCAGAACATGAAAAGTAAAAACAGTAGCACACTTGTTTTGTCTGCCATGATTTGGCAGAACATGAAAACTAGAAACAGTAGTACACTTGTTTTGTTTGCCATGATTTGGCAGAACATAGAAACGGCAGCACACTTGTTTTGTCAGCCATGATTTGACAGAATATAGAAACGAGAAACCGTGGCATAATTGTTTTGCCTTATAACTGTTGGAGGAACACTATGAAACCCTTGCTCCGACGCTGGAATGTCAGGCCTATCGAGCTCTCTATCCCGGTAGGAAATAAAAGAAAGTTTTAGTAAATGTTTACAATCACTGGTTTATGTTCTTCTGCCTAAATTTCTGTGTCATTTTGAGAGAAATTTTGAAATTTATAGACTTATCTCTCGTGATTCTTAAAGTTGTAGCTTTTGGATGTTTCCATTTGTGATCGTTCAACTAAAGCGATTTCAGAGGTTTGGCAGAACACATTTGCATATTTTTTGAGTAACATTGCTTTGACCGACAACAGTTGTAGAGGAACACCGTGGCAACTTGATTCGCCTGACAACAGTTATAGGAACACCGTGGCACAATCGTTTTGCCTTACAACAGTCGGAGGAATACCGTGACACACTTGCTTTGCCTGACAAAAGTTGGAGGAATACTGTGACACACTTGAGTTTTGAGTCATCACTAGGAGGAATACCGGAAAACATTTATTTTTCCCAGCAGTATTTGTAGGAAACAGCATTAAACTCTTTTTATTTCCCAAACTTGAAGAAACATCGTGGCCCATTTTTATCACTATACGTTGCTTTCCAAATCTCTTTTAGAAGACTTTCCGACACACCTCAGATGACCCTTTGGAGCACAAGTTGCGAAATATAGTTCCAAACAAGTGCTTTTCCAAACTTTTAACAGTAGTGGACTTTTATGAGAAATCACAGACAGATGGTAGGCATTTATACAAAATACGAATGCATCAGTAGCACAGAGTTAGTGGCAACTAGGGAAAGATATGA
This sequence comes from Ryuthela nishihirai, assembly GCA_038380435.1. Classification (NCBI taxonomy): domain Eukaryota; kingdom Metazoa; phylum Arthropoda; class Arachnida; order Araneae; family Heptathelidae; genus Ryuthela; species Ryuthela nishihirai. The sequence goes on along the minus strand of JAWZYU010000015.1, from coordinate 41,452,309 downwards.
GACTGCACAATTGAGGCTTGGACAGTTCTCATGATGGCAAATGATTGACAGGACATTGGTGCATGGTCTTTCAGAACTATCGAAGCATCAACTGCGCAGTCTCATAGCATAACATTTCCCTATGTTTTTAGAGATCTTAAAAAAATTCCTTGAAAAATGCATGAAAAATTCATAAGTTTAATAATTTATTGCCTCTATTTCCTTCACCAGAATTACCAAAGGGGGTAGAGGAGCATGTTCCCCCCTAGATCTGGCCTGGTAGACATGGACCATGGAGATAAAGAAAATGATAGAGGTATTACGTTATTCTAGGCGAGATTTATCCATGCAAACTCCTCGCTCTGCCTCTGTAGGAAACTCAAGAGAATCAGCCTAGTTGCCACTAACTCTACAAGACTGGTAATATTCGGATGTCATTTAATTAACATTTCACTGATCTAAGGGACCCGGGTTCGAGTCCCGGGTAAGGCATGGATATTCGTGTTGTTTTTCTGCTGAGGTCCTGCCATCCTCTCAGATCTTCTACTATGGCATATAAACTGATAGGCTCCTGTCAGACCTCTGTGGCAAGCAAGCAGCTGCTTGAGGGGGTATTTATTTATTATTATATTTATTATAATTTGAAGACGAGCGCTTCGCTGAACAGCATAAGAGAGAAGTAATATTCAGCTAACGAATGAAAATGCAAACTCCTTTTCAAGCTTAATTATTTTCCGGCAGGTGCGATTGGTGTCAGTGCTGGAGAGACAGAATGGTGTCGCTGACATGGATAACAACAGCATCTGGTGTTCTATGAAGACACGTGCCGAATATGGGTCAGGCCAAGTACAGCGCAAAATAATGTTCATGTTTGTCTATGCTTTCTCTCATGTAGGTAGAGGTTACTGTGTTTGGGTTAGATGAGATGGGTGTAATGAGGGGAATGATAATCGAGTATCCTCAGTAAATTTCATTACTAGAGTTGCGTTCGTTAAATCTGTGTGAAAAACAGTAGCAAATGAGTTGAAAGGCAGTCTATTAAGTAGATGAAAATATACTGGACATATATAAAATATCTCTACAACTTTACTCGTGAATATATTTAACGTTATCCCAAAAGAAATACTAAGTATAGATTATTTTAGTAGACTGAAAATCGAATTGAAAAAAAAATATTTGTGAATTTCAAATTAGCTGAATATTATGTGTTGTGTTTTGTGAATTTATTTGATGTGTTTCATTTTTGTGGCTGATGACCTATGCTTAATTTAATTTATTCATTTTCCTGCAGATAAGCTACTTAGCTTTGCGGGTCAAATGGTAAATGTACTATATTCTTTACTTTTATTAATTAAAATTTATATTCTTCTTAAAAAAATGGCAACTCTTTAAAAAGAGAGACAAGCTGTGCATCATCTGCGAGAGAAATTATCAAAGTTTATTCTGAACATCAAACTCTTTCAACATGGATTGTTTTACCTCTGAGCGGCACTTTTTTGTACTCAATGGGCTAAAAGCCACAAGGAGCCAGAGGGCTCAGAGAAAGTTGGGAAGTGGGGATCCACCAGATAGCTGTTAGGAGACAGATGGTAGTCTGCCATCTAGGCCATCCAGTGTGTACGTTAATGAGAGCTACTGCTTAATGCAGTGGTTCTCAACCTTTTATGCTTCACGTAACCCCTGGAAATGTGCATATAACTAGCGTACCCCTTGTATAGAAATTTTACTGCGTACCATTTGGGGGTACGCAGTAAGTTTTTTGAGTACGCCGTGAAAGCTCAAAAGTCGCTAGATCTAGTAACAAAGTAAAAATAATCCTTATTATACTATAACTATAGTATTATCTATCTATACAAGGGGTACGCTAGTTATATACACATTTCCAGGGGTTATGTGAAGCATAAAAGGTTGAGAACCACTGCATTAAGCAGTAGCTCTCATTAACGTACACACTGGATGGCCTTGATGGCAGACTACCATCTGTCTCCTAACAGCTGTCTGGAGGGTCCCCACCTCCCAACTTTCTCTGAGCCCTCTGGTTCCTTGTGGCTTTTAGCCCATTGAGTACAAAAAAGTCACGTTGAGAACCCCTAGCTTAATGTACCATGTGAAGGACGACGATTTTCCAAGCCCATCGGTGTCCTCTACTGACCGATGGCAGAGCGAGGAGTTTGCAGAGATAAATCTCAACGCTGGCCCAACTGGGACTCGAATCTGGGAACTGAAGGTTACGAGTCTCGTTCGCTCCCGACTGAGCTCTTTCAACATGGGCACCATTTGTCCTACGTACAATATGTCCACGTGATATTCACACTCCATCCATGTACGCTGCAGCATGCCAACTTTTGCAATAGCATTTCAATTGTGTCCTTCAAATCGCTGTTGTCAGACACCGGAGTTTGATACTCACAATCTTTCACGTATCCGCATAGGAAAAGAAAAATATCACAGGATGTGATATCCGATAACTTAGCCGACTAAAAGATAGAACCAGCACGGACGTCCCATCAGTTTGGAAAATTATGATTAAGAGATGTACGCACAATCAAGCTCCAGTGTGATAGAGGGTGGCTCAGTCGGTAGCGCGTCAGGCTCGTAATCTGCAGTTTCCAGGTTCGAGTCCCAGCTGGGTCAGTGTTGAAATTTTTCCCCTCAAAATTCTCCACCCTGCCCACGGTCAGTAGGGGACACCGATGGGCTTCGAAAGGTCGCCGTCCGTCGAATGGGACGTTAAGCCGTGGTCCCGTATGCGGGAGAGCCACACCCTGTGCACGTTAAAGAACACGCTGGATGGATTTGACGGGAGGTTACCATCTGTCTCCCAACAGCTGTTCCAGTGGCTCCACTCCCCCAACCTTTTCTGAGCCTTCGGGGTCCATGTGACCTGGCCATTTAACTCATGGTATGCAAAAAGTGCCGCTCAGAGGTAAAACAATCAACCCAATCCAGTGTGATAGTGCGCCATTTTACTTGAAGAACATGGCAGCCTGCATTTCTTGTAACAATGATTAGACAAAGTTTACCAGAATATCCAAATAATTTCTGGATGTCACAGTATCTTCGGCAAATAAAAAGGGTTCGATCAAACAACTGTACAGCTTGCCTCACCACACATTAAGTTTGTAGATGTCTCTAATGTGCTTTACTCAGGGACGTACCGGTGTGACGGTGGGGAGGACTAAGGGGTCCTGACCCCTCCCCCAGAAATCCGGTCATCTTATACGAAATCTGAAATTGTCTACCTGCTTTGAAATCCGAAACAGTTGTCTTTGTATAATTATATTTAGCCCCTCATTTTATGTCCGACACTAAAAGTAGATAAAAAGAAACAAGTATAAAATCGCATTCCACATAGAATATCATTTTAACCTTTCCTTTCGGTAGAATGTTTTAGTAACTGGGAAACTATTCAAGCCTCATTCTCAGACGCCCCCACCGAAATTAAATTCTCAAGCCCATATGCGCACGTTCTCTTTGTCTATCTTCCCTGAAACGTGGGATGTAGCCTCGTCTGAGAACATGATTTTCATCAGGAATATGTTGTCTTCTTCCAGTTTCTCATAGTCACTGCAAATTCGTTACGTGTTGCCGTGTCACCGGCGTAAATTACCTGCACCACTTGCAACGTTTTCGTAACACACTATGCAATGTCGAATGCGGCATTTGCAACTCAGTAGCAGTCCTTGTAGACTTAACGTGGACCGCAGACAAAGACCTGGCATATGTTTTCGACATTTCTCATCAGCCACACGTGAAACGCTTTTCATCTTAGTTGTGCAAAACACTTCTTGTCTCCTTAAGCTGTTTGTACCAAGTAAGTGGCGTCACGGGCGCTGTTTCAACTTGGATCCTCAATATCCTTGTCTGGAGCGACCCAGGACGCAGAGCAGATACTAGGTTTTGCCGAAGACGGGGCTTTACTTCTATAGTATTGCCAAGCCTAACGGTGGATAGAAGTAAACATGGCACTGTCCCGTATAGATGTAGTGCAGTCTCTGAATTGCGGAGTATCTGGGCTTTGCCATTCATTATATTACTGTAGCAAGTAAGTATCGATGGTCTTGATCACGACTCCATGCACTGTACCTTCTCCTATGGGTTCACGGCGACTCAGATGATGATTCACACAGTGGAAAACAAGAGGTACTGGATAGCTATCAAGACTCAGTGAAACTTTGAGAGTTTCTCTCGCAGATGATGCACAAACAGTGTGTCTATATCTTAACACACAGTTTTTACTCAGGAGTAAAGTTGTAGAAATAATTTATATATACCTTGTATTTTTTTAATATCACGGTCACGTACCTAGGATTTAGTTTTGGGAAGCTCCGAGAATGTCGCTTCGGGGGGTGGGTGAGAATAAGATTTCAATAGGATTTTCCAATTATTAAAGTATTCCCAACAGAATAAAATAAAAATAATAATAAATACCCCCTCAAACAGCTGCTTGCCACAGAGGTCTGACAGGAGCCTGTCAGTTTATATGCCATAGTAGAAGGTCTGTGAGGATGGCAGGACCTCAGCAGAAAGATAACACAAACGTCCATGCCTTATCCGGGGCTCGAACCCAGGTCCCTTAGCTCAGCAGCCAAGCGCGCTAACTACTCGGCCACGGGACGGCTAACACAACAGAAAGGTTAAAATAATATTTTATATGGAATGAAATTTTATCGTTGTTTTATTTTTTTTTAAATCTCTTTGTAGTGTCGGACATCAGACACAAAATATGGGGCTGAATTAAAATCATATGAAAACAACTACACTGGTTTCCATAATTAAGGAAAATCCCTATGTTAAGTCAGTGGGAAGCTAACGTCAAAGCTCTGTAACTTCTAAAATAAGTTTATTTTTGTTTTGAAAAATGTGATTGCTGATAAACATCTCAATCAAATAAATTAATATCTCGATTTCAACAATATTCGTTCAGTATTTAATGAGTTATGGAAGTTTGAATATTTAACAACAGCAATGCCAATCTTAAGAAACTTATACAAAACTGAAGAATAGTGAAAGAATTCTTTATACAAAGTTCTAAAATACAAACTTATTTTATTAAACACTTTTATACAATACTTATTAAATAATAAATAAAAAAATATACTCCCTCAAGCAGCTGCTTGCCACAGAGGTCTGACAGGAGCCTGTCAGTTTATATGCCATTGTAGAAGATCTGAGAGAATGGCAGGCCCTCAGCAGAAAAACGACACAAACATCCATGCCTTACCCGGGACTACTAAATTTTAATTAACTTCTGAAGTCAATTTTTGTGGCTGGCATTGTTTTTTGTGGCTGGCAATTTTTGTGGCTGGCATTGTTAAATATTCCAACTTCCATAACTCATTAAATACTGAACGAATATTGTTGAAAATCGAGATATTAATTTATTTGATTGAGATCTTTATCGCAATCACGTTTTTCAAAACAAAGAAACTTATTTTAGAAGTTATGGAGCTTTGACGTTAGCTTCCAATTGACTTAACATGGGGATTTTTCTTAATTTATGGAAACCAGTGTATATTGGATTTCAAAGTACGTTGACAAATTTGAGATTTAATATAAGACGACAGGATTTTCGTGTGTGTGTGTGGGGGGGGGGGGAACAAACATCCAGGACTCCCTTTCGCTCTGGGTACGTCCCTGACCACAAAGATTCATCTAGTAGCTCTTCAAAATGTCTTCTATGAGCTAACAGTAGCCATCAAGATGAAAGTAATTCTTTAATTCTTTAACCCTTTTTAAATAGATCTGGAAAAATCACAACCATCATGACAAATGTAAAGAACTGTATAATGAGAAATTAGCAGACAAGTGAAGCCACGGGTACATTAGAAGTCATTCATTTTAATTTATAACTGTAGAACTGATTAGTCGTCCCGTGGCCGAGTGGTTAGCACGCTTGGCTACTGATCTAAGGGACCTGGGTTCGAGCTCCCGGAATTAGGCATGGATGTGTGTGTCGTTTTTCTGCTGAGGTCCTGCCATCCTCTCAGATCTCCTACTGTGGCATATAAACTGACAGGCTCCTGTCAGACCTCTGTGGCAAGCAGCTGCTTGAGGGGGTATTTATTTATTTTTTATTAGAACTGATTACAAAGAAGTATCAGAAGTCCACTGTACTCATACCCTTTGTTCGTTTGGGGTGGCATGAGCCATTTGATAGCGTGCCAGGCACGTAATCTGCAGAACCTATGTAGGTCCGAGTCCCAACTGTGCAGGCGTTGAGCTTTATCTTCGTTAAACCTACACTCTGTTCTCGGTCAGTAGGGGATACCGATGGGCTTGGAAAAGGCTATTTTTGCCTATTGTGTGCAAAAAAAATTGCCTCTAAACTACTCAACCTAATTACAGAATATCAAAGAACATGTGGTGACTCTACACTGGTGAGGCATAAAGTATCATACGTGTTGGAACTTTGATTTTATTTTCTAACGATTATATTTAATTTCAAGCTGTATTTGTATTTCTAGACCTTGTCTAAAAGAAGTCCGAAATGATTCTCACAACAAATAGCAACATCAGCACACTTTTCTTGCTCTTCAAGGCCTTCTTCCCCAGCCTCCATTTTCGAGCGAGATTTGATTTCTTCTCGACAGTTATTAATACAGATCTCTTGCATTTCTGAAGGAGACTTTGCCCGACCTCTGGATTCCAATGATAAGTTCTCGCTCAGATGCGATGTGTTTTTATTTCTCCTTTATCCTCTTGCCATCTCTGTAACCATAGCAACGTTCACGAAGACACTTTGCTCCAATTTACAACCTGGTCTCTGTTGGGAGAGGAGACATCGGCATTTGATTCGTTGCGACATATTGCTTTCTTTCCTGTGGTAATTAGCAGACTTGAGCGCTACTCATAAAGTCGCCTTAACGTTGTCTCTTCCCATTAAATCTCGCGAAGCCGGCTGGAGAGTTTTAACTAAGAGGCGGTGAATTCTACCTTAACGCTTTTACGCTAACGTTTTTCGAATCGACAGAGTGAAGTGTTTCAAAATCCCAACGTAGCATTCTCCTTTTTCCACATTCTTCCTTATTTACGAAATAAGTAACAGTTTGGAGTTTTTATGTAAGTCAGGAGTTATCTGAAAGTGAAAGAATTTGGTTTTTTTTTTGACCGTAAATCGGATTTAATGGAATAGAATTTCTGAGTATCTCTGATTTTGGACGCAAATAATGACGACTGTGTTCGATGTATTCTCATTACAATTTATGTTTCAGGAATACAGTAGAAGTGTGAGTTTCTAACTCTTAAACGACACATATTTTTCTGTATTGGGAAAAATGGAAATATCATAAGCTGAAAAGGCATGAAATCACTATGAACATCGATATCAAATTTAGTAGTAAAAATTGCCTTGGGCAGAGTGTGCTACAAGCCTAACGATCTCAGGAATGAATCATTGGATGGGACGTTAAGCAGTGGCGCCACGTGCAAGACAGCCATACCCTGTTAAAGAACATGCTGGATGCTTTCATCTGCCTCCTAACAAATGTTCGGTGGGTTCTCTTCTCTGAACCTTCGAGGTCGTTGTGACATAGTCATTTAATCCCTTATGTGTAAAAAAAAATCTGTTTTCGCCGATGACAAAATCAGGGTAGCAAATAAAATATCAACGCAGCAATGGCAACTCGAATCTGGGAACATCCTTTTACAAGCTAAGCGAGTTACAGAGTGAGGCAACCCGGCCACTCCGAAGTAAAGACAGACTAAACCAAAGGTTGGGAACCGACGGCTCTGAGCAGAGGAAAAAAATGGCTGTTGACGATTTTTGATTCAACATTCAACTCTGAATTTTTGTAATGATTATTATAAAAAAAAAGCACTACAGTTGGTTGGTAAACGATAATTTGAAAGTACTGATACAATTCAAACGCTCTAAATACACTACAAATTTGATTACTTTGGTCGAGAAGACCCTTGACCATCAATGTGACTCAAAAGACTCGCGATGAATGGCAGATTTTTTAATTCTTTTTAATAGTTTTTTGGTATGCACTTGAATACACCTATTTTAAAATTATAAGGTACGGTTTTATTTATCTGCGGTTTCCTTTTGCCGACCTGTAGCCGAGTGGAAAGCGTGCTTGGCTACTTATCTGACCTTGGTTCGAGCCCCGGGTAAAGCATGGAAGTTGTGTTGCTTTTCTTCTGAGTTTCCGCCATCATCGCACACCTTCTACCATGGCGTAGAAACTGGCATGCTCCTGTCAGATTTCTATTGCAAGCAGCTGCTTGAGGTGATATTTATTTTTATTTTTATTTTATTTCCTTTTTCCTGTTGCTGATTTGACACAACAAAGATTATAATCTGCAACTATCAAAATATGTTGGTTTACCTTTTTTTTACTCTTTTGCGCTCTTCACCCAAAAAAAGATTCCCGACCCCTGGTCTAAACTGAGCTTCTAAGTTTCTTGTTTTCTGGAATAAAGGCTTGAACATGCAGGCGACGAATGAACACTAATAGCAAAAAAAACCTTTAAAATAACACGGAAAACTTTCCTCTCTTAACGAAATATGACATTTCATTTCCACTTCATCCCCTCTCCCCAGCCCTCATCTCAGCACCAGAAATGTCTTCTGAAAGATAAGACCGAGAGCTCTTTTTTTTTACCGCCTTCGTCTTTTCGAAGTTCTTATAAACTTTTCACACTTCGAGGTCTTATCTTGGCCCGAGTGCAAAATCATCAAAACTGTGAAAGAGACTCAAAAACCATAAAAAGAGATGTCTTGGAAGTTCTAAAAATGAACAGAAAGTGTTTTTCACGTAAAAGGACTAGAGCATTGAGACGTCATTGTACTTAAGAAGAAGCTATTCAAAAATTATCGCTCTCTATCCATTTTGGGAGTGCTTGAACCCAAAATGAACAATAATGATGTGCAGAGGAAACCAGGCTCCTGTCAGACCTCTGTAGCAAGCAGCTGCTTGAGGGGGGGGGGGGTATGTGGTACAGTGGATGTCAAATAAGTGAAATGTCGCTTTGACTTGAGGACAAAAGAAATGTCGTTTGTTTATAGTATAAAAAAGGCATTTATGAGTTTTAATAACTAATGTAATACTAAAAAGCCCTTTATATGAAAAGAACAAAATTAATTTTGAATATCCATTTATGATAAATTTTTTTTTTCGTTTATTATATCCATTGCCTTTTTGCTGAGGTTCCTCCTTCCTCACAGACCTTTCTATTATGGCGTATAAATTGTCAGGCTCCTGTCAGACAGCTGTGGCAAGCAGCTTTTTAAGAGAGTTATTTTTTCATATACACTAATAGAAGGACCCGTAGGAATTCGACAATCGAAAACTGAAAATTCCAAATGGGAAACTAAAGAAAAAGTTCCAGGTTTCTATTATAGGTAAAGTTGCTGTTGCATCTCTAAACGGCACTTTTTTTGCACACAATGGTCTAAATGACCAGGTCATAAAGACCCCAAGCTCTCAAAGAAGGTTAGGGAAAATGGTTTACACTTTCCTTAACCCACTGGACATCTATTAGGAGACAGATGGAAACCTTCAGTCAAGGATATCCAGCATGTTCTTTAATGTGCAGAGGGTATGATTCTCCTGCATACTGAACCGTGGCTTTACGTCACATCTGACGGACGACAGTCTTATCGAAGTTCCCTTTCTCACCGAGGGTAAAGTGGGAGTTAGCGGAGATAAATCTCAACGCTGGCACAGTTGGGACTCGAACCTGATAATTGCAGATTAGGATTCTGGCGCGCTACCGACTACGCCATCCCCCCCCCCCCACTAATATGTAAGGACCTGAAGCTTTATAACAACAAATTTTCTGTTGAAAATAAATGGAATTCTTGTACCCCATGGCTGTCCAATAAAGTGGAAAAATAAAAATGGTTTGAATCAGTATGGTGTGGGTGTGTGGAGGGCGGGGGGGGGGGGGGGGTGATCCGTAGAAAAAAGTTGGGATCGGACGATGAAATGCAAAAGTGTGAAATGCAAAAATTAAATCGTTTAAACCTTTAAAACGAGATAAAGAAAAGTATTTCGTGGTGCCCAAATCCGTTTTATTATAGGTAGGGACTTGTTAACGCAAAGTTGTTGTTGTTGTTGTTGTTTTACCTCTGAGCGGCACTTTTTTGCACACCATGGGCTAAATGGCCAGGTCACATGGACCCCGAAGGCTCAGAGAAGGTTGGGGGAGGGGACTCACTGGAACAGCTGTTGGGAGACAGATGGTAGGCTCCCGTCAAGGCCATCCAGCGTGTTCTTTAACGTGCACAGGGTATGGCTCTCCCGCACACGGGGCCACGGCTTAACGTCCCATCCGACGGACGACGGCCTTTCCAAGCCCATCGGTGTCCCCTACTGACCGTGCGCAGGGCGGGGAATTTTGCGGAGATAAATCTCAACGCTGACCCAGCTGGGACTCGAACCTGGGAACTACAGATTACGAGCCTGGCGCGCTACCGACCGAGCCATTCCCGCCCCTTAACGCAAAGTAGAGTGGAACTGGCGAAACCCGTGTAAGAAATTTGGGACCTGTCGGTTAAGTATTTTGGGGATTTTTCCTCGTTGGTTCAGTGGTATCACGTTGGCTTGCTGTAACATTGCAACTGCCGGGATCGAGTCCCTGGATGTTATGGTTGTCTGTGTTCTGTTAAGCTCTAACTGAATTAGGGGTCAGTTTTTACTTCGGTTGGGTTGGGTTGTTTTTCCTCTGCGCGGCATTTTTTTGCACACAATGGGCTAAATGGCCAGGTCAAAGAAGAAGCTCAGAGAAAGCTGGGAGAGAGGACCCACTGAAACAACTGTTGGAAGACAGATGGTTGTCTCCCGTCAAGGCCATCCAGCATGTTGTTTAACGTGCGTAGGGTATAGCTCTCTGGTACACGGAGCCACGGCTTAACGTCCCATCCGATGGACGGCAGTCTTTCCAAGCCCATCGGTATCCCCTACTGACCGCGGCAGGGCGGGAAGTTTTGTGGACTTCGGTCTTAGTGTGACATGTCTTTGTTTGAGAAGGCCTGTACAAGCTAGGAGTTGTTTCTAGGACCCTTGTCCGTCCCATAAATTGAAATAAAAAAATTACGGGGTTTTGTGTAGCAATTAAACTTTTGCTCACCTGTTATCCACTGGAGAGCTACGTCTGCATTCCATGGAAAACAGATTATGTATTATTGGCTGTTACTCGTGCACTTCCCCATGATCACCTGACGCGGCTTTTATTTTTAGTAGTAGATTTCAGTTCAATGTGATGTCATCAGGATTTGTTTCATATCATCATCATCATCATCCTCAAGCAGCCATGGGCTACGGAGGTCCAACCAGACCGTGCAATTTAGTTCTCCAAGCAAGTCTATCCTGAGCTACATCTACTGCATCTGGCCACTGCACACCAATTCTAACAAGGTCCTGTTTGACATTGTCTGCCCACCGCATCCTAGGTCTCCCCTTCTTTCTGAGGCCTTTAGGCACACTGTTCATAACCTTATTCGCCAATCTATAATTATTCATACGGGCAACATGGCCAAACCAACGGAGTCTCTCTCTGCACAATATGCTGCTTAAAGGAGGTTGCAAACTCCTTTTCCTAATCTCATCATTAGTTACAAAGTTGAACCACCTAATGCCCAAGATACTGCGTAAGCATCTGGAATCAAAAGCATCTAGTTTCCTGTTATCTTGTTTACAAAGTGTCCAAGTTTCACTACCATAACTAACCCTAGAAAGAACCAAACTATTATACAGTCTAATTTTAGTCTTTAGGTGTATACGCCTATTTCTCCACACTCTCCATAGATTCTTAAAAGTCCCAGCAGCAATCCCTATTCGTCTGTTAATCTCATGCCGCACATCACCATTATCTGTTACATAGCTCCCAAGATAATTAAACTGTGACACCTGCTCAAGACTGCAACCATTCAGATTAACTGAATCACAGCCTGCCTGAGAACTTAAATTCTCCAGCCATTTAAGGCCAAAATCTGCCTGACCAATTTTCATCACTTTAGTTTTCTCTCTGTTTATAACCAAACCTACTCTACTACCAGTCTCATCAACAGCTCGAATGAAAGAGTTCATCTCATCAACATCATTTGCCAAAAGGGCTAAATCATCAGCATAATCTAAATCAGAAATTTTCGTATCTCCAGCCCATTTAAGGCCAAAATCTTTCCCTTGAAGTGAATTTCGCATAACATAATCAATAACCAAGCTAAAGAGAAAAGGAGACAAAATGCACCCTTGTCGAACACCAGAAGTAATGCTAAACCAATTGCTACAAGCCTTACCAACTCTCACACACGACTCAGTGTTATTATAGAGAGCTTTCATAATGTTAACTAACTTGTCTGGTATACCATATGATCTCACAATCAACCACAAATTATGACGATCAACAGAGTCGAAAGCCTTTTTGAAATCAACAAAGCTAGCAACCAAAGGTTTCTCAAACTCTAAACATTTCTCAAGAATCTGCCTAAGTGAAAATATCTGATCTACACATCCCCTACCACTTCTGAATCCACATTGCTCATCACGCAATTGCCTGTCAACCAGATTCTTAATTCTATTAAGCACAATCATGGAAAGAACTTTACCTGGAACAGAGAGTAGGCTGATACCCCTATAGTTATCACAAGAACTGCGATCACCTTTTTTGAAAATAGGGATAACAATAGCTCTGGTAAAATCCTTAGGAACCATGCCTTTATCATAAAAGAGATTCAGAATTTCAGTCATCCAAGTGGTAACCGAAACATTCCCAGCTCTAAGCATTTCCGTAGTAATTTCATCTACCCCTGGGGATTTATGAAGTTTAAGTTTAGAAACAGCCAAACTAACTTCAGATTGTGTTATAGGGCCAACATTAAAGCCACCAATGCATCTATCATCATTGCAAACAATGGGAGTAGAACTAACTACATTGTTTAGAACATCACTGAAATGCTCAGCCCACCTAGCCATGACAGAATCCTCCCCTTCTATAACCTTACCTTGTTTATCCTTCAATCCTTGTATGCCTGTCCGTTTTCTACCACACAAAACATTAACTATCTGGTACAGCTCTCTGCTGTTGTGCTGTCTAACTGCTTCCTCGGCTTTGTCAGCCAAACCATCAAGCCAAAAATTTTTATCAGCAGCTAACTGATCCTTTACAAGTTTATTAAGGTCTCTGTAATGCTTTCTATTTGGACTAGTAGGGTATTGATTAAGGACATTCCTGCAGTTCTTTCTTTCTGAAATAAGCTCTCAAGTGCCTTATCACTCAGATAATTTTGCCTCTTCTGCTCCTTTTTTCCTAAAAGAGTACTGTTAGTGTCCAAAAAAGCCTGTTTAAAATGATCCCATTCTTCCTCAACTTCAGTAGTAAGCAAACCATGACTGTCATAATGACTAAGTAACCTATCATGGTAAGCTTTGGCTATAACTGGATCTTTCAGAGCTTCAGTATTAAAAGTAAATTTTTTAACCCTAGCACAACACTTTTTATGTTTAAGTTGCAACACACTTTTAACAAGGTAATGGTCAGATCCAATTTCAGCTCCCCTATATGCCCTGGTATTCCTAACAGAACTAGTCCATTTGCTGTTAATTAATATGTAATCAATCATATTCTTATGCAGCCCATCAGGTGAAACCCATGTGTACTTATGTATGTCGCGGTGTTTGTAATAAGTGTTAGTTATTCTGAATCCATTGAGTTTACTTACCTGTAGGAGACGTTGCCCATTGCTATTGCAGCTACCAATACCAAAAGGGCCTATTACTCCTCCCCAAATGTCAGAGTCAGTACCAACTTTGGCATTGAAGTCACCAAGAACAAGGGTAATATCTCCTTTCTTGACAGAATTCAAAATATCCTGAAGTTGTTCATAAAACCTATCCTTCTCATCCTCATCGGCATCCTCAGTGGGGGCATAACAGCAGATAACATTCAAGTCTTTAATGCTTGTCTGAAATTTTGCTGTAAGAAACCTTTAGTGTGTCTGCTGAGAAGCAGACCCACGCCTTGGTGATGCTTTTTGTCGTCCCTCCCTGAAAAGAGAAATTTAAGATTATTTTTAAGAATCTGACCTTTATCTGTCCATCTGCTCTCTTGCAAGCCGAGAATATCTAAATTATAACGGTGGAATTCTTGTGTGAGGACATCAAGAGAAAAAGCTCTGTGCAGAGTCCTCACATTCCAACTACCTATGGAGAGAAAATGGTTAGTGGGATGTTTAAAGAAACTATGTTTATTGAGAGAGGGAATGCCGACAATATCAAACAGCCCCCTAATCGCAGACATGGGGCAAAGACCCGTTCCCCCACTACTAAAGGCTGAAGCCATCTACACTGGAAGACTTCCTCCAATGTAGAATTTGACGATGCCAATAGAAGCAAAGAGTTCAGGTGCCTGCGATGACTTCTGCTCAGGATTATCCACCAGCTGATAAACATATCCTGTGGATCTATTCACTTGGGGCTGTCAACCCACAAACAAAAAGAAAACACAGCGGAAGATTTTCCCTCCACAGAAGCCCACCAGTGCAGCAAAATCAGGATCCATAATCAAGCTCAGAGCCATATATCTGTCCAGTCCAGTAGGTTTATATGGTCAGCACCAGGACCCTGTGTGGTTGACCACTCCTCAGCAGGGTAGAAAAAAAAAGAAAAGTAGCCATAGTTGTCCAGATCAGTAGGCCACACTAATCTGGCAGCCCTCCCCTTCCGTTCACTTCCACAAGAGAGTATCTCTTTTGAAAGTTACTAACGGTCCGCACCACGAGAAGGCGGGGTTGGACATTAGGTGCTAGGCCTGGCCGGTTCTATGCATCATCACAGGGGATTGGTGCATAGCTCTCCTTCCAGTGACTACCTAGCTACCATGGGAGACTCAAAAATAAAAGTTGGGTTCTTTTACCTCTGAGGGACACTTTTTTGCACTTAATGGACTAAATGGCTTTGTTGTTGGTTTGATTTACCTCTGAGCGGAACTTTTTTGCACATCATGGGCTAAACGGCCAGGTCACATGGACCCCGAAGGCTCAGAAAAGGTTGGGGGAGGGGACCCACTGGAACAGCTGTTGAGAGACAGATGGTAGTCTCCCGTCAAGGCCATCCAGCGTGTTCTTTAACGTGCACAGGGTATGGCTCTCCGGCACACGGGGCCACGGCTTAACGTCCCATCCGACGGACGGCGGCCTTTCGAAGCCCATCGGTGTCCCCTAGTGACCGTGGGCAGGGCGGGGAATTTTGCAGAGATAAATCTCAACGCTGACCCAGCTGGGACTCGAACCTGGGAACTACAGATTACGAGCCTGGCGCGCTACCGACTGAGCCACTGCCGCCCCCTTACTAAATGGCCATCCCACAAGTTCCCCGAAGGCTCAGAAAAGGTAGGGGGAGGGAGAGTACCCACTGGACAAGAGACAGGTGGTAGCCTCCCGTTAAGACCATCAGGCATGTTCTTTAACGGGCGAAGGGTATGGCTCTCTCATGCACACGGGGCCATGTCTTTACATCACATCCGACCGACGGCGGCCTTCCCAAGCCCATTAGTGTCACCTACTGATCGAGAGAAGGGTAGTAGTTTTGCAGAGATAAATCTCAATGCTAACACAGCTGGGACTCGAACCTATAAACGGCAGATTACGATCCAGGCGCGATACCGAATTAGGAAACCCCCGCTCCCAGAAATAGAAGAAAAATGGATATTGTGCTGGGTTGTTTTATCTCTGAGTTGCACTTTTTTGCACACAATGGGCTAAATGGCCAGGTCACATAGACCCCCGAAGGCTCAGAGAAGGTTGGGGGATGGGACCCATTGGAACAGCTGTTGGGAGACAGATGGTAGCCTCTCGTCAAGGCCATCCAACGTGTTCTTTAACGTGCACAGGGTATGGCTTTTCCACACACGGAGCCACGGTTTAACGTCCCATCTGACGAATGGCGGCATTTCTAAACCCATCGTTGTCCCCTATTGACCGTGGGCAGGCGGGAAGTTTTGCGGAGATAAATCTCAACGCTGACCCAGCTGGGACTCGAACCTGGGAACTGCAGATTACGAGCCTGGCGCGCTGCCGACTGAGCCACCCTCGTATATTGTGCTGGGAGAGGAGGAGCTGAAAGCATTATTTTTAATTCAAAATATGTTTTTAATGAATAATATATTTTTTTAGATTAAAGAGTGGGGAGGGGGGGGGGGTTGTGCAGGAGAATGGGCGGTTTGTGTATGTGTGCGGAGGGTGGGAATAAATAAAACAAAGTACCGTCTTGGAGCGAAACAAACAAAAGATCACGGTAATAACAAAAATGATCTGAAATTTTTTTTGGAGAAAAAGTTTGTAGAAAAAGAAAAAACACAATTTGATATTAAAAACATTACGGCTAGGTGGGTCATGTCTACTGGATTCAGAAGATTGGTTCCCCGAAATGTTTCCGAAAAATTCTCCGCCCTCCCCACGGTCAGTAGGGGACACCGATGGGCTTGGAAAGGCCGCCGTCCGTCGGATGGGACGTTAAGCCGTGGCCTCGTGTGAAGGAGAGCCATACCCTGTGCACAACACGCAACACGTTAAAGAACACGCTGGATGGCCTTGACGGGAGGCTATCATCTGTCTCCCAACAGCTGTTCCAGTGGGTCCCCTCCCCCAACTTTCTCTGAGCCTTCGGGGTCCTTGTGACCTGGCCATTTAGCCCATGGTGTGCAAAAAAGTGCCGCTCAGAGGTAAAACAACCCAACAACAACCCCGAAATGTTCCTTTGTGTAACCCATTAAAAGAAGATTGATTCATTCAGAGCATTAAAAAGGGAAAAATATATAATTATACAATGAAATTTTATTGCTTGGTGCAGTGACTAAGTGTAAAGAGTATAATCAATCCAGAAACTAAGATACCGAAAGATTATATGCTTAAGCTATTAATGATTATTTTTGATGAAAGAATAAATTAAAAAAAAAGTCAAACTATTTCTCAAGGAGCTCATTTTCCAGAGTGGTTTGAAGGAGAAGATTTGTGAGTCCTCGCAAGAAGACAGATCAAAAAGCAAACAACCACGCCTCTCATTCGAGATTCAGACCCTGGACCCTCTGTTACAGAACCGAAACTCCAACCATTCGACCATAGGGACGGTCTTACAATACCAAAATTATGTGTATGGGAAGAAAAGAATGACCACAAATTCCTTTCACCCGAAAATGCTTGTAAATTAAACTTCCATTTCACCACATGAAATAGATCGAGAGTTTATTCAGTCGGCAGTGCGCCAGGATCGTAATCAGATGTTCCCAAGTTCGAGTCCCAACTATATAAATGTTGAGACTTATCTCCGCTAACTCACACCTTGCTCTCGGCGAGAAAGGGGACACAGATGGACTTGGAAATGCCGCTGTCCCTCGGATGGCATACTATGTTCAGGAGAGACATGTTAATCACACTTTAAAGCTCACAATGGATGGTTTTGACAGGTGGCTTCCTTCTACCTCTTAAACAACTGTGCAATTAATTCCCTTTCCAATTTTCTCTGAATCCTTGGAGTTCTTGTGACCTGGACATTAAGAGCATTGTGTGTACAAAAGATCCGTTCAAAAATAAAAAAAAATTAATTTTTTCGAAAATACATTAAAACTGTAGGATGAGTCAAAAGTATTAATGAAGTAGAAACGTTTTGTCATATTCCTGAAAAATGAAAAAAATAAAAGCAGCGTTATAATTTTTCTTAGCACATAATTCAGTCTAGAGAAAATTCCAGAAGATTTTTGTCCCTCGATTTTTTTCATGATCCGGGATTTTAAACCTAAACTCTTGAAGAAAGACTGTAATCCTAGTTCGAACCCGTGACCGTCAACTTAACAGGATAAAGGCAACCAAACCTTAACAGGATAAAGGATAAGGCAAGAAACGTTCGAAAGAAAATACATTAGCTTAGGTAAAATCATGTGATCTTTTTTTTTTATGTATATATGTTGGGGAAGTGTTTCGGCTCTGTTATTTGTTTCTGTGGTGTTTCTTGGGATTTATTTTATATTTGGTACATCAGTGACGTTTTTTCTGTGAATTGGCGTTTTGGTTGAGATAAAGTTGAGCTTTTGAGTTGAGATAAAGTTGAGCTTTTGAGTTGAGATAAAGTTGAGCTTTGGTTGAGATAAAGTTGAGCTTTGGTTGAGATAAAGTTGACCTTAAGCTCAACTTTATCTCAACCAAAATGCCAATTCACAGAAAAAACGTCACTGATGTACCAAATGTAAAATAAATCCCAAGAAACACCACAGAAACAAATAACAGAGCCGAAACACTTCCCCAACATATATACATAAAAAAAAAGAATCATCACATGATTTTACCTAAGCTAATGTATTTTCTTTCGAGCGTTTCTATCACTTAATCTTTAGAAGTGAGGCTGTATACCCTCGAGCCAAGAAACGAATCGAGTATTACATCACTTGGCGCTCACGTTGCGCACTCACGTACAAACCTCGCGGGAGAATATCGAATACGTTCTTCTCGTGTCCCGAGATAAATGTACGAAGTGGAAACTTTTTCACACTTCAGTCAGCACGGAGATTACTGGAAAAATACAGGAGCCACTTCTCAGATATTATAAATGGTCTTCGTTCACTTCCTACGCCTCTGACTCTTCCTTCTTCACTCTTTCCACCTCGCTCTTTCTTTTCTTCAGTATTCGATTTTCATATGTCATATTCGATTTTGTTTCTGATTTTTTTTCGGCTCAATAAAGAAGAGCTTATTTCGGGGCTTTGAAATGTCTTAAAATCGTGACGCCCGTCAAACAACCGTGTCGCAATAAAGGCGGCGTCTCTGCAAGGAAGACTTTTTTTTTCGGAGAAGGAGAATATTACAATTTTTTTTTTGTTCCTCTTTTGCCTGAACAGAATGATAAATTGTTGTATATAAATGTACTAGGAACGTAAGAAAAGTTTTTGGAAATATTTTGTCTGTGCTGATTTAATAAGATTAAAGGTAACATATGTGAGAAATTCTGTGCCAATACTTCCAGCTACAATGGTTGGGTTGCATTACCTTTGAACGGCATTTTTTTTTACCTGACCATTTAGCCAAACAACGGACTAAATGGTTAGGGCATAAGGACCCCAAGAACTCAGAGCTGGGTAAAGCAACTGTTAGAGTGATCAATCCAGCGCGTTCTTTAGCGAGTACACGGTATAGCCTTCCTGCATGCGGAACATGGCTTAACGTCCTCTCACGAAAAGGGAGATCTTTTCAATTGAACCGATGTCACTATTCTAACCGAAAACCGAGTGAGAGTTAGAAGAGAGTTGGATTGGGTTGTTTTATCACTAAGTAGCACTTTTTTTGCACACAATGGGCTAAATGGCCAGGTCACAAGGACCCAGAACACTCAGAGAAGGTTTGGGGGGAAGGGGACCTATTGGACAACTGTTAGGAAACAGATGGTAACCTCCTGTCAAGGTCATCCAGTGTGCTCTTTAACATGCACAAGGTATGGCTCTCCCGCACATGAGGGATAGCTTAACTTCCCATCCGACGGACGGCGGCCTTTCCAAGCCCATCGGTGTCCCCTACTGACCGAGTACAAGTCAGGGAGTTTTACGAAGATAAATCACGACACTGCTCTAAGTGGGACTCGAATCTAGAATCTGCAAGTTACGAGTCTGGTGTGCTACCAACAGAGCCACCTCCGCCTCAGTTAATAGAGAAAATTTCAAAGCAGGGAAAAATGGCGAATGGAACACGGGAACACCAGTTATGAACCAAACCCATCCCCCTATGGAAGTTCCATCAAGTCGTAATTTAATTTAAAAAATTGTTCGTTTTGGATAACACATTTCTGATAAGTTTCATGACATACCTTGCATATTGGGTTCTTTTACTTCTGATCGACAAGAACCCCAAGTTGTAGGGCAGACTCATTTAACCCAGGGCTTATTGCAAAAGGAACTGCGGCTCATAAAACTATTTCAAATCAGTATACCGAATCTCGCTCATTTCTTGCAATTTTTTGACTAAACCTTTCAGGTGCATAACTGAACGATTTTGCTTATTCATTAGTACTCAATAAAATTAGTACTCATTGTTTTTTAATTGAAATATTTACTTGATTCCTATATCGCAGAATTGCAATATCATTTAAAGAATTCATGGAAAATTGCCTGTTGGAACAGACAGTTGAAAGAAAAATTAACGAATTTGTTTTAAGAAGTAAACTCTAATACTAGGTAAATTTCTTTAGAAATGATTATTTTGAAGTATGCAACTATCAGAGTACTCTCTTTATTGCTTTCCATCCTCACACATCTACTAGGGCGTATTAAATTGGCAGGCTCCTGTCAGACCTCTGGCAAGCAGCTGCTTGAGGGGATATATTTCAGTATAACGAATATGCTTGGTCACCAGCTGGATTTCGTTACACTGACATTTTACTGTATTTTCGTTTTTAAATAGATAAATTTTCTTGCTGCTCCTGAAGAATATAGTTCTTTTTTAGTGGCTCTTCACTACGTTTAAGTTGGACGGGTGTTCGATCAAATGGGTCTGGTTTCAAAAACTGGAAAAAGTATGGATGTTACTTTCCATATATGGACTTTCTGCTGATGTTTCGACTTCCTCACAGATCTTCTCTATGGCGCATTACAATCTCAAACCTCTGTGGCAATCAGCTGGTTCTGGAGAAGATATTTTATTTTTAAATAGAGGGTGACGATATATACCTACATTGCATTCTGGTCGATTCCTGTTCAATCCAGATATCCACACCAACTCTAATTTTTTAGCTCTATCTGCTAGACTTTTCTAGAACACTAAATCCATATCAACGCGTTCCCAGGTTCGAGTCCCAGCTGGGTCAACGTTGAGATTTATCTCCGCAAAATTCCCGCCCTCCCACGGTCAGTAGGGGACACCGATGGGCTTGGAAAGGCCACCGTCCGTCGGATGGGACGTTAAGCCGTGGCCCCGTGTGCGGGAGAGCCATACCCTGTGCACGTTAAAGAACAGGTTGGATGGCCTTGACGGGAGGCTACCATCTGTCTCCCAACAGCTGTTCCAGTAGGTCCCCTCCCCCAATCTTCTCTCAGCCTTCGGGGTCCATGTGACCTGGCCATTTAGCCCATGGTGTGCAAAAAAGTGCCGCTCAGAGGTAAAACAACCCAACGTTAAAGAACACGCTGGATGGCCTTGACGGGAGGCTACCATCTGTCTCCCAACAGCTGTTCCAGTAGGTCCCCTCCCCCAACCTTCTCTCAGCCTTCGGGGTCCATGTGACCTGGCCATTTAGCCCATGGTGTGCAAAAAAGTGCCGCTCAGAGGTAAAACAACCCAACGTTAAAGGACACGCTGGATGGCCTTGACGGGAGGCTACCATCTGTCTCCCAACAGCTGTTCCAGTAGGTCCCCTCCCCCAACCTTCTCTCAGCCTTCGGGGTCCATGTGACCTGGCCATTTAGCCCATGGTGTGCAAAAAAGTGCCACTCAGAGGTAAAACAACCCAACGTTAAAGAACACGCTGGATGGCCTTAACGGGAGGCTACCATCTGTCTCCCAACAGCTGTTCCAGTAGGTCCCCTCCCCCAACCTTCTCTCAGCCTTCGGGGTCCATGTGACCTGGCCATTTAGCCCATGGTGTGCAAAAAAGTGCCGCTCAGAGGTAAAACAACCCAACCCATATCAACGCTCGTATATATATTTTTATATTCCAGTTATTTCTATTAAGTAGAGTAGGTCTGGGCAAACTTTGAGACTGAAGGGCGGCATAGAAAACTGAAATGAAAGGGCGGGCAGCCAAAGAAAATTGAAATGGGAAGGCTGTTCGCCAAAGAAAACTGAAATGGAAGGGTGGGCCGCCAAAGATATATATAATCAATGGCGTATGTATTAGAAAAAGTTTCTCTTTTTTTTCATATTTGATTTATTTGTCATCAATAGCTCACGGGTCGCACTAAGAAAGGTGGCGAACCAATGCTACCCGTAGTTTGCACCTAGTTTGCCCCAAACCTGGGCTAGAGCATACCACGATCAGCAAGCTTTAAAGGGAATAACTTAATTTCATCTCCAGTGCGGATTTTCCGTTTTAATAAAGTTCTCTTAGATTTCACGTTCAGTCCTTATCTCATTTCAATAAATTCTTTTTCACCGACTTTTTATCTTATTTCACTCGCACGCTTTTATTAATAGGGAGCCACTATTGTCTCTTTTAATCTTCAATCTCCCGTTTAAGTGAGATCGATAAAACTAATATTTTTTCTCTTCCTTTTACAAAGGCCACAAAGCGTGGTATTGATGCGACCAGATTTAATAAATCCCGTTGCCAGGTAACCGACAAATGCAAAAACAAGAAATGATAATCGAGTAGGACCACAGAAATCTTTAAAATGACGTCATTAAAATTGTGGCGAATAATCACAGTTCAGAAACGAGTTCGAAAGATAAGCATATTTTTTGAAAATTTTAAAACGACTACTAAAAAAAATGATTTAATATCTAATATTATTTATTTTAATTTTGTGAATTTTACTCTACTTTTTTTTTTAATAATAACTCAGGGATAACGTTTATCTGTGAATTATTATTATTCGAATTTCTCATCGGCAAATGTCTGTGTGTTTTACTATAAAAATAAAAATTTTCTGCGAACAACAATCCAACTGCCGAACAATAGGCACAATGGGCAAAATGGTCAGTCCACAAGGATAGTTATTGACCGAGTTTGATGCAGATTGAGTTTATTTTTACTATTATTACAGTTTTAAGAATCGCATTTAACCTGTCTTCGAGTATAATATGCACTTTCATAAATGCGTAATTTATTTTTAAGAATGAAACAATTGATGCAAATAAATGTTCAAGGTGGTCAAGTGGATCTAGATTCGAACCTCGGATAAGGTTTGGATATTTGTGTTGTCTTTCTGCTGAGGCTTCACCTTCCTCACAGATCTCCTCTATGGCGGGGGCGGGGGCGGGGGCAGCTCAGTCGGTAGCGCGCCAGGCTCGTAATCTGTAGTTCCCAGGTTCGAGTCCCAGCTGGGTCAGCGTTGAGATTTATCTCCGCAAAATTCCCTGCCCTGCCCACGGTCAGTAGGGGACACCGATGGGCTTGGAAAGGCCGCCGTCCGTCGGATGGGACGTTAAGCCGTGGCCCCGTGTGCGGGAGAGCCATACCCTGTGCACGTTAAAGAACACGCTGGATGGCCTTGACGGGAGGCTACCATCTGTCTCCCAACAGCTGTTCCAGTGGGTCCCCTCCCCCAACCTTCTCTGAGCCTTCGGGGTCCATGTGACCTGGCCATTTAGCCCATGTGTGCAAAAAAGTGCCGCTCAGAGGTAAAACAACCCAAATCCTCTATGGCATATTAAACTGACAGGCTCCTGACAGACCTCTGTGGCAAGTAGATGCTTGAGAGGAAAAACTTCGAAAGCTATTGAGCAACAAAGAAGTCCACAAGCAAACATACATGTCAAATACACGGCAACAAAATTGATGCAAATAAATGTTCAAGGTGGTCAAGTGGATCTAGATTCGAACCTCGGATAAGGTTTGGATATTTGTGTTGTCTTTCTGCTGAGGCTTCACCTTCCTCACAGATCTCCTCTATGGCGGGGGCGGGGGCGGGGGCAGCTCAGTCGGTAGCGCGCCAGGCTCGTAATCTGTAGTTCCCAGGTTCGAGTCCCAGCTGGGTCAGCGTTGAGATTTATCTCCGCAAAATTCCCTGCCCTGCCCACGGTCAGTAGGGGACACCGATGGGCTTGGAAAGGCCGCCGTCCGTCGGATGGGACGTTAAGCCGTGGCCCCGTGTGCGGGAGAGCCATACCCTGTGCACGTTAAAGAACACGCTGGATGGCCTTGACGGGAGGCTACCATCTGTCTCCCAACAGCTGTTCCAGTGGGTCCCCTCCCCCAACCTTCTCTGAGCCTTCGGGGTCCATGTGACCTGGCCATTTAGCCCATGGTGTGCAAAAAAGTGCCGCTCAGAGGTAAAACAACCCAAATCCTCTATGGCATATTAAACTGACAGGCTCCTGACAGACCTCTGTGGCAAGTAGATGCTTGAGAGGAAAAACTTCGAAAGCTATTGAGCAACAAAGAAGTCCACAAGCAAACATACATGTCAAATACACGGCAACAAAATTAAACTTAGTCCTCAACTAATTTAAACAATTCACTATTTTAAAAAAGTTAAGAAAAATTACGTGCATGAAAAATAAACCAACAAGCAAATTTAAAATCGATTTTTTTTTCAAGAAAAGCGAAAACATTTCGGTCTTCATCTAAGTAAATAAAAAACAGATTATCAGATCTAGTCGTCCCCATATTTACATCAGCCGCCAAAATTTGACAGCTTAATTGCATGCATCGCCGGAATATAACACCGAGGTATATGTATACAGACAGACAAGAAGCTAAAAGGGTATTCTTCTATGTCTTCGTAATTTGACCATTAAGACGCCTTCTAATTTGAAAGTAACGATAATTTGCGTCCCGCGAGTCCCAAGATTAAAATTCCGAGTTAGTCTTGCGCCGCAGAATATTGATGCCTTGTCCTCAACATCTGCTAATACCTCTTTCCTATACCCAAAAACGAAAGATCTCGTCATTAGGCTAATCCAACGTGCAAAACCGTTAAAAGGTTTTTGTTTTTCTTCTCATCCAATCCCCCCCCCCCAGCCCATCCTTCGAAATACTCAACTGTTACTTACGTTTTTTTCGCTTGTCGTTTAGCAAGTTCGTAGTTTATAATATTTGCTTTTGTTTTTTTTCCTTGCCATTTCCAGCAGAGATTTTTCCATCACCCATAATTAACAGAAGAAAGAAATTCGCTAATAGCCAAATTTTGCTAGATGCAAAAGTTTTGACGAGTTAAAAAAAATTCCGCGAACATCAGCTGGTTCACTTTGCCTGTTTTTTTTTCCATTCCATGTTGTTTTTTACTTTGAGTTTTTTTAGTGTATAGACTTTTACTAATTCGGTGGTTGACGTTCTAATCTCAAAGATATGTTGGTTCGAATCTTGCAAGTTTCGAGTTGATGAAGCTAAACAGGGTTGGGTTGTTTCGGTTTTTTTTTTACCTCTGAGAAGCGATTTTTTGCACACAATGGGCTAAATAACCAGGTCGCAAAAGCTCAGAGAAGGCTGGGTGAAGAGGAACACACTGGACAGCTGCTAGGAGACAGAGAATAGTTTCCCGTTAAGGCCATCCAACGTGTTCTTTAACGTGCACAGAATGTAGCTCTTCTGCACATGGGGCCACGGTTTTATGTCTCAATCGGCGGACGATGACCTTTCCAAGCCCATTTGTGTCCCCTACTGACTGAGAGCAAGGATTTTGCGGAGATAACTCTCAAAGTTAGCCCAGGTGGGACTGGAACCTGGGAACTCGAGATTACGCGCCTGGCGCACTACCAACTATGTCACTCCCCACTCCACTTGAAATAGGAATTATCTGCAGATAGTTAGTTTGTTTCTAACTCGTCGTAAATCAGTATTCATTAAGTTTGATTTATTTTTGAAAATTCTGTAATTTTAGAGAGCTCGCAATAGTCGATTATTGATAAAGAATATTTAGATAGATAAAAATAATAAATACATAATAATAATAATGAATATATATATAATAATGAATATATATATAATAATGAATATATAATAATAATAAATGCTAATAAATAATAATATAATAATAAATATAACAATATATATATGCTATATATGATAATAATACATACTTCAATAACAATTCTTCGTACAAAGATTATTTTCAAAACTCTGGAACTTTGAATATGGTTTTCGATTCTCATAACAATGGTACATTTTATGATTACTATATAAAAACTGATTTTCATATAAAATAATTTTGCCTCTTTCAAATTCTTTCTTTTCATTCCATGCTACTCCAGAAGAAGGAACTGTTATTTATGCTTGGAGTCGTTCTTGACTGTGGTGGATCACTCTCAATAAGAAGTAATCACTCTAGAATCATTCCTACTTAGTCAGGAACGATTTCTTGGAGTCACTCCTGACAGAGGAGTCGTTCTTGACTGTGGTGGATCACTCTTAATAAGAAGGAATCACTCTAGAATCATTCCTACTTAGTCAGGAACGATTTCTTGGAGTCACTCCTGACAGAGGAGTCGTTCTTGACTCGTACAACGTAACAAAGACTTATCAAATTCCATCGATTCAGATACCTCTCATCGTACGATAAATAATAATACAGTATATATATATAAGTATGTGTACAGGTAACTTTTGCTTGATCCGCTCGCGGTCCATACGGTGTTCAGAAACGTTAATTTTTTTTCTGCATCAAATTGTTTTTCCTTATTGCAAAAATTTCTAACATACAGCATAAACGACACAAGAAATCTATTATATTCATAATGCATATATGTCTCGAGCGAGACATTTCATGAAAGTGTTGACTATTGAAGTCATTGAAGAGTTACTTTCTTCCCATAATCAGTGCATGGCTTTGTCGGAGGGGTACAACTGTGAATTCACACGAAAGAGCGCCGTGATACGTAGTTGTGACAAGCTGCTTGAGTGCTATAAAAAATATATTTGCCCAGGGCGATATTGCAGTTAAGCAGCGAGTTTTGAGAGATTAGAAAGCTGTTTTTTACTTTATATTTAGTTTTCGTTTTACCTAGAAGTAAAAATTTTGCTAATTTTTTTTTTTGCAGTTTATTATATTGTATGTGTTTTGACATTTACATTTAATGACTACAGATTTATGGAACAGAATCTAAAAAATAAATAAATAAATGAGTAAATAAGTAAATAAACAAAAACAAAAAGAGTAAAATGAAAATTAACTAAAAAATATTATAATTATTTATTTTTAAAAAAATGTATAATGAGAAAGCCTGTATAAGGACCTCTCAAATATCTGTAACGTTGAATAAATAAATAAATAAATAATACATTTAATGTACGGTCGCCGTCCGTTGGATGGGACGTAGAGATATGGCTCCATGTGCGGGAGAGCCATACCCTGTGCATAGTAAAGAACAGGCTGGAGAGCCTTGACGGCAGTCTCCCAACAGTTGTCAGCGGGTCCCTCCCCCAACCTTCTCTGAGCCCTTGGGTCCTTGTGGCCTGCCAATTTAGCTCATTGTGTGCAAAAAAATATAGCTCAGAGGTAAAACAACTGAACCCATTTCATGAATTATAATTATTTAATTGGGAGCCTTAGGGTTGAAGCCCGTATCTTGAATCAGTGTAATACATATAATCCACCTCCCCCTGTGAACTTGCATTTCGCTTAACGCGGATTTGCCTGGTAAACTTCCGTCTCAGTAAATCAGGATTTACCAGCATTATAAACAATATATCTGTAAAGCAGTAATGTCTAGTTCTGTTTGTGAAATAAAAATAAATATCAAAGGACTCACCTTGGGCTTTCGAAACGATGATCCCATTTTAACAATGGGATTTTCTTCTGACTTGTACATTCGTTCTTGTGATGCAACACACCAATATCATCGAACAACACTAGACACTGTTGTTGCCTGTAACACTACACTAACAAGGGGGTTTACGGAATCAAAAATGGATCGTGCATCCATTGTTTACGCCTTTCGAATCATCATGATTTTTTGGCTTTAAAGCCATTAGTACAAAGAAGAAAGGCTGCCTTCTTAGACTCGGGCATCGATCACAATAGCTTTAAGCTGAAATTAAATTACGGCGAGTTTGCTAAAACGTCAGTATGTTCGGAATGCTTTTGACCAAAGTGTAGAATACTGAAGCTGCTATAAAGTTAAGACTTAGTGCTCTTAACGACCTCTCACGGCAAAATCCATACATCATCGACTTTTCCCTATACGATTGGACGAGAGGTCAGTGACGGAAAATGTGGGGAGGGGACACAATCTATTCCCACCTTCTCAAATTCTCTCCTGTGAAATTAAAAGGCGTCGAGATCTAATGAACTTCTTGGGGTAGAAGAACCGGAATGAAAAGAAAGAAAGTAAATAGGGATGGGGTTGGGAGGGGGGAGAAACAAGAGTTCTTGCGATTTTCAAGATCGTTAGAGTGTCTCGAGTGCGGAACCGTGTCGGAGTTTGACCTTTGAATGAAGGTGTGGTGCGAAAAGTCGGTGACCTTACACTCTCTTAGTTAAAGGGGATAGGAGATGCTAATGGCAGTGATGGTAGGATGCTGGACATCTTTGCTCAGGGTCTTCCTGTTGAAGTTTTGTGTCGGTTCTGTTCTGGTTCTTTGAACAGGCCACAAAACAGGACCAAAGTCATCACTCTGTCTATGGACGCTAATCACGTTTTTTTTTCTGCGGATCAAGAGCAAGGAAGGAAAAGAGGAAGATCAAGAGTGTTGATTGACAGCGCACAGGATGCATATGTGCCATCATCCTTCTTAATTTCTATTTTTTTTCTTCGTTACCTTCGATACTGAATGCCCGTGGTTAATCCGATAACAACCGAGGCGAGGGGATCCACAAAAGAATGCTTTCTTTTGTTGTCACCGCTCCTAGCATTGTGACGAGATGAAGACAATATACGCTATCGGAAACGGAAGCTGCAACAGGAATTCGAAAAATAATGTAATTAGAAGATCTGCTTGACAACATTATTCGGAGACGCCGAAATAAACTCAACAAAGTAAAACACTTATTTAAGATTTCTTTTTTATCTATTTAAATAAAATTGTTTGAATTGTTTCATATCTTTGTAATGCTCGCTTCTATTACAATTTTAATTTTTATTAATTAACTGTAATTTAAATATTATAAAATTTTACAAGACAGAAAAGATATCAAATTTAACTGCAGGAAAAGGGACTATTTTATTTACCTACATCAACAATCTGGATTGGCTGATATTATTACATCATTTTCAGCTACTACTATTACAATAATCATCCTTAGTAACTATAACCATATTATAATTCAAATGGATGAAATTCTAGGTACCAGGTAATATTTAAACTCGAACTGATTTCAAACTCCGTGGCCGAGTGGTTAATGCGCTTGGCTACTGATCTACGGGACCTTGGTTCGTGTTGTTTTTCTGCTGAGGTCCTGCCATCCTCTCAGACCTTCTACTATGGCATATAAACTGACAGTCTCCTGTCAGACGTCTGTGGCAAGCAGCTGCTTGAGGGGGTACTGTATTTATTAGTGCAGCAGCTGGCAGCTTTGTTCATTCGAATGTTTTAAACGCATTGTGAAGAAGCTGCGCACTATTCTGCTGAATTAAAACATTTATTCCTTCTGGATCATTCCATTCTTTGTACGGTTCGTTTGTCCAGTTTAACCTCTTCAACCTTTTCCTCTGGTGCTCCGAAAAAAAATATAATATATATAATAAAAAATAGGAATGTAACAGACAAGGGCTAAATAGATACTTCAAGGCTCTATAAATAATAACTTCTGATATTCATTAGATGAAAATATCACTTATATTGATCAATTTTGATTTCTCAAGGTAAAATATAATCAAAATTTCCAGGCTTCGCATAGGAACAGTTTGTATAAATTACTAATTTTCAAATTAAAAAAATCGCCGACAGCATTTTGCACGATTTGTAAAGGAGACACTGCAACTATATTGAATCCTAGCAACATTTCTACAATACCTTTATGATATAAACTCATACTTGATTTTTGGGTTGAAACGTTTCTTTATTTTCGTATATAGTTACGGTTTCAATTTCTCACTACAACCGAGAGAGATTTTTTAGTTCTCTCAACCAATCCCAGTTTTTATCGAAATCTTCAACTTCAAGTATATATATTTTAGTTCATCAAATGTGTATAAATATTGAATTTATAGTTTAATTTTATTATTATACTTTTGTTTGTAATTTTACTATTATACTTTTGTTTGTAAGTTTACTATTATACTTTTGTTTGTAATTTTACTATTATACTTTTGTTTGCAATTTTACTATTATACTTTTATTTGTAATTTTACTATTATAGTTTTGTTTGTAATTTTACTATTATAGTTTTGTTTGTAATTTTACTATTACACTTTTGTTTGTAATTTTACTGTTATGCTTTTGTTTGTTAATTTTACTGCCTTCAAAGCATTGGGGAAGAGGTGTTTTTACTAAATGTTACAGAGGTGAGTGATGAATATAAATAAATTATAAATAAATAATTTCCCCCTCTCTTCTAAATTCTGGTATTGACACTCGAGAAAAAAAAAACCAAGTATTTTTTACCTTCCAAAATCATTATTTAGATTCGTATTGGATCCTGAAAACCTTTGCTTTCATATATTTTCTTACTGGAAATGTATTTTTTATTGTCGACGGCTTTGCTTGGAAGTAATTTGTAGAAATTGCTTGGAACGATTCCTGACGTTTTCGAACACATCTCATTATCTTCGTATTTCTCGGCTGATTGTTCCGGCAACTTCGTTTTCATCTTCACACAGTCTTTCGCGACATCACAATTTATGCTCGCCGTTATTTTGGTCGGATCTTTTTTCCTCCTTTGTCCCCTCTTTTAGCCAACGGATTTTCCAGACTGCAGCAGACCAGGCCATCCATCATACTGCCGAAACCAATCGATACGAAGGAAAGATGAGGTACTATGTCATTTTGCCTGAAGCATAAGTAGAGATAGAAAAAGGATTCTGCGGAGTTTTCAACATTATGCTCGTGTTAAAAAAAAATGAATTATCTCATTATTCGTTTCGTGGATTCTATCAAATGAAGAGTTAGAAACCATAAAACGAAATTAGTGAAAAGAAAGCAACACAAAGAAATGATGTTTTTAACTCATGCTGCCAAACAATAATATACAGTTATTGTAAACTAAGGGTCGGAGTAAAAATAAGACAAAAATGACGCTTTTTTATTGACGAACAATTATGTAACATTATGTTTACTATTCGGTCTTTACAACAATGGCTGCATATGACGTGGGACTGATCTAAGGGACCTGGGTTCGAGCCCCGGGTAAGGCATAGGATGTGTGTGTTGTTTTTCTGCTGAGGTCCTGCTAATCTCACAGACCTTCTACTATGGCATATATAAACTGACAGGCTCCTGTCAGACCTCTGTGGCAAGCAGCTGCTTGGGGGTATTTATTATTTATATATTATTTATGAAAATGTGACTTTCTGTTTTTGTTAGCACAAAGATTCATTTCATTTATTGCTTCAGAGAAAGTATACAGAATGCAGAATTGTGGCAAAGAATCATGACAATTAAAACGTTAATGATTCATATGATATGAACGAAAATTAATGCAATACAAGTTTTTAAAATAAAGTTTTTAATGTTAAATACACGTTTTTAAAATAAACCTTTAACGTTACTGTATTTCATAACTATAATTTAATGTGATTAACAAATAGTATTACATTTTCAGTCGACTTCATGTTTTCTGGAAAGGAATTATCAAGCTTTGCTACCAAAAACAAAAACGTTTTTGAAATGTAAATTCCTTTGAATAAAGAACTGGGGTCAATGTAAAAGTCTAGAATATCAAATATCTTTTGTAAACCTTTTATAAACCTGCATTCTAGGATCTTTTTTTTTTTCAGATATATTAATAATTGTTTTACACATTGTTTTCTAATCTGTAAAATACCAAAATTTTTAAAAAATTTCTCTCACGCTTCCAAACTTTACAATTTTTTTCATGCATCTAATTACATGATTTTCGAACATACTCGAATGGTTTCAAAACAGATGAATGCGTATCACAAGTTTATTGCAATCAAAATAGATGACTGGATTCCAATAGGTTAATCTTGATCTCTTTGCGAGTTAAAGCTAAATACTTTTCGACAAATACAGAAATAATTAATAAGTGATATAATGTCAATGATTAGTACATAATAAACTAATAATTGATAAAAAATGTACAAAATCTAGTATTGAGACTGTTTTGAAAATTAGGAATAAAATATAAAATTTATCAGACTTAAAGTTGCTGGTACTACAGCGTTAAATAAAGGATCTTGACCTTTTATTTTATGCATAAAAACAACAGTCTTTTTTATTTTTGTTTGATAATCAGTATAGCATTTCTTTCATTTATTCTTAACGATATTTTTCGAAGTTTTAAATCCGGTGAACTTTACCCTAAGAATTTTATGATCAAGCTATCAAAATGTAGTGTAATGGAAGCATGCTGCCTTTTCATTAAAACTTGCAACTACAGTGGACCTTCGTTATAGCGCTGCTCGCTATACCGCGCACTCGTTTATAGCGCGGGCGATGTTCGCGATAAGTTATAGATAGTGTTTGTTTTTACATATTTTCAAGCGTACCTTATGTACGTAAATAAAATAATAAATATATGTACTAATTAAGATGTACATGTGAATTTTAATAAAACACTTAATAAATAAATTGTTTTTTTATTAAAATACATAATATATATATAGTTGATGGGATGTTTCAGTATATAGCTCAAATCATTCTGAGTAAATTTATTGTGTCGCCACCGCGCCGCTCGGTATAACGCGGTTCACCTTATAACGCGGGTGTTGTTTCCCGCCCGACATGCGCGTTATTATATCGGGGGTCCTCTGTATTAATTTTCTTTCAGACGCGAAATTTTTAACTCTCGTGGAAGAGTAAACATTTTTTCTCTAACTTCTACTGAAAATGCGTGTAAAATTAGAAAATACCAAAATAATATAATATTACGATAATATAAATTAAGGGAAATATATATATATTAGTAAATATATATTACTTGAAATATGTTTTTAATACAGAAACACTCTATAAGGAAGAGTCTATAAAAATATATTTAACCATCCCTCGATTTACACGGTAGATAAGCTCCTGGAAACCACCGTGTAAATCAAAGCAGACAATTTATGGGAAAAAAGGGGGATAATCCTTGTTATGAAAAAGATGTACATTAAAAGTTTTATTCATGCATATTTATGTCAAATTTCAGTTCACCGTTAATAAAAAGTATTAATATAACATTATTTTGTACTTTATTTACACTAATTCAGATAAACTTAGATTAATTTCTCATACATTTATTTTTGGTAAAGAAAAATACTCATCGTTAATGCAGTAAGTAATACACTATTAAATTTGAAGAAGAAATTTGAAAGAAGTATGTATTTTTGTGAATTGAATATAAATTAGAAATTAAGCATTTGTACCAACATTTAGTGTTTTATTTTCTAAAATTAGTATTTATATGATATTAAAATAACAGTATACTTACGAATTAGCTGTATTTAGCCTATATAATAGTCTACAAAGTTAAACTTGTTCCTAAAAATGTGATAAAACACGGTTTTTACTAGTCTGAAAAATTAATTCTATAAAAGTCAGATCTCGCAGCCTATTCAAATCAGGCTTCATGAAATAAAATGTCGCGAGACTTATTGCGTTACAATGACAAGATTGTAATTTTAGCGAAAAAATATAAGTATAACTTGGTACAGAATGACAATATTATTAATACACTCGTCCCTCGATTTACACGGTTCGGGTTTTACACGGTTAAAAAAAAGTGCAACCAGTTTCGATTTACACGGTTATGGACTCGGTTATACACGATATGGATAAATTATTTTATATTTATATAGGTATAATACATATTATGAAGTAGCAGTGATATAGGGCCAAGGGAGATTATTAGACGGTCATCCCAAAATTCAACAAAATGGTTTTAATTCATATAATATTTTTCAAGATTAAACAGATAATAGCGCGCTTGGCTACTGATCTAAGGGACCTGGGTTCGAGTCCCGGGTAAGGTATGGCTGTCTGTGTCGTTTTTCTGCTGAAGTCCTGCCATCCTCTCAGACCTTCTACTGTGGCATATAAACTGACAGGCTCCTGTCAGACCTCTGTGGCAAGCAGCTGCTTGAGGAGGTATTTATTTTTTATTTTATTTAGTGCATTCTTGTACACTCATTCCTCAATTTACACGGTAGATAGGGTCCAGGAAATAGATAGACCACCGTGTAAATCGAATTTTACTTTGTGATGACATTCTAATTATCTCCCTTGACGCCATACCACTGCTACTTCATATTTTTATTACATCTACATACATATAAAAAAACTCGATCCGTAACGTGTAAAACAGAGTCTATAATCGGGGAAAAAGAAAATGGTTGCATTTTCTAGACCGTGTAAAACCGTCTAAATCTAGGAATAAGTGTAATGCTTGAAAATTATGTGTCAACGTTATGTAAGATTACATATATTTCGTTGCAATTGTAATTGTAAGATAAAATATATTAATGGCTAAATGTAATATTAAAACGAAATAGAAGAATGAAAAACTATTTTTTGGTACATACCCATCGCATGTTACCATATTCTCTGAAGATGCATTGAAAAGCACTGGAATTGTTCCTCTCCAAAAGGAAGTATTACATTATGATGAAAACAACTTCACCACTTGTACCTACTGTCAGTGCACACATCAGAATGGCGCAGACGTTTAAATTCTCTTTGCAGCTGTTATGTGGTAACGGTCAGGTGCCGTAACGGTCAGGTGTGTATTTACATTATATATTATAATATTTTTAACTTAATTGTTAATGCTTAATTCAGTTTTTAATTTGATTCGGGACAAACAAGGAGCTACTGTTTTTTTACCTTCTATCATTTTGAAGAAGGATATACAAATTTTAGTTTTAAGACATACACCGCTTGTCCAAATTTTTATGAACATTTACTTCATACTTCATCTGGCCTCCACGGAAAAATGAAGTATGCTACATAAATTTGAAACTTTCATTGGCAGCTGTGATTTTCCTTTTACTCCCAGGAAGGGGGTGGCTCAGTCGGTAGCGCGCCAGGCTCGTAATCTGCAGTTCACAGGTTTTAGTCCCGCCTGAGCCAGAGTTGAGATTTACCTACACAAAACTCCCCGCCTTGCCCTCGGTCAGTAGGGAACACCGATGGGCTTGGAAAGTCCGCAGTCCGTCGAATTGGACGTTAACGAGTGGTCCTGTGTGCGGGAGAGCCACACCCTGTGCACGTTAAAGAACACGATGGATGGCCATGATGGGAGGATACCCATCTCTCTCCCAACAGCTGTTCCAGTTGGTCCCCTTCCCCAACCTTCTCTTAGCCCTCGGGTCTTTTAGACCTGGCCATTTAGCCCTTGTGTGCAAAAAGTGCCACTCAGAGGTAAAACAACCCAACTTCCAGGAGGAGGACAGTGTTGGGATAGAGAAACCCAACCTTTTGGCTCAGAGAGATAAATGAAAATTTTTAATGTTATGCAGGGCCGCCGACAGGGGGAGGGCAAGGGGGACTAGTGCATAGGGGCCCGTCAGATTAAGTGACTCTTTACCGTGGCCGAGTGGTTAGCACGCTTGGCTACTGATTTAAGGGACCTGGGTTCGAGCCCCGGATTAGGAATGGATGTGTGTGTCGTTTTTCTGCTGAGGTCCTGCCATCCTCTCAGATCTCTTGCTATGACATATAAACTGACAGGCTCCTGTCAGACCTCTGTGGCAAGCAGCTGCTTGAGGAGGTATTTATTTATTTTTATTTTTATTTACTTTTTCTTACAAAAATTATTCTTAGTTAGGCTATATATCGATCCTATAAAATTCCATAAGAACATTATTTGTTATAATATGCTTTTAAAAAGAAACACTAGTTGGATTATGACATTATCTCATTAATAGTAGTTGAACGAACCATTTCTTAACATCTCTTTTGTCCGCGTTAACTTACAGCATTTGCTTGTATTTTCCCTGTTAACCACCCCACCCCTGTAGCAGTAGCAACAGTTGGACTCTCCCAAACCCAACCCGTGCGATCAGGTATATTACATTGTTCATGTTTCGAGTTCCAGTAACATCGTCTGTGGTCTGTGTGTCAGTGTTACAAATTATAACAGTTTAAAAGTCTCTTGTCGGCACATTTGTTTCACCATTTCGTTGTCATTTGTTTAGTAAAATGATATATTCATTGGTGCTATAGTCTAACTGAACAATGGACAAGTATAAGCATAAGTCAGGAGCTGAGAAGGCAAGGAGAGAAATAAAAAATTGGAAGTTATTATGAAAGACAGTAGAACTTTGTTTGAAGTCGGTGTAAAAGTGAATGTGGACAGTGAAGGTGCAAAAAATGCATGCCTGACTGCTCAACAGGCTTTTTTTCCTCTGAATGTTATCATTGTGCCCAGAATAATTGCTATTAATGATTTGTAAAGATAAAAAGTTTTCAAGGGGGGGGGGGGCGAGCATAATATTACATAGGGGCCCATAAATTCTCTCGGCGGCCCTGATGTTACTTACTCCTCAAGCAGCTACTTTCCACGTAACCTGTGAGTGTAATGAGAAACCTGTCAGTATAAAATGCCATAGAGAAGACCTGCGAGTAAAGCGAGACCTCAACAGAAGTACAACACAAATAAAGAAACGTTCATGTTTTACCTGGGGCAAGAATCTAGGTCCTTTTGATCAGTAGCCAAGCCCGCAAACCACTCGATTGCAGGTACCAGTAAAATACTGTTGCGGATTACAAAAATGGATAGCCACTGAGCGTGAGTATTAAAAGCTATATTTCAAAACCAAATTCAATACAAGGTAAATTGTTACAAAGGAAATATGGATGAAGTATCTTATTAACAAATCAACTATTAACATGCACAAGTCATCAATCTTCCTGCGTGAGCACACAACATCAGCTCTGTGTATTTTACTAAATACTACCTTTTACTTGATTTACCAGGTCACCCGAAGATCTTCACTCGTAAACCAATTCTCGTCCTGTGCTAATAACTTTTCACACACTAGCCGAACAAAAAGACAGTCCGTGTAGACATTCGAAGTTAGCCATAAAAGTTCCCACTTTTATACTTCCGCGTATACACAACACATCAAGTTACTTCTTGATACTTAACGATAAAAGATCCCACTTTTATCCTTCCGCGTATACACAACACATCAAGTTACTTCTTGATACTTACGCGCACTGTCTCAGAACAGCTCACCGTCCATTTTCGAACTCACCGACCGTTACAATACAAAAACGACCGTTAACGCTCCACTCTTCTTCTCCAAATTCTCCCAACGTTCTTATTCGTTGGCTGAAACTTTTTGCTTTCGGTTGCCAGATTCCTTCTGTCGTAACAATACACAATATTTGTTTCCATTTTTATAATTATCACTTAGTTTGAAATTCCACTGTTAGAGGATATTGAAGACGTAAAGTAAAAAAAACTTTATTCTCTTTGAAAACGAACCTCTCAGTTTAGACAGAAACTATATGCAATTCTTCTGGTTTTAATCATGTTATTACATTTAATTAACTTCTGTTACAACAACACTCGCTTCAATATCGATTAGGGGGCGGGGGTGGCTCAGTCGGTAGCGCGCCAGGCTCGTAATCTGTAGTTCCCAGGTTCGAGTCCCAGCTGGGTCAGCGTTGAGATTTATCTCCTGCCCACGGTCAGTAGGGGACACCGATGGGCTTGGAAAGGCCGCCGTCCGTCGGATGGGACGTTAAGCCGTGGCCCCGTGTGCGGAAGAGCCATACCCTGTTCACGTTAAAGAACACGCTGGATGGCCTTGACGGGAGGCTACCATCTCTCTCCCAAACTGTCCCAGTGGGTCCCCTCCCCCAACCTTCTCTGAGCCTTCGGGGTCCATGTGACCTGGCCATTTAGCCCATGGTGTGCAAAAAAGTGCCGCTCAGAGGTAAAACAACAACAACAAAATTCAATACCGATTACCGTATAGAAAGGAAGATCCTTACAAAATGAAAAGATTTACCTAAAGGAAGGTAGGGAAGGGAGGGATTTGGCTAAATGTTACGTGACGTTATTATAATTTAATCTATCTATTCATTAATATTCAAAAAGTTGTGGAAATTGGAATTTATTTTGGGTTGGGTTGTTGGGTTGGGCTGCTTTACTTCTGAGCAAATTTTTTTGCACACAATGGGTTAAATAACCAGGTCACAAAGACCCCGAAGGCTCAGAGAAAGTTGGGGGAAGGAACGCACTGGATAGCTGTTAGGAGACAAATGGTAGCCTCCAATTAAGGCCATCCAGCGTATTCTTTAACGTGCACAACGGCTTAATACACGGCTTGCACACGGCTTGCACACGGCTCAGAGAAAGTTGGGGGAAGGAACGCACTGGATAGCTGTTAGGAGACAAATGGTAGCCTCCAATTAAGGCCATCCAGCGTATTCTTTAACGTGCACAACGGCTTAATACACGGCTTGCACACGGAACAACCGCTTAACGTCCCATCCGACGGACGTGGTCCAAGCCCATCAATGTCCCTATTGACCGAGGGCAGGGCGGGAAGTTTTGTGGAGGAATTTATTTCGCATCAATGAATAGCAGAAGCACAGCTTACTTGTAAATACAGAATTCAAGAAAATGTCTTGAATCAATTTTAATGATGAAGACAGTTTCGAGAATATTTCTTGAAATTGTCTTAATTGTAAAAATTGATAATTATCTAATATTAAAATAATCATAACCAAACTTCTAAAAATATACATTTATTTTTATAAATGGTTTGAAACAAAGCTTATTATTTAAGTTTTAATTTCTGAGGTAAATTCTTATGACGAATTATTATTGTGAACAGGGGCGTTGCCATTGGGGGGGGGGGAATGGGGATGGGGGAAGGCTCCCCCCCAAAGTAACTCGTAGTTGGCAAAATTCTAAGCGACTTCGTAAAATCTAGGTGAGTTGTGAAAATTTGCAATTTTCTTTTTGGAAAATTAAGGGGAGTTGTAAAAATCGCGGCAACTTGGCAAATCTAAGGCAGTTTGGAAATAATTTTAAATTTTGCAGAGACGGCAAAATTTAGAGCAGTTGGCAAAATTCAAAGCCACTTAGTAAAAACAGGTGAGTTGGCAAAATCTTAGGGAGTTGACAAAATTCGGAGTAACTTGGTAAAATCTTGGGGAGTTGGCAAAATCGGAACAACTTGGCAAAATCTTGGGGAGTTGGCAAAATTCGGAGTGACTTGGTAAAATCTTGGGCAGTTGGCAAAATTCGGAGTGACTCGACAAAATCGTAGGGAGTTGGCAAAATTCAGGCGAGATGTGAAAATTTGGATTTTGTTTCTGTAAAATTATGGCGAGTTGGCAAAATCTTGGAGAGTTGGCAAAACTTGAGGGAGTTGGCAAAAACTAGGTGCAGTTGGCAAATTCGGAGTGACTTGGCAGAATCGTGGAGAGTTGACAAAATCTAGTAGAGTTGGCAAAAACTAGGTGCAGTTGGCAAAATTCGGAGTGACTTGGCAGAATCGTGGAGAGTTGACAAAATCTAGGAGAATTGGCAAAACTTAGGGAGTTGGCAAAAACTAGGTGCAGTTGGCAAAATTCGGAGTGACTTGGCAGAATCGTGGAGAGTTGACAAAATCTAGGAGAGTTGGCAAAACTTAGGGAGTTGGCAAAAACTAGGTGCAGTTGGCAAAATTCGGAGTGACTTGGCAGAATCGTGGAGAGTTGACAAAATTCAGGTGAGATGCAAAAAATTGCAATATTTTTCCTGTAAAATTATGGCGGTTGGCAAAATTGAGGCAGCTTCGCAATATCTAGGAGAGTTGGAAAATCTTGGGGGAGTTGGCAAAATTCAGAGTGACATTACAAAACAGAATTTTGCCAACTGCTCTAAATTTTTGCCGTCTCTCCATTTTCCAAACTGCCTTAGATTTGCCAAGTTGCCTCGATTTCGACAACTCCCCTTAATTTTCTAAATTAATAAAAGTGGGAAGTTTGAAGTGATTTGGTAAATTTAGGAGAGTTGTAAAGATTGGAATTATTTTAATGAAATTAAGGAGATTTGACCAAATCAAGGCAAAAATTCAGTGATTTGGTACAATTCAGATGTAAATATTGGAAGTATTCTGAAAAATTATGGGTAGTTGGCAAAATTGGAAGTCAAATGGCAAAATGTAGGAGAGACTTTAAAATTGTCTTATCCCCCCCCCATGGAGCGAAAATCTAAACAAGTTTAAGTTTGCTCAGTTGGCAACTTTTGCTCGAGTTGGAGAATTTAGGACTTCTCCCCCCCCTCCAACCATAGTCCTTCGCTACGCCCCTGATTGTGAAATATTCTAGCTTTCATAACTCTTTAAATACTGAACGAATAGCGTAGAAAATTGAGATTTCAACAGATTTAATTATGAAGTTTAATATAACTTCTGTCACAGTTTTCCATTAAATGCATATTTTAGAATTTGCTGAGTTTCAAAGTTAAATTACCATTGATATAACATGAAAATTATCTAATATTTTGGTAAGGCATTGTGTGTGTCGCCGTCCCGTGGCCGAGTGGTTAGCACGCTTGGCTACTGATCTAAGGGACTCTGGGTTAGAGCCCCGGATTAGGCATGGATGTGTGTGTCGTTTTTCTGTTGAGGTCCTGCCATCCTCTCGGATCCTTCTACTGTGGCCTACTGTTGCCACAGAGGTCTGACAGGCTCCTGTCAGACCCTCTGTGGCAAGCAGCTGCTTGAGGGGGTATTTATTTTATTTATATTGTGTGTATCGTTCAGACATGAATTAGAGAGGGAAAACATCACAATAATTCGTTTATAAATTATGAATTTCATAATTGTGAAAATAAATACTCTGACTTGATAGCTCAATAAGGGAAAAAGCATCTGGTACATAATCAGGAGGTTTTGGTTAATAACAGTCAATTTTGCATTTTTATTTCAGAAACAATCATATCTTACCTTAGATTCGACAAAACTACACAGGTTTCCATAAATTAAGGAGCAACTATGCAAATGAGAAGCTAACGTCGAAGCTCTATAACTCCTAAAATAAGTTTTTTTTTTTGTTTTTGAAATAAATCATTGAGATAAAGATGTTGATCGAATATATCAATATCTCGATTTTTAACACTATTAGTTCAGTATTAAATGAGTTATGGAAGTCTGAATATTTAATCATAATAACCAATCACAAAAGGGAAACTTCACAAGTTAATTTAAACTTAGTAATAAGGATTGCATCAAAGTGTTTAATAAAATAAATGTGTATTTTTGAAGTTCGTGTAAAGAAATCTTTCACTATTCATCATTTTTAGTAGTCTTAAATCTGCTCTTGATGTTAAATATTCAAACTTCCATAACTTATTAGATAAACCCTCTTATCACTTATTAAATACTGAACAAATATTGCTGAAAGTCGAGAAATTGATATATTTGATAGAGCTCTTTATCTATTATGACATTTTTAAAAACAAAAGAATTATTTTAAAAGTTATAGAGCTTCGACGTTAGTTTCCCATTGACATAACTCAGGGTTATTTAATTAATGAATCAACAAACTGGAATTCCCTGCTTGTCATTTGATTTGATTCGAAAGCACGATTAGACCAGTGTTTATAATATTCATTCATTTGTTTATGAATGCCAACAGAAACCTGACAGATTTACTCTGTTCAAAGATCGTCTCAGTTCGTGTTCAGTGATGTCTCTTTTGAAGTCTTACACCCACGATGAGACAATGCTGATCTTGTTAGTCACCTCTGCAAGCATACCAGTTGCAGTGAGTCAGTAACAGGTGTGCCAACACTCCACGGTACAGGTCAATCCGGCATGCACAACATTCTTCCTGTACTTCGTAGTTGTTCGTTACGATATAATGCTTGGTGGTAAGAACAAGCGCTCCTCACATGCTTATGGAGGGTAGATACTGATTAATAGAACGTTCAGAAATTTTCAAGAGGGAAGGTAGCAGGGTTTATGATCTTACTATTTTTATCTATCCTTAGGACAAAAGAAGCCGTCCCGTGGCCGAGTGGTTAGCGCGCTTGGCTACTGATCTACGGGACCTGGGTTTGAGCCCCGGGTAAGGCATGGCTGTTTGTGTCGTTTTTCTGCTGAGGTCCTGCCATCCTCTCAGATCTTCTACTGTGGCATATAAACTGACAGGCTCCTGTCAGACCTCTGTGGCAAGCAGCTGCTTGAGGGGGTATTTATTTTATTTAGGACAAAAGATATAATTTGTACTTGGGAGAGATATGCCTACAGATGGTGGCAGACCAATGATGGACAATAGCGTATTCAGATAAGTTTTCGAGAGAAAATTGTTTTACCTCTGAGCGGTACTTTTTCGCACCCAATGGGCTAAATGGCCAGGCTCAGAGAAGGTTGGGAGTAGGGGGGAGGGAACCCACTGAGCTGTTGGGAGACCCATGGTACTTCCGGTCAAGGCCATCCAGCGTGTTCTTTAACTTGAACAGGGTATGGCTCTCCCGCATACGGAGCCACGGCTTAAAGTCCTATCCGACGGATGGGTCTTGCCAAGCCCATCCGTGTCCCTTTATTGACCAAGGGCAGGGCTGGGAGTTTCGCGGAGATAAATTTCAACGCTGGCTCAGGAGGGACTCAAACCTGGGAACTGGAGATTACGAGCTATCCCCGTCCCTTATTGAGACCCACTTTTACGCAAAGAATATATAAAATGAACGTCAAAATGGTCGAGGCTACTGTTCGAGAGTTATTGTAGTGAACAATCGCATAAACAGACCCACTAACAAACAATTGCAGTAACAGAAGAAAAACTCCCAAGTTCGAATAAAATCAGACTTTAAGCAGTAATCGCTGAATTAATATATTGTGTACACTTTGTGTGCGTTCCAGTGATTCTCTTTTAAAAGATTTCTCTTAGACTAAAGGAATAACACTCTATTGCTGTGTGATCTGGACCATTCCATTAAAATGAATAATGCATTAAAATGATTAATCTAAATCTCAGGTACCTGAGAATTTTGGCGCTCCTCTTGCTACCGGAAATGAATAATAAGTATTGAGGGGTTGGGTTGTTTTACCTCTGAGCGGCACTTTTTTGCACACCATGGGCTAAACGGCCAGGTCACATGGACCCCGAAGGCTCAGAGAAGGTTGGGGGAGGGGACCTACTGGAACAGCTGTTGGGAGACAGATGGTAGCCTCCCGTCAAGGCCATCCAGCGTGTTCTTTAACGTGCACAGGGTATGTCTCTCCCGTACACGGGGCCACGGCTTAACGTCCCATCCGACGGACGGCGTCCTTTCCAAGCCCATCGGTGTCCCCTACTGACCGTGGGCAGGGCGGGAAATTTTGCGGAGATAAATCTCAACGCTGACCCAGCTGGGACTCGAACCTGGGAACTACAGATAACGAGCCTGGCGCGCTACCGACTGAGCCACCCCCGCCCAAGTATTGAGGAAATAAGTTTATTCATTAATAAACAATTAAATAAAATAATACAGATTTTTTTCCTTAGCGAAACTTTCTTTTGTACCTGTACCATCTTGAACGTAATATGAGATTTTAAGGCACTTGTAATTCGCAAATTAACTTTCTTAATAGTTAAAAGAGATAAAAAATAATTAACATTTCTTATAGTTGGTAGATGTTTCAATTTTGTCAGTTTAAAATGGTTTCATAAATTTATTATTGTTACTACTTTCATACGTTGCATAAGTTTGAAAATTTCTGTGTAATTCGCAATTGGGGGTTGGCTCAGCAGGTAGCGCACCGGGCTCATAATCTGCAGTTCCCAGGTTCGAGTCCCAATTGTGTTAGTGCTGATGTTTATCTCTTTAACCTTCACTTTGCTCTCGGTCAGTAAAGGACACCAATGGACTTGGACGGCGGCCATTCCAAGTCCATTGGACGTGGACGTTGGTTAGTGGAGCACTCCATGGAGGGTTTTGAATGCCAAAAAATGGGACGTAAAGCCATGATTCCTTGTTCTGGAGACCATATCCTGCTCGCTAATAGAAGACGCTGGATGGCGTCTTCTCTCCTAACAGCTGTCTAGTGTGTTCCTTTACCCTAACCTTATCTTAGGCCCTCGGAGTCCTTGTGACCTGGTCACTTAGCCCATTGTGTGCAAAACGTGCCTCTCAGAGGTAAAAGAACCCAAACAATGATGAACCCACTTAACTGAATTTGTGAACTTCAGAGGAAAACAGTATGTTAAAACTGATTTACTAGCTGAGCAAATATTGCCGTCTTCTTATAAAATTATACGGATTCAGTGTGATTTCATCATTGATAAGCTTTACTTTTATTTTTTACATTTTAGGGCTCATATAGGCAGATATTTTAAATTTTAAAAATTATATATTATAATTATAATAATTATATATATTATAATTTTAAAAATTTTTTGCTCTACAATCTGTTTCCTGGTGGCAACTCGAAATGCTGTAGGTAAAACTAATGGTAAAAGTACGACAGCGAGTTTTATTTCAAACGTGACACGGCAGCGCCATCTTTTGACACTCTATACAATTCGGATGATATGAGCAGCTCAAAAGGAAAACTATTCCTCTATTCATCTTATCCTACTATGAGTAGGCTTGCCATAGTTTTCATGAGCTAATCCCGGCTCTTGTCGAGACGGAGAAGAGAGGAGGAGGGCGTGACCAAGATTTTTTGAATGTCAAAAATGCG
Organism: Ryuthela nishihirai; assembly: GCA_038380435.1. Classification (NCBI taxonomy): domain Eukaryota; kingdom Metazoa; phylum Arthropoda; class Arachnida; order Araneae; family Heptathelidae; genus Ryuthela; species Ryuthela nishihirai. The sequence goes on along the minus strand of JAWZYU010000015.1, from coordinate 41,408,040 downwards.
AAGAGCAAAATGTTACGTACGTTAAGGTATAAATAAAATCATGCTGTATTTACTCAAGTTGGTAATTAAATAAAATGAAAAGGAATAAAGTGGGAAGAATAATGCCAAAAAAATTATAAAATAAAAAAATAAATACCCCCTCAAGCAGCTGCTTGCCACAGAGGTCTGACAGGAGCCTGTCAGTTTATATGCCACAGTAGAAGGTCTGTTATCGTATTAACAACATACATACTAACAAATTAATATGCAGTGCGCCAAACAAAGCAGTTTTGTCCCTGCATTGTTGGATTTTGTTGTCGACAATTTCATAGTCGAATGTTTTACTTTATCTTTAAGGATCCACCTCTTCTTCATGCGTTATTTGTTCTTTAACCGAACTAAAAAAATAAAATATTGATAATTTAGTGAAAAAAATTTAGAATCCCGGACATTTTAAAGCCCCGGACAGATATTGAAATCCTGGACAGTCTGGACCAATCCCGGACGTATGGCAAACCTAAATGAGACGAGGACCAATAAGTGATATGCTGAACTCTTCATTTCACTCGGGAAAAAGTTTTTTCGCCAGCAAACTGAGGAGCGTACAAAAAAAAATACTTTCAGGAGGTGGGCTCGAGGAATGAAGGGAAGGTAACTCTTTTTTTGCATTCATTCCAATAATTCAGGGAACATTATATATATATTTGTTACTACACAGACTACCAGTGGGCCAGATAAATTCCTAAAGAGTTTAAATCAGTGCTTCGAAATTGAGAAATTTTTGAGGGCGTTTTCTTTAGAGTTTCTGTGGAAATTGATTAAATATAATGTCGAACATTTCGTATATTAACATAGTCTCTCATGAAGAGAGGGGGGGCATTAGAAAAATAATACTTGTCAAAAAGAGGCGTTAAAGTAAAGACAAGTAATTGTGTTCAGAGGTAAAACAACCCAACCTCGAATAATTGCGAGAGTACACTGAAGAATAAAAATTCAAACAATTTTGCTGCTTTTTTAAAGCACGGAATCAAGGAAGCTCACCCAACAGGGAACGTTGCGCAATTATGCTAGCACTTTGTGTCTTGCTTACAGTTGGTGTGGAAATGCACGCTTCAAGTTCTGTTTTTTTCATTGCTTTTATTTAGAAAAGAGAACAAACTTTAAAACTCCTTTTTCGTTTGAAAAAAAAAAGTTTTGTAACCTAACAGACGCTTAGTGGGAATTGAGATCGCCAGAGTCATTGACTGGCCGCTGAGGCCAAGCATTACCTATTAGGAAGAGCTATATTCCGCATCAATCTCTTCCATTGGAGAGGAAGGTATAATGAGTTAACTGTTGCCTTGTGTCACACAGGCAGACAATGAGGGCCTTTGATCCGAATTTTTTGAGAAAAAGAACCGAAACCCAGACAGCAATGAGGCTTACATTCATTTCGATTGTTTTCTTTTCTTCAATCGTAGCAAAAGTAATGTTTTTTTTTTTTTTTTTTTTTTGGGGGGGGGGGGGTATTTTACGACGTATTTTGTTTATTTTTTCTCTTGTAGCCAGACAACCGGAAAATAGTCCTGGTTGAATAACCACAATGGAGTTTGGTAATGAGGTGTGAATTTCTGTAAATTGAAGCAAAAATAGGAACAAGGCTTCTTGGGTTAATTTATTCATAGGAAACATGAATCTTATTCTTTCGCGCTTCACTTTTTTATTTCTCGCACATTAATCTAGAGGGTTTACACAACTAAATTTCAACTGCGTGATTGGAGACAACATAAGAAAATTTTGGTTTGTTTTACCTCTGAGCGGCACTTTTTTTGCACACCATGGGCTAAATGGCTAGGTCACAAGGGCCACGAAGGCTCAAAGAAGGTTGGGGGAGGGGACCCACTGGAATGAGCTCTTGGGAGACAGATGGTAGCCTCGCAGTCAAGGCCATCCAGCGTGTTCTTTACAATGCACAGGGTATGGCTCTCATGTACACGGGTCGACGGCTTAATGTCCCATCCGACGGACGGCGGATGGGACGTTAAGTCCAAGCCCATTGGTGTCCCCTACTGACCGTGGGCAGGGCGGGAGATTGGTGGAAGATAAATCTCAACGCTGACCCAGCTGGGACTCGAACCTGGGAACTGCAGATTATGAGACTGGCGTGCTACCGACTGAGCCAACCCCGCCTCCAACATAAGAAAGGATCCATGCAGAAAAAATAATAAGGGAAGCGGGAAGGGCGCTTAAATAAAATGGCGCAAGAAACCCAATCGAGCCAGAAAAATAAGGGAGATCCTTCGCAGTATAATATTTTTTTACCGTTTAGAGATCTTTTAAAGAAATTTCTTGAAAAGTGCATGCAGTATACATATATTTACGTTTAACAATTTTTGTCTCTATTACCATTTTCAAAGGCGGATGACCCTTTCCTCTCAGATCCAGTTTACAAGGACTCCAAGGGCTCGGAGAAGGTTGGGGGAGATGACTCACTGGACAGCTGTTGGGAGACAGATGGAAGTGCTACGATGGAATTCTTAGACCATCCAGCGTGTTCTTTAACGTGCACAGGGTATAGCTCTCCCGCACACGGCATAACGGCTTTTCTAACGCTCACGACGACTTTTCTAAGCCCATCAGTGTCCCCTACTGACCGAGGGGCAGGACGGGGGTTTTGAGGAGATAAAATCTCGAAGCTGTTCCAGGTAGGACTCGAACTTGGGAACAAAAATTACGAGACTGGCGTGCTGCCGACATAGCACTCCTGCCCATGACAAATGTTTAACAACCTGCTCGCTGAACTGAGGCAATTGAATTAATGCAAAAAAAAATTAGAGATATTAAATTTTGCTTATCATAAACCTTTCAATTAAAAATATGTATAGTTAATATAAATAAAGTCACAAAATAAAAATTTAATTAAATTCGAGATGACTGGTTGATTAATAGATATATTTTCCTTTTTTTTTTTGACGAACTCTGGTTTCTGTTGCCTCCGGCTCCGCGATCTTCAAAATTTAAACAACCGGCTCTAGCCAGAACCATTTTGATAAACCTGGACCTGGACAGCTATCGAACAAAGGAGAGGAATTACACAGGCGTAAAAATTTAAGTAGTTCAATTTATCTAAAACTTAACTCCGAGCTGTTTCTTTTATAGATCAGGGCCTGGTATAGGTGTTCAGTTTCTTTGAATTACTGCATTATGTTAAAATTTCAGGTTTACATTCGTAAAAAAAATTCGTACAAATAATTAAAAACGTTTCAGATAAAATCTCCGGGTGGTGGAGGGGAAAATAAATGCCCAAGAGACGTACTATTCCCAGCTTTTTAGAAGCCCACGATCTGCTACCGAATAAGTGATTCACTTATTGAATGATTCATTGAGGCCAATTAAGCGTTTAAATATTAGTCAGAACACGAAGTTAAACATTTCTTACATGTCGTAAATATGTCTATTATGTTTCATAAGAAAAAGTCTTTTCGAAAAAAAAAGGAAATTACTTTGGATATTAAAATCTCTCATTCTGTAGGGAATACATAGTGCTGCCATCTGTTTATGAAATATGGAAACAGTGTTCGCCAAATTTGGAAATTTGGAAATTTTTTGTCAGTTGTATTAACAACGTTCAAACTTTTGTAGTGGCAATATAAGAGAAGAAAAAAATAACATCCTTAGAATGTTAATATGAACAATCAATAACTGTACATCATAAAATTTTTATCTAAAGAACATCTATATATATTTTATCTAATAAAATTTTTTTTTTAAAATCATCCCAATAATATATATATAGGAGATCGTAAAAAATGAAGTGTAAACATACGTTCGTTTGCAATTTTTTTCTTTATTTTCCTTTTAAATATTCATAAATAGGATGGGCATTGCAACGTAATTCCTAAATTTGACCGATACACCATTTAGACAGAGATTTTCAAACTTTATGAATCCACAGAACCCTTGAATTTCTTTCGTTGAAACTTTAGTCATGAAAAGGCAGTCAAATATAATTAAACAAAATCTTTACTCATTGTAATTTCTATTTAGGTTCATATATTCATGTAGGGACAGATTAAGGTGTTTGGTGGGTTTTATAATATATCAGGACTAAAATATAATTTGGGACTTTCAGACACTATACTGTTTTATTTTTGTTAAAAATGGGAGAAGATCTTACTAAAATGTAAGACTTTACTGTAGAGTACTTGCGTTGGGTTGTTTTACCTCTGAGCGGCACTTTTTTTGCACACCATGGGCTAAATGGCCAGGTCACATAGACCCCAAAGGCTGAGAGAAGGTTGGGGGAGGGGACCTACTGGAATAGCTGTTGGGAGACAGATGGTAGCCTCCCGTCAAGGCCATCCAGCGTGTTCTTTAACGTGCACAGGGTATGGCTCTCCCGCACACGGGGCCACGGCTTAACGTCCCATCCGACGATCGGTGTCCCCTACTGACCGTGGGCAGGGCGGAGAATTTTGCGGAGATAAATCTCAACGCTGACCCAGCTGGGACTCGAATCTGGGAACTACAGATTACGAGCCTGGGGCGCTACCGACTGAGCCACCCCCATAGAGTACTTGCCTCTTACAAAGCTTTTAAGAGGTAATTGTTATATTATAATAGGAAATAACACATATAAACCAACAGAGCCAGCAACAAGTTTAATAATTCATTCCAAAAAGAGGGGAGAGAATTCCAACTAAAAGGGATTCCTGAAAATTCTATGATCTCAGGGCTAGAGCCCGTTTTCATCCAAAGGTAAACATGGTCTTGCTTAACAGTTGTTTCTAAATGCACAATATTGCTTCACAATTTAAAGCTCAATGCAAAAAGGTTTTACTATTTTAATCCTATGTTTATAGAGAAATTTTAATAATTTATGAAACAAATAATGGCTTGCATAGGAAATTGTTAATTGCAGATTATTTCCTTCATTACGCCTATTTGTTGGTTGATGCTACATACCGAGGAGTTATCTCACAGTGACTAAAGCTGGTGTCGAGGCAGGGTATACCAAGGCTTCACTTGGATGCTTTTTTTAAGTAAAGTTTAATCCTCACAACCACAAGAAAGTCCGTGGATTTCAACAGTGCCACACTTCGCTAATGATTTTTAGTGAAGTAATAATTTTTAGAATAGGTCACTTTGAATGATTTTACTGGATCTAGGGGGGGGAGGGGCTTGTGTGACCTCTGAGGGGCACTCTTTTGCACACAATGGTCAGGCCACGAGGACCCTGACGACTCAGAGAAGGTATAAGGAGGGGATCCACAAGACAGCTGTTAGGTGACAGATGGTAGTCTTCCGTCAAGAAAACAACCATCCAGCGTGTTCTTTAACGTGTACAGGGTATGGCTGTCCCGCACATAGGACCACGGCTTTACGCCCCATGGAACGGACGGCGGCCTTTTCAAGCCGATCGTTGTCCCGTTTCTGACCGAGGGCAGAGCGGAAAGTTGCGGGGAAATAAATCTCTATGATGGCCCAGGCAGACTCGAACCTGAGAACTACAGATTACGAGCGTGAACGCTACCAACTGAAACACCCCCGCCGCCTAGGGGGAGAGATCCAATGATCTCCGATAAGAGCTACCAGTATGTTCTTTACCTCTACCCAGGGTGTTCTACTACCAGTTGCGGTAGCTTTTTTGCATATTGAGGTCACGGCTTAATATCCCATCAGATGGACGACGGAATTTCCTAACGTTTCAATATCTCTTTTATTACCGACAAAAGAGTGGGAGTTAGCATAGAAAAACCTCAATATAGGCAAAGGAAGAGTTCGAATCTAGAAGAATCATATTACGAACCTCACGAACTATATCGACTAACCCTTAATAACGAATTAAAAAGAAAGATGTAACTGAATGAAGCATATCTCGGATAGCGAAAACACGATTTCGGTGAACATGGCCGATGACTCATGATTGCAGCTGTCCTCGTCTTGACGTAATAAAGCTTCTGAATTCAACACACAAAAAAGACGTAAATGAAAAAGTAACGTTGAACAGACGTTGACTGTGTTTGGTAGGGGTTAAGAATGGCGATTTCGGTGTTGCGAAACAAGCAAGTGCCATCTGTAATAAAAAAAATATCTGTTTGCAGCGAATTACAATTTCTTTCACTTAAACTGTGGTAAGGTGTTGATTACAACTTCATCGAATGTAATAATGTGAGCTTTATTAGAGTCGTTAACAAGATGACTTCTACATTCTTTTTCCCCACAAAGACCTTGAATAATATCAAGAATTTCTTATCGTGTTTGGATGAAAAGGTTCACTAGGGCAGTGGTCCACAAAGGCATCTCTGAATTCGCATTCATAGCTTGCTTGAAAGAAGAAATCTTGGCGTATCAATTTGATATTCCAGTGTTCAATTTGTTTTTATGTGAAAGAGTACATAGATGCTAAATTCTTAGTTGTTATTTAAGCATATGACTTAACAACAATTTTTTTGTTTAAACTTACATTTGTTTCTTAATAATGAAAATGTTCTCCGATTTTCTTGATGCGAAATTAAATTGTTCTTATATTCCAGATGGCCATGAGAGCGTGTCTAGTTACTGGGGAAAGGGACCCGGGTTCGAATCCTTTATAAGGTCTAGCTGTTTCTTTTCTTGTATTGTTCTTCTGCTGAGGGCTGATTTCCACCTCATGCCACCGCCCTCATGCCCCGCCTAGGCACACAAAGTGGTAGTGCACCCCCTAGGGTCACAAAGTGGTAATGTGTCTCCCCCCCCCCCTCCAAGGCACATAGAGTGGTATTGATGGCAGATAATGTCATAACGGATGTAGGAATTTTAATGATAAATTGCCTTTCCCGATCATAGATGGCGCCATGGGCGAAAAGTTCAATTAGATTTATAAATCATTATTGGCTAAATGATGTTATTGTCCTAGTTTGGTGGTTAGAACATATTGCCATGAATCATAAAAGACGTAGGTTCGAATCTCGCTGATTGAAAAAACTAATTTTTCCCACAAAACAATTTAAATAGCATGGTTTGTTATCAAATGCTATAAAAAGGAATGCAGTAAATTAATATTATACATCTATAATTTACAATATTCAATATTTAGTAATATTTAAAAAACAAAATCTATCGTGTTTTTTGTTTGTTTGTGGTTGACAACCTCAATGATCACAGGATATGTTTTTTCAGCTGGTGGATAATCTTGAGTAGAGGTCATCGCAGGCACCTGAACTCTTGCTTCTAGGGACATCGTCAAATTCTACATTGGAGGAAGTCTCTCAGTGTAGATGGTTTCAACCTTTAGTGGTGGGGGAACGGGTCTTTGCCCCATGCCTGCGATTAGGGGTTTGTTTGATATTGTCGGCAGTCCCTCTCTCAATAAACATAGTTTCTTTAAACATCTACTAACCATTTTCTCTCCATAGGTAGTTAGAATGTGAGGACTCTGCACAGAGCTTATTCTCTTGATGTTCTCACACAAGAATTCCACCGTTATAATTTAGATATTCTTGACTTGCAAGAGACCAGATCGACAGATAAAGATATGATTCTTAAAAATAATCTTAAATTTCTCTTTCAGGGAGGGAAGATAATGAGCATCACCAAGGCGTGGGTCTGCTTCTCAGCAGACACGCTAGTGATGCTCTTCAAGAATACGAGTGCATTAATGAGAGGTTTCTTACAGCAAAACTTCAGACAAGACTTTAATGTTATCCATGGTTATGCCCCCACAGAGTATGCCGATGAGAATGCGAAGTATAGGTTTTATGGTCTTTATGATATTTTGAATTCCTTCAAGAAAGGAGATATTAACCTTGTTCTAGTTGACTTCAATGCCAAAGTTGGTACCGACTCTGACCTTTGGGGAGGGGTGATGCCCTTTTGGTATTGTTAGCTGCAATGGCAAAGGGCAACGTCTCTTAGAGGTAAGTAAATTCAATGGTTTCAGAATAACTAACACCTATTACAAACAACGCGACATACATAAGTATCATCTGGTGAAATCCTATATTAATTAACAGCAAATGGGCTAGTTCTGTTAGGAATACCAGGTCATGTAGGGGAGCTGAAATTGGATCTGACTATTACATTGTTAAAAGTGTCTTGCAACTTAAACGTAAGAAGTGTTGTGCTAAGGTTAAAAAATTTATCCTTAATTCCGAAGCTCTGAAAGATCCAGTTATAGCTAAAGCTTACAATGATAGGTTACTTAGTCATTATGATAGTCATGGTTTGCTTACCACTGAAGTTGAGGAAGAATGGGACCATTTTTAAACAGGCTTTTCTGGAAACTAACAGTACTCTTTTAGGGAAAAAGGAGCAGAGGAGACAGAATTATTTGAGTGATAAGGCACTTGAGCTTATTTCAGAAAGAAAGAACTGCAGGAATGTCCTTAATCAATACCCTACTAGTCCTAATAGAAAGCTTTACATAGAGCTTTATAAACGTGTAAAGGATGATAAGCTGCTGATAAAGCCGAGAAAAATGCTGCTGATAAGAATCTTTGGCTTGATGGCTTGGCTGACAAAGCCGAGAAAGCAGTTAGACAGCACAACAGCAGGGAGCTGTACCAGAGAGTTAATGTTTTGTGTGGTAGAAGGGTATACAGGGATTGAAGGATAAACAAGGTAAGGTTATAGAAGGTGAGGATTCTGTCATGGCTAAGTGGGCTGAGCATTTCAGTGATGTTCTAAACAATGTAGTTAGTTCTACTCCCATTGTTTGCAATGATGATAGATGCATTGGTGGCTTTAATGTTGGCCCTATAACACAATTTGAAGTTATTTTGGCTGTTTCTGAACTTAAACTTCATAAATCCCCGGGGGTAGATGAAATTACTACGGAAATGCTTAGAGCTGGGAATGTTTCAGTTACCACTTGGATGACTGAAATTTTGAATATCTTGCCGAGTGGTTAGCGTGCTTGGCTACTGATCTAAGATAAGGGACCTGGGTTCGAGCCCCGGGTAAGGCATGGCTGTTTGTGTGGTTTTTCTGCTGAGGGCCTGCCATCCTCTCAGACCTTCTACTATGGCATATAAACTGACAGGCTCCTGTCAGACCTCTGTGGCAAGCAGCTGCTTGAGGGGGTATTTATTATTATTTTATTATTATGATAAAAGCATGGTTACTAAAGGATTTTCCAGAGCTATTATTATCCCTATTTTCAAAAAAGGTGATCGCAGTTCTTGTGATAACTATAAGGGTATCAGCCTACGCTCTGTTGCAGGGAAAGTTCTTTGCATGATTGTGCTTAATAGAATTAACAATCTGGTTGACAGGCAATTGCGTGATGAGCAATGTGGATTCAGAAGTGGTAGGGGATGTGTAGATCAGATATTTTCACTTAGGCAGATTCTTGAGAAATGTTTAGAGTTTCAGAAACCTTTGGTTGCCAGCTTTGTTGATTTCAAAAAGGCTTTCGACTCTGTTGATCGTCATAATTTGTGGTTGATTGTGAAATCATATGGTATACCAGACAAGTTAGTTAACATAATGAAAGCTCTCTATAATAATACTGAGTCATGTATGAGAGTTGGTAAGTCTTGTAGCAATTGGTTTAGCATTACTTCTGGTGTTCGACAAGGGTGCATTTTGTCTCCTTTTCTCTTTAGTTTGGTTGTTGATTATGTTATGCGAAATTCACTTCAAGGGAAAGATTTTGTTCTTAAATGGGCTGGAGATACGAAAATTTCTGATTTAGATTATGCTGATGATTTAGCCCTTTTGACAAATGATGTTGATGAGATGAACTCTTTCATCCGAGCTGTTGATGAGACTGGTAGTAGAGTAGGTTTGGTTATAAACAGAGAGAAAACTAAAGTGATGAAAATTGGTCGGGCAGGCTGTGATTCAGTTAATCTGAATGGTTGCAGTCTTGAACAGGTGTCACAGTTTAATTTTCTTGGGAGCTATGTAACAGATATTGGTGATGTACGGCATGAGATTAACAGACGGATAGGAATTGCTGCCTGGACTTTTAAGAATCTATGGAGAGTGTGGAGAAATAGGCGTATACACCTAAAGACTAAAATTAGACTGTATAATAGTTTGGTTCTTTCTAGGGTTAGTTATGGTAGTGAAACTTGGACACTTTGTAAATAAGATAACAGGAAACTAGATGCTTTTGATTCCAGATGCTTACGCAGTATCTTGGGCATTAGGTGGTTCAACTTTGTAACTAATGATGAGGTTAGTCAAAGGAGTCGGCAACCTCCTTTAAGCAGCATATTGTGCAGAGAGAGACTCCTCTGGTTTGACCATGTTGCCCGTATGGATAATTATAGATTGGCGAATAGTGTTATGAACAGTGTGCCTAAGCAAAGAAGCGAAAAGCAAAGAAGGTCCTGGTTGGACCTCCGTAGCCCATGGCTGCTTGAGGAAGATGATATCTAAAAAATTTCTTTCTCACTTTTTTTTTTGCTCTGAGAATGAAGAAATTGCAATAAATTATTTAAAATATTGAGATATTTCTATCTTGTACAAATGGAAAACTGCATTCGAAACTTCTTAACTTCGCAATAATTTTTTTCTAGCTAGTTATTTGTAATTAGATTTTCACTTCTTCTAAGAATTGAATAGGAGATAACTTTTACTTTAATAAACAAAATTTAACCTTTTCGGTGGAATATTTTAGCAATTGGAAAACCCTAAAGTGTTATTCTCAGACCTCCCACCCACCGAAACTAAATCTTGGGTACGTTCCTGTCACAAGCCTTCTTTGCTTTTCAAAAAAAATGATAATTATATTTTACTCAAAAAAAAAAAAGGAAGAACACTTTCCAATTTATAAATTTCTAAACCGGATTCAAAATGCCGCATGCACATTAGACTCTCTATTGTCCAGAATGAATTTAAAAAAAAAAGAAAACCCGGATAATTGAATTCCCGTTTAATACGCTATCTATATGAAACGTACGAAAACTTCAAAAAGTTTAAAAAATATATTTGTACGGCCTTATTCTTTTAAAATAGGATAACAAGAAAGTTAACTTTTCCCCCTTCATTCATCTTTTGGCGAATTGTGCTAATGTCATACCCAAATACCTTTTACGTCGTAAATACCTTTTACCTGAGCTATCTCGTATCTCATATTATTTTCGCACACGTTATTTTTTTCAACAGCCCGGTTTATCCGAGGATAACAAGAGAATCTATTGTACTTTGTTTCATAATCAAACAAAAATCCGCATATAAACTAACTGCTAAATAAATGCCCACTACATTCGACACTACTTTTCCCTCAACTCCATTTTCTGCCCTTAATTTCATCTTTATCTCTTTCATCTCACAGCAACTTTTATTATCTATTGCGGATGTATTCCGAGGAACCATGCTGGTGTTATTTTGTGGCAGACCCCGACGACAATAACGTTGCAGAAGGCGAGTGAAGAAGCACATAAATTTCATCCCCGATGACGATTTACAGACGTGTTGCTAGATAAGAAAACACTGGGAACAATTTATAACAATCTTAAATTTTCTTTCCACAGGAAGAGCGGTAATAAAAGAAAAGCCTTGTTTGCTCGTAAAAAGTGATAGAGTGATTCGATGATTATCGATTGAGCTTTATTGACATTAGAAAGAGAGCCGACCCTTCGATACCATAAAATGTCTTCCTGGTCATGGTTTTTAAGGTTCGTGATTATTCACTGTGTTACCCTAATTTCATTTATACAAATTTAAATAGCGAATGAATTTTAATGTAATATTGTCTTTTTTTTATTCTGAAATATATTTTTTCGGTAGAAAATTTGCTGGATCACGACAGGGCGAAGAGAAACTTGTAGTAATTAGGCAACTATGAAAAAATCCACCCGTCCATCTCCCGGACTTTGAATCTCCTGGTTACCCGCCAGTTGCTCTACTATTTGAGTTAAGGCAGGGGGAAGGGGTGCAATTCACACTTGCTTAAGGAAAGTTTTAATGGTTGTATTATGAAGCTTTACCATGTGTTTTTCACCGACGAGAACCAAGCTTTTATAAACACATATGAAGAACTATACCTTGATTTCATTATAATTAATATACCATGAGAATCACTAAAGCTTCATAACACAACCATCACAACCTTTCTTAAAGAAGTATGAATTGTGCCCCCCCCCCCGCCTTAGGTCAAATGGTACGGCAATTGGCGGGTGACCAGGAGATCGCAAGTTTGGGAGGCCAACGGGTGAAATTTTTCGCACTTGCCTAATTACTGCAAAATAATTCACTGTAGTGAGATTCCTTCCTTCCTATCAAAGAGAAACTTGTTTTACTATTTACTTAATGCAGAGGTCCATAACCTAGGGTGCCAGCACCGAAAAGAGAAAGAGAGCACGGGTGTTCGGAAAAGGAATCTAGGGGGTGCGAGAAAAAGTTTGGAAATCGGATTTTTTTTTTCATTTTAAAAAATAAATCATGCAAGGAGACCTGTAAATAGAGGTGATGATGAGGCTATGTTGAGGTTTGGCAAATGCCCGAAGTTTCTTAAGTTTGATAATGGGAGAAGCCAGTAGGTAAAAAGATTTCTGGTGAAATCAGGTTTGGGCCTAATGCAGCTGGCAGAACTATTACAAAGCCGAAGGCTGATTGTATTGGAATATTTTTCCGTTAAGGAGTTTCCACGTTGACACCAATGTCTTTGATGATAAATAAGGTAAATGGTACGGGAAAAACGTTAAGAATGTAATTAAATTTAAGGTGGAAAATGATGTGCCTAAATTTGCTGAACGAAATATTTCTCTAAATAATAGGGGTGAAATATTTTGTAAGGTACCTGATAAGGAGAAAGGTGATAGTAAGAATATTATGATCAGAGAAAGAGATTTCGAACCTAGTGATTTCATTAAGAGCAAAATAAGTAATAATGTAAAGAGTGAGAAAGTTGAATGTCAGACGGATGAGATTTAGATAGATTTAAGTAAGGATTTATGTAGTAGAGACAAGGAGTGTCTAAGGGAGAAGAGAACTAGCTTCCATAGACGTAATGTAAACTTTCGATTGCAGTAAAGCCACCTAGTCAGGGAGAGGAGCGAGTTTCCTGCATTATTTTTCCACCGCCGAGCAAAGTTTTAAATTGCTTGTACCACGTGACTAATTTTATATACACTTTGATTCGTGATTTTCTTTTCGTTCAGAAAGAAAGTATCAAGAAGTAATGAAATCATTTTCTTTAATAAAATCCAATTTTGTAAAACTAGTAGTAGATATGCTAAAGAACAAAATTTTAATATTTTGAACAACCTACATCATTTAGTATATTATAATAAATTGAGATTTATGTGTCAATGCACGATAACATGATCTATATAATTATATTTTATGCAATTGCTGATATTTTCAATAAATATCATATCGAGTTTTTTACTTGTATAAACCTTCAACAGATGGCAGCAGGCACTTCCCGTATCAACCATAGAAAAGAATTACACTGTTAGAGCAAAGTGCAGAAGCAATGTACATCGATATGTTCCAGGGAACACAAATCTGCAACATACATTGACTTACATATATTCGCAAGGTGATTAAATGTATTAATTTACATATTAGTTTAAAAATTCTGCAAAATTACTCAAAATAAACATACAACAGCTTTTCCAGGTATCGTAAAATGTACTCCTGAACGGGATAAAACACTCATTGAATAACTTTAGGGTCAGCTACCACTGTGCCAAACAGCCATGGCTGTTGGACATTTGGAAACTGGTTAAATCGCAATATATATGTACCAATAGTAAGACAAACCATAACTGCAGTGGACTAAAATGATTACACTGCGCATGCCCAGATCGCCCCTTACAGTTGTTTTTGTGCCTGCACATCAATTTGCCACGTTCAGCTTCGGTAAAATTCCGCAGAACGGCGCCACTTACGCCTGTGCAAAGCTAGCCATCTTCTCCTTAGACCTTCTTTGGTAGAGATATGGCTACATTTAGTGAAGAAATTATTTCTCTAAATAATAAGTGTGAAATATTTTGTAAGGTATCTGATAAGGAGATAGGTGATAGAAAAAATATTATTATCAGAGAAAGAGATTTAAAATCTAGTGATATCGTTAAGAGTGGAGTAGATAATATAAAGGGTGAGAAAAGTAAATGTCAGAAGGATGAGATTAAGGTAGATGTAAGTAAGGATTTATGTAGTAGAGATGTGGCAACATTTGTTAAAGAAAATATTTCTCTGAATAATAAGTGTGAGATATTTTGTAAGGTATCTGATGAGGAGAAAGGTGATAGAAAGAATATTAATATCAGAGAAAGATATTTAGAACTAGTGATTTCGTTAAGAGCGAAATGAATAATAATGTGAAGAGAGAAAATTAAATGTCAGAAGGATGAAATTAAGTTAGATTTAAATACGGAGTTATGTAGTAGAGATGAGGTTAAATTTAGTAAAGAGAATATTTCTCTAAATGATAAGTGTGCGATATTTTGTAAGATATCTGATAAGGAGAAAGGTGATAGTAAGAATATTATTATCAAAGAAAGAGAATTACAGCCTAATGATTTAATTCAGAGCAAAGCGAGTAGTAATGTAGAAAGTGGCAAAATTAAATATGAGAAGGCTGAGAAGGTAGATTTAAGCAAGCATTTATGTAGTAGGGCTGTGGCTAAATTTAGTGAAGAAAGTATTTCTCTGAAGGATAAATGTAAAATATTGAGTAAGATACATGGGTTGGGTTGTTTTACCTCTGAGCGGCACTTTTTTGCACACCATGGGCTAAATGACAAGGTCACATGGACCCCGAAGGCTCAGAGAAGGTTGGGGGAGGGGACCCACTGGAACAGCTGTTGGGAGACAGATGGTAGCCTCCCGTCAAGGCCATCCAGCGTGTTTTTTTAACGTGCACAGGGTATGGCTCTCCCGCACACGGGGCCACGGCTTAACGTCCCATCCGACGGACGGTGGCCTTTCCAAGCCCATCGGTGTCCCCTACTGACCGTGGGCAGGGCGGGGAATTTTGCGGAGATAAATCTCAACGCTGACCCAGCTGGAGTAAGATACATGATGCGGAGAAGGATGGTAGAAATGATATTAATCTCAGAGAAAGAAATGTAACGCCTAGTGGCTTGATTGAGAACAAAGTATGCAATAATATAGAGAGCTAGAAAATTAAATGTCGGAAGGATGAGATTAAAATGTGTGTAGATAAGGATTTATCCGGTAGGGCGGTTTGTTGTGGTACTGTAATCAGCAAAGATAATGAAATTAATTGCAAAGAGAATACGATTGACGTCTGTGTTGAAAAGACGGAAGAAATTTGCCACGTAAGGCCGGATAAGAAACATAAAAGCTCGATAAAATGTAATGAGAGAAGGAATAGAAGGCATATTAAGAGAGGGAGCAAGGCTGTAGCAAAACAAGTGTTAATAGAGTTTGAAAATAATTGTACTTGCGGACTCATAATGAAAAGGAAGAATTGCAAGATGAGACATAAGGTGCGGACGATAGCCTGTCATTATGCAGGAAGAGATTTCCAAAATGCCTAGAAGACAAAAGGGGAGAATTCTTGGTGTGTCATCAAAACAAGGCATCGAACAGAGGTCAGGTGCCGACGAGCCTGCAAGAACTCTAAGCGACCTGAAATAGGGACTAAACAACAGCACTCGGCCTTTAGGGAAGTTTCGGGGGGTGTTGGTAATTGACTCGGAGTGTGCGATGAAGGGGGAGCTGGCAACTCGATAAAAAATAAAAAAAATAAATACCCCCTCAAGCAGCTGCTTGCCACAGAGGTCTGACAGGAGCCTGTCAGTTTATATGCCAGAGGCGTAAAAATGGAGAGGACTGTAAAAATGGAAAGGATCTCCTAGCACTGAAAGCAATGATCTCAAGTTAATTACTTTTGAGTGACAGAGACATTTTGAACACTACAGCTGATTAACTGGACAGTCTTCCAGTGGGGTCATTACTCGAGTGCTTAGCCGCGAGTCAAGAAAAATTAGTGACAGAAGGTCATGAGTTTTATGTCTCATAAATACTGATAAAACTCTTTGAGTAAAGGACGTGTCCCCTCTAATTTATTTTTTATTTATTTATTGCTGTATTTTTGTTGTATTTTATTATTGCAGATATTTTATGTATTAAGTGTGTTCTTGAGTGCTGGATGGGGGTGTGCGTGACTCACTGTTGTTTTCGGGTCTGAAGCTGGATGCTTGCATGGAGATCAGCTCCAGAAGTCTTTTATGGCCGTAAATGACTAGCCTGGGGCACGAGGTCAACGCACGTGGCTAGGGTGAGGAGATTGAAGTATTAGTTTGGTGCAAGCACATTGAGCGAAAGGTCGTTTCAACAAACGTCAGAAGGACGCCACCCCTTACTCAAAGTAATTCTTGTACGATTCCAAAGGAAATCGAGATTCTTGTGTGAATCTGATAATAGTTTGTGCATTCAGAGTGAACCATAGTGTAGACAAAGGTTGATTATCCTTTCGCTGAGTTTGAGATCTGTAAAGTGAGAACTTGCAGAGTGTGCGATTCTCCACCTCAATGTTAATGTGTGCAGCAGCGAAGCAGCAAAGGCTCACAGAGTTGAGCCATCTCCAGCACTTGAGTGTATAAAGTGTAAATAAACTGTGTCGTCCCTATCTAACTCTCATGCTGTTAATTGATGGACTATTTTTATTCATCATTCAACACCAGTCTCTTCAGAGGAGTGCAGTGCTATGGGCCTAAAAACCCGCGAACCTGTCTTTTTATTGAAGTGAGGGTGAAGATCATTTAGTTCTAATTTCATCGTCCTCCGGCGGCCGCGACATTTGGCCCAGTCCCATCGCATTCCGAATAGGGAGGTCATCACATCTGGCTCAGTCTGACAGGATCAGAGCCTACCAACCATCACATCGGGCTCAGCTAGAAAGGATCTGACAGGGAGGACATCACATTTGGCAGTCTCCATAGATCGGAGAAGAGAGGACATCACACACCCCATCCTTTTCGAAGTCCTTGTGACCTGCTATTAAGCCCATTGTGTGAACAAAAGTGCCGCTCAGAGATAAAACAACTCAACACCAAAGCGACTAGCTTATCTGCAGGTTATAGCAGAACAAACGACTATGCCATCCCGAAATTCGAACACGGACCCGAGTAGTTGCAGTGTCAAAGCAATACCATCCAGGCCGAGCGCATCTACCTGGGGAGGGGACAAAAAGATCGTATCCTCCTTCTTTGAGACTGCTAGTAACCGTAATAGTGGCCAAAAATATAAAACATATAGTTATAAAACCATATTTTCCAAGAATATTTTTAAAGAACACTAAACCGGAGAAAATGCCGCCCGTGGTCGAGTAGTTATCATGCTTGCCTACTGATTAAAGGGACCTGTGTCCCAGCCCCTGGGAAGAGAGGATGTTTGTGTTGTCTTTCTGTTGAGGTTTTGTCTTCCTCAAGGACCTTTTCTATGTCTATTAACTGACAGAATGATTACTGTTGCACCTCTTTGGCAAGCAGCTGCTTGAGGGAGTATTTATTTTTTATTAATTCGGATAGAAAAAAAATTATACCGGAATTACGTTCCATTTCATTCGGAATCGATCTTCTCCCCACCTTTCATTCGAATCACTTCACCTTCCTCCTTATTTTAATCTAGATCCGGACCTGAATTTTCAAAGGATTTTTTGAATTAATTCGGAAATTTTCTTGAAAAATATTGATTTAACTCGGATTAATTCTTTAAAAGTATTTATCCAGATAATATTTTAGGAAATATTTACTGAGTTTACCGTGGGATATTTATTTAAAGAAATACTATGAGCCGTCCATGTTAAAGGCAGGCAAAGTGTGATGAGTTTTTCTGCACACTGGACCAAGTCTTCATTCCTCTTTACACTTCACAATTCCGTCGATATCTCATTTCTCACGGACGCTCACGGAATCTTAAGTTGGTAGAAATGGAGTCTGCTTCTCATGGGAGCGAGTTACTCCTTTGGGCATCTCTTTTTTGCTCCACCTGATAGAAATGGGCAATTGCCTTGGAGGAAGACAATCAATGAGAAGTCGACTCCCAAGAGGAACATTTTTATCAGAATTGGGAAGTAGGTTAAGAAGGTTCGTAGAGTAAGATTGTGAAACAATGGATAAAAAAATTAAAGTGAAAAAGTAAGTTCAAGATTCAATTGAGCTAGTCTTGAAGAGAGACGCTTCCTATGCAGACAGAATTGAGTTGTTTTACCTCTGAGCGACACTTTTTTTGCACACCATGAGCTAAATGGCCAGGTCACATGGACCCCAAAAGCACAGAGAAGGTTGGGGGAGGGGACCCACTGCAACAGCTGTTAGGAGACAGATGGTAGCCTCGCGTCAAGGCCATTGAGCGTGTTGTTTAACGTTGGCAGGGCTTTCCCGCACATGGGGTCATGGCTTAACGTTCCATCCGACGGACAACGGCCTTTCCAAGCCCATCGGTGTCCCCTACTGACCGTGGGCAGGGCGGGAAACTTTGCGCAGCTAAGTCTCAATGCTGACCCCGCTGGGACTCGAACCTGGGAACTACAGATTACGAGCCTGGCATGCTACCGACTGAGCCACCCCCGCCCCTATGCAGACAGGAGGAGTGAACGGTAGTCTCAACAGAGTTGGTTGTCACGACAGTGTTGGTCTTTGATAAAGGTGAAACGCAAATGGACTTGTAGGTATACGTCATTCGTCGGGTGGGTTATTAGACCGTTGTCTTGTGTGAAGATGGTTAAACTTTATTCTATTGAAAGAATAAGCTTTGATGGAAGACTTGTTTTTCTTCTGAATCTGTGCTATTTGGTTACATTTTGTAGTCCATCTTTTTGAGGGGAGGGGATTGGCTCAGTCGATATCGTGCCAAGTCCCGTAATCTGCTGTTCCCAGGTTCGATTTGCTCATGTGAAAGTTTTGTAATTTACCTCTACCAAATCTGCACTCTGCCCTCGTTCAGAAAGGGGATATCAACGGTCTTGGAAAGGTTGGCTTCTGTCGGATGGGACGTAAAGCCGTGGCTCACTACGCAGGAGAGCAATCTCCTGTGGAAGTTAATGAATATGATGGATGTCCTTGATGGGATGCTTCCCTCTGTCTACTAACAGCTATCTAGTGGGTCCCCTTCCCCCAATTTTCTCTGAGCCCTTGGGGTCCTTGTGACCTGGCTATTTAGTCATTGCAACAACAACAACAACCCAGTGCTGAGATGAATGATATTATGCATGCTTGCGGCGACAACATATTTATAATGGGTTGGGTCGTTTTACTTCTGAGCGACACTTTTTTTGCACACAGTGGGCTAAACCGCCTGGTAACAAGGACCCCAAGGGCTCAAGAGAAGTTTAGGGAAAGGGGACCCAATGTACAGCTGTTGAGAGATAGACAGTAGCTTCTCATCAAGACCATCCAGCGTGTTCTTTAACGTGCACAGAGGATGGATTCTCTGCATATGTGGCCACGGCTTAACGTCCCATCCGACGGACAGCGGCCTTTCCAAGCCTATCGGTGCCCTCTACTGACAGAGGGCGGGGAGTTTTGTGGAGAAAATCTCAATGCTGGCCCAGTTGAGACTCGAACCTGGTAACTGAAGATGAGGAGCCTGGCACGCTGCCAACTGACCCACCCTAGCTCATTTACAATGGGAGTGATGAGGAACGACATTAACAGAAAACGACGGAACGTTAATCCGGGGATCTACTATGCGACACATGCATTAATATTTAATAATTCTTTGCTAAATTATCGAAGTGTGAAATGGCGAAAGAAATCCTTTTCGTTCTAAAATGTCCGACAGAGCCTATTCTTTGGAAGCTTTATTTAAAATCCCCTTCAATCTTTTCTCGCACGCTCAAACATTCACCGAACTCCATCTTTGGAAGCTAAATTCGTTTTGGAATAACCGGGATTTTGGAAGCGCCAAATAAACTTTCGTCATCACCGGATACACCACGGCGTTGTGACAAGCATGACGAAGAGAACGTTCAGGGTTAATTGGTAAAGTTTAACGCCTGACAAAGACAGAAGACTTAACCACTAACCTTTCTCATTTCCTCTTGCGGTGGTAAAAGGCTGATTTTAAGAGTCTTTAATGCCATTCTTTAGGTGGAACATTTTGTTCTTCGAGTATTGCAACCTTTTTCTGCGGCAATTATCATGACTCATAATAAAGACTGTCAGTAGCGTTAACAGTTGAGTATGTGTCGTAAATGAGTTTCATTACCTAGGCTAATTTTAAAGAGTTGAAGTTCTGCTAGGCAGTGCTAAAAAAGAACTTGCAGTCCAATGTAATTTGCAAGGTGTTAGGAAACGATTGGCAATTATCAGGAGTTAAAATAATGGTAAGTTAAAATGCTTTGTAGAGGGAATAAAAACTGGCTGTCATTAGTTTTAATGATTAACAGAATACTGGTGACTTTAGCAATTTCTCAAGTGAGGCTAAAAACTAGTCAATTAAGTTTAGCTATTAAAGTACCAGTAGTTACAGAAAACTCATTACTGAAATATTTTTAAAAATTATATTTTAGATTGCATTACTGTGCAATTTGTAATATACATTCTTTTTTGAGTTTCTCTACACCTTGGAGCTGCAGTTACTAGGAGACACTGATGTGTTTGGAAAGGCCGCCATCAGTCTAATGGGACGTTAAGCCATGGCCCCGTGTGGGGGAGAGACATACGTTGGCACGTTAAAGACACTCTGGATGGCCTAGACGAGAGGCTATCACCTGTTTCTTAACAGCTGTAGAGTGGATCCCCTCCCTTCGACCTTCTCTGAGCCCTCGGGGTCCTTGTGACATGGCCATTTAGCCCATTGTGTGCAAAAATGTTCAGCTCAGTGGTAAAACAACCCAACTTAGTACGAATCACATTTCTGGAGCGGGGTGGGGGTGGCTCAGTCGGTAGCACGCCAGGCTCGTAATCTGTAGTTCCCAGGTTCGAGTCCCAGCTGGGTCAGCATTGAGATTTATCTCCGCCCTGCCCACGGTCAGTAGGGGACACCGATGGGCTTGGAAAGGCCGCCGTCCTCCGGATGGAACGTTAAGCCGTGGCCTCGTGTGTGGGAGAGCCATACCCTGTGCACGTTAAAGAACACGCTGGATGGCCTTGACGGGAGGCTACCATCTGTCTCCCAACAGCTGTTCCAGTGGGTCCCCTCCCCCAACCATCTCTGAGCCTTCGGGGTCCATGTGACCTGGCCATTTAGCCCATGGTTTGCAAAAAAGTGCCGCTCAGAGGTAAAACAACCCAACCCATTTCTGGAGCACCCATTAAAATTTTTACACAGAAATGAATTTTAGAGCAATAGAGATGCAAGAAAAATCGATTAAGTAATGTAATTTATTTTCGCCCTTAGAAGTTATTAAAAGGACAGCAAAAACTGCATATTTCTGTCATTTCTACTATTATATCGTGAAGAACTAATTGGCAGTCCAAGGAAGTGCAGCGACTAGCGATGATGAATTGTTCTTCATTAGGCTTATCGGATCCGTTGCCATGGCAAATGAAGCTCGGCAGCACCGGTTTTAGCACGTGAACTCGACGAAGTGGAACTTGTAGAAAGAAACTTCAAATTAGAGAAATCAAGAAATTTATTTAAAAAAAATTAAAAATCAGAACCGTTACTTTGAAGAAGAGAAATGGTCATGCAATCACTCGTTTTTCAAAAATGTTTCGTCCTCTTAATGATAATCCGTTGCAGATAACGGAAGAAATGAAGGAAAAGAATTGTACTCCTATTGCATTGCTGGATAAAAACGTTAAATATGCTAATCGAGCTTAGGTCATTAATTATTTGCTTGAAAGCAATTAGACGGACTTCTTTAATCGCAATGAAATGGAATGGAGTGATAAATGTCTAAGTTAAATGAACGATATTTGAGTATTTGGTTAAATGGGAAATTTATCAAACTTTCGACAGAAACACGACAGAAAACTATGCAAACAAGGCATCTAGCTATAATTTATAAACTTATTCCCCAAACGCATAATTACTCAGACAGTACTTAGGATTTAGTTGGGGGGGGGGGGGGGGCTCCGATAATTTTATTTCGGAGGGGGGAGGGTCTGAGAATAAGATTTGAGTAGGGTTTCCCCATTACTGAAATATTCCAACGGATAGGAAAGGTTAATATCATATTCTATAGGGAATAAAATTTTCTAGTTGTTTTTTAAATCTATTTTTAGTGTCGAACATATACTATGATTTAAAATAAAATTATGCAAAGACAACTGCTTTGGATTTAAAAGCAGGTAGACAGTTTTGAGATTTCGTATAAGACGACAGGATTTTCGGGGAGAGGGGAGGTCCGGATATCTTAATCGTCTCCCCACCCCCGGTACATCCTTCGCAAGAGTGAACCAACCGACCGACCCCGAGAACACCGATAGATGTGTTTTTCTTATGTCGTGGTGACATCAGCATATGCAAAAAGCTTGAAAGCATGTGCAAAAAGCTGTCCCTTGTATGACCTCACGTTGATTAAAAAGATTAGGCTCTTATCTACCATGGAAAGGTAGATAAGAGCCTAATCTTTTATTATAATACTAATTTTAAATATATTAATTTATAATATTAATTCCTTTTGCGAATGCCGCAGATTTGCGCACCAGCTGCATTGTGAAATTTGTCAAAGAAGAATTACCTAGCAAACATATGGTGGGAAAAGCTATAAAGAGAAACACATGTGTCGAGATTTGCTATAGTCAGTAAAATTGTTTTTCAGGAGGCCAGAAACGAAGATATTGTCAATGGCACAACAGTAGCACGGAAAAGAAATCCCTCGAGGTAAAACATCAGAATGTCAGAAAAATGGGTAAACTTTTATTTTTTTGATCTGGGTATCAACTTCCAATTATAGTTCATTCAAACTATAGAAGAAGGGGAAGGTGTTCAAGAAGAAAATAAGAGGATTTGGGTTGGGTTGTTTTACCTCTGAGCGGCACTTTTTTGCACACCATGGGCTAAATGGCCAGGTCACATGGACCCCGAAGGCTCAGAGAAGGTTGGGGGAGGGGACCCACTGGAACAGCTGTTGGGAGACAGATGGTAGCCTCCCGTCAAGGCCATCCAGCGTGTTCTTTAACATGGACAGGGTATGGCTCTCCCGCACACGGGACCACGGTTTAACATCTCATCCGACGGGAGGTGGCCTTTCCAAGCCCATCGGTGTCCCCTACTGACCGTGGGCAGGGCGGGGAATTTTGCGGATATAAATCTCAACGCTGACCCAGCTGGGACTCGAACCTGGGAACTACAGATTACGAGCCTGGCGCGTTACCAACTGAGCCACCCCCGCCCCTCAAATAAGAGGATGATAAAGGTTGTGAGCTATTTTATTAACTACATTTACATTGCTTTCAAATACTTAAAAACTGTAATGATGTGTTAGAGGATCAGGATTGGGTTATTTTACTCCTGAGGATCACTTTTTGCCCACAATGGGCTAAGTGACCATGTCACAAGGATTTTTAAGAGCTCAGAGAATGTTGGCGGAAGGGAACCCACTTGACCGGTACCCACTGAACCACTATTAGGAGACAGATGGTAGCCTTCAGTCAAGGCCATCCAGTGTGTTCTTTAAAGTGCACAAGGTATGGATCTCCCGCACACTGTGCCATGGCTTAACATCCCATCCGAGGGACGGTGGACTTTCCAAACTCGTTGGTGTCACCTACTGATCGAAGGCAATGTGGAGAATTTTGCTCAGATAAATCCCAACATTGGCCCAGGCTGTATTAGAACCTAGGAATTGCAGATTATGAGCCTGGCGCGCTACCGATTGAGCCACATCCCGCCTCTAGAGGGTCAGGAAGAGTGTGACTACTCAAATGCTTTGTTTTGAAACACTGCCTCATTTAATACAGCCATTCCTGGACACGTTAAAGAACACACTGAATAGCTTTGACAGAACTCTTTCATCTGTCTCCTAATAGTTGTTCGGTAGATCCCTTTTCCCCAACCTTCTCTGAGACCTTGGGATCCTTGTTACCTGGCCATTTTAGCTCATTGAATGCAAAAAATGCCACTAAGAGTTGACCCAATCCTTTTCATATATCTTAACATTTAAAGATCAACTTGAGACAACAATCATATTGACAGCGTTAATTAAGCGAAGAAGAAACAAAAAGGATTACACAGATAGAAAAGGACGCAACATCGTGAAAAACAATAAAGATTTCAGCATCTTTCAGTAATCTTTATACCATAGAACTCATATAGATAGTAACTAAACTACCGCATTTAGCAATGGGATCGATGCAACTTCAACACAATTAGGAAACATATGGTGAGATTCTCTGCTTGAGAGAATAGAAGAGCAGAAGCATATTCTTCCATTAGTCTCTGTCGTGGCCGTCCTATTGTTCCGGTTCCAATGCGTGCACCATCGTGGGGATACATTTCCTCTTTCCCAATCGATAAGTCTCTCTTTCGGATTGCTCTGTGGTGTGTGTGGTCTGTATGTTTACGCTGAAAGGGCAACAGCAGTGTCATTTGCCGAGAGTATTACGTAGGTTCCTGCGATATGGAAAAATCAGACTTTAGTGGAATGTATCGTAGGAATTTCTGTTTTTTCTTCTTTTGCAAAGATCTTGAAAATGGCCTTAAAGGAATTTGCGAGTTTTAAGTTGCTGCCCAGGGAAGTAAAATCTGGTATTTCACGAGGACAAAAAATGTAGAGGAAGAACAGAATTTATGTAAGAAATGATGAGGAAATAAATAATTGGGTTGTTGGGTTGTTTTACCTTTGAGCGGCACTTTTTTGCACACCATGGGCTAAATGGCCAGGTCACATGGACCCAGAAGGCTCAGAGAAGGTTGGGGGAGGGGACCCACTGGAACAGCTGTTGGGAGACAGATGGTAGCCTCCCGTCAAGGCCATCCAGCGTGTTCTTTAACGTGCACAGGGTATGGCTCTCCCGCACACGGGGCCACGGCTTAACGTCCCACCGATGGACGGCGGCCTTTCCAAACCCATCAGTTTCCCCTACTGACTGTGAGCAGGGCGGGGAATTTTGCGGAGATAAATCTCAACGCTGACCCAGCTGGGACTCGAACCTGGGAACTACAGATTACGAGCCTGGCGCGCTACCGACTGAGCCACCCCGCCCCTAAATAATTGGGTTTATTTTACCTCGAGCGGTACTTTCTGTACACAATGGATTAAATAGCCAGCTTACAAGGACCACAAGGGGTCAGAGATATTTGGGGGAAAGTGACCCACTGGTCATCTATTAGGAGATATATGAAAGTCTCCCAGCTTGGTTTTTAAAGTGAACAAGGTATGGCTTTCTTGAACACAGAGCCACGGCTTAACCTTCCATCCAGCGGACTGTGCCCTTTCCAAGTCCATTGCTGTCCTCTACTAACTGAGGGCAGGGTGTTTTTGCGGAGATAAGTCTCAACGTTGGCACAGTTGGGACTGAAACCTGAGAAATACAGATTTTAAGCCTGACCCCCAAGGGGATTTTACCACCCCTTTAGCCCGGGGCTAAGCCCCCACCCTCAAGATGATTTTTTTTTCAATTTAGTTGTTGATCATCATCATCATCATCATCATCATCATCATCATCATCATCATCATCATCATCAAGCAGCCATGGGCTACGGAGGTCCAACCAGACCGTGCAATTTAGTTCTCCAAGCAAGTCTATCCTGAGCTACATCTACTGCATCTGGCCACTGCACACCAATTCTAACAAGGTCCTGTTTGACATTGTCTGCTCACCGCATCCTAGGTCTCCCCTTCTTTCTGAGGCCTTTAGGCACACTGTTCATAACCCTATTCGCCAATCTATAATTATTCATACGGGCAACATGGCCAAACCAACGGAGTCTCTCTCTGCACAATATGCTGCTTAAAGGAGGTTGCAAACTCCTTTCCCTAATCTCATCATTAGTTACAAAGTTGAACCACCTAATGCCCAAGATACTGCGTAAGCATCTGGAATCAAAAGCATCTAGTTTCCAGTTATCTTGTTTACAAAGTGTCCAAGTTTCACTACCATAACTAACCCTAGAAAGAACCAAACTATTATACAGTCTAATTTTAGTCTTTAGGTGTATACGCCTATTTCTCCACACTCTCCATAGGTTCTTAAAAGTCCCGGCAGCAATCCCTATTCGTCTGTTAATCTCATGCCGCACATCACCATTATCTGTTACATAGCTCCCAAGATAATTAAACTGTGACACCTGCTCAAGACTGCAACCATTCAGATTAACTGAATCACAGCCTGCCTGACCAATTTTCATCACTTTAGTTTTCTCTCTGTTTATAACCAAACCTACTCTACTACCAGTCTCATCAACAGCTCGAATGAAAGAATTCATCTCATCAACATCATTTGCCAAAAGGGTTAAATCATCAGCATAATCTAAATCAGAAATTTTCGTATCTCCAGCCCATTTAAGGCCAAAATCTTTCCCTTGAAGTGAATTTCGCATAACATAATCAATAATCAAACTAAAGAGAAAAGGAGACAAAATGCACTCTTGTCGAACACCAGAAGTAATGCTAAACCAATTGCTACAAGCCTTACCAACTCTCACACACGACTCAGTGTTATTATAGAGAGCTTTCATTATGTTAACTAACTTGTCTGGTATACCATATGATTTCACAATCAACCACAAATTATGACGATCAACAGAGTCGAAAGCCTTTTTGAAATCAACATAGCTAGCAACCAAAGGTTTCTGAAACTCTAAACATTTCTCAAGAATCTGCCTAAGTGAAAATATCTGATCCACACATCCCCTACCACTTCTGAATCCACATTGCTCATCACGCAATTGCCTGTCAACCAGATTCTTAATTCTATTAAGCACAATCATGGAAAGAACTTTACCTGGAACAGAGAGTAGGCTGATACCCCTATAGTTATCACAAGAACTGCGATCACCTTTTTTGAAAATAGGGATAACAATAGCTCTGGTAAAATCCTTAGGAACCATGCCTTTATCATAAAAGATATTCAGAATTTCAGTCATCCAAGTGGTAACCGAAACATTCCCAGCTCTAAGCATTTCCGTAGTAATTTCATCTACCCCTGGGGATTTATGAAGTTTAAGTTTAGAAACAGCCAAAATAACTTCAGATTGTGTTATAGGGCCAACATTAAAGCCACCAATGCATCTATCATCATTGCAAACAATGGGAGTAGAACTAACTACATTGTTTAGAACATCACTGAAATGCTCAGCCCACCTAGCCATGACAGAATCCTCCCCTTCTATAACCTTACCTTGTTTATCCTTCAATCCTTGTATGCCTGTCCGTTTTCTACCACATAAAACATTAATTATCTGGTACAGCTCTCTGCTGTTGTGCTGTCTAACTGCTTCCTCGGCTTTGTCAGCCAAACCATCAAGCCAAAGATTCTTATCAGCAGCTAACTGATCCTTTACAAGTTTATTAAGGTCTCTGTAATGCTTTCTATTAGGACTAGTAGGGTATTGATTAAGGGCATTCCTGCAGTTCTTTCTTTCCGAAATAAGCTCAAGTGCCTTATCACTCAGATAATTTTGCCTCTTCTGCTCCTTTTTTCCTAAAAGAGTACTGTTAGTATCCAAAAAAGCCTGTTTAAAATGATCCCATTCTTCCTCAACTTCAGTAGTAAGCAAACCATGACTGTCATAATGACTAAGTAACCTATCATGGTAAGCTTTGGCTATAACTGGATCTTTCAGAGCTTCAGTATTAAAAGTAAATTTTTTAACCCTAGCACAACACTTTTTAAGTTTAAGTTGCAACACACTTTTAACAAGGTAATGGTCAGATCCAATTTCAGCTCCCCTATATGCCCTGGTATTCCTAACAGAACTAGCCCATTTGCTGTTAATTAATATGTAATCAATCACATTCTTATGCAGCCCATCAGGTGAAACCCATGTATACTTATGTATGTCGCGGTGTTTGTAATAAGTGTTAGTTATTCTGAATCCATTGAGTTTACTTACCTGTAGGAGACGTTGCCCATTGCCGTTGCAGCTACCAATACCAAAAGGGCCTATTACTCTTCCCCAAAGGTCAGAGTCAGTACCAACTTTGGCATTGAAGTAACCAAGAACAAGGGTAATATCTCCTTTCTTGACAGAAGTCAAAATATCCTGAAGTTGTTCATAAAACCTATCCTTCTGATCCTCATCGGCATCCTCAGTGGGGGCATAACAGCAGATAACATTCAAGTCTTTAACGCTTGTCTGAAATTTTGCTGTAAGAAACCTTTCATTAATGCACTCATATCCTAGAAGAGCATCGCTAGCGTGTCTGCTGAGAAGCAGACCCACGCCTTGGTGATGCTTATTGTCGTCCCTCCCTGAAAAGAGAAATTTAAGATTATTTTTAAGAATCTGACCTTTATCTGTCCATCTGGTCTCTTGCAAGCCGAGAATATCTAAATTATAACGGTGGAATTCTTGTGTGAGGACATCAAGAGAAAAAGCTCTGTGCAGAGTCCTCACATTCCAACTACCTATGGAGAGAAAATGGTTAGTGGGATGTTTAAAGAAACTATGTTTATTGAGAGAGGGAATGCCAACAATATCAAACAGCCCCCTAATCGCAGACATGGGGCAAAGACCCGTTCCCCCACTACTAAAGGCTGAAGCCATCTACACTGGAAGACTTCCTTCAATGTAGAATTTGACGATGCCAATAGAAGCAAAGAGTTCAGGTGCCTGCGATGACCTCTGCTCAGGATTATCCACCAGCTGATAAACATATCCTGCGAATCTATTGACTTGGGGCTGTCAACCCACAAACAAACAGAAAACACAGCGGAAGATTTTCCCTCCACAGAAGCCCACCAGTGCAGCAAAATCAGGATCCATAATCAAGCTCAGAGCCATATATCTGTCCAGTCCAGTAGGTTTATATGGTCAGCACCAGGACCCCGTGTGGTTGACCACTCCTCAGCAGGGTAGAAAAAAAAGAAAAATAGCCATAGTTGTCCAGATCAGTAGGCCACACTAATCTGGCAGCCCTCCCCTTCCGTTCACTTCCACAAGAGAGTATCTCTTTTGAAAGTTACTAACGGTCTGCACCACGAGAAGGCGGGGTCGGACATTAGGTGCTAGGCCTTGCCGGTTCTATGCATCATCACAGGGGATTGGTGCATAGCTCTCCTTCCAGTGACTACCTAGCTACCATTTACACCTTACAGCTAATATTCCCTTTATGTCCCAATTTGGGAACATAGTTTTTTTGACATGTCGATAAGTGAACAATGTATTTTTCTGAGGGACAATCACAACATATATGACAGAACAAATGACCATGCCATATCTGGGATTCGAACCCGGATCCGGGCAGTCGCAGTGTCACTATGAGTGAACGCGATACCACTGAGCCACCAAATCGGCAAGATGAAATAACAATAGAGTAAAGAAACTTTTATTTTAAAGACAATCTAGTAACCACACTCTTTCAAAGACAGGGGCGCTAAATAGCATTTAGCGCCCCTGTCCTTGAAAGGTCCAGGTGACTTATATAATATTGGTCTGGGAAATAAAGAGGAGCGGGGGTGGCTCAGTTGGTAGCGCGCCAGGCTCGTAATCTGTAGTTCCCAGGTTCGAGTCCCAGCTGGGTCAGCGTTGAGATTTATCTCCGCAAAATTCCCCGCCCTGCCCACGGTCAGTAGGGGACACCGATGGGCTTGGAAAGGCCGCCGTCCGTCGGATGGGACGTTAAGCCGTGATACCGTGTGCGGGAGATCCATACCCTGTGCACGTTAAAGAACACGCTGGATTGCCTTGACGGGAGGCTACCATCTGTCTCCCAACAGCTGTTCCAGTGGGTCCCCTCCCCCAACCTTCTCTGAGCCTGCGGGGTCCATGTGACCTGGCCATTTAGCCCATGGTGTGCAAAAAAGTGCCGCTCAGGGGTAAAACAACCCAACCCAACCTGGGAAATAAAGAAGGCAACGGATTTCAACATTGGTAAAAAAAATTTTTTTTTCAGTTTTCCTTATATCGAGTTATTATTATTAATTTTTTGCATTCGCTTCGAAACACAGTTTTTCGTTCATTTATTTATAGTACAGTACGAAACTACAAAATTAAAATTTAATGTACAGCGGTCATTTTCAAAGACTTCGAGGTCTACAATTTAAAAAAACGCTGCTATAATGGGATGGAAAATGCTCTTCACACAGGCTTATATCGACACGGTATCCACAGTAGACAACCTCCATAATGAGGGAAGATTTTACATTTAGTAAAACACCGATATTTATAATCAACTAAAATGTCAAAGATAATTTCTCAGGTGTAAAGAAATTTGAATGGGGTAAGTGGCAGTATATCAGTTCTTAAATACCGTGGGATGAAGTTAAGAAACTACTTTAAAAAAAAGGTGTGGGCATCGCTTTTTTCTTTTTTAGTTTCTGATGAAGTGGTAATCTCAAAGCAACAGAATTCCATTCTAAGTTCCTGCTAGCCGTGGGGCGAGGATAACTCAATTGATAGGGTTCCAGGATCGTAATCTTCGGTTGTCTGGGTTCGTGCCCCAACTGTGGGAGCATTGAGATTTATTTCTGTTAACCCCTACCCTGCCATCGCTCAGAAAGAGAACACCTATAGGCTTAGAACGGTCCGTCCATTGGAATGGCCAGCCGTTGCACTGTGTGCAGGAGAGCCATACCTTGTGCATATTGAAAACCACATTGGACTGTCTTGACGGGAGGCTTCCATCTGTCTCCTAATAGATATCCATTGAGTTCCCTTCCCCCAATTTCTCAAAGTCCTTGTGACCTGCGCATTCAGCTCACTGTGGGTGGAAAAGTGCCACTCAGAGGTAAAACAATCCATCCGTGTAGACGTTGAAACATCGCAGATTTATGTAGCTTGAAAAGTGTTGACCAACTTCATAGAGGAAATACGAGACCTCTGAACACAATGACCGACATTATACGACAATTACGACAATTTAGGAGCCATTAAAGGTCAACGGAATATTAATACTGATAATACGGCGGTCATCAAACGATCTATGGGGTAACATAAATGAAGTGAAAAGGGCAAAGAGAAAGCAGCATTTAGTCTTCTTGTCTTTGGTTACAAAGTTATGGACTATTCCATAGTCTGAATCCTTCATCAGATGTGATTTCTTGCTTCATCAATTAAAATAAGAAACCCTCCAGAGGGACTCGGATGGCGAAAGTGACATTTGTTCTTGTTATAGCTAGGGATCTAATTACTTGAGAATTTTCCCAGTTAAAAAAAATCCCCAAATTTATATGCTGAGGAAAAGAGACATATAAGATTAGTTGCGTTGAGTTGTTTTGGAAAAAACAGACTTTTTCCTACCATGGGGTAAATTGTCGCCAAAAAATGCTCTAAAGTCCAGGATAACATCAAGCAAAAATTCTGGGCAACTTTTCAAAGATGAAAGCTTCCAGTAAAGCTCAAACATCAGGGGCGGTCTCAGAAACTATATATAAACAGTATTTTTTTTTGGGGGGGGGGGGGGGGGCAGAGAGCAACTTTCAAAAACGGGACTCAATGGAACTGTGCAATGATTCTCTCTGATGATTCTTTGACTCTTTCTCTTAGCCTCTTTTTTGGGGGGAAGGGGGGGGCGATCGATCCTGGTGAAAGAGCGAGATGAAGGATATATACTGTAGCTCCTTCACCCATGAAACCATATACTTACTCTGTTTTTGATGGACTTTAGTTTTTCCTCTCTCAAGAAGTACAGGACATGGACAAGAGGAGAAAATACTGGTATAATCTGCAGGATTGAAACGGGACTGGATCTAGGGAGGGGGGGGAAGGGGATATGGCCCCCTCCTTTGTAAATGCTAGTAATAACAGAGATAAAAAAATTATTAAAGTTATGTATATTTTATGCATTTTTTAAGAAATTTTTTAAAGACCTCTAAAACGGAGGAGGAAATGCTATATTGCAATGGGAATTCAGTCTCTTGTCCCCCCCCCCCTCCACTTTCTTTTATTTTTTCCAGGCTCGATTGAGTTTCTTGTCCACTCCCACTTTATTTTTTCATAGATACATAGCCTGGACTAGAGAAATCCATTCAGCCACTCGTCATAGGCGAGTGAGCTTTTCTGGTTTTCAAGTTAGAAAAACTATAATAAATAAATAAATATCCCCTCAAGCAGCTGCTTGCCACCTTGCCACGAGGTCTGTCAGTTTATACACCGTAGTGGAAGGTCTGATAGGATGGAACGACCTCAGCAGAAAAACAAAACAAACATTAATGCCTTACCCGGGGCTCGAATCCAGGTCCCTTAGATCAGTAGCTAAACGCG
The DNA here is from genome assembly GCA_038380435.1 of Ryuthela nishihirai. Classification (NCBI taxonomy): domain Eukaryota; kingdom Metazoa; phylum Arthropoda; class Arachnida; order Araneae; family Heptathelidae; genus Ryuthela; species Ryuthela nishihirai. The sequence continues at coordinate 41,375,910 of JAWZYU010000015.1, read as the reverse complement.
CTAACCACTCGTCCACGGCAATAGTTAAATATTCCCAAGGAGAAGAACATCAGCGTTCACCATTGAATGTCAGATCATTAATTTTGTTACGTGCTCTTTTTTTTATAGTACATTAAAGTAAGAAAAAAGATTAATTAAAGAATCAAGACTTTATCAAAGAAATATTGACTCCAACTAGAAAGAGATGGAAATTGAAATGTCTGCTGCGGATCGACATAAGAGTGCAAAAGGTTAATAAATAGAATAAGAAGAACTATATTTTTTCTGCAGCATGATCTGAAGTTCTTTACTTGTACTTATATTGTTATATTGATGTTATATTGGGAAATTAGTGGCTTAATATATTCGTGGCTGAATATTAATAGCTAAATTCGTGGCTGAATATTAAGAGTGAAATTTGTGGCTGAATATTAATAGTGAAATTTGTGGCTGAATATTAATAGTGAAATTTGTGGCTGAATATTAATACTGAAATTCGCGGCTGAATAGTAATAAATATTAATGTTCAACCACAAATTTTTCTAAGTACGAATTTTTGCGTTTAGACTGGTTTGTAAGGCAACAACTTCACTCCCAGATCCTTATAAATAAAGACAATATTTCGCTACTTTTAAATATAGTCTTATTTATGTCACCTCTAGAAAGGGTAAATAATAAATGACTGAAACAATCCCGAAGGATTTCTAAACACAGAGAAATAAAATAATAAATACCTCCTCAAGCAGCTGCTTGCACAGAGGTCTGACAGGAGCCTGTCAGTTTATATGCCAGAGTAGAAGGTCTGTGAGGATGGCAGGACCTCAGCAGAAAAACAACACGAACATCCATGCCTTACCAGGGGCTCGAACCCAGGTCCCTTAGATCAGTAGCCAAGCGTGACATTTCGTTAAATTGTTTCATTTCATCAATTTGGAGAGACAGTTTCAAAAAATCATTGGTATTCATCTGAAGTACGTGACCATCATCGTTTGCATTTATTCCTAGAAAGAATCGCGGTTTGTCTTTACTTCCCCCCCCCCTACATTATAAAGCTTTCTTTTTCGAGCTGCAACTTGTGTCGTTCACACCACGAGGTTACTATGGCAACAGACTCTTTATCGACTGACGTTTTCCTTTTCTTAACGTACAAGGATAGGAGAAGTGAGCTCGGACACTTTTGATGTTAAGAGGCTGTCCATCTTGGGAAGTTACCAAAGCGTATGCACCTCTCAGGGGAATGAGAATACATCATCAGCTCGGCTGCAGCAAGTGTTTATGTTTTCTGTGGACTGCTGATGCATTATTTATGGCCATTTATATTATTTATCTCCTCCTGAGAAGCGATGGGAGACGATAGCACTGAAACGGAAAGTTGGGAAACGTAATAAGAGTTTTTTGTGGTTTGTTAAGGATTCATCCATGCGGGATTATTTTTAAAAAGATTTGCGTGAATTCAAATTGCACAAAATGCATAATTTGCGGAAAGGAAACTAAGGTGTCCTATTTCTACTGCCCATTTTGCATTTGGTGATAAAATACATCCAGTTATTGGCATACCACATTATAGATAGTTATTATTCCCTACAGGAATTTAATAGTTAGACTGATCATTAGACCTCTACGACACTCAAAATCTCTCCAAGTTCGCAAATTCAGTTTTTAATTCCTCTCTAAAGCACACATATTTATTAGGTATTTGATCTTCACGTACATTCAATTATTAGCTCCATTCAGCCATATTAAATTATTGGCTCTCTTACACAAGTCTATTTATTAGTCACACTCAGGGCCGAATCTATGGGGAGGAAGCAATAAGAGTAATAGAGGCAAAAAATATTAAACGTGCATATTTCGCGCAACTCTCAAGATATTTTTTTATATTTCTAAAACGGAAAAGAAAATATTTACTATAATGGAAAGCCAGTGTCTTCCTCCCTCCTCCCTTTGTTTTTTTTACTTTTTTCTGGCTCGATTGTGTCGCTTGGTTTCCCCTCAAAATTTTTTTTCCAAAATCCGGGTCTGATGACACTTAACACATCCGTCCTTCTTAAATACACACAGGAATAGCCGAAACAAAAGTTAAATTTAATTTTTGTTTCAGCAACTTAATTTTCCAAATGTCGGTTTCCAATTTATTTTTAAATAAAAACTTAAACGCGCACACACACACATTAAGTACGCATCTTGGGGTGAAGAAGTGAGGGTGCCTGTCGGTAGCGCGCCAGGCTCATAATATGCAGTTTCTAGGTCCTAGATTCAACTGTGCTTGAGTTGAGATTTAGAAATGAGCTTAGAAAATCCGTCGTATAAGATGTTAATCCGTGGCCCTCTGCGCAAGATATCCATACCCTGTGCACATTAAAGAACACGCTGGATGACCTTGACGGGAAGCTTCCATCTGTCCTTAACAGCAGTTCAGTGGATTATCTTTCCCATCTTTCTCTGAGTTCTTGAGGTCCTGGTGACCTGACCTTTTAGCTTATTGTGTACGAAAAAGTGCTGCTCAGATGTACAACAATCCACACATGCATTTAATTTTTAACTCACTGATATTTAGCAATTAGATCTCTATCACTCACATCTATTAGATTATTAGCTCTCTCTACGTAGACAAATCAAGTTGTTACCTCCAAGTCCTGTACAGATTGATTGATTGATTGGACTTTATATCGTTCTGGGAGGTCCTTCTTTTGAGTTAGAGGAACAAAAAAAACAAGGATAAAAAAACAAATAGCAAAATTAAACATAAATATTTTTCAGGTATTAAGAGGAATATTAAAATAATTAAAATAAAGCGATTTTTACATTTTTTAAATTCTTTTCCATGAATTTGATTCTCGAAGGTAATTTCCAAGAGATTCATAAATAAGGATTTTTTTTTTATAAAGTTGGGGTAATTAAACAAATTATTTGTAGTTAATTCGTTTATTCCTAATTTTTCAAGTTCATTAATAAGTTTGGTTCTTTCAGTTCTGTACTTTTTACAATTTAAGAGAACATGATGAATTGATTTATTTGTTTTGCAGTGTGAACAGATAGGGGATGAAATTTTTTAATTTTAAAAAGGAATGGGTTTAGAGCTGGGGTACCAGTTCTAAGTTGATAAACTTTTGAAAGAAGGTTTCTTGGGAGAGAAAGTTCGTCTTCGTTCTAGTTTTTTTTCAATAGTTTGAATTCCGTTTGAGAGATAAAATCTAAAACTGTTTTTAATTGGACCATAAATTTTGTAAAATTGATTGGTGAGATTAAATTCCATTTGTTGATTAATTTTTTAACATGGGAAAAGAAATTAAAAGTTTTTGAAGTTTTCTCTAAATTATAGGCATTTTTAGCCAGAGAGTCTGCTTTTTCGTTTTCCTTGATTCCGTTGTGACCTCCTCTTCAAATTGGCACATTTAGAACTTCGGTTAAACTGTAAGAAAAAATCTTTAAATTCTTTCTACCGTCTTCGATAAAAGAAAATACTACATATTGTCTTTAGTTTTGTCTGTGGGATTCTGTTAAAACATGCAGGTGCTGGAGAGGCAAGATAAAAACACGAATGTAAAACTGCGACGGAAAATCGACGTCTAAGATAGTTTACATATCGATTTTTCTGGAAGAAGGCGAGTCCAAAAAACGCCTTCCCTAGGAATTTACTTTGCTATGACCTTCACTAGAAGCCTTTTACATCAGCAGAAGACTGAAAAGAAAGTAGTAAAAAGAGATTAGAAAAAAAAGTATAAGATAACAAAAGGCTGTTTCTTATCTTTCAGATTGGATACGATCGCTTTTGTCGAAGTGTGCCCATCCTAAGTAAATATAAATTCGGCTATCGGAAGATACAGAGTTATAGACAGAGAAGCTAATCTCCTTATACTTCTAATGGTAACATTTCAAAGATACTAATTTTCATAGAGCAATGACCAGGATGTTGGGAAACGAACTAACATCGACAGAAACAAGTATACCACCTTTCTACATTTAACGTAAAAATAAATTTAGTGTAATGATATATATCATAATTTTAAAACTCAACAGCTTGTTATATGTTATTAAAAAACTATATGTTCCCTTATTTTTAGCTCAGGAAGTTTAAGGTGTTCCTTAAAACCCTGTTAATTGACTCCTTGAATACCACCATAATGAAGTTTTTGTTCAAAAACCATAAAACATAGCAACACTATCAAGCTCATCTAAAATCAGCTCGACTGAAGCATTAGCATGTACAGTCACTCAAAAAAGTATCCGAACACTACGGTTGATTACAGAATTCAGAAAAAATATCTGGCAAAGATGTTTTTAGTGTTCGGATACATTTTTGAGCGACTGTACAACGTAACCCATTAATATGGTTGGGCTTTTTTACCTCTGAATGACACTTTTTTTTGACCCAATTGGCTATAATGGCCAGGCCACAAGGACCCAAGGGACTCAGAGAAGGTTGGGGGAAGGGGATTGTTAGAGTTGGGTTGTTGGGTTGTTTTACCTCTGAGCGGCACTTTTTTGCATACCGTGGGTTAAATGGCCAGGTCACATGGACCCCGAAGGCTCAGAGAAGGTTGGGGGAGGGGACCCACTGGAACAGCTGTTGGGAGACAGATGGTAGCCTCCCGTCAAGGCAATCCAGCGTGTTCTTTAACGTGCACAGGTATGGCTCTCCCACACACGGGGCCACGGCTTAACGTCCCATCCGACGGACGGCGGCCTTTCCAAGCCCATCGGTTTCCCCTACTGACCGTGGGCAGGGCGGGGAATTTTGCGGAGATAAATCTCAATGCTGACCTAGCTGGGACTAGAACCAGGGAACTACAGATTACGAGCCTGGCGCGCTACCGACTGAGCCACCCCCGCCCCAATGGGATTGTTAGGAGACAGATAGGAGCTTCCCGTAAAGGCCATCCAGGGTGTCCTTTAAAGTGCACGGGGATGTCTCTCCTTCGCACTGAATCACAATTTAATGTCTCATCCGACAGACGGAGGCCTTTCCAAGGCAAGAACATCGTAGATAAATCGCAGTGCTTGCCCAGGTAGGACTAGAACCTGGGAACTGCAGATTACGCGCTTGGCGCGCTACCTATTGAGACAAATCCCCCCCACTACCCATTAACAGTTATGGCTAATATTTATATAGATTTGTAGCAAAAAGGAAAAGAAAACTGACTCGAGATTGGCTTCAATTAAAGGCAACCATTTGATTTTTGTTAAAGCAAATGGAGTGTCAAGGGGGAAATCCTTATGTGAAATCTGGGACGAAGTATTCAAGTATTGGAGAAATTATGAAGAGTTCAAAAGCATCAAATAAAAAGTTGAAACATAAAATTGTTCCAAAATCGTTAAAAGGACATATGTCTTTTGGATAACAGTTGGGTTGGGTTGTTTTACCTCTGAGCGGCACTTTTTTGCACACCATGGGCTAAATGGCCAGGTCACATGGACCCCGAAGGCTCAGAGAAGGTTGGGGGAGGGGACCCACTGGAACAGCTGTTGGGAGACAGATGGTAGCCTCCCGTCAAGGCCATCCAGCGTGTTCTTTAACGTGCACAGGGTATGGCTCTCCCGCACACGGGGCCACGGCTTAACGTCCCATCCGACGGACGTCGGCCTTTCCAAGCCCATCGGTGTCCCTTACTGACCGTGAGCAAGGCGGGGAATTTTTGCGGAGATAAATCTCAACGCTGACCCAGCTGGGACTCGAACCTGGGAACTACAGATTACGAGCCTGGCGCGCTACCGACTGAGCCACCCCCGCCCCTTTGGATAACAGTAAATTGATGATTCACTAATCAATAAGTCCCCTGTAACGTAACATAATCATTGCGTCAACGTTGTTGTACATTGTTGGGAATAACGTCTATTTTTATGAACTCTTTAGGTTTGATTATCATTACCATATTAATCCACTTTTTTTTAAGGGGAGGCTTAATTTTAAAGGGTCGAAACTTTGCACTAAGTTGCGATGAGATGAAGCTCTATAACAAATGTGGTGCTCTTAGTTGTTACCGTTTAGGAGTTCTAGAGCAAACAGGCAGAGAGATAAACTCTCCAAAATCCGTGGTAGATGAAGAAGTTTGCCATTGGTTCTTAGCGATATGCCTATTTAACTAGCTTCACAGGAAAATTTCCGGCTTACATGTGACACAATCCAAAGATAACTTTTGAGCAGTCGTCATAAAAATGATGTCTAATATTGCCCAATGATACGTTTATTACAACTGTAATATTACACAACGGAGTCAGGGAAAATACAATAAACCCAACTGAAGTTAGCCTTGTAATCGATTTACTGGATTGAATTGTTACAGACTGTTGTTGTTTGACATAAACCATACTCGCATACATTCTTGAGAATTTGATTTAAAATTGCGCCTCACGCAACAGAAGTATCCATTGCGTCAGATACGTATTGTCATATATATTGTCAGAAAATTGCAAAACTGATCATTCGTTCCGAAGCGGTAAAAATACTACTAACATTTTTGGTGAAATAATAAGCCGAAAGACGATAGTGGCAGATTATAATACAAAAGAAAACAACCTGGCTAAGGAAATGATAAAAGTGAGCATTAGGAGGACCAAGAAAGTCATTGCATGATGAAGATCATCAACATGAGATCAAGGAGAAAGTAAAAGGGGAAATTTACGAGGAAGATAAGTGGCAAAATGACTAAAGATAAAGAAGGGAAAAATAAGAAAAGGAAACAGATATGGCTCGAGGAAAATAGGAAGAGAGTGGAGCAAGAGTGAAGAAAATGACAGAAGACACGAGAAAGATATCTGAGGCGGAAAGATAAAAAGCGGAAAACGATGAAGACGATGGGATAAAAACCCTGCAAAGAGATACAGGAGGAAAAAAAGCAAAAACTAAAGTATTAAACTAGAGAATAAAAAGAGAAGAATATTAAAAGGAACATGAAGAGAAGCCGAAAGGGTAATTCGTTAGATGGGAGAAAAAAAGACCAAGGGCAAAAGTTTTTACGAAGAGAAAAGCAAAAAAAAAAGATTAGTTGGAGAAGTGTGGGATGAGTAGAATCAGATGTGGATATAACAAGAGAGTAAAAGTAGAAGAACAAGGGAGGAAAAAAGCAACAATGAAAGTGGGGAGTTATACTGAATTGAAGCACATCTGATTCTGCTCATCCCACACTTCTTCAACTCTTTCACTGTTTTTTTTGTTTCTCACCTTATTAGCTCTCTCTTCATCAAATATTCGAGGGGCAAAAAAAAAAGCGAAAACGAAAGTGGGGAGCAACATTGAATTAAAGCAGGCTTGAATTGGAAGCGGAATTCTTATGTTTTTTTTTTCCTGTAAGAAAACTTTTGACTTAAGAGTTAATTAAATCATCTACCTACATGGACCCAAAGGACAGAAATAGGGAAGGAGATCCACTGGGAAGAATTATGGTCAGTGGGGGCTTGAAGGCAAATATGTAGAATCATCTATATTACCTTCCTCAGAGAACGGAAGGTTTATTACCACTTGAGTTATTCCAGTCCGATCGAGATATGATTAAATAAATAGACAAGGAAGTAAATACGCCCATCCCTCGATTTGCGCATTCGATAGGTTCCAGAAAAAATCACCCTATAAATCGAAACCGTGCAAATCGAGACCAATGACTTATGGAAAAAAACAGGGAAGGTTTGCAGAAAAAAATCCTTGTTAGTAATAAAACGTACATCGAAAGTTTTATTTAAACATATTTATTTCAAAATTCAATTTTAGTAGTAATAATAAGCATTAATGCAACATTATTTTGAACTTTACTTGCATCAATTCTGTTAAGCTTAGATTAATTTCTCACAGTTTTTGGTCGTGAATAATACTCACCGTTAATGCAGACCTACACTATTGAATTCGAACGCGAAATTTGGAAAAAGGATATTTATGAACTTAATATAAATTAGAAATTAAGCATTTGTAACAACACTTAATGCTTTAGTTTGTAAAATTAGTATTTATGTGATATTTTATGAAAGTGTGTACTTTCGAATCACTTGTATTTAGCCTTCATCATAGTCTAAAAGATGTAAAACTTCAGAAGGCAAAAAATTAGATAAAACACCGTTTTTACTAGTCTGAATGAATTCAGTCTAGAAAAGTCAGATCTCGCTGTGGATTCAAATCAGGTTTCATTTCATTAAATGTCGTTAGACAGACTGCATTAAAATGGCAAGATTACAATTTTAACAAAAAATTATGAATATAGCTTGTTACAGAAACAAGCTATATTCATAATTTTTTCATATATTCATAATTTTTTCATATATTCATAATTTTCAAAAAATTATGAATATAGCTTGTTGTCGATTTTATTAATATAGGAATTTAGTATTTTCTATTTATTCCTAAAAATAAATTGCACCAATTAAATAGTTTAATTGAATTTTTTATTGTGATGACAGTCTCCCTTGAAGCTATGTTACTTCTTCTGGTACATTACATCATATTCAGCGTTCCTTCTTCAGGCTTGCTTATAAAAAAGATTAAGATAAGGGATTTTTTTTGATAAAACTAAGATAATGAGTTACAAAAGGTTTTTATTATTTTTATTTTTTTTGTAATTTTTTCATTATCTGATTTAAAATCTTTTTTTATTATATTTTATATCTTCTCTTTTTTTATTTTTTTTATCTCCATAAGGTTGGATTGGATTGTTTTATTTCTGAGCGGCACTTTTTTGCACACCATGGGTTAAATGGCCAGGCCACAAGGACCCCGAAGGCTCAGAGAAGGTTGGGGGAGGGGACCCACTGGAACAGCTGTTGGGAGACAGATGGTAGCTCCCGTCAAGGCCATCCAGCGTGTTCTTTAACGTGCACAGGGTATGGCTCTCCCGCACACGGGGCCACGGCTTAACTTCACATACGACGGACGGCGGCCTTTTCAAGCCCATTGGTGTCCCCTACTGACTGTAGGCAGGGCGGGGAAATTTTGCGGAGATAAATCTCAACGCTGACCCAGCTGGGACTCGAACCTGGTAACTACAGATTACGAGCCTGGCGCGCTACCGACTGAGCCACCTCCGCCCCACTCTCTCCATAAGGTAGTGGACTGTAGATACTCATAGAGAAGATTACAGATTTGAATTTCAATAGGAAGAGAAGCAAAGTCAAGAAGTTGTTTTGTGGTGAATTCATGAATTTTCAATTCTTCTAAGGATTTTAAAAGTTTATTCCTTTCTTTAAAATAGTGCGGACAATTTAATAAACTATGATGTATTGTTTCTGCTGTGTTACAATGAGGACAATTTGGTGTTTGGGATTGTTTGATTTTATGTAATGTAGGATTTAGAATACCAGCATTTGTTTTTAATCTATAAATAATCGATAAAAATTTTCTGGTAAAAGGCAGATCTTCAATTGTAGAAAAATGTCTGAAAAGTAAAATTTAAAATTATTTTGGACTGATGATTGTACCTTAAAATATTTTTCAGTTAGTTGAGATTCTAATTTTTTTTTATATTTTGTCCGTCCCATGGTTAGCACGCTTGGCTACTGATCTAAGGGACCTGGGTTCGAGCCCCGGGTAAAGCATGGATGTGTGTGTGTGTGTGTGTGTTGTTTTTCTGCTGAGGTCCTGCCATCCTCACAGACCTTCTACTATGGCATATAAACTGACAGGCTCCTGTCAGACCTCTGTGGCAAGCAGCTGCTTGAGGGGGTATTTTTTTTTTAGTGGATTTAAAAAAATTATAAGTTTCAGATTCTATGGTTAGTTGATGTGCAGTCTTGGCTAAATTGTCTACAAATTCGTTCTCTTTAATTCCCACATGACTGGGGATCCACTGAAGATCTATAAAATTATTTTTAAAATTATTATTATAAGTATTCATCGTTAATGTTTGATAAAGATAGTAATTATAATCTAAGTACTGTATATTAATTCTTGAGTTAAAATTTCAAGAGCACCTTTCAGGTCAGAAGGTTTCACTATTTTACTATTCGTTATGTTTGTTGAGATCCATTTAAGGCTTTCATTACTTACAAAGATTTCAGATTGAATAATTGAAGTTTCTGAGGGTAATTTAAAGGATTTAGAAAATTGTTTACAAGGAACATGAAATGCTGCTCCCACTGAACCAGTTTCTTGAATTACTGATTCATCAGTAAAAATTTCAATAAAATTTTTATATTTTTTCATTAAAATAAAATTCTGTCAGTGTTTTAAGTGGAAGGTGTTTGTTTTTCGAAATAAAAGAGGGAATTTCAAAATTAATGTTAGGTTTAGAAAAGCTCCAGTCTGTGATAATATTAATGATATCACATTAAGATGACGTTTGAAGGGACTGCTACGTCATAATATAGATGTTATATCTATATAAAATTAATCTAAATCCATACCGTGTAAAATAGTCTTTAGTTGTGTAAAATGAAACTTGTTGCATTAACTGATTTCTGAAAGTGCAGTTTTGAGTGTAAACGAATTCTGTAACCGAAGTTTTGAGCAAAGTTAAATTCTGAAATTGTAGTTCTGTGGAAAACTGAATTATAAAATTGTAGTTCTGATTACGAAACTGTATTTCTGAGCGAAACTGACTTATGGAACTAGTTCTGAATAAAACTAATTTATGAAACATACTATAATCGAATTTACACGCAAATGCATAATTTCCTAACTTTTACACTACAGTACGTATAACTGCATATAATGCATAATTCGGTAGCATAAAGTGAACATTTTACTCAGTGTTATACCCATTGTACCACCGGCTTTTTACTATTTGTTTGCTAGACTCTTAGCATGAAGTTTTAAAACTCTAGTAGTATATATTTAATTATATCATGCGAACGAAGAAGAAAGATGGGCTTGCTCTTTAAAAATCAATTGGACAAACTTGTTCCCCACACTTACTCAAGATTTTCCCCAGTTCCCTCATCCACTTTACGCCATCAGTACTCAGCTTTCTTACTCTCTCCGAATAGCTGAAAGCCTTTCAGTGGAAAACGATTTTTTTTTTAATGTATTTGTACCTGCTGTCTTGCAGACTTTCCGGATTCGCTGGGAGTTTCCAGTTTTAGAACTAGACCACTGAGATCTAGAATTCAGAACGGGGCGGGGGTGGCTCAGTTGGTAGCGCGCCAGGCTCGTAATCTGTAGTTCCCAGGTTCGAGTCCCAGCTGGGTCAGCGTTGAGATTTATCTCCGCAAAATTCTCCGCCCTGCCCACGGTCAGTAGGGGACACCGATGGGCTTGGAAAAACCGCTGTCCGTCGGATGGGACGTTAAGCCGTGGTCCCGTGTGTGGGAGAGTCATACCCTGTGCACGTTAAAGAACACACTGGATGGCCTTGACGGGAGGCTACCATCTGTCTCCCAACAGCTGTTCCAGTGGGTCCCCTCCCCCAACCTTCTCTGAGCCTTCGGGGTCCATGTGACCTGGCCATTTAGCCCATGGTGTGCAAAAAATTTTTGGATTCCGTTTAAATTAAACAGATAAAAACTTTTTCGTATTAAGAAATCTCCTCATACCTGGACTACTAGTAATAATGCGTTTTGCATTTCTAATGAAGACGAGAAAAATTATACTTGCGAATACGCCTAGGTTGAAAAACGAAACAAAAGGAAGCAACCTAAGGGAAAAAAAATCAAGATATATATTCTTGCCGTTTGGTGAAAATCGCCATTTCCCTTAACAGAGTCAGAAAAGAATATTTTCAGTGGTACCTATTTTCGAATACTATCCACTGACATTCACTGATTTTGAGAGGTTATTGATATTATTTCCATCCTATAAGACGGTTACGGAAAACTGAAGAGTACTGTACACTAGTATGATTTACTGATACCAATAACCGACTGGCGAACTACTGGCTCAATTGTAAACGTCGAACCGATTTATGCATGCATGAAAGGTTAAATAATAAAAATAAATACCCCCTCAAGCAGCTGCTTGCCACAGAGGTCTGACAGGAACCTGTCAGTTTATATGCCACAGTAGAAGATCTGAGAGGATGCAGGACCTCAGCAGAAAACAACACGAACATCCATGCCTTACCCGGGGCTCGAACCCAGGTCAATGCTGGAAAATTGCAAATTATTGACGCCAGTAATCCACGGCAGTGTAAACTAGCCTTTAGTAAAAAAAGTTTTTGTATATTGTAATAAACTAATTCATTTCAAATACTAATTCATTTCTAATGCTAATTCATTTCAGATATTTTCTTATTTCATACATTATTACGCTATTTATTTCCGTCTGAAAATTGCATTATGTGGTAATAAAGAACATGAGAGTAAGCAAGTATAAGAATAGTTCTGCAACTGAGGTAAGTATAAGAATAATCAATTCGAGATTTTTTTTAATGAGTAGATAATTGTGCAATAAATATTGGAACATTTAGAATTCTTGGACAATATGTTCTCATTTTTTAGTGAATATTTCATTTATTTTAGTGCATATGTTGCGACTTTTAGTGCGTATGATTCGTTGCTTAACATTACCATAAGCTTACATGAAATTCGGAAAAAGTTTTTTTTTTCCTGTGATTATTGGTAAATGCGAGATATACGTATATGCAATGCTGGGTAAATCCACTCACTAATAGCGAGCAAATTTTCTGGTGTGGCGTGAAATTCTCGAAGCTAAGTTGGTTTGGGTTGTTTTTCCTCTTTTGCGGCACATTTTTGCACACAGTGGATGTAACGACCAGGTTACAAGGACTACGAGGGCTTAGATAAGGTTGGGGGAGCTGACCCACTGGACAACTGTTAGGAGCCTGATGGTAGCCTTCCGTCAAGGTCATCCAGGGTGTTCTTTAACGTGCACACGGTATGGCTCTCCCACACACAGAACCACGGCTTAACGTCCCAACCGATGGACAGCGGCCTTTCTAAGCCTATCGGTGTCCCCTACTGACCAAGGGCAAGGCGAGGAGTGTTGCGGAGATAAATCTCAATGCTGGCCCAACTAGTATTCGAACCTGGGACCTACAGATAGGCAGGCCTGGTGCGCTACCGAATGAGCACCCCTTCTAAGTTAGGGAAAAAAATCTTATTAAATAGACATAATTCCAGGCGAGCGAACAAAGGAACGAATGAATGAATGGGAGGATATAATAGTGTTTTGTCCGCCTGCAGTGTGACGTCATCGGTGGCAATATTTTATTTTTCCTATGGTTCCACGAGTATTTGAGCGATTGATCCCGAATTTAATGTGACGATTCCTCTTAGTTCTAGCTATGATGGGTTAAGAGATCTGGTTCCTAGCTACCTGGGTTGAAGCTATCTTTGGAAAGTGTCCAAACTTTCTGGGAGGCTCTCCCGTCACCTACTTTGTGAATGGAGTAGTATGTTGTCGACAACAGTTGAGAATAAGAGTAGTACGTTAACAGTGGAAAGTTGGGAGTGAGGTAGCAAAACTAGTTATAAAATATTTCTGTGGAAAAAACGCCAATGTTCATTCTTGAATGCAGTATCATTTAC